>JAHRBS010000013.1:2400000-3000000 GCA_024305745.1 Polyporus tsugae
GACCCGACGCGTCGTACAGGCAGACCGCAAAGAACCATATACCCACATCCACCCCTTTCAAGAACAACGTGACACAAGCGTCGAGTGCGTACGCGTATCTGAGAGGCGTCGCGGCTTTTGTGCTCAAGACTGTCCAGGTTCTTCTTCAAACCGATAACCTTAACTGCGCTGGGGGTGGGATTTGCGATCCTGGCGTACGTCGCGATGACGCAGGACGTGCTCAAGGAAGGGCAGGAGAAACAGCGAATGTGAGCCTCGCGTCTGGTGTTCCCCTCTCTGAATAAGGCGGCTTGCATCCGAGGTTAACGATTGGCCAGTGGCGTGTACGCTGCCATAGCCTCGTTCCTTCTATTCTCGATGATCCAATTCCGGGATGGCCCGTTCGTTCGCCCCCACCCCGGTAAGTGTGTTCCCCGCGGTTTCACGGACGCGTGTTCCTCATGTATCTGACGGCCGCCGCCCCACACAGCCTTCTGGCGGATGGTTTTGGGCATAAACCTGCTGTACGAGCTCGCTCTGGTCTTTCTGCTCTTCCAGGACCTGGACTCGGCACGGTCGATGATGAAGTATCTGGACCCCAATCTTGGCCGACCGCTCCCGGAGAAGAGCTACGCTGAGAACTGCGACCTCGCCGTCGACAACGTGTGGGTGCGTCCAGCCTCTATACGCCGCGGTCTCCGCTCTCTCCAGTGTCTGCGCTGACGTGCGGCCGTAGAACGCGATCGACATCTTTTGTTTGGCCCACGCCCTCGGGTGGTTTGGCAAAGCACTCATCCTCCGCGACTACTGGTTTTGCTGGGTTGGTCCTCTCGCGCTTCTTTACTGGTTTTTTTATTCGAACGGGTGAGGTGACGCGCGTTCCCCCCCAGATCCTAAGCGTCGCATTTGAATTTGCAGAGTACAGCCTGCAGCACCAGCTCGCAAACTTCGCAGAGGTACGTCACGCGTCATCATCGCGAGGATCGGTTGCTGAAGGCAGTGGTGTGGCACAGTGCTGGTGGGACCATGTGCGTACGCGTCAGATATCGGCGTAACCTCGTGGTACTGACGTCGCACACAGTGGATCCTGGACGTCCTCATCTGCAACTGGCTCGGCACGTACCTCGGTGAGTGTGCGCTGTTCGCGGCAGCCGGCTGACCGCTAAAACTAAATCCGTCGCTGCCTATGCTAGGTATGAAGACGTGCCAGTACTTCGAAGTCAAGGTATCGGCGCCAAAATGCAGATCCGCGACACGGTCATGTCTGACTAGCTACAGGGTTACACTTGGCGTGGCTTCCGCCAAACGAGAGGCATCCGCTCCAAGACGAAGCGCGTCATCAGCCAGTTCTCCCCCCACGATTGGACGACGTTCAAGTGGGAGGGCACTGCGTCCTTTATGCATTATTTCACCGTCGTTCTGCTTTTAGCCGTCTTCCTCGCGGCCGAGCTCAACCCGTTCTATCTGAAGGTCTGTGCCCTCGTTTGTGACGAGCGAAGCGACGCTGAATTGATCATGGACGCCTTGCTAGGCATTGCTTTGGATGGAGCCCGACCATCCATTCGTCATTGCGCGTTTGATGGGAGTCTTCTTGTGTGCGCTCCCAGCAGTACGAGAATTGTACCAGTACGTGAACGACCCGAGGTGCGCCAGGTTTGTTTGCATCGTTGAGATACACAACTGACGGACGATCGCGACCGGTTGGCCGATCCCCCTTTTCCCCCCTCTCCATCATTCATCTGCTGTTCCACGAACAGGCGGGCGGTGCGAATGGGGCAGCACGTCTGGCTGTTGCTGGCCACGATTGGGACGGAGATGCTAGCGATCACGAAATGGAGCCAAGGGCAGTTCCCCGAACCGCTGCCCATGAGCGTGCGGTGGGCCTGGACTGTAGGCGCTACATTGCTGGTTCTTTATCCCACTGTGCGGGTACGTGGCGTTGTTCTCTGCTTCGAGGCGCGTGGTCAACTGACTGACGGTTTGCGTGCGCCGCCCACTCCCTGGACCAGTTCGGACAACCCGCGGCGCGGCGGTATTTGCGACAGTACCGACGGGACGGGAAACCCAAGAGTGCATGAACACGAGGATCGTGCAGGCCTGGGGATCCTTGGAGAGAGGGAGGGGGGTGGGTATCGCGTCGCGCGTCTGTGGTGTGGGCGAGCGAATGGAATGCGCATGTTCTGGTCCGGCGGCGCGCACAGAGTGTCCGGAGGCATTAACTTACGGTCTATTTCTATCCTAATCACCAGGCACCAGACTATATACTATTCTCACAGGAGCGGATGTCGCTGCGAACGCTGCTGCCGGGATCGGAGCGTGCTGATAAAAAGCGAGAGGCGCGGCGACGCTTCTGAACCGTGTCGCGCGAAGCCGGGCGAAGCAGGCGGACCGCATGGGACCACGGTGCAGAGTCAAGAGTCTGCCTGTGTTTACGATTGAATACTCAGCTGGGTGGCTACGCCGACCGGTGGTGGACTGGCGCGTGCCGCACCGGACGGACGGGAATCGAGATCTGGTGCGGGGGTTCGAAGAAAGGCACCATTGCAGCCCGGCTGATCGATATGATGCGCGCCGCACCACCGAACCCGAGCCCGATACCGAGACCGAAACCGAGACCGAAACCGAGAGAGAGTGCTTCCACAACCCGATCGTAGCCAAGATGCTTCGCCGCTCCCACTGCCAGGCGCTCCCCGGCCCCCTTCGTGACCCGCCCGCGTCCGACCCTACCACGACGAGGAGTCGAGGACGGGGCGCACATGGTCTCCACGAGAGAGGGGAAGAGAAAGAGAGTTCAAACTTACACACCCAGCGGCGGGCTGCACGCGCCGACCGAGGGAACCTGAGCACTTCACACTTCTTGCCGCGAGTGGATCGTGCTAGGCCAGGACGGGCGAGCGAGTTAACGTCGAGGTAAGTACTAGCACTCGGCACGCAGTCACTCAGCGGCGGTGGAGATTGGCGGGAGATAGACCGTCTGCGTCGTCGCCTACTCGTCGCCTCCACAGACCGCGACATTGATCTGTACTGTATAGATACTATTTGACAGTGTGCATGACGATGCCCTTTCGCAGTCGTGCCGCCAAGCCTCCGAGCGACGCCGCGACTTATCGCAGCGCTCGCTCGCTGACTGGCAATGGCAGGCTCGCGCTTCGGTTTATATTTCAGGCTGGCGTCATGTACATTGTTCATACACGCCCGAGGCAGAGGCTCAATCCCAGCCAGTCCAGTCGGGTGCTAGTACGAGTAGTGCTGGTGCACATAGTTACCATCCGTGGCGTCCGCGAGCTGCCATCCATGACGCGGTCCGTGGATCGTGTATCGCCCATCGTGCATCGTGCCCACCGTATCGTCTATCGCCGGTCGTGATGTATAGGTCCCCGGAGCGGCACTACGACATACAAGGCAGGTCGCGCTCGAGCTCGGCCCTTATCCTTGCGCCAAGCAGTGGCAAGCACGCTCTTAGCCGTGCGCCGCGGACCGATGGCACTGGACTTAATACAGTACATATGTATAGCCTGTGCCGCGCACTGATCCTGAGCTTTTGAAAGCGTGATGTCGATGTCTGCTCGACGATCGCCGGCCGCCCAACGACCACCCGCTCTGCGTCTGTGGCGTTGCCGGCGGGCCGTCCGCGCGTCCCAAGTGCTGGCACTCCTGAGCGGCCCTGCAGATGGCCGCAAGGCAGATTCGCCCTAGTGCTGCGGACGACCAGCGGGTGGTGGCGCTCGCCTTGCCCGATGCTGCGATGGATCGCGGCGCGATGCGCTATGGTTAAGCCTGGGGCTGGAGCCCACCATCGTCGTGGCGTAGGTTACGATTGGGGGCTGCACTTGCAGTTATGATCGTGGGTACCCAGGGCGATAAGCGGCCCACGCTCCTGGAGACTGGCGAAGGGTAGTCGCAGTCGCAGAAGCTGGGAGCTGACACTGACAGCGGCCGCCGTGGAAGCTTTGAGGGCGTTCAAGGGAGCGGGCGCTGGGGTCGCTTCGCGTTCGAGGCTACGTCGGAGGGTGTAGTTGGGGGCAGGAGGAGGCGGATGAATGGTTGATGCTGCATGGTTCCGAAGAGCTTAAAGAAACCCAGGCGCGCACATCGAACTGAACACTAACTATGACAGAAATTCGTCGATGCTTGCACGGACTTCCAGCGTCCAATCTCGAGTTGCGTGGTTTGTCGCCAGAGCGTGTCGGTCACGCATAGTGGCTCATGGCCATGGGCTGCGGGATACGAGTCGCCGGTCAATGGTGTCGACCATGATGAGGAAGTGACGTTCAGCGTTCAAATGTGGAAAGATGCCGTGATTCAAACGCGGGGAGTATTACATACTACAAAACCGTTGTGAAGCAATACGGAACAGGGGCTCCATAAGGGGTACTTACGGCAGTGGGTGTGAATGCAAAGTGCAAAAGGCGGCGAGTAAAGGCAGAGCCGGCGGCTATGCAAGACGGTCCGCAAGAAGTACGGTCTCACGTAGAGGGACAGTGGCGTGCGACTGCAACGAGAATGTGCGGGACATACGGAGAACGTCACCCCTGCGGGTCCAATGCCGAGCGTTTTGTGGCTTGTGCCGCCACACCTTGGAACGCGACGCTGACTTCTGGGGTGCTCGATGATAATAGTCTACAGATGCGCGCCATGAGAAGCCGAATTGGGGAGATGGACGACGTCAGACATCGACGTACTGATGCTGTTACCCAGGACTGGGTACCCGACGCGAGGAATGGCGTGATACTGGTCGCGCAGGTGGGGAAGTAAATCTTGAGAAGACCGTCCTTTATGCGGCAGACGAGAGCGTCCAGTAACTCTATCGGTGGCGAACGGTAATCGACCGTCGTCCATATTTCATCGTGTTCAAACGTGCCTCGTATGCCGACGCCGGACGAAGTGGACATGGACTTGGGATCTGGTGCTCATCTGGACGGGCTGGAACTTGCAGGCTGGGACACGTTGTCACGTCGAGAGCGATCAGGCGGGCGGCCAATGCGAAGGGGTAGGGGGCAATACGAGGAAGCCACAAACGGGCACTTCGAGGTCAGTTCATGTCCGTCAGCGGCCAGCGCAGGTATGCAGATAGCAAGATGCTGGGTACGGGTCCATTCATTTTGGAGCGATGACTGGACCCGGGCGGCCGGTTCGATGTGCTTCGCGTAAGCCACGGCTGCCAATTAGGCGTTGGACGGGCCGACGCACAAGGCAGACGGCAGGAGAGGTTTAATGAGGCGAGAAGAAGGACGTCGAATGGGGAGGGACGCTCGGGAGGGCAGCTTGGTTACCATCGAAGTCGAGACTGAATGGTGCGTACGTCCGCGGGCTCTCATGGGCGTCGAGGAGTCGCTCGTGCTGAACCTTGTGATACTTGGACAGAAGTTTCGGGAGGGCGGGCTTCGCGAGGGGCGAGCCATGAGGTGCGCTCTTGCTCACAATAAGACATCGGTGGCGGGCTGTATGGACACGATGGGATGTAACATTCAGTGAACATCCTAACTCATTGGGTGGCACACGACAAACGGTGGTTTCCATGTGTTCGCCATGTGGTCGCGCGAATACTAAATTCTCCTGAGAGTTGGGTAGAATGGGATGGTCGGTGTCGAGTAAGAGAGAGAGAGAGCTGGCGTGGCCGAGAGAGAGGCGAGGGCCGGGGCGGGACTGGGAGTGGCCGCGTTCCGGATTTGGAGAAAGCGGGGGAACGTTCTAGGAAGGTCGGGCGCTTCCGGGAGAGGATCGTCGTCATTGCTAAGCGTGCGTCGAGCAGCTCTCCCCGCCACCCTCACCCACCTTGTCTTCGTGCCACCACCACCAGCTCGATGCTCACTCCTTAGACGTCCTCTCTCTATGGATCGCGACAACCGAGCAAACAACAACGGCTTCTTTCACCACCTCCTCGATCCTCATCTAGGGGAAGCCATCGGCAACCTGGTCCGAGGCCTTTTGCCGCAGCACCAGCCACAACCACAGCCGACGGATCAGCCACCAGAGTCCTCCGACCCCCAGGACCTCTCTGATTTCCCGCCACCGGAGCCTGCCATTCGTATCTCGCACTCGGGGACAGCTGGCGTCGGTGCTGCTTCGGGGTCGGGTACAGGTACTAGTGTCGGGTCCATAGTGAGTCTTATTCATCTTAAGAGTCTCCGAGCGACGACTCACAACAAATCGCCTGTCATCCTCTTAACATAACGTCCAGCCCATCCCGTCCTCTTCCAATACCCCACTACCCGCTTTCCATACCACTACCAACATGTCTTCTCCCCAGTCTAATGACGTTCACTCCCCCGTTGTCCACGAAGATACAACTATCTACGAGGATAACCACGACGTAGACATGGTCTCGAATTTGGAACCAGGTCCGTCGCAGCCGTCTCAAACCACCCCAAATTCCGATGCTCGCAGCATACGACGTGCTCGAGTCGAGGACGACAATGAAGACGAGGACGACCTCCGACTCCGCGCATCCAACCGTCAGCGTAGGCACTCCCGGACGCTACACGACGACGAGCATCGCTTCATGCCCATTCCCGAAGATCACGGAGTACCGCATTCCGCTCGAGACGCCCGTGCACCCCCACAGGCTAATGCCGCCGCTGCACCCCAGCCTCCACAGCAAGGCCCCCCTCCTCCACCTCAGCTTAATGGGATGACGTGGACGTTCGATTTCATACCAATCCGTGCTCCTAGGCCAGGCACGAACGCGCAGGTCCCCGAAGGCGGGCAGCCCGCCACTGACCAGGCTGACCACCAGCATCATCGTCAGCACGGTCAACACCAGCACGGCCAGGGATGGAACTTCTTCATCAATTTTCAGAACCCAGGAGAAGGTCTTGCGCCACAACCCGGAGCCGGAGGAAACCAGGGTAGCTACAATCCCATTTTTGTTTCCTCGCATTACTTTTACCCTCCATATACAGACGGAGGCAACCAGCCTGGGCCGGGGTTTGCGCTTCCGCCATTCGTCTTCCCATTTGGGATGGACTTCCTGGAACAGCGGGACGACCCCGAGCGAGCGCAACGGTTGGTTAAAGGTCTCGAAGAGGTCTCTGCTGGACTCGTTAAGCGCATGGAGCGCGCAGGCGGTCCTGGGACAGGCCGCGGCCAGGTTCCCACATGCGCCATATGTTGGGAAAGCCTGTTAGAGCCCGAAGGCGGCGGCTTTGAAGGGAATGCTGAGCTGGCGAGGGCTGAAGCCGCCGAGGCCGTTGAGGCCGCCCGTGAGGCGGCCGCTTCTCAGCAAGGTCGCGAGTCGCCCGTGAATGTGGACGACACAACCCCAACTATGGAGTCCTCAGCTGGCTCGTCCTCTTCAAGCCAGCCATCGCAGGCTGAGGAGGCGCCTTCATCTGCACCTGCTGACGGAGACATGCAACACCCGAAGATTGTGGTCCTTCCATGCGCGCACGCGTTCCATGCAACCTGCCTCCTTCCGTGGTTCTCCAAGCCAGGCCGCACAACTTGCCCATCTTGTAGGTTCGACATCGACCCTGACTCACTGACCTACAAGCCACCGCCCCTCCGGCCGCTTCGGGCCCATCCTCGTCCGCAGCCAACCCCGGCCCCGGCAGCCGGTCCTCAGCCTGAGGGCGCGCCTGCTGGACCTGCACCCGCGGCACCGCACCCCCCGATTTTCTTTGGCCCTCTTCCACCACCACCTCCGTTCTTCCATTTTCCGGCGGCTCCACAGCCCCCGTCTGCGCCTGCCCCCCTCGCAGAGGCGCACAACGCACCCAATCCACCCCATGCCGCGCCCGCTGCCAACCAAGATCCGCATCCCCAACAGGTGCAGAATGAGACTGGTCAGCAGCGACAACCCCTGCCGCCATTTGTCACGTTCGATATCAGCATGATTATTCCTATCTATCCTGGACGCAACGGCGGACCGGCACCGGCAAACAACGGTAACGGTGCACAGGCTCCCCGTGCTGCTCCCGCAGATCCCCAGGGTCCTCGACTCGCTGCGCCGCCGCCGCCACCACCGCCACCACCGCCTCGCACGGACAACAACGGCTTCCGGCTCGACGACACGCTTCTGCAGGAGGCGGTCCGAACCACCTTCGAGCGTCTGCTTGGCCGCCCCCTGCCTCCGTTTGTTCCTCACCCTCCTCCTCCGGGAGCTGCCGCGCCTGGCGGCAACAGCAACAACAACAACAACAACAACGGCCAGCCTCAGTGGTTCACGTTCTCGACCGGTCCGCTCCCTCCTGGTTTCCCGCCCATGCCACCGCTGAACATGAACATGAACATGCCCCCACCGGCGGGTGCGGGTGGTGCGACGCGGCACCGGTCGAACCCCAGAAGGCCGGTCGAAAAGCGTCCGTGGGCGCCACCGCCGGCACCAGGCCCAACGCTGCGTCAGGTCGTGGAGCGGAACGAGCGGGAGATGGGCCTAAGGTGCTCGGACGTGAGTTGTGGGCAGGGCCCGTCAGACGACGAGCCGGAGCCGACGTCGTCTGTCGACCCATCTGCGGTACACCAGATTGCCATTTCTGCGCTGAAGCCTGACGGCGACGGGGGAGGGGGCAAGGCCGTGTGCGAGCACATTTTCCACCCGGCGTGCTTGGTCAGTGCGGAGCGCGTCGCGGGCTGGGGTCAGGAGGTGTCGGAGGAGCTGGGGGCCGAGGACAACGACGTGGAGGTGTCGTGTCCCGTATGTAGGGCGCACGGCGTGATATCCCGCGGGGAGTGGGAGGACGGCGCGTGCGCGCTCGCGTAAACCAACCCCCAGCCGCGATGGCTTGCCCCGACTGTGTCGGTCATTCGTGAACGGGGATAGGTGACATTTCATTTCCGGGCGACGACCCTGCCCATTCTGTTCTGGTTGGCTTCCGTACTCGCATCGGTATATCATATTGGCAGCGGCCGTACGTCTCGTGTTCCCATTGTATTGCATATGCACGAACAGTCCTTTGGTGCATTGGAGTCGTATACGGATTCCCATTTTCGCAGAGTAGTTTGTATTGCTTTTTTCTCGCGTTCGCAGCGCCCGGATTGTTCACCGGAGACATGACAGGATAGTACCGTGGAGTGACTAGTATTGTATAGTAGAGTAGGATGTACACATGGTCGAATCTAATTCCGTTGACCAGTACCATTAAGTTGCTTGCGCGCCAGATGCGCACGGCAATCGTGATTGCGCGCTCTGGCTACAACCCTGAAAGGCTCATTCACCCTCCCAGGTTCTCATACTCACCGGCAAGCCTGGGTACTGCCACCCCATATCCAGCAATGGCCTATCCTTGGCTAGGTTCTGTCGCCCGTCCAGGATGCGCGAACCGAGGATGCACACAAGGCGACTCGTCCTGCCACCCCATCCCGACGTCGAAATCCCCTTCTTGCGAATTCGAAGAGCTCAGGCTGATCCCCATCCGCTCCTGGAGGGCCATAACACTATCCATATGCTCCCGACCACCGGTCAGAGTTCAGAGGTTGAGCTCTGCGTTCTCGTTCTGCATCCTCACTGGCTCGTCCGTCGACTGCATCCGCCGACCTCGAACTCGGTGTCCGGCTCGTTCTCCCTGTGTTCGCTTCGGTGCCCCTTCGCGTCTTCCTGGGTTCTGTGTTCTGGCCTTCACCCGGAGATCTACCCCTTGCGTCGTCTTGGATTCCAGCTCCGCCCTGGAATCCCAAGTAGTTTCCACCACCGTCTCCACTGCGTGAGCCTCGCAACATACCCCTCCGGTCCATCACCCAATCGCAGTCGCCGTGATTCCTCGCAGCCCCGTGCGGTGCATCCCTCCACGCCCGGGCTACCTACCTCCCGATGACGATGGCCGGTGTAGCCTGACCGCAGAGATCGCGGAACGTCTGCGTATCCTGCTCCGGGTCTAACGGATACTGGATGGGGTGCCCCACAGGGCGGGATTGGCGGCAGGCTGTTGGCCCACATGCGCAGATTCGCAAACTATAGCTAGTGAGTACAGCCCAGTGACAGCGTCGACGTCTCACCAGATCTCATTCCCCCGGTGTCATTAATATCGATATCGGCCGGGCCCTCGTCTGCAATCTCTCTCGCATCTGTCTTTATCTCAGGCAGGGCTATCTGACCATGCCGCGAGGCAGATCACGAGAGACTCCGGCGTTAGTATTGACACGGGTATTGGCATTGGCATGGGTATGGGACAGCTCGCGATCGACTGCCACCCAGGCCAAGACGAAGCAGCCGTCCGACTCCGATGCGTCGACGGCGGAGATTCGTACTCACGCTGGCGGGAGAGCACGCACTGCGATTGGTCGGGACCTATTGCGACAGCGCGGGACGCAGACGCTGCTCGTTGCCCTCGCCATGCCTCTACCAACGTCCCCGTGTTGCCGGACGCGCACCACGCGCGCACACGCGGAGCAGATGCGAATGCGAATGCGAATACAGAGCGGGTCCGGCGCCTGCAGGCTGCGACAAAACGTCCGAGTGCCCGTGTCAGTCCCGGCCGCCCAGATAGCTAGCGTTCGGGCGTGCCCTTGGCGCCGTGCCCGGCGAATATCATTACAGTAGCAGCGGAGCCCAGGGGCTCTGCGTCCTGGCAATGATTCTGGTTTTGGGTTCTGGCTCTGCCTCCAGCCCGGGTTCGGGGTTCTGAGGGGTTTCTGGTGACCGTTCCGCGCCACCTTCTGATACCTGGGCGAGGTGCTTTGAATAGCCTGCGCGGCCACATCAGCACGCTGGGCTCGCAGGGCCGCAAAAAGGATAGATGACGAAGAGGCCGGACGCGTTGGGCTGCACGGCCTTGCACGGGATTGGACCGGGGCATGGCATTGAGTCAGGACACTCGCTGCTCACCGCGCTCGGGGGCAGTTGCCGTGCAGCCTGTTCCCTGAATCCCGGACGGTCTGGGCAGCTTGGGGCCGGCGTAATCATGCGGTAGGCCGGCGACAAAACGCGATCTGCGAGAGGGCCCCCCTCGGACTCCAAGGGATTCGCCCAACAGGGTGGGGGCTACATACGGGAGCACAGTGGCGAAGAGGGTAAGGTGGGGACTTCAGCGTTTCAGCGTTCGATATGATGTATTGCGAAGCTCGTGCCTTGCGCTGCCGCGTACGTTGGGTGCCGCTGAGAGCAGAATACGGGTTACGCACTCCCAGCGAACGGGGACGAGGAGCTACACTAGTAACTATCATTGCCTTGCAAGACGATGGGCGCCACGGGTGAACGAGGTTGCGTACATCGCTAGAAGCAATGTTAGGGTCGAAGGTGCGTTGATGGGGGGCCGCGAGGCTTGAGCGGCCGTGCCAATCGTATCATCACGGATGCCCGAACAAAGGACAGGGTGTGAATTGTCCGTGTGCGTCAGGAGCCAGGGGCCGGCGGTCAGCCAGAAGAGCGAGACTCTGTCCTGAGTACTGAGTCTTAGCTCTTGGTAACGACACTTCGTCTTCCCTGCGTCGGGGAATCTGGGCCCCCTCTTCTCTGCTGCGTCTTGCGAGCAGGCGATAGCGAAGGCGGCGCGCCGCGTCAGGCGGGCGCAAGTGACGCGCGGAGCCTGAGGTCAGCGGCCGAGCCGAGAGCCATACAGCACCCGCGCGGCAACCTTCCGAACCACCGAATGGCCCTTGCCAGCCTGAGCGTTGAACCTTGGGAAGCGGCAGGCCCCTGGCATGTTCTCGAGAAGAGAAGACGGCCGCGACGCGGAGGCGCTTCGTCGTGCATGTGGGCTGCTCTCGCAACAAAAGTCCCGCGGGCGCTATTAGAGCTGGACCGTCTGACTCGGAGACGGTGGCCAGGGAGCGATATGAGGCTGAGGCCCGGGACAGGGACGGGGGTTTCGTCCTCGTCCTCCCTGCGCACATCCGAGGCCGAGTGTCATAGCGTCCTATCCCTGCTAGCGCTGCCTGGCAGGGCGGTGATGGTGACAAAGGACTGAACGTTGAATCCCCGGGGTCGAGCGGAAACGTAGAGTTCTCCAAAATGAAAACTGCAGTTGCCGCTACTCGCTCAACTCGATTTCGGTGACTGCAGTGTCGTCATCGTCTTCGTCCTGCCGCGGGGCGTGAATTGCAAGGGGGACTGCGCACTGGGGGGGAGCTCCACTTGGGCTAAACACTACATCACTGGAACGCAAGAATGCGGCTCACCTGTCACACGCTCGGTGTGGCCGGTCTTGCCGCACATCCTAGGAATAGTCTTCAAACAGAAGTCGGGTCCATGATCCTTTCGTCAGCGACGCCCCAGCGTATCCGGCCAGCACCGGGGGGAAGCCAGCACCATCGCGAGCGTCCAACACTGAAGTTTCGCGGATGACCGAGGAGGAAATGCAAGTGCAGTCCGGGAGGACATCGAAGCTAAAGTTCGCGGCACCCTTTTCCCCAACTGTGACATTAGACATTGGACACTAAAACGTGTTCGGCTGGCTGGGTCGCATTTTCTCATGGTTTTGGTTCGATCTGTCAGGATGCGCGAAGCCTCCACCTCCACAGTCACTCAGCCTGGTCGCGATCGGAGGACACCAACTGCTACTTACGACTTAGCTACTACCAGGAGCTGGCGGTGCGGCGGTGGAGGCGGATTCCATGCGTCGCGCGTAGGTTCGTTCTCGCCACAAACCCAATCGACGCCTCCAGACTACAGCCGAACTTTGTACGCCGCCCCGTCGCGTTTGTGGTCGGACTGGGAGGGTATGGAGCACCTCGACGGTCGACCGTGACGCAAGGTGACTGGTGACCAGTGACTCGGACTGCCGGCCATCCGCGGGTTGCAGTGTGCGCAGCGCAAACGTACAGCGCCACTGTCACTCAGGCCTGTCAAGGAACCGACCCGATTATCCAGAAGCAGGACGCGTCTACCCACCGTCCGTGCGCGCGTCGGAAAGCTGCCCCAGACCAAGACGGGGCAGTACAGAGACTCCCGCGGCGAGGGCCCCCCAGATCCTGTCCGACGCCAGAGCCAGGGTTACGCTTCCGTCACGAGGCTGACCTGGAACATCATCGAAACCGTGCAGAGGAACTTAGCATAGAACTCCGCCAGGCCGTCGATAGAAGGGGCCCCCCGTCCGATAGATTGCTACCCCGGGCTCGCGGCTGTCGCTCGATGGCTCGATGCGGGGAAAACGGGTGCGAGGCAGCGGGCGAGGGCACCGCTGTGGGCGCATCTGGTGACCCCCGGGGCTCTATTGCATCAGCGTGTGTGGCGCCGCCGGCGCGCGAGCGTGACAGGACACTCGCCCTTGGGCTTCCCTGTCTGGGGCGGCGAGGAGTAAGTATTGATAGCGACGCTGCATGGGCCCGCGACAGAGAGGCATTTTGGACATACGTGGCAGGTGCGCGTCGCGAGTGCCCGTTGCGTTCGGCTGTCGGACGAGGGGATGGGCAGGAAAGAGGCGCGGGGGAACTTCGAGGTTAACGTAACGCACAGGCGCCGGGGAGGGCTGGACATGCCTGTGCGCGCGCACTGGCGTTGGCGACAGGACGAGCAACGTCCATCGTCGTTCCTGTGTTCGGCACCTTAGTGCTCTTTGCAGGTTCGGCGCCTTAGTGCTCCTTGCAGGTGCGGCCGAGTGCGGATCTGCAGGAAGAAGAGAGTTATCAGAACATTGGGCGTTGGTACTCTGGCGAAGCTGACTGAACGTGAGATGCGCTTCGAGTTTGCGCTTGCATGTTTTCGCCACTACCGTCAGAGGTGCGTCAGAGGTGGGTCGGTTACGAGCCATGGGCGCCGGCAGGGCTGGTGAGATATCGACGTTAATCGCTGTACATGCGCCTAGTATGTGATTACGCCTATCTGACAGGCGGAGTGTCAGCTGCGGACATTGATGTTTTGTGCGTCCAGCATGAACTGAGGATGTCGAGCACTCACTTGACCGGATTTGGGTCCGGAGTCGCGCCCGCCCGGGCTGGCTTCCAGTGAGCAACGGCCGTGACAAACCATATGCATTGCCTGCGATATCTGCCCGGGTGCCTTCGCTATTCGCCAGTGAGCGAACATTCGCTGTGGACGAATGATTCCTCTCAAGTCAGCGAACGAATCTGTGGCACAAGTGTTGCCTGTTGACACAAGCACTGAAGGGGTCTGTCATGGAACACGATTTGTGTTTGCCAGGTTGTCGGCGCGATATCTTCCGAGTCCATCGGCGGAGGGTCCGGCTGTGCGATAGCTGGCGTAAGAGGTATGTGCAATCGCAGCAGGGAACATGTTCCCTTACCAGAGCTCGGATGCTTCGTTCGCAGTGTTCTTGGTCAGCGAAGACCACATCGAAGGTGCTGGGTGCAGTTCCGCTGACGCAACGTTCAAGCGCGAGTCCGAGAGACCGAACGGCATAACCTATCCAAGTGGAGCCCCCGGATCTTGGTGACAGGTTTACGGAAGGTTTTCATGCGCTTCGGGTGTCTTCACTTGGGCCGAGTGGGTCTACGAATTGGATGACTGAGTTGTCGCGTCTGACAAAGGCGTTGTATCTGCTGTTCTGAGCGAAGGACGTACCCACAGGCTTCACTTCCGTGACATGTCCGTATCTGCTTCTTCGCACGACATGGCGTTGATCGCTCGAAATGACGCGGGGACTCGTCCTGGACATCTTGTTCCCTGTCGCGGGCATCTTTTCTTCCAAGTAGTACGCGAGATTCTGTGGTTGACCTTAGCGTATTGCCCTGGCAACGTGCAATCGAACTATGTATTATGCGAAGCATCGCGCGGATCGAAGTGAGCGTGTCGCTTGCTGTCCTGAAGATTGAAGAAGGTACTCGCGTCACGGCAATAAATTTGTGAAGTAGCGCGACCCACTTTTACCGGGCACAGCTGGCAGCTCGACAATGGTTATGAATGTGTGAAGATCGATGAGACCCTCCGGATCAGTCATTGAATGCGTCTGATGTGGGAGGTGAACAAATATTCGCGTCAAATGGACGTAAGCGATCTAGGGACCGAGCACTGACCAATCTGATGCTGATGGTGCGGATTTCACGACCAACCGCAGCAAGAGGAGAGCTTGACATTTCGGACACGGCGGTTGAAACAGCTTATTCGACGGGTGCTTGCGACTGTCATCGGAGTTGCTTCGAGTTCAGCGCCGGGGACCGATATTGCAGGTCTCGGATGACCGTGGGCACTGTGGTTGCGCTAACATGTAGCTTCGCTCCAAAGTTTTCAAGCCCTGCAATGCATCGGGATGTCAAAAGGAATTAATTCCGTCGAATAAAATGACAAATGAGGCAGTCTAGGAATTCCGAGTCAATTAAAATATAACACGATTTGGAGGAAGAGATTTTCATTACGGCGTATTTGACATGCCCGACCCACGAAACGGAGTTGCGAGATCGCCCGAGATTATGCTCCACTAATTGTGCTCCAGAGCAAGTTGACTCAGCCCGAGGAAGCGGCTGCTTTCAGCCGCTGGATGATTGGCTGGTGGAGTCGTGAAGGAAGCTTTGAGGCATTTTCTACGATCTCCGTCTGCTCCAGAGCTCGGGACTTCGCATTTCACGTCTCGGGTGGAGTGAAGGACTTTGACTCTGAGGACCTTCACTAGATTTAATACACGCTATTGAAAAATGCTCGACAGCTCACCTGATATCAACGAGCTATAGACTCTGTAGGAGCCCAGGGTTCACAATTGCCACTGAGAATCGCGGCTGAGGTTGTTCGAGGGCCAAGGTGAGAGAGGATTGCCGGTGGCCGCCGGTGGACCATGACTCGGAACTTGGTGTATAGTGTCTGACAAGCTCACCGGCAATCACTAGATCGCTGGCCGGTGGGGGCGCGGACTTGCTGGGTCACGGGAGACGGCACCGATGCACACTCGGACGATGTCGCACACCTTGGAGGGCGGCTCGCAACATACGTGTGCATGACTCGTCAATAGACAAGGAAGAAGATCTAAGGATTGACAGCGGCGCGGAGCTGGTCCGCTAGTTGTCAGCTCACAGTCGCACAGTCGCACAATGACCCGAAGGACACACTTACCGAACACAGAACTACACAAACGTCGAAATGGTAGCTTTGAAGGCATGGTGAGATCTCAGACAAGATTGCAGGAACAATTGGGGTGAGGCGTCGCTTCGAGCAGCGAGTAGGACTTGCTCGCGAAATGCGTGCGGGTTACCACGGCTAGCCTGCGAGCGCGTCGGGAACTTTGCGGAGAAAGCCCAAAAGTTGAGAAGGCCGAGGATTATCTTGGGGGCGGGATATGAGACCAAGTTCCACGCAGGTCTACGCGGGCGCCGAGAGCCAAGCTCAAGCGATCAGTGGTACGGTGGTGGGCACGGTGGTGGGCATGGTCAGAGGACGACGAGCTCATTGCCGCGCTCCGCCGCAACGCATCGGACTCGGAGTCCCCGCCGTAGCTTTCTTCGGACCGACCGGCCGAGTCACATGCTCGGTGTGTCACTTCACGTGAGCGTGACCAGACTCACAGGTCCGTCCGACCCCGGGCCGAGTCCGAGTCCCGCAACGACTGCGGGCCTCCTCGACTCCAACAACCCTCTCGTGCTCCCCCCCATCCTTTCTCAGCCTCCTCCAAGACCCGTCGATTCCTCCCGATGCCTGCCCGCTCTCTCCCCAGTCGCTGGTATCGACCTTCGCCCCGCCCGAGTATCACGAGCATTTTGCCGACAACCTACAATGTACGTCGTTCTAGTTTACTTGACGATGCATCGTCGCTTAGCTGCAGGTTGGTGCTAACGGCAAACAACCTTCTACATCTCCACTTAGTGCACTTCTCCCGGCGCGCGTGCAACAGTCCGCGAGGGTCGTAGTGCGTTTTCGACGCGCACTGCCCATGCCCATGCCTGCACCATGGCGTCGGTAAGCATCTCAACCTACCATCTCCGCCTAGAAGCTGCTCCATGACGAACACACGCAGCACTCATTGTCCCTTGTAGGTCCACCTCCGATCGGTCCTCCCCAATCCGATCAGGTTATCGCAATTCATTTCCAGAGTCATGGCCGGGCAATGGCGAAGAGGCGAATCACATCGGTGCGTCCATCACGCACCTCGCAACGTGGCCTCTCCATAGACTCACCCTTCTTCCAACTACGCACCCCACAGAAGCCCTGTCTAGGTTAGATGAACGCAGGAACGCGCGGAAACGCACTTCATCTGCGCCGCCGCAGCACCCTCGCATCGCACACACCGTTCATTACGGTTCTCTCCGCCGGCAGCAGATTCCACGACATACCGCGCAAGATATACGCCAGCCCTGCCTTTCGCAGCCATCGGGCCATGAGCCTATTCAAATGAGATCAATCCCGCGTCGAGCGCGCTGCAGCATGCAATGACAGGCAACCCCGAGGAGACGAAGGAAGAGCGGGAGAGAGAGAGAAAAGTGAGTAACAGACTTCACGATCGCCCCTCTGCAGCACCCTCGTCCGTCGTTCAGCCCAGGCCGCACCCCACCTCCCTCCCCCAATTCCAGCTCGCACCTCCCAATGCATTCCCTGGAGTCCGATCTAGCCTGGCCTTCAACGCTTCACTTCCATCGAAACAATCTGCAGCTGCCTTCTCTGGCCCCTGAGATCTCCCGGCCCCCGCAGCGCTCCGCTTTGCATTGTCCGCCGTGCATCGTGCATCGTGGCCAGCGACCACAAGACCTCCAGCTAACAGCCGCCGCGCGTTCTCCGCCACGCCCCGTGGGGATCCTGGATCCCATCGACTCTTCGACGCGTCTGCACAGAGCCATGGCACCATCGAACCCCAACGAACGACCTCGAAGCCTCCGCCGGCGGTAGACGCACACCCACGGGCTCGTGTTTCCCGCCTATCGTCACCGGAGGCTCACATGTCCACCACGGTCGTGCGTGCGCGAATCCACGGAGGCACTCCCCCCAACCTTCAGGCTCAGCCTCGTGTCGTTCTGCCCGCATCCAACGCGTGTGGCGTGCGGCGTGCGTCCCCCGCACACCATCCAAATTTCTCCTCGAGCTCGCCGCACTTCGCAGTGCTCTCGCGTCCGTCTGCGTAGGCATTACGCCTGTTCGACAGACAACGCACACAGTGCGAGAACTTCGGGACGGATCCACCGCCGCGGCGCACTGACGTCTCTTACAGCATGCCGGTGGCGGCAAAGCAATCGATAATAATAATTGTGGTCGAACTCCTCGAACTCCTCCCATTATTCGCGTCCGTGTTCGCGTCCGTGTCCGTGTCCGTGTCCGCACCCGCCCGCAGCGAGAACTCTCTGGAGCTTCGCGATGTTGACGATCCGTTCTCGCGTCCGTCACCGGTACCGTACCTTGTCCTCGCGTGCTCCACGGGCAAGCAGTGCAGCTTCCTCCGACCTGGATCGGAGGTTGCTACACACTACACGTTCTGCTGTAGTACGCATACGTACCTAGGCGTTGTATTCGAGCCCGACGGCGGGTGGGGGACGTGTCAAGAAGTGCTGGTGCTGCAGCCGCCGCGCGCAGCCCATGGGTTGCCAATCCCTGGCCAAGCTTCAGTCAATGTCGATATCTACATACACGGGTGGGGCTTGTTCTCCCTGAGCAGCTGCGGTGGTTGGCCCTCGTTCGGAATGGACAAGCATTTCAGACATGTGAGGGGGCGCCATGTTCAGAGGACAAGGCTTGGATATGCCGCCCAGTTGGGAACCGGGTTTGGTGCCGCCCTCTTATGCCCCGGGCTTTGTACTATGGCATACCGTACAACTTACGTATGGCCGGTGGTCAGAGGTAGACAGTACTAGTGCGGTTGCAAGCGTTTTGGAGTTTTACAAAGGAGGCGCGGTCATTCGGGGCTGAGTTTATGTTTGTGTTTGGGGGAGATTATGCTACTAGAACAGGCTAATGCGAGGTGCTAGCCGAGGCAAAGCGTGCGTGCAAAGGGGACGGTTGCAAGTTGGGGGGTGCAAATCATGAATGAACGATGTCGACGTGAATGCGAGTGGATGGAGGGATGAGGGGTGAGGGAGAAGTGGATGGTGAACGATGAACGACGAACTGGAATCTGGCCGGGAATGTAGGTGTACAACACTAAGTCCGTTGGTGCGTGAAAGGAAAACAAAGACTGCATATAAACGACGACGACTCTGACGACGAAGAAGGGCCTGGCAGCATGGTTCACTTAGGAAGGGTACAAGAACTGAAGTGAGGGAGGTGATGCATGATGGGGAGGGGGTTTGCTTGCTTGGGGCGTGGTGGTGTTACAGATGGAATAAAGACGTGTTCATGTGTCGCGCAGGAGGCAATCCGAGCCTGAGCGGGGATTGTCCTGTGGTGGCGCAAACCAATTGGAGAACGCATTGGAGTAGTGAGCTGGGGTGTGGTGTTGAATGGCGTAAAGGCGGCGGCCGGCAGTGGGTGGACGACGTTCGTCCAGGCAGCGAGACGTAAGGGTTATAAGGAGGAATATCATTAGGGGGTCTGGGAATTGCGGTCGACGAGGTGAGCTCTTTCGTGCTCCTCCAGCGACTAGAACGCCAGACTCACCATGGTCGAGGGTATATGAGGGTGCAGTTCCATTAGGCACTTCAACGGCGGTACTAGTCGTCGCAGACGAGGGCGGGGCCGCAGGCACGGACGGGGCGGACTGACATCAACTACCTGTCGACGTACTTATATAGGCGCATGCGACGACGCAGGGCCAAAGTTCGCGATCCAGAAGTCCTGGTCCTCTTTCGTCGGCCTCGTCAAGCCCAAGAAGTAGCTCTCGCCCCCGAGCATGTCGACCCTGCGCATGCCGGCGTGGTGTTCAGCAACGCTCCTCAGGCTGGCCTGACAGCGCTTCTTGTACGCCGCCTCGCACTTGGGCATGAATTCTATGGGGATGTAGTCCTTGCGCTCCTGCCTCGTCGTCGCCTCGTTCAGGTCGTCATACAGTGCCTGGAAGACGTCTTTGACGAGAATCGGTCCGCCGTCGGGCCGCCGAACGGTCACCACCAACCCCGCAAACTTGGGGTAGCGGATGTTCATCTCCGTGAGCGGGGGCGACTCGCACACCTTGCGGTGGAGGTACTCGTCGATCTTCTGCCTTGAGAGTTTGCCGGCGTGTGGTCGGACATCGCGAATGACAAGGAGCTCGACCGGCTTCGACAGATCAAACTCGACCCGGAGCGCTCGCTCGCTCCTGTAGGTGTCGTACGGGCACAGCTGCCAGTGTAGCCTTGCCTGGTGGACACGGATCGCGGGTCCTTGGGGGGTAGGCGTGGGTGCGGCTGATCGTGCGACGGCTGTAATAGGACACGTGCAAGCAGGTGAAGGTGAGTATATGCGCATGTATCAGTGATAACATGAGGCAATGATCATCGCCACACATGGGGAACGAAAAGATACGCACTTTGTTTCAGTATCGACTTTAGGGCCCGTGGTGGAGCCGGCTGGGGAGACACGAGGGCCTGCATGACTTGCACGGGCGTCGGATGATGGGAGGAGGATGCGCGACGGGGTCTGGGCTTGTGGATCTCCGGGGAAGGCGTGAAGGTCTGGCGACAGAGGGACTTATCGAGGTCTGTGGTCATGACGTGCCAGGCAGGGCTGCGAATCTCGTACTGTGGTGTCTCGGCGCGAACGGAGGGCGGCCTCATGTATGGGGTCATCGTCCTCTTCCATGGGGCAGGCGAGGTCGTGGGGGTGGTGGGCGAGCTGGAGGAGGCGGAGCTGCCACTATCTGATGACGCCCAGCTGCCAGCGAAGGAGGGTGGAATGGCGGTTAGAGGGACGGGTGAACCGGGCAGGACGCCTCCCTCCCCGAGGTTTGGCAGAGGAAGCGGCCTGTGCTTCGGTGCCTGGGGTGTGCTATCGAGACCGTTTGAGAAGAGCTTCTTCCACATCATGAGAAGTGGCGCGTGTCGTGAAGGCGATGGTGGTGGATTCGATTACGATGCTCGGGGAGGGAGACGCGCTATCGGGGCAGTGTGCGCGAGGAGAGGGACAAGCAGAAATGGGGACGAGGGGGGGCAGGGCGAGCAGATCGGCGCGCGTGGAGGATCGCTGGAGGAGGGAGGGGCGCGGGTGAGCTGTGGTCTCTTATATGAGGAAGGATGATATGGGGTGCCGGAGGCGAGGGAAGGGGAGATGAACGGAGAAGCACTCACTTAAAAGTCGTAGGAGAGAGCGAAGCCGGATGGTGACGATCACCTGGGACGCTCTTCAGGCCCTTGAGCCAAGCTCGGAGAGCAGATATGGACCGGGAGGCCCCCAGAGGAAAGCGCCTGATGACAGCGGCGAGCAGACGGGAGGGGAGAGGACAAGGACATGCGGGGGTGAATATAATCCATCCTGTCCTCGCCCCCAACACGAGGCTGCCCATTCCCCGACACCATATCCGGCAAGCGGTCCGTAATTAATCCTCCACGTGCGTCTTCTATCCAACGCCGGTCACGTGATGCCCCCCGCTGTTTTACCCTGTTGATTACTGTGGGTCCAGCTCTCCGATCTTGCCGTCGCCTGTCTCGCACACACCAGCACATGGTCGCCGTGCTGTCGTTCTTCCCATTTTGCGACTTGGACTCTTGCTCGTGTGACCCTTCCTGCACGGATTCCTGACTCGGTTCAGCCTCGCTTCCCAGCACGAGTTTACCGTCGTGCGTCACAATCTACATCATAATCAAGCTCGAGCAGTGAACGAGCGTCCCCCCGATCCAAATTACATCTGGGTTGCCTTCATAGAACGCCTTAGAGCAAAGGAGTCCGTCCCGGTACGCGGTTCGAATATTGAACCTTAGGAAACCCACCATCAGCGCTCAGAGCTTCGTCCGACCGAACGTGTACTCACCAGAACGCATCGCGATGTATTGCACGGATTCGAGGAACAGCCTCCCCGCCTACCACACACCGTAGAAACGTCCTTGGGTATACACCGGCTCCCATTCCGACCGCCCAGCGCGCGGACATTATCTCACATCGTCTTTGGCTCCCACACACGCGACGTGGGCAGTCCAAGGAAGGCAAGCCGCGGTGAGAAGGAATCCAAAAGAAGCATGTGTGACTTGCCCGATCCGTCCGTCCGTCGTGGCCTTGTTGCCCAGCGTCCAGCGGGCGGTGTTGCGTCCGCCCCAGCGCACCCTTAGCGTACTAGGATCAGGTCGATAACGACGATGGTCTAGAGATAGAAGGCGTCTTTGTTTGCCTGGCGTCCTACAAAATGCGAGCAAGCTCAGACCGACTCTGCAGCATTCGCCACACCTCGCACCATACCCCACGCCTCACCCCCGCGTCCGAACCTTACCCATCCGTCCATCCGAACGGGACTGCAGCCCGCTCTCCGCAACTTTGCCACTCAGAATCCCCACACAGCACCCGTCCACCCGTCGCCCATCAAACCTTGACATGAAGACGGTGACCGCGCGAACCCGGCCGCAGAGCAGCACCGTGTCCTACGCCAAGAGCCAGAGGGAGCGGATGCCGCGCCGCACGAGCGAAGCAGACGCCAGAGAGCGCTATCGCAAGCAGAAGTACGGCCAGCCGGGGCCCGTGGACGCGTGGCTCGCCGCGCGCCAGAGCCAAAACCAAGCCCAAAGCCAAAGCCAAAGCCAAAGCCAAAGTCTTGAAAGCCAAAGTACCGACGGTTCGACTCTGCCGCGTCTGGGGGCCCGCCAGGGCCGCGATGCTTCTGCGGACCAGGTGCGCTGCACGGCGCAGGTCCAGTGCATCAAGGTGAGCCTTCCAAGCTTTAGCTTTTTCCTCTCCAGTCGCGATCGGCGATCGGCGTGTCGAGTGGAGCCGTCGCGGTCTCGTCGATGCTGTCGTCCGATCACTGGACGCGGCCAACGAGCGCCACCCAATTGCTACCAACTCGAATCTTGCACTTGCGTTTTCACTGACGGAATCGATCGCAATAGGCACCGAGCGATGGAACCATCTTCCGCGACTCGGACACGTTCGTCCTCCATCTCACGACGACCACAACAGGCGCCGCACGGCGTCTTGGCCAGGGGGATGGGGAGGACGCGCCCGGCTCGAGGAGGGTCGAACTGGGCAAGTACGTGGGCCTCCCGGAGAGCCTCGACGCGCCAGAGTGGGTGAGGTGGCCCATAGGCCAGCCCTTAGAGTTCCAGGCGAGTACGGCTGCGGTGGCGGAGGTCCTGCGATACACTGCCTCGTGGAAGGAGGTGATGGCGGTGAGTAGATTTGTTCGCTTTCGACCTTCGATGGAATGGTGTTGGCGGTGCGGGGTTACACGGACGCAAGCTGACGTGCCTGCTTTACGTCATTTGCGGGGATAAATATAGCCTTTGCTGGAGTCGCTGCGTGCGGTAACCCTCGATGGATGACCGGACTGCATTCATTGCGCGGAGGAGGTGCATCGTGTCCGGGACCGGGATGCGTTTTCCGAGGACGGACGCGTGTTGAGGTAGGAGAAGAGCCTGCGACCCTGGACGACGAGCCTGGACAGATCGGACAGACGCGGGGGACGTGCGGAATCGCTTTGGGGAATGTGGCGTCGAGGGAACATGGAGGCAGCGGTAGCGGAGGGCACATGAGCTCCAAGGACAACGTGGTTTCTGATGTGGAACGTCGGATGCAGCGGTGTATGATAGACGTGTACTTGGATTGTATTGAAGAGACCTCCCTTCTCGAGATAGGAGGAGATCCAGAGACCTCGCGACGACCAGGGGTTGCAGGAACGGTATCCCAGGAGACATACAGGAACGAAATATGGAGGTTGGGGCCTGGACGGAGCAAGGACGGGGTTGGGGAACTGAGCAGAGATCGTCGTCGCCTGCGAGAAAGCGCACGCTCGATTTCTAGATGACGAGAGAAGGGGTTGTATGCGGGTTCACGGGACAGACATGCCAGAACGGTCGTGCTCGAAGGTGCCGCCACGAACTCTAGCCGTGACCCAGCAGGAGGGATGGCCGGAATGGTCGGAGATGCCTGCAGTGATCGAACAAGAAGATCAGCCATGCGTTCGCTACACGCACCTGGAAGAATAAAAAGGTGCTTGCTGGGTAAGCACAAGCACCAAATGCAGTGGGTGCGCAGTGGGAAGGCGAATCGGAGTGTGTAGAACGGAGTTGAGAGACTGAATTTACAAAGCGCACCAGCAGCACAACCAAGGAGATAGAGAGGAGAGGAATTGCCAACGCAATGGAGGCCACAGTCCACGGATGGCTTGAGAACATTGGCTCCAGAGGGTCCTTGGGTTTCCGTCTATGTTCAAACGACACGCCCTACATCCTGAATGGGCAGATGGAACGTGAATTCATGAAGATAAAGGAAAGACACGACCGCAGAAGCGCATTTACAATTTGTGTCGTCTTGCTAGCGCTGTCAAGACGCAGCCTGGAACGTGAGCCTAGCTCAACTTGGGCAACACGGACCGCGGAGTAGAGGACGTAGTTAAAGCGCTGGTAAAGCATGCAAGCACGATGATTCGCGACACAAACAGTTTCGAGTGACAGGCTAAAGAGGCAGAAGCAAGAAGGTAGTGTAGTGGGGAGCCAACGTGGTGGACGGCGTAGAGCCCAAGCCCGGCCGGTAAGCAACAAAAGGGATCCGGACCGGAATAGGCCGGAGAGTCCGGACACAGACGCCCAAACCCGGCGGTCACGTGCGACAAAAGTTTCTGGCGAGGATGATTTTGGTCGCCGTGGCTGTCGTCGTGCTCGTCGTTCTGCTCGCCGTCCCCGACCTCGGCGTCTCTGTTGACCCGACTCCATCCTGGCAGGTTTCTTGTTTTCCTTCTAGCAGCTGGTTTCTTCTCGTCATGGCCACTCATGCGCTCTTCGAAACCTCCTCCGGTTATGCTGTCTTTGAGGTCAAACTGCACGATGTCGTCGGCGCACTCGACAAGGCCGTCCAGGCCTCCATTGACGACTTCTCAAAATTCAACAAGATGGTGTCCTTGATTAGCTTTGCGCCGTTCAAGGATGCGGCACACGCATTGGAGAACATAAACGACATCTCAGAAAGTATGTTTTTGTGCCTCTCTCTCAGAGACAGAGCTTAACTCCCTCCAAGATACCGTTCATCCCTACCTCCACGATACCCTCGAACTCAACCTCAAGAAGCCAAAGAAGGGCTCCTCCGTCGTCCTTGCAGTCAACCCCGCGCTCGCCCCCGTGCTCAAGGAGCAAATGGGCATCAACTGCTCCTCAAAGGAGGTCTCGACGGATCTCCTCCGTGGCATCCGCGAGCACGCCGCCAAGCTACTCAAGGGCCTGCAGGACGAGGACTTGACGAAGGCTCAGCTCGGGCTCGGACACGCATACTCGCGCGCGAAGCTCAAGTTCAACGTGAACCGGATCGACAACATGATCATCCAGGCGATCGCGCTCCTCGACCAGCTCGACAAGGACGTGAATTTGTTCTCGATGCGCGTGCGCGAGTGGTACGGGTACCACTTCCCCGAACTCGTCAAGCTCGTGCCGGACAACTACCAGTACGCGCGCGTCGTGCAGTTCATCGGCGCGAAGGAGTCCCTCACGGAGGAGAGGCTGCCCGAGCTCGCGGTGCTCATAGACGACGACGAGACGAAAGCGCAGAACATCCTCGACGCGGCGCGTGGGTCGATGGGCGTGGAGCTTTCCGAGATGGATATCATCAACGTCGGCATGTTCGCTACTCGGGTCGTGTCGCTTGCGGAGTACCGCAAGTCGCTGCAAACGTACCTCCACGAGAAGATGAACGACGTTGCGCCGAGTCTCACCGCTCTTCTTGGGGACCGTATCGGCGCGCGGCTCATCAGCCACGCGGGCAGCTTGACAAACTTGAGCAAGTACCCCGCCTCGACAGTGCAGATCCTTGGTGCTGAGAAGGCACTGTTCCGTGCTCTCAAGACGAAGGGTAACACGCCGAAGGTAAGTTCGCATGCTGTCAATGGCGTTGCATTGTGACCTGACACTGCACAGTACGGTCTCATCTACCACTCATCGTTCATCGGCCGCGCAGGCCCCAAGTACAAGGGCCGGATCTCAAGATTCCTCGCCAACAAGTGTTCAATAGCATCCAGGATAGACTGCTACTCCGGTGAGTCCTATATGAACCCTTGCTCTTTCCTATTCACCCTCTCAACATGATATCTGCAGACAACCCGACTGCCAAATTCGGCGAGGCCCTTAAGCAACAGGTCGAGGAGCGCCTGAACTTCTTCGAGACGGGCGAGCCGCCATCCAAGAACGCGGACGCGATGCGCAAGGTGTTCGAGTCGCTCGCGCTCGACGAAGACGGGGAGTCGGATGACGAAGACGCAATGGATGTCGATGGCGCGGCAGCTAAGGCGAAGGCGAAGAAGGACAAGGGCAAGGATAAGGCGGTAGAGGACGCGCTGCCGTTCGCGGACTTGGAGTTGACCCCGAAGAAGAAGAAGGACAAGAAGGACAAGAAGCGGAAGAGCGACGTGGCAGGGATGGACGTGGATGAGGAGAGCGACGACAGCGTGCCGAAGAAGAAGGTGAAGCTGAGCAAGGAGGAGAAGAAGGCGCTGAAGAAAGAGAAGAAGAAGGAGCTTAAGGAGCAGGAAAAGGCAGGAGGGGAGGTGAGTTTCGCCTTTGATCCTGGAAACATGCTTGTCGTTTTGCTTCATTTGGAGGCGTGTGGTGCTAACTGGCATATCCCTATCATCGCAGAAGGTGTCGAAAAAGGAGAAGAAAGACAAGAAAGACAAGAAAGACAAGAAAGAAAAGAAAGAAAAGAAGGAGAAAAAGAAGGACAAGACCAAGGAGTGAAATCCCTACGTTCCCCCCTCCGCCTCTCTTTTCCTCTTTTTTCGTCGATGCTGTCGCGGTATTCTTGTCTGTACTCTGTCTTGTGCTATCTCTCTCTTTCTCTCTTTCCCAACATCTCGCGCATGTATGTCGTATGAAATCTCATATGCTGTATGCGAAAAACACTGTTATAGATGTGTGCGTGTGTAAAGGCTAACGAACAACAATAGTGCGCTGTGGTGAATCGGCGCTGCTTTACCCTACAGGGTACTAGTGCTACAAGCCCTCGCGCGGGTACGGCGCGCAAGAGTGATACTTGGGTATACATGAAGTGTGGTAACGATATCAAAGGGGACAGTATGCCTATGAGGTTATAGCTGTAGCGTGAAGTGGTGTTCGTATCAGATGTCATGACGGTGAGTCGAGGTTGCGCTCGACGAGACGTGGGGCTTCAAACAAGGTTCCGAGAATTACTCCGGGGTAAGGGCGGCCTGGAACACGACGACGTTCGCTTGGCAGCGAGACACGACCAGGGCAGTGGTGACGTCGCCCACGGTGCGCTTCACCTCGCCCCCAACGCCGCCATACTCCTCCGTGATCGTCTTGAGCTCCGCGTGGTGGTTCTCGGCCGCGAGCCGGCGCGAACGGCCAGCCAGAACGAGCAGCCTGCTGCGCCCGTCGACCGCGGTCTCCGACATCTTGCGCGCGCGGTCGATCACCGCGTGCAGCGGGGCGGGCGAGGCCTCTTCGACGAACTCCATCCGCGCGAGCGCGGGCGTGAGCGAGGGGTCCTCGGGGCGGGTGTAGCGCGCCCAGGCGATGTTGTCCGCCGTCTCGGACTGGAGGCGCGTCTGGGTCGTCGCGTGGCCGTACACGGTGTCCGGAAATACCTGCAATCGCAACCGCATGTCAGATTCAGAAGCTGGTTTCCCCGAGGCTCTCCCCCACCGATCGCCTGCGCGATCGACGGTGGGACGATAACATAGAAAGAAAGACAAAGATGCTCACCGAAGCGATCGTCGTCGTGTTCTGGTGCACGTCCGGGTGTTTATCGCCCTCGCCGAGAACGGGCGGTTTGTCCCCAAAGCCAGAGCCAGCCCCGCCCCCACCCACATCCGCCTTACTCACGCGCACGACCGTCGCGCTGATCTTCGGGTTCGCACACAGCTGCACCGCGAAATCCAGCGCGAGCCTATCGTCGGGCCCCCCGAAGAACGGCACGAGCAGGCGGTACGTGCCCCCGTGCGAGACCTTCGCGACGCCGCCCGGGGTGTGCCTGTCGACGAAGAGCGCAACGTCGGTGCGGGAGGACGCGAAGAGCGCGCGCACAAACTGCGAGTGCGAGATCGACGCGTCGCGCTCCTCGGCACCGGCCGCAGTTGCGCGGAAGAGCACCTCGAACGGGTTCTGCATATGCGAAGTGATGCGCGGGGTGGCCAGGGGGGTCGTGTGTCCGGTTTGGGGCATCGCGGAGGCATGGAGAGGGTGGGGGTGGCCGTGTGGCCCGATGGAGTGGTGCGGGGGCAGCCAGGGGACCAGGATGAGGTGCGACTCGGTGCGCCGCGCTTGCTCAGACACGGTTGCCCCGAGGTCGTCGAAGGGAACGATCGAGAGCGAGCTGCTGACGGGTGCACCGTGGAGCGCGCTAAAGGTGGTGAAGATGTCCAGGAGGGGGTCCGTCGCTGTCAAAGACTCGATGTTGGAGCCCTTCATCACGGCAGACGTGCGGTCGGACAGCTCGATGAGACGAATAGCATCGATGGACACTGGCGCGGAGGGCGGCGGCGAAACATCCTTGCTATCCAACTCCGCGCTGCTTTCTATTGACAGCGGCCGCTCAGAGTACGGTGGCGGAGGTGGGAGGATGAGTTGCGTGATAGCCATCATGCCAGGCAAGTGCTCAATCTTGTCGAGCACGACTGTGAACCGCGACTTCTTGTCATCGATCCTGGCGGTGCTGGATCCGCCTAAGCGGGGGACGTTATCCTCAGCAGTGTCCTGCGCATCGGCGTTGGCGAAGTTGGCTCCTGTTGCAGAAGCTCGAACACGGAGCTCAGGTGGGTAAAGGAGGACCACCGCAGGCGTGGTCATGAACGTGAGGACAAGCGCTTCCAGGACAAACATGGAAAACACGCGCTGCGAAAGGATTCCGGCAGAGAGACCGACGTTGAGGACAATCAGTTCTACGAGACTAGACAAAACGTGAGATGGGGCGAGACGACAGCCAAGAATAGGACTGACCCTTTGCAACTCATCAGAGACCCGATAGTGCTGGCTTCGCGCCAGCTGAAGCCAGATAGCTTCGCGGCGATAGTGCACCCGGTAAATTTACCGAAGTATGACAGCGAACAAATAGCAATGGTGAAACCCCAAGTGAGACCTGCGGCAACCATGATCAGTATTTCGCAGGTCGGTAAAGTCGCAAGATCAATACCATTGTTAAGCAGACCTAAGTCTGTTGACAAGCCTGACAGCATGAAGTACTAGAGAAGCATTATATCGGTTTGTGCCAGTGCCAATGCCAAACGAGCAGATACTCACAAGCGGCAGAAATATGATAGAGACCATATCTTCCAGTTTCTCCGTAAGGGCGATCGCCAGGCCGCCGTCACGGGGAACGATGATGCCAGCTAGGAAGGCGCCAAAGATAGCATGTACCTGATCCTCTGTATAAGCACCGCTTCAATTAATAAGTTGAGAAGAACGTACACCAATGATATCGGTGAAGAGGGCCGACCCGAAGACGAGAAGCATGGTCACAGTCATGAAGAACATCGTTGGGCCGTCCCTAGTTGATCCCGTGCGCCGCGCAAGCCAGTACAGGATTCGTTTCACGAAGAAAAGCATGAATAGCGTCCAACCCACGCATATGAGGAGGATCCAGAGTGCCGTAAGGCCGGAACCCGCGTTGACGAGGGCAACGGAGAGCGCGAGAAGCGTCCAACCAACGATATCGTTGCCGACACCAGCGGAGAGCACAACGATCCCGACTGTCGTGTCGAGAATCTTGAGCTCGGTGAGGATACGACAGAGGACTGGGAACGCAGTAATCGAGTACGCCACGCCTGTAAAAAGCATGAAGTTTGTGAACTTGACGCTCTGATCAATGAACGTGTGGTAGAGAGGGATAGAAAGCACAGCTCCCAGACCTGGGGAGTAGAGTATTGTTAACGGTGAGCTGTAGGGCATTGGCAGG
The DNA here is from genome assembly GCA_024305745.1 of Polyporus tsugae. Taxonomy (NCBI): domain Eukaryota; kingdom Fungi; phylum Basidiomycota; class Agaricomycetes; order Polyporales; family Polyporaceae; genus Polyporus; species Polyporus tsugae. The sequence goes on from JAHRBS010000013.1 coordinate 2,429,669, forward strand.
TAGAACATACCGAAGGGCAGACACATGCCGGCCAGGGCCACACTAACGGAGAGCCGAGCATTTCGTTTGATTACAGAAGCATCGATTTCCAATCCGACGAGGAAGAGAAAAAGGCAGAGACCGATGTTCGCCACAAGTGAGAGGAACGGACGGGAATCGACGGGGAATATGTGCTGGGTGAAGCCGGGTATACGACCGAACGCCGTCGGGCCTAGAAAGGTGTCCTCAATTCATTGCAGACACGGCAGACACAGATAACACGCACCAAGGAGGATGCCGGCAAGAACTTCGGCGATAACCTTGGGCTGTTTGATCTTGCGCAAGGCGAGCCCAAGTAGTTGGGTGGTAAGGACGATAACGCCTGTGGCGGCCTGGTCAGAATCGGGGTTGTAGAGCAAATAGGAAGGCACTTACCGACTTGGACGATCCAAAGGCGCAGAGGATCTGCAGTGTTTACGGCGGTGGGATCCTGGCCATTGAGGAGTCCACCCTTGAATGCACAGGTCACGTCAGTATCGACGAATGTCGAGAGATCGACGAGTAGCACTTGCCTGTTCGGCTGCTTCCCTCCTCTGCATGACGCGTCGAGCGAGGTCAAGCACCGCTGTTGAAAATTCGGGCATTTGGTCCAGTGGTTAGAGGCAAAATTTGAGGGTATGCCGTCCACGTCGTAAGGTGAAAATCAGAAGCGTAAGGATGAGTCGTGTACAAGGCAGTCAAGTGGCCGATTAGCTGGGGATTATTCAGAGCGGCAAATGAGGGAGACAACGATTCGTTGGGGAGGGTCCAGCATTCGACCACGGGGGAGAGGCGGTGGTTGAGGGGCGACGATGAAGGGGACCAACCCTGCACGAGGGTGAGGAATTCGAAGCGAGTTGCCAGTGCCCGCCTACAAGCCCCACCCCGCTTGAGCCACAGCCGCACAATTCAGACCTCAAATATAATCATCCTCGGCTACCGGCCCGATCAGGTACCACACACTTCGACTACAGGCGTTCGACAATGATGGTGTTCGCTCAAGCCTACTCACACCGTCACCAGCGGCGACCTGCCAGACTGGCTGGCAGTCACTGTGCCAGAAAAGTGTCAGACTTCGTCGGCTCGTCCCCCACCGACGTCGGTGACGCTCCCGGTGCTGTGATGGACCGTAGCAAGTGAAACAGTGTATGTACGTACAATCCTCAGCCTCCCTCTCCAGGTACTAGTACGACGCCTAATATCGCCATCCTGAATAGAACCTCGCTCTCAGGCTGGGACGCATGACAGTGGAAGACAGGGAGCTATACCTTGTGCGCTTACGCTGCTTTAGGGAAGATACTGGCACCGGCAGAGTTGTTCGCTTCTGGGCACATGTCTCAGCGTCCGAGGGGGGGCAATGCCACAGGAAGTGCGTCCACAGCATCGTGCATCTCGTTGCCCAGCGGGGTGAGCGGCGAGCACCGATGTTCTCCACGAGACTTGCTTGCACTTGAGAGATTCATCAGAGTGGCCGGAATCCATTGGTTCTTGTACACCCGCTTTCCTTACCCAGAGACATGGCCCCAACTTACCATGATTCATGCCTCGATCCTCGGCCCTTGCGATTCTGATGCCGTCCCTTCATTTTCCATTGTGGAGTACCCCAACCCGGTCAGGACATATCTCTCATGAGCTATGTATATATGAGCGGCAGGTCAGCCGTTTAGTACTCCCAGCGCAGCATGGCGACCATCCTCAACATAGCGCCATCTCTAGCGATCCCGAACATAGTGCTGCTCTTGGTGCCGCTGATCCTTACCCTAGTCCACTTCTATAGGAAATCTTCCGAGTTTGCTGCACGCTCAGCCGGCCGCCCTTTACCCCCCGGCATCCCTGGTATCCCTGTTTTCGGGAACTTGTTCGACCTTCCCAAAGGTTCACCATGGCTGGGATACAGAGAGCTTTCTAGGAGATACGGTGCGTTGCTCTCATACATACTTGTCCCACCATTGGCCGTCAGTACGCTGAGGTGCCTACTACAGGGAATCTGCTTTACCTGCAAGTTATGGGGCGTTCCATTCTTCTTATCAACGACCCCAGGGTAGCATCCGATCTCCTAGAAAAGCGGTCCGCGGTCAACTCTTCCCGCCCCGTGTCCACCATAGTGGAGATGTGAGCATCCCCTCCATGCCATTGTTAGTGTGCTGAGCTGTCGCAGGACGGGCTGGGAATGGAGCATCCCCTTTATGCCTTACGGTCAGTGGTGGCGCCGGCACAGGCGCGTCTTCTGGCAGCACTTCCACCCAGGCGTGATTCCCAAGTACCAGGGCGTCCTGGAGCAAGGCGCACACCGATTGCTGTCTCGGCTTCTCGCGACCCCAGAGAAGTTGGAGGAACATCTCCGCTAGTAAGTCTACGCGTACACTTGTCTCCTTCCGCAGTCTCTTAACCGTATCTGCACTGGCAGCGCGTTGGGAACGTCAATTTGTAAAGCGGCGCATGGCTTAGACATCGCCGAGCAGGATGACCAACGGATGAAGATCTTCGAGAGGGCGCTCAAGAGCGTCGACGTCCTTGTCCAGGGCTCGACGGTGCTGGAGTACTTGCCCTTCCTGACCGCCATACCGACGTGGCTTCCAGGAACGGGCTTTCTGCGCCGACTAGCAGAGGATAAGAAGTACGCGCACATACTGAGAGAGTTGCCTTGGACTCAGGCGAAACAGATGGTAGTACGTATGCTGCACCTTTTCATGTGCCTTTTGCCCATTCTGACCGCTCAACAAACACTGGCAGACGAGCGGAACGAGTTCGAACTCGATGGCGAGCGCCATCCTGGAGGAAGTATCCCGACTCGACCCCGCGTCTGCTCTGGAGGAAGAGGGCATAGCGATGAGCGCAACTGCGATGGCTTACGCAGGTGAGAACATTGTGTCCTCATGTCTACCAGGGTCTCGCTCATCGAGCGGCATTGCAGCTGGCCTGGACACGGTTAGTACACACCTTAATCGGTACCGCCCAAGCTCCCACTGAATTGCAACCTTTACAGCAATATGCCGTGCTCCAAAGCCTCTTCGTAGCACTTTCTCTCCACCCGGAAGTCCAGCAGAAAGCCAGAGCAGAGCTCGACAGGGTCGTCGGGCCCAATAGGCTCCCATCCTTCGGGGATCGGGATACGCTCCCGTACATCAGAGCGGTCGTCAAAGAACTCCTCCGTTGGCACAGTGTTGCTCCGCTTGGCGTTGCCCGCTGCAGCGTGGCGGACGACGAGTACGAGGGGTACTTCATCCCTGCAGACACAACCATAGTGGTCCACTCGTGGTATGTCTAGGTCTTCGCATTGGTTTCCGACGGGTCCTCTGACGCTGACGCTGAACCTAGGGCGATTACGCACGACCCCGAGCGATATCCGGAGCCGGATAGATTTGTGCCCGAACGATTCTTGAAGGATGGCGAGTCGGACCCGAACGCGACCGATCCCAGTGACGTTGTCTTCGGATTCGGGCGTCGGTATGTCATCTCGCGTACGCATATACTGTAAGTGAGTGTCAAGATACTGAACTGTCACCAGCATATGCCCAGGAAGATACTTCGCCGACACGACGTTGTTCATCTTCGTCACATGCGTGCTGCACGTATTCGATATCACCCCTCCTCTGGATGAGGACGGTCGTCCAATCAAAATCGAGCCTCAGGGTACAGTCGGGATAATATCGTGAGTCTTCTGGCGGCATGGCTGGAAGGTGTGTCCGTGACGGCTCCGTGTTAACGTTCACCACAGATACATGGAAGACTCGAGGTGTACAATTCAACCACGCTCTCCCAGCGCAGAGGAGCTCATACGCCGCGCCGCGATTGAGCTAAGCGCAGGTGTTTGAGGAACCACTGGCCGCAACGTTGCTACGTCCTTATGATGCCTTCGCACTGTGACCGTCTATTTCCGATGACCAATGTCATCATTGCATGGCCATAGGACAACGTTCAGCGTGAAGTCTCTGAACCAGCGTTCAGACCAACCCAACTCCTCGAATGTACATATCGTAAACCATCGCACGTCGAGGCATCAATTTGGATTAGAATTAATTGGACATCCGTTCTATTTGAGTGCCGTGTCCTCTCCGTTGGAATTATCGGCGCATGCTGAGTATCACCTGCCCAATATGCGACCTCTAAGCAAAAACGCCATGATGATTTGCCTTCGTTCGTGCACTTGTCGTGCATTTCTACCCTACACTGTAGATCTGTCGTCAACATTCGTTCATCTATCTCCAGTGCTCTCACCAAGTCAGCCAGCTAGGCTATCACCAGGTTTTAACATTTTGTCACTTCGGACTGTTGTACTTCACACTAGTACTATCCTCGTTGATCCTCGTTGACCTTGTACTGTGATCCATGACATTCCCATTCAACTTTCCTTTCCTTTTGGTGCTACCGTACATGCCAACGTATCTAGTAGGTGTACAGTACGAAACAGTATAAAGATACCCCCCTGAACATCATGAACAGTCCGTCGGAGAGTGGCTCGCAAGAGCGTAGATGAAGTCAGGTGCCATCAAGCCAGTCGTCGCATGCGGAATGTGCTTGATATGAGGGGTACAGTGTAGCAATCTAGTGAAGTCAGATTGGACTGGCGGTCTCTTCAAAGACTTGCCAGCCATGGGATAAATTAACCCCCAGCTTTGCCCACCGAGGTCGCTGTCGTTGGTCGAGTTGCGGTCTATGCTTGACTCGCTTCCACGCCAAGTCCTCGACGAGATATGTCGTGCTCTGTGTCCGGTTCCATATCGGTGCATCGGACTAGACACCCTCGCATCCTTGGCGCGAACTTCTCGACTCCTTGAATTCATGAAATCAGTAATCAGTGTCTTCTGCCAGCGCAGGATCCCCGAATTCTCCGTTCTAATCTACACTCTACCAGAAGACTTGTGACTAGAAAACCTTTTCGAAGTGACCCAGGATGGTTTCTCACTCTCTGGGACGCAAGTGGTACGTCAAGAGTTATATCATGCAGCGTATTTCCCCCCGGGTAGAGCAACTTGATGGGGACTCTCCTCGAGCGAGTTCAGAAGCGCTCTTGGAACATCACGTGGGTGGGCAGGAATTTCTTGGGCGCTAGTCTGCACCGACAGTCCCTGGTCCTCCGAGTCTCTGCCCCGTCTGGAGTCCCGTCTTTCCCTCTCCTCTCTACACATTATGCTCTCGAAATTCAAAGAGAAGAAGGCCCCGTCGAGCAAGGCAGCCCTTACCAAAGTAAAAGTCAAGAGCAAGACCCCTCTTCAACCTACGAAGCTGCAGGAACGGGCTGCAAGTTCTACGGACGAGTCGGACGAAGACGTTGAGGGGTTGGACGAGGAGGATGAGCTCGCATCTGGGTCTGCGGAGGATGACGAATGGCAGGACATGAGCGACGGTGAGGGCGACTCAGATGAAGATGATGAAGATGTGGACGAAGACGGGATGGAGAGGCTGATGAAGGCGCTTGGGGAAGATGGCTTGGACGACTTCGCGCAAGAGCAGCTGCGCGCGCTGGAGGAGGGGGATGATGAGGACGAAGATGAAGAGGAGATCGAGGGGGAAGACGAGGACGAGGAAGCCGAGGAAGCAGCGTCTGGCGAGGAAGAGAATGGTCAAGATTCAGAAGAGGACGACGACGACGACGAGGAAGATGAGGCGAACGAGGCAGGTCCCAGCGAAGTCCCTATTCCTGTGGACGAGCTCTCGGATGAAGAGATGCTGGACGAGGATGCTATGCCTCGACAAAAGGTTGAGATTGACAACAAGGTGCGGTCCAATCCACACACCCCGCGCTGCACCGTCTCACAACGTCGTTTGGTAGATCGCTATGGAGCGCATACGCGCAACAATCGCGCTCGACTCCTCACTACCATGGACAGAGACGCTGACGGTCACCTACCCCGAGACCATCGACGTTGACGTTGAGGATGACCTCAACCGCGAGCTCGCATTGTACGTCCATCCTGCCCTCACCGCCTTTCGTCTCCCTCTAATCCTGCCCTCTTCACGCGCACACAGCTACAAACAGGCCATGCACAGCGCACAAACCGCGCGCTCGCTCGCACAAAAAGCCAACTTCCCCTTCACCCGCCCCACCGACTACTTCGCCGAGATGGTCAAGAGCGACTCGCACATGGAACGCATCCGCCAACGCCTGCTCGATGAGGGCGCAGGCATGAAGCGCGCCGAAGACAAGCGCAAGGAGCGCGAGGGCAAGAAGTTTGGCAAGCAGGTGCAGCTCGAGAAGATCAAGGAGCGGCAGCAGAACAAGAAAGCGGTCGAGGAGCGCCTCAAGGGTCTCAAGCGCAGTAAGCCTCATTCCTCATCTCTCGTCTTTGGAGAACGCCCGTTCCTGATTAAACCTGTCATATCGCGCAGAACGAAAGGACGCGCTAGACGGCGGCGCAGGCGACGGCGAGGACTTCGACGTCGCGGTCGAGGACGCGATCGCCGACCGCCCCTCCAAGCGCGCGAAGGGCCCGAACGGCAAGTCCAAGCTGCCGCGCGGCGCGCGCGACAAGAAGTTTGGCTTCGGCGGCGCAGGCCGGCGGTCAAAACAGAACACGAAAGACTCGACGGACTCTTTCGTCCAGCGCGGCGGGCCCGGCGGCAAGGGCAAGGGTGGCGGCAGAGGTGAAAAGGGCGGACCGGGAAAGGGGGGCAAGAGTGCGCCTCCGAAGCGTCCGGGGAAGGGCAGACGGATGGCACAGCGGAGCCGGTCTTAGCGCGATTGGCGGAAGCTGTTTCGCGTGTCGGTATGTCGCGCACCGTGATTCGTCATGTATGTTCTGTTGCTCCTGGATGGCGTTTTGTGTTTGGGAAGCAGTGTATTGGCCATCCAAGATGCTCTATCATGATGGATTGCCGGTCAGGGCAGACCTGCCTATAACCCGTCCCTCTTAGCACGCAGTCCGACCGGTTACTTGCAAGCCAAAGTTCGCGCAGCCCATGGCGAGTTATGCTGCGAACGCCGAGTCCTTCAGAACGCACCCGAACAAGACGACCGTCAGATATCGGTGATATTGGAGTTGGTATCATCTAACAGTAGGTGTCGTACTGGTACAATGGAGACGCAGAGTCAGTAGCGGTACCCTGGGGTATCCTCCAATTTCAAGATCCGCTGGAAGGTAGCATAAACACAACCAGGTCATCGAGAAGTCTGAGACAGTATTGTCCACCTAGCAATGTTAGGCAACCACATTCATGCAATGCAGCAACACTGCACCAGACTGCAAACCCAACCCTCAAACCACGTTGGAAGGTTTCAGGTCCATCGGCTCGTCGTCGTCTCGCAACGTGCGCAATGTCTGCGGTCAAAGAAGACAGGAGATTCGTCAGCTTGGTGTTCTGGTATCCCGAATCCCGTGCTTGGAGAAACATGTGCACGTAGAAGGGTGAACTGAACGCACCGTTCGGGTGTATCGAGGGCTTGTGCTAGCTGCGCGGTTGACGTGTGGGGGGTAGTCCGTCAAGTCCGTCGCGACGTCGCTCTGGTCGGACGCAACCGTCCGCTGGTGGAAGGACGCCTGCCGGCCGCTCTGCTGGTCGTAGGTGCTGCTGCCACTGCCCGTGGTCGTGCTACGCGAGCCGTACGCAGCGTATACGCTCCGCTGGCTGCGGTGGTCTAATGCAGCCGGGGGGTACAGGGGCTCATCGACGAACTCGACGGTCTGTACCGAACCCATGTCAAGGCACACCGCGGAGTTGAGAAGTTGATGGATGAATGGGATTCGGGTTCGGAAATGGGGCGGCGATCCATAGAGGTATCATCGTGATTTTGGCCATCGACAGCGAGAGGAAGGACGCGGAGAGTAGGAAAATCAGCAACCTCGCTCGCGTAGTTGGATGTTCGTGCAAGGCCAGGGCACGCCTGGATGTGAACATACCGAGATCTCATGTCCTTCGGACAAGGGCGGTGCCTTGCCGACCAGCCTGCTTGCCCTTCCGGAGCTCGAGAAGTCTGTTGGCGGCTTCGTCTGGTCGAACTGGTGGTCCCTGATGATTTCCCGGAAGCCAACCCTGGCGTTGAGCCTGTGGTACTGTAGCATCAGCGGGGGAACGAGGGGCCATTAGTCCGAGACGGCTCACGTAGCCAGCATGGAGATGGTATAGACTGCAAATTCGTTCAAAACGTGTTTGGCCAGGCGCGATCGTCAAGGGTAGATACGCACCCTTAGACAGTATGGTGTGGAACGCGAGCCAGACAAAGGTGTGCGGGAAGATTAATTTCTGGAGCTACGTCAGGGACACGGACGAAGGCAAGTCGTGTCAACTACTCACCGTGAGGAGGGTCAGTACCTGAACCCAACTTAAAAATGCTTTTCAGAACTTGACTTGCTCGTATTTTGAACTGGAGCACTTACGCCGCAATCGCGCCTCGGTTGACCAAGAACACGATGATGCGATTCAGCATGACGTTCGTCCTAGATCATCGATGAACGAATCAATATATCCACAGGCACAAAATGGTGTATAGGGAACGTACCTGCGAGGAACGCCGGCCTTCTCGCTCCACAAATACCAGCATAGCACGACGGTGATTCCGATGTCGACCACATTACCCATTACCCAATTGGCGACGAGAGGGGGCTGTTAATTCCGATTGATTTCGTCGCACGATATAACCGCAGAAAGTCAAGCATACGTACAATAACTTCAGGGGAAGCAGTCTCCGACCAAGTGGTGTAATGTTGGCTATGAAGACATGTGAAGTCATGGCACAGAATGTGGATGTCAAGCTGTAGACCTACATTCTAGTGAATATTACTGTGACGAAGTAAGCACCCAGGATATTTGCCTTTACCAGTGGACAACGTACCAATGAGACTCGCTTGAGGAGATCCGAGCCGTCAGCTTTTGTGCATCGTTCCATGCTGTCGGGCAGACTCACCATATGATGCAACAGCGAAAAGACCCTGTTGAGACTGTCAGCTATTCGTCGCTTGGATACAGTGGAAGAAATTGACATACGAAGAATACGGGGATGTACCACAGATGGGGGCGGACTTGAATGCCGACGGCTCAGAGACCGACACCTAACCAATAGTACAACAAGGACTCACGATGGTGCATCCGCAGGATGAAGAAGCTATCGTGGTCCAATCAGTTTTGAAAATAGCCGGGAGTAGAAGTATAAACCGTACATCTGCACGATAAGCACTACGGTGTACTGGTAAATGACAAACTCAGGTTAATACCTTGCCACTGCCAGAACTTCGAACTCAGCCAGGACTCAGCACTTACGGTGACAAGAAGTTCGACCTGAATGTCATGGCAATTTATTATTAGGTCAGACCACCAAACATCACTTAACGACGGACCTGCACACTCCTGCACATCAACGTCATGTCAGTCGATGTGTCACAACCGTCGAGTCAAGCAGCCTCACCAAACCTCCTGGTCAAGTGCAGCAGTGTTCGTGAAGTTCGAAATGAAATAAAAAAATGCTGCATGCGAGTTAAGAACCATTGTCAACGCGTCCAGGGCCCTGTGCGGCAGAGTTAATGAGAGCCGAGATGTCCAAAAATTGCTTGTACCATAGGACGCCAACCTGATACCAGCGGTCAGACCGGTAAGACGGGAGGCTGCGACGAGAAGAAAAGAACGTACAGTCACTTTGAGTATCAGCTTGTCCTTCGGAAACTGCTCGAAGTAGTAGAGCGTTTGAAAAACCGTGAAACCGAAAAGGCTATGGGTGAGGGGAAACGTCAAAGAATATTGGATTTTTTTCCATGAGGGAGGGCTTACACAGCGGCAAGAATGATAGAGATCAAGTACACACCGTACGTGCTCCCGAGCTGAACGGGGGGAGACGCACCGGCAAAGGTGATTATGGAGGAGGCCATGGTGCGACTGCAGTACTGGGTTGGGCAGCACCGTCTAGCCTCTAGGACGAGTTGAACATATACTACGGGCCTAAGACTTGATGGGTTGATCAGAAGACGAACTGCGGTGTTATGAGGGGTCTCAGCGGACAAAAATCTTTCAGTTTTGAGTTTTGATCTGGACCTCGATATCTTTGGAAGTTTGATGTCAGGTTTGGATCTTTGATTTCAGTTTCGGTTTTCCACTTCAATATCGGTAGCAGGCGCCTACCATTTGGTCACTGGGCCCGCCGCATCCCGCCGATCCCGCCCACCATCCGATCCAGGAATGTGTCACTGTGGCTTTTCTCTGTATGCGCCACCCATAAGTATTCATATTCTCTGTAGTGCTGCTTGTATATGTCAATATCAATTGGCCATGCAATCTGAGTGGTGCTAACTACAACTGGAACACCGTACGAGGGATGCGCACGGCGCCGCGGCACGACAGCCCACTAGTACTGATCATGACAGTACCACACATGGGCCTGATCCATCTTGTGTATGCTAAGATCCTGTGGCACCTTCCCCTGAATCAGCGGTTCTACTTAGTACCGGTGGGCCCTGGGGTACAAAACCATTACTTACAGGTGATAAGTAGAACTCGGAGAACTGTCCATGTGTCACTGATGGCAGGTCTCCCTTGCGGGTACAGTAGGCTGTCGCAGATATTGCCATCGCTTCTCTCTGAGGGAAAGTACCGATAGGGGATACTAGACTTGCAGATCATCCTGGGGGACGGGCATAGCGGAGTTGCGTTCTTGATTATTAGTATTAAATCCGCCGCGCAGCTAGACCCGAGACGGAGTTACAGTAGATGGTCGTCAGAAGCAAGAAGTTGGACAGCGCTTGCCAGCCTCTCAGTACATTCTCAATTTCTCATCCAATCGCGCATTTTCACACGCTCCGGCACTGCTTCGACGACGTTCTCGACGGTCCTGCTCCACTGTCAGTGTCGACGCCTGGTCGACGCCAGCACCCACAACCCCAGCTCACCATCCCTGCAGTCCCCATGTCTTCCTCCTCAACACCAGTGCCATCCAGCGGGTACGCGTCTCCTGCACCATTGTCCACTACTCCTGCTCCCCCGAAACCTAACAACGCTGCCTCCAAACCCAAACCGGTCAATGTGTTTTCTAACGACGGTTCGTTCCTAGAACGCTTTCAGCGACTGAAGAAGGTCCGTCGTTCTCCTCTGCTCTGACAGCTTCGAGCTACTCACAGCATAACCGTGAACCCGCAGGAGGAGGATGAGAAGAAGAAGTCGGAAGACACTATCGCTAAGTACGTGCCTTTCCCCATCCCCCCCTCACCTTCCTCTACGCATATACTCACCTCATCTTCCTCCGCGCATATACTCACCTCACCTTCCTCCGCGAATATATTGACCTCACACTCCTTCCTATGCAGGAAGCGTGAATTCGACAACCGCTTCGTAAGTCTGTCTGTGCCTGTTGCGTTATTTGGATCTCACCCTCCCCCCACAGAAAAAGCGGGGCAAGCGCCCTTCTCCTGACTCCTCCAGCTCAACCCCTGCCACAGAGAACCCGGCCAAGAAAGTTAAGGTCGAGGAGCCGTTGAGTGAGTTCCAATCTTCTTGATATGCGACGCATATATTTGGGGGTATTGAACGTGCACAAGCCCAATATCAGAAGGAGCTTCAGAACTATGCCGACCGGAGCTTGAAGGATAGTGGTATCGGGGTGAGGCCCCTCGTCAAGTAAGCAGTCCGTTGAACGTGCCGTACGCTTCCTGTATGTACGTGTGTTTTTAGTATTGCATCCTTGTTGAACTCCGTTGGCTGATGGGCTTTCGTCTCACAGTTTTATGGACGGTTCTTTTCTCTGTTGATAGGGGTTACCCACGTGCTCCGTACTTAACTGGTCGAACCAATGCATTCCCGTAACTGCTCCCATACGCGCAAACTCGACATTGCATCCATTTCCATTCACACACTACCCATTTCTCATCATAAACTCAGTTCCGCGAACTTGCAACCGGGACCTTATCTACATTCACGCGCAGTGAGACTCCCACAGTTTATTTTGGTCATGGCTCCACCGTCAACTCTGCAACGTACGAAACGCCCTCCACTTCCTGGCTCTCGAGGCATCGCAGGCGGGGGACGAACAGCCCCGGCCGGACGCCCCGCGCGAGTTGTCGCTGAAACCCTTCCCTCTGCATGGCGATCCGCGCAGCCGCGTCTTGCTCCATCTCTTCGTCTTGCGACGGCAACCTTGATGGTACCTCCCAGTCCCGGATCGCGTCTGCCACATCGCCGCATTTGCTCTTGATGGTACTGCCGCTCACCCGAATGGCGTCGGAGCCGTGACCGGGGCTTGAGCTTGAGGCACACGCACTCGCACTCTCACCTGGACCCTTCTTAGACGTCGGCCGGTGTCGCTGTTCACGCACGCGTTCGCGCTCTTTCCTCGCCTTGTACGACGGCGAGACGAAGTGGGCTGGGACGGCCTTTGCGAGGCGTTCGGCGATAGTCAGTCGTTCCATGCGCGCGTCTTGTCTGCTCTTGTCCTTGCCCGTGGCCGTCGACTTCGCCTTGGACGCCAGATGTGGATGGTGGGCCCTCGAGCTCGAAGGCGTGCCTGAATGACCAGTCGCGGCCGTCGCCTTCGAGGACGATACCGAGAATGGATACGCACGGACTTCAGCCGTTCTTGACGTCGCCGTCACAGATACCGCTATCGCACCCATGATCCGCGGAGCGGAAGAAGGAATGTTGACGCCCTCCGTGCTTGCGATTTCGACTTCGATTTCCCGCTGTTCCTGGACTGATGTCCGTCTTCCTGTGCTCCCTGCGGCGTCGGACATGGCCTGCGGCCCTGGCCAATTGGGTGCGGGAACCCCCTGGGACGTAGTTGAGTTTGCGGAGGTCCTCGAGGTTGGAAGGGTCTTGCTGTCGAGGCGTCGTCGCTTGGCGTTGCTGGAGGTGTCCATGTCGCCGTCATCGGCGTCGTCGTCCGCGGTAGCCGAGTGTACCCTGGGCCGTTTACGTAGGTTGCGCAAGTCGAGAAGTGGGCCCGGGCTTCCGTGTGGCGGAGAACTGGCAACTGCGGTCACGCTGTTGGGAGAAGCCTCTGTCGGGCGTACATGCTTCGGAAAGATTGCGGCGGCGGGGGCGAGGAGCGGGATGGGTGCATGGCCGCGTTCGCCCTTGGCCATGCCTTTGCCTTTGACTGGGAATGGAAGGCGTCTTGCGTTAGTTTCCGGGGTAGGGATAGCGACCGCCTTGCGTTTCCTGGCGGTGGAGAGTTCGAAAGGCGAGCTGAGTGTCGTCGCGCGACGGGGGGTCCGCGGCTTCTCGTTCGCATCTGCCGCGGAGACGTCGTGGGTCTGTGTTCGACCTCGTGGCGTCTGCGGATCCTCTGGGGGTGGTGATGAGGATTTGAGCCAGTGTGACAGGTTCTGTGAGCCGCGCTTCGACGTCGGGGTGAGTGGCATATCGCTCGGCAGGCGCACGATCTGAGAGGGGCCCGCCACAGGCTGTTGAGCAATTGGGGACGAGGGCAGCGAGGAGGACGTCATGTCTGCGTTCAAGACCGCGTACGAGTGTGACTTTGGGGGAGTACCGGCCTGATCTCCAAAGAAGAAAATGGCTAGGGCCTCGTGCTTGTCCTCGTGGTCGTCATCGTCCGTCTCGGAGTCAGGTTCTGGGGACCGTAGGGCTTTGGGGACGGAAGGCTGCTGAATGCGGGCCATCGCAGCTTCGGACTGCTCGATAGTTGCCCTACCTTGAAAGACTTGCTTTTGTTCTGGGGCGGCATTCGCGGGTGGAGGAGACGAGCGCGGTGGCTTGGTACTACTCCCTGCATCTTTACGGCGTACAGGTTCTGGAATCTTCATGGCGGGGGGACGGTAGCATCCGTCGAGGATCTGCTCGACGATCCTGCGCTGGGAGCTCGGGAGGTATTGCTTCATTACCGATAGCTTCCGGCGCATACGACCGCTGTCTGCCCACTTCTCGGCAACGTCGCGCGCACCTTCACCTTCGAGGTTCTTGAACGCTACGTCCTCACCTTCCGTACCGGATCGCACCCCCACGTCAAGGTCGCTGAAATCCACTGAGGGTGTCGCTACGCCCCAGTCATCGGAGGTAGTTTCGGCGAGACAGCCAGCGAACATGCCTTCGATGCAGGCTGCATCCAGTCCTCTCAGAGCCGGGTCCAGAGTATTTGGCACCACACGTCGAGGCTTGAACAGCGAGACAAACCTGCGCAGCTCCGGAAGGGTGGAATGTCGCGCAAGTGGCACAAGCTGCAATCCATGACCGTTCAGTTCTGACCCCGCACGTAGATATGTGTATGTCCTCACCAGCACGTTGACCTCCTTTCCCCTCTGCAGTTGTTCCCTCGTATCTTGAAGGTATTTCTGCCATGACTGGATGTCCATGTTGACCGGGTTGACGTATACTACATGGTGGCCGCCAGGCGTATGGGATTCGCGCCCATGGACCCGAACATGTTCGCATCGCTCGAACCGCTCGCATGCGTGGAAGCGGGTCGCGGATTCATCTCTGGTGATGATGGAACGGAGGAATGGGTCATTCGAGAGGTGAGCATATACGGAATGCTTATATCGGTCAACGTGCATCTGGGGAAGCTGTGAGCCTATAGCAACTTGACAATGCAAAGCACAGAGATGACATACCTTCGTGCCGAACTTCCTGGCAACTTCCTTGTAGATCTCCTCGTATCCCCAGGTCCATACGTTGAGGAAGAAACGTGTGCTTTGTGGGTACAACGCCATGAGCGACGTTAGTGCTACTGCGGCCTCGGCCTGCTCGGTGAACCTATGCGTCGATGATCTGTGTTCATGGGTTATAGATTGCCTCACGCACCTTGGGTGGCACTTCGTAGTTGTTGAGCAGACAAGCTGTGTCAAGATAGATGGCGTCGAGCGTCGGCAATAGGTCGATAGAAGACGAGGATCGTGAATCGCGAATATAACGGTGGATGAAGGAGTTGTGCTTGAGGGACTCGAGAAACCACGTTTCGGCCCTGAAGTCCCCAGTATGCAGCACCGCCCCCTTCGAGCCCTCCACGAGGAACCTAGTTATGTACCATAAAGCTTAAACGACGGGAACCGACGATAGCCGAGTGGAGACTTACATAACGGCGCCTGGGCAGTGGTTAGCATCAAGCAGAGTGATTGTAACTTCTTCTTCGTCACTGAGAGTGAATCGTGTTGGAATGTGCATATGGGTGGCTCGCTATATGCGCATTCAGAGGTGAGCGAAGATGTCGTTATTTGATCCACAAAAAGCGCACCAGAAGATCCCTCGAGCCTGTATAATCCACGCCCCCGTCCTCCATTCGCTGTGGCTCGACCTTTAGGTGGGCGAACGCCCGTACGTTCTCCGCACGGAGTTCCGCATCACGCAACGCCCGTTCTGCATACACTTCATGGCGGAGCAGCATCTCCTTTGCGTCGTGAGAACACACGATTGTTTGTCCAAACGACCGGGCAGACAGGCCCATGAGATGGTCGGTATGGGTGTGTGTCAGAAGGTAGAGACTTGCGGTCTTCTCTCTTCCCGAGAAGGTATGCGTTGATGATGATGGGTCGGCGAAGTCGTCCACGCGGACTGGGTATGGGGGAATGAAAGCGTTATGTGGTGTTCCTTGGGGCATGGTGACTCTGGCGAGAAAATGGGGTCGTTTATAACGACTTGAAGGGGTGTGTTGTGCGGGTGGCTCCCTAGGAACGGGGCTATCCTGCAGCACAAGGGTGCTGTAGTCTAGAGAGATGCATTTATGAGTACGGGAATATGGGACCAAGCTTGATATGCTTGTTGCGATAGACATACTGATACTGATGTACAACCAAGCGTAGCCAAATACCTTTGGTTCTGATGTGTTTTAGGTTGGTCGGGAGGTGGTAATAGGTATCGGGTCGGCTTTGAGTTGGCGCACCGGGAAAGAGAACAGAGAAATAAAGTTAAGAATAAAAACGCAAGCTAGCCACAGGTACCGGAGTGCCCTCAGCCCTTGGTCTTGAAGATGGGCGCATGCGACAGAGACACTCAGGCTGGAGACAAGCCTGCAGGTGGCTTCGTTGAACCTCTCGCCGACGCGCCAGCCCGTCGCGTGACCGTGCGTCACCGTCACCGGTCATGTGCATTCATGTCACACCATTGTGTCACAGCCGAGCTCGCTACAGCCCCCTCGGAGCGGGCATCCAAGCCATCCCAAAACAAACATCCAGTGAGTCCGATGCAGCAGTCGTGTATGGTGGTACAATGGCTGATACAGATGTCTCATACCGAAACCGTCCACTCGGCACCGTGGACGGTGTGAGGGGTTTGGTACGAACCTAGATACAGACCAACTCAATCCCGTGTGTGACCTGGCCGCTCAATTAGGGTTTTGGTGTCCTCACATGAGCCCGCAGCACCGTCTTATAACCGCTCTCTGCGCGCCGCTGGAGGCTTCTGTCGTCAATGGCGCTCCGATTGCCTCGCCGTCCTTATATCCAAGACCCTACGCGAGAACAGTCGATGGCGAGATCTGGAAAAAGGATGGTGAATTGAGATGCACCCTTCCAGCGAGGCAGTGCGATTGGACTCGGAGTTTTGTATTGAAATATTGAAGCTCAGTCCGTCATCCTTTCCCCAATTTGCAGTAACACTTTCACTGACTCCCACTGACCGGGATTAGGGGATGCACGTGGTGGGCTACTATAAAACACCGTGGGATCCCGACATCAACTTCGTCTTGCTCACAACGACGCACACCGGTATGGACTCGCCTCGAAGCATATTGACCTTCCCCCTTGTGGCAGTCATCCTGTTATTGGTGAACCTCTACCAGAGACGTTCTCGTCTTGCAGCTCGTTCTCATGGGTATCCACTCCCGCCCGGCCCTCCTGGTCTTCCTATCCTCGGCAATCTCTTAGACATTCCTAAGGACCTACCTTGGCAAGGTTATCGGGATCTCAGCACGCGATACGGTACGTCTTATTGCCTACGACATTCAGGAAAAATTGCTGACCGGAAGCCTTCCGCCAGGGAACATCATCTCTTTGCAAGTGATGGGTCAGACCATCATCGTCATTGAAGACTTGAAGATGGCGATTGAACTACTCGAGAGACGCTCCGCCATCTATTCATCTAGGCCGTCCTCGAACATGATCATTTTGTGAGTTTCCATCTTGCATTCCAGGGCGCGGACCTGATCTTTGCCAGGTCTGGATGGAATCAGTCGCTCCCACTAATGCCCTACGGCCAGTGGTGGCGACGTCATAGACGCATGTTTTGGCAGAGTTTTCATCCCGGTGTAGTTTCGAAGCAGTTTCCTCTGCAAGAGGATACGGTTCGGAAGCTGCTTTCGAGACTCCTCGCTACCCCTGAACACTTCTCGGAACATGTTCGCTAGTGAGTCCGGCGATGGCACGCATGGCACATTGCAGAATCTGAACTTTCCGCAGCACTCTCAGCGCCGCAATGGTAAAATCAACTTATGGGCTCAATATCGCGGAAGAGGACGACAAGTATATCGCTGCTGCTGAGGCTGGAAGTGCTACGAACGATCTGCTCATCAGCGGCCCCACTGCGTTGGAACTCATCCCCTTGTATACCTTCGACTTTATTCCTCAATGGCTGCCTGGTTTCGGCATCTTGCGTCGTGTGAAGAAGGGCCGAGAGGCAGTCGACAATGCTCGATTAATGCCCTGGGCGGACGGGAAGGCGTTTATGGTGAGGATGAATAGTGTTATTCCGTTGACGCATTTCCTGGCTACTCACGCTTAACCCTTTCTGCGCCATCCAGATGACGGGCGAAGCTCCATCCAGCCTCGTGTCTGCGATTGTCGAAGAGCTATCTCATCTAGATGGTGAATCCGCTGCTGCTCAAGAGGAAGTAGCGGTGAACGTGGCTGCTTCTGCCTATACAGGTAAGTACTGACATTTTCCTGACAAGTACTTGTCGCTAATGCTTTCGAGCAGCCGGTGTCGAAACAGTACGTGAAATAGCGCATGATTCATGAATTATCACTGAATAGGACTCAACAGTTACACTCAGCCATCACTGCCTTCCTACTCGCCATGTCTTTGTATCCTGACGTGCAAAAGAAAGTGCAAGCAGAGCTCGAGAGTGTCGTTGGTCCAAGCCGACTGCCGGAATTTGGGGACTACGACTCGCTCCCATACACGAAGGCAACTGTGAAGGAGGCCTTACGATGGCATTCAGTTGCTCCGATGCTCGTTCCCCGCACCACTGTCGCAGATGACGTGTACAATGGCTACTTCATCCCTGAGGGCAGTATCGTCATGGTGAACGCTTGGTACGAAATCGCCACCCTGCCCCGCCTATGTTCTCCGCTGACCACTCTCATAGGGCCACCTTCCAAAACCCTGACATATATCCAGAGCCCAGTAAGTTCATACCGGAACGATTTCTCGAAGGTGACGATCTGCGCACAGCAGGAAGTATAGACCCTATGACAATTGTATTTGGCTATGGTCGACGGTATGTGATCTACTTGTGTATCGTTCGTTCATTTGCGTTGTCTCTAGCCCGGCTCATTCCTCTCCTTAGGATCTGTCCAGGGCGCTATCTCGCAGACGTAACCATGTTCCTCTACATCGCATCAGTCTTACACACCTTCGACGTCACGCCGCCGCTCGACGAGAATGGCAACCCAATCCGGATCGAACCCCGCGCTACGACTGGAATTTCGTCGTGAGTGTACCAAAAGCTCGTGATTAGCGCTTTACCCTAAATCTGTACAGGAACTTGGTGGACTGCAGGTGCCAACTCAAGCCTCGCTCACCGAGTGCAGAGTCCTTGATACGAGGGTATCATGGAAAAGATGCGGGAATGTCTAGATAAACGGTAGTGGCTGCGCAGGTAGCCTTGCAGCTTTCCTCGGTCCTGGATCGTCATTGGGACTATTTAATGACTGGTTCACATGCACAACCATGCCGCCGAGTCTGCTCGCAGTGGCCTTTCTACTTACGGTTCAAGCTGTCCCGTAACAGACTCTGTGAGTCCAATGTAGCAACTGTGCACAGGGTGGCACAGATTGAACTTCCGCACAGAACGCAGCCTCGCCGCTCAATTAAGGTTCCGGTGTTGCGGCCGTTCTCACATGAACCAGCGGCATCTTCGGTCTCTCTTCGCATGTAAAGCCATGCGTAGGAAGAGACGGCGAGAATTCGTTGTGAGACTACATTCCTCATTGCAAATCTGGCAAAGGATGGCGGAACGAGATGCGTCGGAGGGCTGGCTTCAATGACGTCGCAAAACAAGTTCGGTCCGCCTTCCTTTTCTGAATTTGTAGCAGCATACTTGCCGACCGAGATTCACGCTTGCTTTCCTCAGGCCATAGCCGATCACGGCGGGACCGCATAGTGTAAGTAATAGAGCTTCTTATCATGGAACGACCGTTGGGCCACGCATCGGGTGGCAATCGGATCTGGTGTCTAGAGGTCCAAGGCTGGCATATGAATCTACAACTAGGAGGAGATTGGAACAATGCCTACGGACTTGGTTTGGTCCGAGATACCAGTTCCAGTTCTCTCATCAGTTTGAAGATTTGAAGCTTTTGTCTCGGTGACACATCCCCGATTCTGTGGAACATAGAAGCAACATGGAAGCCTTCCGGGTCGGCATGCAGCGGTACGTGAACCGCTCAGAAATCAGCTTTATCAACGAGTTGTCAACATCTTCAGGTGGTACTATTGCAGTTTTCATCCTTGGCACGCCACCGTCAATTTTATTGCCGAACGGTATTCAGAACATCCGACTCCTAATAAGTTGGACGACCAGTGCATCATGTCTAGCGATGGGCGTGAACGGATGGACGGTGGACGAGCTTCTAGCGTCAGCACCGCAAGTCGCTCTGCCGAAGCCACCGCACAATACCCGGTGAGAAACGTCGTCCGCTTCTTTGACAGACAGGATGCTGTCCCGTGCACAATGCTCGTATTGAATAAATACCTCCCAGGGGCTACTGGGAAATCAAGCCCTCTCCTCTTCAGCTAGGTTCTCCCCGCCTCACTGCGACAACTCACTTTCACCGCCGAATTCTGGGATATGGAGCCATCTTCGAATACCGTTTTATTCTTTGCTCCACTTACTCTGGGTATCGCAACCATTTACATCTACTGGGCGGTATCATCTGGCCGCAGCACGTCTATCCACGGTCCCTTACCTCCGGGCCCTTCGCCTCTTCCCCTTATCGGTAACCTTTTCAACATCCCAAAGGTTTCACCTTGGGTTGCCTATCGGGAGCTCAGCAAACAGTATGGTACGTCGTCGGCTGTCATACATATATCATACCAGCCTGACAATCAAGATACGCTCAGGTAAACTCTTGACGTTAAAAGCGTTCGGCCAAGTGCTTATCATCGTGGACGACGCTGAAGTTGCCGTGGAACTATTGGAGAAGCGCTCGGCCATTTACTCTTGCAGACCGGAATCCTCTATGGCTGCTCTGTAAGTCGGATGGCTGATCCTTTCAATCTTCAGCTTATCGGTACAACTGCACACATCATACAGGGTAGGGTGGGAGTGGAACTTTGGGTTCTTCCCCTACGGGCAGCAGTGGCGCCGCTACCGCCGTGTATTTTGGCAACACTTCCACCTCGGGGCCGTATCAAAACACAATCCTCATGTCGGGAAAGGTGCGGCCATGCTACTGTCGAGGCTCACCAAAGATTCCACAAAAATTAGCGACCATATTCGCTAGTGAGCGATGTTCCCTCCTGACACGCTCCCTTACGACGACTCACGCGGCACTTGACAGTTCAATAGGTGCCATCGTCTTAGGGATGACGTACGGGATACAAGTTGCAGAGGAAAACGACAAGTACCTCAACATTATGGAAGATGGAACTGCGACCGGGGAACACCTGGTCTCGGGTACATCCATCCTTCATTTTATTCCCGTACTCGCTCGGCTGCCGACGTGGTTGCCGGGCACCTCATTTCTTCGGACTCTGGAACGCGGTCGTGAAGCAGTTCGGCAATTGCGAACCGTTCCTTGGAACGACGCGAAGCACGGCATAGTAGTGAGTATCACGCAATTGCGGTTAACCTTAACGATGCGAATCTGCACAGGAAGAGTATGACCCAAATAACATCGCGGCTTCGATCCGGGAGCAACTGTCGCAGTTACCCAGCAAGACATCAATTGAAGAGGAGGAAGTTGCCCTGAGCGTCTGCGCTGCGATTTACTCCGGTGAGTGAACGTAGCGCATGGCAGCTCTTAAACCTTTCTCATGTGCTCTTCCCGCAGCCGCTTCCGATACGGTAAGTCAATCTTTGTCAACTTCACCGTCAACTCATTTGTCAGGACTCGGGGAACAGACAGCATCCGCCCTATGCGGCTTCATCATAGCCATGGCGCTCCATCCGAACGCGCAGAGGAAGGCTCAGGCCGAGTTGGATGCCGTTGTCGGCCCCAGTCGCCTTCCCGAGCTTGATGACATGGACAAGCTGCCCTACGTCAATGCCGTTATCAAAGAGGCCTTACGATGGCACCACCCCACGCCTCTAGGACTACCGCATGTGACGACGTCCGACGACGAGTACTCCGGGTACTTTATCCCCAAAGGCAGTGTTATCCTAGTGAACCTATGGTACAAGAGGAAAGCAGATTGCGTGCATGTGTGACGTTGACCAAATATGAATGCGCAGGTCTATCTTCCACGACGAAAAGATGTACCCGGAACCAGAAAAGTTCATGCCGGAGCGGTTCCTCCAAGATGGCAAGCTGAATTACTCCGTAATCAGGGACCCCGCACGGATCGGGTTCGGGTTCGGTCGACGGTGCGTCAGCTGCAAACACAGCCGCGGCGACGTTCGGAGGACTCACGCAATGTATCCTATTTTACCAGCATTTGTCCCGGGCGGCACCTTGCGGAATCTATGTTATTCACCTTCGTCTCGTACATCCTACACGTCTTCGACATCACGCCTGCACTCGACGACAATGGCCAGCCAATACAGCTCGAACTCCGTCAAACTTCAGGTGTTATTTCGTGAGTCACTTCAAACCTGAGATTGTGCGGATCGGCTTCTCACCTTGGTCTCTCAGACACGTCGAAGATTTCCGGTGCACGATTAAACCTCGTTCTGCCAGTGCAGAGGCGCTGATACGCGGCTGTGGCATTGGGGCCACCTCGAGTTGAGATTGAATTGTATTATTTATTTGTAGAAGAATGCATAGAAAGCACAGCCCAGATCTTCTGGGCATTGAGATGCGTATCCATCGCTGGGTTTACGGAGGACGATGAGCAGCAGGTCTGTCTGACAAGCGTAGCACCTGCCTTCAAACTTGAGGCCTGAGGACCCGTCCGTAGACGTACGTACCTCAAACTGAGGCTTCCCAGTTCCAGACCCAACCCGGCCTGTTCGGTTAGGCCTGACTGTTCATTGTGAACTAGTCGTGAACTGTTGCTCGAAGGTTGAACGTTGCAGTTTCAACCCAACGGCTAGGACTCGCGTTCAGTTGGATCTTCCCTCAGCGGCGAAGCGTCCGAATCCGCAGTGACCATCTCCGTCAGTTCAACGCGAGCATGTCAATTGCACGAACAGGATTGGCTGCTGTAGAGGCTCGGCTTGTTCCACTTGAGCAGAAATAGCTTTCAGCCGCAAAACACGCCGAAGACGTGGCTGGAGATGGACATCGGCTCAGGTGGCTGCAGCCTGCATGCGCAGGGCAACTTGAGCTGCAGGGCGCTCCGAAGCAGGCTTGTCACGGTGGCGCAGAAAACAAGTACAAGACTCGGCCTTCGACCAGTTCATTCATACTATTTGGACTGTTTCTGCGATAAGGAAAGGCAATTGGGGCGACAATGCGTGCGACATGCGAAGAACGTGCATGCCCTCCCTGGTCGGTCACTGGCGTCGGAACAAGAGACGCTGCCCGATTTGGGATGCGGGGACGCGGGGGCGCCAGGCGGTCGCCACACTGCGGAGGTTTCACCATGACCTCTGCCCCTCCTTCGCCCTATCCTCCCTTGTGCCCCCTCGTCTCTTCCAGAGCCTCGACAACCTCCAGCTACGCCGACGCCGGGCCTGGATACTAGAAGAACAAGACTGTCATTCTTCTACTGCGGCCCATTCGGACGGACCGGCAGCCAGTCCCCGGTTCAGTACCGTGACCACCTTCTTTTGCCCAGTGTACGCCTACGCTCGCCATGCTCGTCGCCGCAGTCCAGATACACACTCTCTTCGCGCTTGGTGTGTTCTCGCTATTTTTCGGTTGCACATATGCCCTTTCTGCCCCTGCTCCGAGGCATGTCGATGGTCAAACACCCTTGGTTCCATCCCATGGCCACCAGAAACACATGCACGGAGCATTGCCACCGTTGAGGAACACGGTCGGTTGGGTGGACCCTCGGCTCAATGGAGGACAGTTCCTTGATGTACGTCTCCGTCCCCTGTCTACGCTTCTCCGACCCACAAGCCGTCTATCTCATCACAGTATACCACCGATACACTTGGCGAACCGTTGAACATCATTATCTCATCCGAGTCCGATCCTGACATCCTTACGGAGTCCGGGATGCAGACCTACATCAAGTGCGTTCGCTCCTGCGCTTTTTATGAGTGGCGCAGCTTACCGTCAATGCACCTTGACCTAAATACAGGTCCATCGGCTTCAGCAGGGAGTGTCTCGGGCTGCATTACGGTCACATACACGAGGCAGATCTCGGTGACGGCCTTGGACGCAAGCCGGAGCAGTTCCTCGGTCGCCAGCACTACTTCCCCATCATGGGTACCTGCTGGGAGTCCATTCGCGGTGGGCACCACTTCCGTGCTTGGCGGCAGAACGGCACGGAGGCTGACAGCGGGGCATGGTTCCTTGGGTACGTACCCTTACTCAAATGCACGCATGTTTTTTCTCCGAGGCGAAGGCTGGCGCTGATAGACTCGGGCTATTCGTCATGCATTCCTTGACGCTTTTCTTGCACTGCCTGCAGAGCATCCGAGGAAATGGACTCCTCCAAGAACCACATGATCGTCGACGATGGCTATAACCGCGGGCGGAACTACATCGTCACGCGCGCGACTGCAGGAAGCCACTGGCGTAGCACGTGGTGGAAGGCAGAAGTCGAATGGCAAGATGGCTTGCTCGAGAGCGGAAACCAAGGTCCGTACAGTTTCAGCTTTCTTCTCGGCACAATTGTCCCATGTGGAATGACGACTATAGGCGTTAATCATGGCATCGAGCAAGACGGGCTGGTCGCCATACTGACCGTCCACCGCCTCTAACCTGCCAATTCACGCGGTGCGCGTTGCGGCCACCTGACGTTATATGCTGTCGAATTTCAGTTCGACCTTGTTCACTATCACGAACCCTGACGATCCTTTCTCTCGATTCCCGCACACCATTTTCGTCTCATGTCCTCACAATTATTTATTGCTTACTATGCCTCTTGCACTTGCATGGACTAGCAGGGATAGACTGTAGAAGATACATGTATATCATTTTTTTTGCGGAGTATTCAGGGAGCTGTACGACTGGTTGTATTTATGCGAGTCCTTAGGATACGTCCTGTACCTTCTGGTGTACCGTGTACACGTATTGTAGACACAATATCCTTCCATATGCCTGCTCTTCGATTACAGAAGTTGAGGAGGCCGTTTCATCTCCTCGCAGAGGTACGGAACCCCTTCCTTATCTACTGCTCGAGAAGTGCTGACGGCTTACGGCTTGCAATCAGCTTCTCTGGTTTTCCTACTACGCTTCCGCCAAGTCCGTTTACATGCAGTGCGCCTCACTCCCACACGTGGGATGGCGCACGTTTCCTACCTTTCTATGTACTCCACTCCTGGCGTGTCGCACTTGCGGCGGCAAACAAGGATGGCCGCCCGGCATTTTCTCCGGAACAGGTTATGACAATTCCAGGGTGCACAAGCTTCTGCGAGACATTCCGGCCGACTGAGCCTGGAATGACCTGATGAATGGAGTCGGTGGGAGGGACAGCACGATTTATCGGCCTGAGGTGCTCGAGGAGGGTTGACTTCCCAGTCTCTCGCGCATGTCTGGTAAGTCCGTTACTACTACTTGCAGGACAATCATACCCTGTGTATGGCCGGAGAAGCAACAGCTGACCCGTTCATCAACAGTTGGGGTACCGAAACCGCTTGCGAGAACGACGTCATCCTTGCCGACGGCGCTATCTCGTCCACTCCCCCGATTGTGTGGCCATCGGTGTTCCCTTTTTTCTCTTCTCTTCGCGTCGAGAGGTTGCCCCGCGACCGATTGACTGTTGAGAGATAACAGATCAAGGATACAGACAGCTCCGTCGTACTTAAGAAGCCGGTCCGGCACGCCTTCGACCTTCGAATTCCTCCGTGTGTACCTTGTTATCTTCCCTTGTCTTGCTCAGTGCGTCTGTTCTGACAGGGTCGTGCGACTGAAGACGTCCACTTACGCGCGTTCGCTGTCCACCTCGGCGTCCCCCCACTCTTAAGAGAGCACACCGGCTCTACGCACCTCCCGCGCCGACCCCATACACTACCACGACCAACGAGCACCATGAGCGACCACTCTTCGCTCTCGCGTAAGCCTGAGAAGGCATCTTCGTCCCCGCACGAGACTGAGAAGCTCGCATCGCCAAGGTTCACGGATTCGTCCGGGGACGTCGAAGGCAAAACGGTGGTCCATATCGAGGACCACGACATCTTCGACGGCGAGGACGCCGCCATCGACCCTGTGTATCAGGCGAAGGCGAGGGTATTGAACGCCGCGTTCCAGGAGATCGGGATGGGGAAGTATCAGGTGCGTCCTTCAGAACTGTGTCCACCCGCGTCCTGTGGGGCAGCGTCTTGGACTGCACCCGATTCCCCGAAGGTCGAGAACGCTGAGGGTGGTGCGTTGCTTATCCACACAGTGGGCCTTGTTTGTGGTCGGAGGCTTTGGCTGGTTCTCGTGAGTTGCCGTTTGTGCTCTGTATCTGATCTTGTCGCTGACCCACAGCTTGTAGGGATAATTTGTGGCAAGTGAGTGTCAACGTCATCAATTGAGACCACGAAGTTCGATCGTGCTGATCCGTGGACGATGTTGTATTTGTGCGCGCGCGCGATGCAACTTCTGCTCTGGCGTGGCTTGTGCGTCGCAGCAAGTAACAGGTCTCATCATCAACCCAGTCGTGAACGAATTCGTCGGAACCAAGGGCCCGTTCCTTATCCTCCCGCAGACGATCGGTTTGCTCGTAGGCGCCGTTTTCTGGGGTGTCGGCTGTGACCTCTGGGGGCGAAGGTCCGTTCGTCTGTTTTCATTTCTAGTCCCTTCTAGCTAAAGCCTAACGTCCAACGCGTTAAAGATGGTCATTTAACCTCACGTTGCTTATCACCGGTGTTTTCGCGCTCGCGGCGGGAGGTGCGGCCAATGAAGTTGCGCTATGCTCGCTTATCGGCATGTACGCTGTCGGCTCCGGAGGGAATTTGCCTGTCGACTCTGCGGTTTTCCTCGAGTTCGTACCGGCAACGCACCAGTGGCTTCTCACAGTCCTTTCGATTTGGTGGGCTATCGGTCAGCTTGTTGGGGCTCTTGTAAGTTCACATCCAGAATGACCGTATCTGTTATCGCTCACCGAAGTCCGCGCGAACAGGTTGCCTGGCCCCTTATCGCCAACTTCTCGTGCTCTTCTCCGGTTGGCTGTACGAAGGAGAAGAACATGGGCTGGCGGTACCTCCTCTGGACCCTTGGTGGTCTCATGATTGTCCTCTTTATCTTCCGGTTCTTCGTCTTCCACCTCTACGAGTCCCCGAAGTATCTCATGGGCCGGGGGCGTGACGACGAGGCAGTCCAGGTCGTCCACGCGATCGCCAAGTATAACGGCAAGAAGAGCAGTCTAACAGTCGAGATGCTGAGGGGGTGCGAGAAGTTCGCGGTTGGCGGCCCGGACGACGCTGAGAAGGACGGCCAGGAGAACTTGAAGGCGAAACCGATGGACACAAGCATGAGGGCTGCGTTCATACGCAAGTTGCGCATGATAAACAGCGACCACGTCAAGGCGCTTTTCGCGACGAAGAAGCTCGCGTACTCGACTAGCTTACTCATCGTCCTGTGGGCGTTCATCGGTTTGGCGTTCCCGCTGTACAATGGCTTCGTGACAGTCTTGTGAGTCCTGCTACGTCTGAGACCATGCGAGAACAGACCTAATCCATTATACGTTTACAGCCTTCAGCAAAAGGGTGCTGAAACCGGCGATGGCTCCCTATACGTCACCTACCGCAACCAAGTCATCTTAAGTACGATGGGTATTCCGGGCTCGCTCCTTGCCGGGTGGATGGTCGAGCAGCCCATATTTGGTCGTAAGGGGACAATGGCCATTTCATCCGGTACGTCGATTTTTCGTCTCTGCAATTTGAAAGGGATGTTGACAACGTCCTCATGCAATAGTGCTTACCGGTGTCTTCCTTTTTGCGAGTACAACATCGCGCACATCCAACACGCTCCTCGGCTGGAACTGCGGCTACACTTTTGCGAACAACGTGATGTATGGCGTCCTGTACGCCGTCTCACCCGAGCTCTTCCCCACGAAGGACCGCGGGACAGGCAATGCGTTGGTCGCGTCTGCGAACCGCATCTTCGGTATCATGGTGTGTAGCGTATACTCTAGGAGGTGCTGCGTTAGACTTACCTTTCGCTCCATAGGCTCCTATCATTGCGTTGTATGCGGACCTGACGACTCCCGTGCCGATCTACGTATCTGGCACGCTGTTCGTCGTCTCGGGTTTGATCGCCATCCTTTTGCCATTCGAACCTCGAGGGAAGGCGGCCATTTAGTAAGTGCCATCGCTACGCGTCAACGTTCGCACGAGTGGACGAGCACTTCATGCTGGTGACGGTCAACATCCCCACGACCTGCACGACAAATAATGAGACTTGAAATGTGCAATATTACCCAGTGCATCCTCTTTGCTGGCGTATGTATCATGATCAGTCGTCGATAGATCCACACTGTATCGCTAGACAGCATTTTCTTGCATATATACTTGTTTTTATGTGGAAGAGATTGAAACGCGGTCCGTCTGGTAGGATGAGGACCCCCATCGGATCGGGAGACGAGAAAGGGAAACGGCGCTTGTCGATCTGAAATGTCCTTGATGGTTTGATCCTGACTAACCGTCTCCTTCCCCCGGGCCCGTCATTGAATCCGCAAGTACACCGTGAGTTTTGTCGGCTTTGCCAACACTCTCAGCTCACAGTATCGCAATCCGCTCACCCTATCTTTCCTCTCGGTCGTAAAGAATAACGGATACTGGGGCACTTAACTTTGTTCCAAGGAAATGATGTGTCTTGACCAGCTCGCCGAGTCGCCATCTCCAGAACTTGTCCAGAACTGCAATCTTCGACGAGTGGAGCGCCGCACATGTCGTAAAGCATCAAAATCACGAGAGAAAATTGCAGAGTGTCGCAATCTAGGAGCTCCCACCCCTTCCTTGATCCTTCCCGGGATGCCCCTACATAGCGTTATGAAGACCACCGACTTCTTTGCTTCTAACGCTCACTCCGCCGGCCTCGCTCTCCTTTATCTCTCATTCGCCATCTCGCCCGTCGCTCGCGGGGGTGGAACCAGGCCCTCCTCAGACCTTCCTTCCACGGAATTCCGACGACCAAGGCACCAGGCAACATGAGCACACCACACTCGCCCGCCCAGTTCGCCCACGAACACTCGGAGAAGCAGAAGAGGGCAGACATCGAGACGAGCGCCGTCCCGGTAGACACCCAGGACGTCTTTGACAAAGGCGACTCAGGCATCGACCCGGTGTACCAGGCCAAAGCGCGTCTTCTCAACGATGCGATCCAGGAGGTTGGGATGGGAAAGTACCAGGTGTGTATGTTTGTGGCCGTCGATCAGGGGCAGAACCATTCACACGACTCTTTTCCTCGGTCCTCGACACGGTCCGGTATAGTGGTTCCTGTTCGTCGTCGCGGGCTTCGGGTGGTTCTCGTTAGTACCCCTTCGTCTTTCGTCCTCATATGCGCGTCTTGAAGCGACTGTATTGGTTCCAGTGACAACCTTTGGCCAGTGAGTCTGCCACCGTACCTGTTCGCGCTTATCCCTCATGGCGTGTAGATCGTAACTGGTCTCATCCTCTCTCCCGTCGTCAACGAGTTCGGATTCCAAGGTCCCTTCCTTAAGCTCGGCCAGAACGTCGGGTTACTCGTCGGCGCGGCCTTCTGGGGTGTAGCCTGCGATGTATGGGGCAGGAAGTGGTGCTTCAACATCACCCTCTTCATCACTGGCGTCTTCGCTATCGCTGCTGGCGGATCTCCGGATTCAATTGCACTATGCTCTCTGGCTGCAGCCTGGAGTGTTGGTGTAGGAGGCAACCTGCCCGTTGACTCCGCAGTCTTCCTTGGTGAGTAGGTTCACAATGTTCCTGGTCTGGTCCGCATATACCCATGTGTCACGCCTGTCAGAATTCATCCCCGCGTCTCACCAGTGGCTGCTCACCGTCCTCTCGATCTGGTGGGCATTCGGCCAGCTCGTTGGCAGCTTGGTGGCATGGCCCCTGATTGCCAACTTCTCCTGTGCAGACGCGAAAAACTGCCCGAAGTCGTCGAATATGGGCTGGCGGTACTTCCTGTACACAATGGGTGGGCTCATGATGGTCATGTTCATCCTCCGCTTCTTCGTCTTCCACCTCCACGAGTCGCCCAAGTACCTCATGGGTCGCGGCCGCGACGCGGAGGCCGTCGAAGTCGTGCGGGCCATCGCCAAGTACAACGGGACGACGACTAAGCTCACGCTGGATCTGCTCAAGGAGGTCGAGTACGAAGCTGGGGTCCAGGAGGGGGCGAAGGGGGATGTGGCGCCCGTCATGGATACAGGTGCGAAGGCGGCGATCATGCGGAAACTCAACATCTTCAGCTTGGAGCACGTCCGGCCACTGTTCGCGACGAAGAAGCTTGCGTACTCGACGACGCTCCTTATTATCCTTTGGGCCTTTATCGGTCTTGCGTTCCCTTTATACAATGGCTTTGTGACATTCCTGTGAGTTGCTTCAACGACGGTTGAGAGGGTATATATTGACGTAACGGCGTCCTCAGCCTTGCTATTCGAGGCGCAGACTTTGGTGATAGCTCGGTATACATCACTTATCGCAACGTACGTAGATTCTGCCCCGGTTCGATCCATGTGTGCTCATTATATGCGCATATAGCAAGTCATCCTGAGCGTTATAGGCGTGCCCGGTGCGCTCCTGGCAGGGTGGATGGTCGAGCTCCCTTACTTGGGTCGTAAGGGCACGCTCGCCATTTCAACCAGTTCGTACACTTCCTTCCCTGCCTCGTCTGTGAGACTCATAAATCAACGCGTTTGACGCGATACCGCAGTCACTACTGGGGTCTTTCTCTTCGCAAGCACAACTGCACGGACGTCGAACGCGCTCCTCGGCTGGAACAGCGCGTTCACGTTCACGAGCAACATCATGTACGGCGTGCTCTACGCCGTCTCTCCCGAGCTCTTCCCGACCAAGGACCGTGGAACGGGCAACGCCATCGTCGCTTCCGCCAACCGCGTGTTCGGTATCATGGTGGGCGCATAGGTCTAGGCGCTCAACGTTTGTAGCTAACAGCTTCTTTCAGGCTCCAATCATCGCGCTGTACGCCAACCTCGCGACAGCTGTCCCGGTGTACGTCTCTGGCGCACTTTTCCTCGTCTCTGGGTTCATTGCGCTCCTCCTGCCCTTCGAACCCAGAGGAAGAGCATCCATCTAAATACCGACGTTTACGGTACCGGATAAAACCACCACCCGTGTCATCGCTCATAAAAGTCTTAGTCAAGCGTCTTTGTGGCAAGAAGCCGTCGATGCCTCCACCCCTCTAACATGGCCTCACACCTCCCGTCCTTCACCGGGACCGCTTGACATCATGATGTACTGTTCCCCTCCCCACATGTATATATCCGACCATTGGCGGTCATGATATCGAGGTATTTCCCCCTCCAAATCTACCACACCGTACGCTCGACAACCGCGAGACCAGACCAATCCATCCTTCCCTCCGTCCCTCAACCCACGGTCCTTACTTCCTACATCGCTGCCCCGGCCCGCCGGTTCTACTCGGCCCTAACTTCTCTACCAACAAAGTGGCGGGGCCGCAGCACATGCCATGAGCCCACCAGTGCGCCGGCCGTTGCCAGCGGCCGCGATCGAACCGCACTAGCGCTTGCCACTGCATAATCGGAAGTGGTACCTCAAAAGAAATGGGCCCCATATGTTGGACGTTGGTGCCTCCACATGTACATGCATCTAGTCTCGGCTAGTCTCGGTTCCAGAAGCTTTGGCGCCTGCGAAGATGGGGTCTCTCTGCACCGGCGCTCACAATCCCAGCCAGATCTTTTTCACGAATCCCCATCAACGCTCCTTCTGCACTGCTGAGCGCAGGGTGCAGAGAGACCCTGTAGAACGTCTGGAGCCGAGACTAACATGCATCCAGTAGTAAGGACTACCGGATCCGCCATGCCTCTCCACTTCACCATCGGCGATGTATAATTCTGAATCTGCGGCCATGGCCACTGGTCCGACCGGATCTCTAAATCCCGTCCTTGCCTTTCACGACACGTCTCATATGCGCAATATTGATTGACCGTTACGATGTGATCCCGACTCCCGAAGGTCACGGTCCCACGGAGGCTACTTGCGGTGCCATGTGCGACGTCAATAAGTAACGGGCTGCGCCTTTTCACTATTCATCCGAGTCACACCACTGTCATTTCCTTGTGCGCCCTCTCCCCTGAGCGCACTCACTGTCGCTAAACCACCGTGTTGGTTGTTGGGTTATATTACAGCAGCATGTCAAAAATTTGTGGGTGTAAACGACTCTCAGCCTTGCTCCTTCCTCTCCTCCACTCTCGACCCTCTCTACCCCATGTCGCGCGCCATGGCACAACCCGGGCAACCCTCTTCCTGGAGGTGGCCCTCATTCTCCTACTCGCAGTACCTTCTCGTGCCCGCCAGTTACGACGCTGGACAAACCACCCAGGTCAAGTCCAGCCTGGGTCGGATACTCCAATTCAAGCGAATCCGGTTTGTCATTGCCGTCGGCGTGTTTACCTGCATCTTTCTGGTCCCCATCCTCGCTCCCAAACGGGACGTCTACCTTGACTCCGGAACCGCCCCGGACTACATCCCCTCCACCCCCGAGGAAACCTCGTTAGCCGGTGGTGTCGACTGGTCGCGCTTTGCCTACTCGCAGTATGCCACCGACTCCGCCTACTTGTGCAACTCGCTCATGTTCTTCGCGTCTCTCCATCGGCTCGGAAGCAAGGCCGAGCGTCTGTTGATGTACCCGTTCAACATGAAACCCGACCCAAATGGAACTAGCGACAGCCGGCTGCTGTCCAAGGCCCGGGATGAATACGGGGTGACGCTAGTGCCCATTGCGGTGCAGCACCATCACGGTTTGGATGAAGATTGTAAACCTGTCCCTCTGTTCCCTCGCGAGATGCCCGAGACTAACGAAGGCCACTTCAGCCACTTGGTCCGACAGTTACACCAAGCTCCTGGCCTTCAACCAGACCCAGTACGACCGGGTTCTCGCTCTCGACTCGGACTCCACACTGTTGCAGAACATGGACGAGCTCTTCCTCCTTCCCCCGGCGCCGGTCGCCATCCCCCGCGCGTACTGGCTCAAGGGTGACCCGTCGACGCTCACCACCGCGCTCATCCTGCTCCAGCCCTCCAAGGACGAGTTCGCGCGTGTCACTCAGGCCACCGAGACCGCTGAGGGGGACGACTTCGATATGGAGATCATCAACAGTCTCTACGGCCGCGACTGCATGGTCCTCCCCCACCGCCCTTACACCCTGCTGACGGGCGAGTTCCGGACCGTCGACCCGAAGGGGCACGCGGCATACCTCGGGAACGAATACGAGGTCTGGGATGCGGACAGGGTGCTCCAGGAGGCCAAGTTTCTGCACTTCTCCGACTGGCCGATGCCAAAACCGTGGCTTGTCGCGCCGGACGCGACCGTCAATGACGCGCAACCCAAGTGTGCGCAGGGGCCTGGTGGCGAAGAGGATTGCCGCTCGCGCGAGCTCTGGCTGGGGTTCTATTCTGATTTCAAGACGAGGCGGATGGTACGTCTCCACTCACCCGTCGCGGCGGTGCTCTCGCTAACCACCATTTAGGACGTATGCGGTGAATGACGGTCCCCAGACCCGATGACCAGCGAGGAGACCCTCAGGCTTAAACTTTATCGCCCGCTCTGACCGGTGCGCTTCCTCGTCCTCGCATGCCTTTACAGTGCCCTTAATCTTCATTCATTAGATTGCGGTTTGGCACCGCCCGCGCCAGCGTCAAGATGCTCATGCGGGAGTTTAAAGCGCAAGTGGACGAAATGGCGACGCCAATATGTGGCGTCCACGGCAGCAACCATCGCAACTGTTCGAGAGACGGACTTGGAGAACCCGCCTTCAGGAGATACAGGAGCGTCACCATGGCGGAGGAGGAAGGCGCGCCGCGGTGGGAGCTGAGTCCGAGGAGTCAAATATCAATGCTGATGGAAGGAGAAGCCTGGACAACGCGCTTGGATCTGGCGGCCAGTTTGTAGCAGTGAGGGCTGCCTCCGATCTTTTTGCGTTCGGCGTCGCGAGCCTGAGTACCGGGTTCGCTTCCCATGTATACCGTACCACCGGAAATGGCGATGAGCTGCCATCAATTTGATTTATGCACGTTGTAGCCAGGATTTCCCTCCTTGCGCCAGTTCATATACGCAGCGTGGAAGCCGAACCGCACGCCGGTTGTGGTTGTGAGGGTCCCCTTTTACAGAGATGTCATCATGTAGTAGATTGTCCATAATTACAGTATTGAAGACAGGATAGAAGCGACGGTGAACAGACGAAATCACAGCGAGTAGCGAGGTTGGAAGGTTGGGCTAAATATGTGTCAACGAAGGCTGGAAGAAACTGCAATAACTTGAACGAGGTTCTACTAGGTGGCCAGAATCTTCGCGCGCGACCTTTGCCGGCCTCCGAGACGCAGAGCGCCAGTATGGATCCAATAGTCATAGTCAACCTAAGATTCATCATACATCAGCTACTCAATCCAAAGCAAAGACACGGAAGAACTCACTCGCAGCACTAGCCCATATACACCTCCGAGACTAGCTCGCGTAACTGCGGGACGTAAATGGTCTCTAGGAGCGTATCGTCCTCCACCGCATGCCGCAACTGTCCCATATCAATGGTCTCCAGGCGATGTCCCTTTTCCGCGCGATCACGGAGGCACTGAAGCATCGCATCGGTGGCATCCTCGGAGGATAGTCCGTCCACATAGACAGCTTCGAGCTTTGGGCACGGGACGAGAGAGCCCGGCACCGGGGCGGCGTCCATGAGACCGGCAAAGGCCGTTTTGGTAGTGCCAAAGTTACCGAGCCTCAGAGTGTCCAGCAGGGGCTATCTGTTGAATATCTCCCTCCATTGTTTCGGCCGGAACGTTGCCGCAGTCACCGGCGAAATCGAGCATGGTTAACGGGGTGGACGCGAAGAGACTGAGAAGATCCCGTGCCCCGTGGATGGAGAAGCCGTTGAACTGCCGGATCGAGGAAGGGTCGATCTGGAGAACGATAGGGTGCGGCCCTGCGCCAGGGTTAGCGGAGCAGGAGAGCGAGTACTCCGTTTCACCAACGTAAATGAATACCTCCTTCGCCGATGAAAGAGCAGGCAGAACGATGGCTGGGTTCGAGGGCAATGTGGCGGCAATGGTCTCCGTAACGTTCCTCTTTGAGACATTCCCGAGACCGGCCTTGATCCCGACAGACACAGTGGGCGATAGCAAGATGTGGGAAAGGAATCGCGATATGTAGACGGGCGGGTCAGCGATCAGATTCAGCGACTTGAGGTGAACCAAAGACAGCGGATCCCTGCCAGCGGCGATATTTGCCACCCAGTCCCCCTGGATGCGTTGCAGAATCGAGTCTAGCTGTAGGCTCTGAAGATTTGCGCTTGCAGCCAAGACATCTAGGAAGTGGTCAAAGGAGAAGTTGCAGCGACAACGGCTCAGAGAGAGCTTCCATAGACGAGCATATATCCGGATGTCTTGGGGAGCTACGATGAGTGTGACGGTGAGCGATCGAAGGCAGGGAAATCGCTCCTGAGTGAGCTGAACGTCCACAAAGTCATCGTCCCTCGGCTCTCGAGGCTTCCCCAAAGAGAAAGGTAGTTTCAAAGTTTCCAAAAAAGACGGCAGGCCACCGTCGCCCTGAACAAGCGCAACAACGGCGGACCGCCACGCTTTCTCGATGACCTTGAAGCGCAGCGATCGGAGGCGATGAGTATGGGGCTGTAGTAGTTTGAGGTTTGTCGGTTTAGATTTGCAGCGTCCGAATGAAACATCGATGGTGGCAGGACTCGATAGAGCCAGAGCATGCTGGGTGTACAAAGGGGATCGCATGTGAATGACGCGCCACAACTTGGGAGAGGTGTAGGCAAGGTCGCGCCAGTAACGACACACGAGGATGACTTTCGTCCGCTTGGCGTTCGGGTAGCACCGACCGACACAAACCTCGGGTTTGCTGGTCGATATAGCCTCCGCGACCTGGGCGAAGATGGAAACGAGAAGCTCGTTCGGCAGCCGATTGACGGGTAAAGTGCGATTCCAGGCCATGCCGAGTTCAGACCGCTCCTTGGCAATTGCCTTCTCAACGGCATCTAAAGATGACAGTCGTTGACATACTTGCGCGTGTAAATCCGCGGGGGCGAGTCCAGACGAAGAGGTTGCCAGTTTTGCGAGGTATCGGTCGAGTCCTCCAACGCGGTAGTTGCGGGTTGATGAATCATCTCAAAAGCCATATTCAACAAGGTTTAGACGTAAACTTGGAGAACATCCTTCACTTACTGATAATCAACGCGCATATATGATGGTATAAGTACACGCTATGATGGTATGGGGTTCGACTTGAACCGTGTTTGCCACCGTTGGGCTACGAACTCCAGGACTCCGGCTGTGGCTTCAAGTTTCAAGTTTCACAGCGCCTTGAGACTAAGTACGTCCACGACTCGGTTCGTCTGTGATGAGCTCAGTAAGTATTGTGACCTACCAATCTTGCTAAAAAAATTACCGTCATACATTTTGAGATGCAGAAAGAGGATGGCCGCCTGAACTCGACGGTAGCGGCACAGGAACGTCCTCAAGGCCTCAAGCTCAAGTCTGAGAGTCTAGGATTTTAGACCCCGCCGGACCTTGCCAATTCAGAGCCTCTGATCCACCCTGGCAAGCTGGTTACAATGATTGAAGTTATGGGCATAACGGGAGGTTCTTATACTTCTCCCGAGAATTAAAGTGGAGCTTCGTTTAGGCATGTTTCTGCCGGTTATATGCAGAGGAAAGGGATCCATCTGAATACCGAGGCTGACGATGGAAGGCATCACCAAAAAAGAATGCTCGCGATCGTACTACTGCTAATGCTACATGAGTTGCTTAATTTGGGGAAAAGGTGATGCAAGATGCCTGGGACTATGATCCATGAGATACGCGACGAAATACATTACGAACGCGGGGGCTCATTATGAGACGCTCCGAAG
Source organism: Polyporus tsugae (assembly GCA_024305745.1). Lineage (NCBI taxonomy): Eukaryota > Fungi > Basidiomycota > Agaricomycetes > Polyporales > Polyporaceae > Polyporus > Polyporus tsugae. The sequence goes on from JAHRBS010000013.1 coordinate 2,466,014, forward strand.
CCGAGTGGTGAGGGTGGTCAGTCGGTGGTGGTTGAAGACTGCCGGGTATCGTGCAAGAATGTCGGATATCTGTTTGCAGAAGGGGATGTAATTCGCTCTGATGACCGTGCCCGGGGAAAGTCCCTGGAAAGTTTCTTGTGTCAGCGGACGAGCGGAGCAAAGGAACGGTTGCGCCACCCACCTCGCTGATCTCTTTCATAGTACTCATTAGGGCCATGACAGAGGTGATGTAGGTGTTGTTGCGTGCGTCGAGGGAGTGGTCGCCGCGGCCCTGGGCTCCGAGGCTGTTGGAGAGATTTTTGATCATGCCTGCGAACCCGCCTTAGTCGAACAATCGCTATTCTTGAGATGAGATGTACCCACTCTCAAGAATCGCTAGTCGCTTGTCAATAAACTCCTGCCTTGTGAGATGGAAGTCGCCGTCTTCTCCGGGAGGATTAATGGGAAGATGATCTAAGAGCGGATGATACAAGCGGTCGATGGAGAAGAGTAAGGATGCATAGTCGTGCTCAAGAGTGACATTCGGGGTTGCCATCGATCGGAAGAGAACTTCGACGAATTGTTCCGTATAGGTCTGCACATGTGCTCAGTTTGGTGCAGACTCGATGTGACGCTCAATTCGCTCACCTGGTATGCAGGAGGGTCTAGCTGCAAAAGCATAATCATGAATCGGAGACCAACGCGTCGCTTGCCGTCTGGGTCCGTGATATGCTCCCACGATTGCGAGCCGTACTGGAAGTAGAAGGCCCAGTCCTGGAAACCATGTTAGCTTACTGTATTCATGGTAACGCGTTAATGACTCTGACCGACCTTCTTGCCATTCTGCACCATGACGCTGGCGCAGCCAACCCAACAATCGACCCATTTATCGGCATCGTGGAACGAGAGCTCCCTAGACTCTCGATAGACTGGATCGTTGAAGTGCTTGCAGACCAAGCGGTAAATGGCCGGCGAGATGTACTTGTCGATGGTCTCGCATACGACTTTGTCCCTCTCCTTGTTCTCCTTGTAGTCAGAAGGACCGGTATCTTCTCCGAGCGCCGCGAGCAGCTCTGGGTCGTCGAGATCGATGTCGAATTGGCCGTAGTCATCTTGGCTGTCTTGACTGTCCTCTACAACTGCACGGGGCGGTGGTCGACGGGGCGGCGGGATGACTCGCCCACGCGCATTGAGGAAGGCCTGAACGAAGGTACGAATCTCGTTGCTCGTAGAGGTGCTGATCGAGAGGTTGGTCGCAGTCGAGAATATGCGAGTGACCCATGCTGTATGCGCGCCCATAACATTAGTAAAGTGTATGTAAGAATGCAGTTCAATAATGACTTACGTCCTTGAAGTAAGCTGGGGTCAGGGTACTTGTGTCCAATATTTTCCGGGTCCATAGACGACGTCTGAAGTATGTGGCAAACTGAACGCAAGAGCAGCTGTATGGTGTACTCGGTCCAGGACTTCTCGTGACCTTGATCTGCAAAGGCGACCTGGTACTCGTCGATGAGGATGTTGGTCATATCCGCAAGCCATTCCAAGATATCCGTAAGAGGCAAGTCGAGATGACGCAGGAGGATAGCGAGATACATGGCTCCGCGAATGCATGCGACACGTGTGTTCTTGTCTGCATCCTTGTAGTTCACATACCGACGAGCGTTCAACAGCCAGCGACTGACTTTCGCGACAGTGGGTTCGAGGTAGATGGCCACTGCGATCGTGCTGAACCTGTTAAACAGCATGGACATATCGTGCGACGATGGTGGGGAGGTCTTCTTGAACGGCACAGAACTGACGGGAATGGTGAGCGACAGGATCTTCTTGATAAATATCTGGGACGCCATGTCTTGAGGGTTATCCTTTCGCGTCTCGTCCGCCGCCCTAACGACCAGCTTCAGGACGATGATGAACGCGGAATCGCTGTGCTTCGTCTCCTGCAATAGAGAGAGGTTGTGCTTTCGCAGGAAACTAGGGAAGTCGTTCACCGAATCGCTCACGAGGTTCGCGAAGTGTCGGGTCTTGAAGACGGCGAGAAGGCGGTTGAACACAGAGAGTGCTTCGTGAGAATCCAAACGCCAATGCCACTTGTTATTCAACAGTTGGCACCGGGCGATGAGCACAGACACATACTCGTCGCGCTTCTTGAGAACGCGTTTCGTCAAGGATGCGTCCTCCTTTAGGCCTGCAGAGAGAGGGGCGCGCTCGAGGACGGCAGCGATAGCCCGCCACGAGGGAGTTAAGCGAGGCGTCATCGATGAATGGCCATGGATCGAAAACTGAGACAGTGCGCATAGAGCGAATATGCTCCTCCAGATAGCCTCGCGAGCTTTGACGTCCGTCTGGTGCGCTTGAAGGCCCTTTCCATGGAGGACCTGAAGGTAACAGGTCCAGAACGCCATGCCTTGGGGAAGGAACGATGACTGAAACATCTTGTCGCTTGCAAGATTGAGCAAGCATACCCAGAGCTCCGCGACTTGCTGCGGCGTCTGCGCGGCGGTGATGCCTTCTCGAGTAAGCTCCAGCGGGACCGCCGCATCGCCGAAGGTGAAGTCCCAAAGCTTCCTGATTAGAGAGATGAGTGTGGTAGCGACCATGCCTCTGTCTGGCTCTTCGTGTTTGCGTCTTCGATCGCACGCGATGCGGCAGGACGTCTCGACGAGGAACCATAGAACTTGCAAGACGAGAGGGTTGGGAATCTCGTCGTCTGGGATGATCTCGGTCGGATCCTCCATGAGGCTACCCAGCCTTTGAACAAGCGCCTCCGTGTTCGTCGCAAGCATGACGCGGGCGTCGTCGTTTGCCTTGACCAAAAGGTACGAGAGGTGTTGTGAGACGGAGTGAAAGAAGCTTTGCCACTTCTGACACGAATCGTAGTCAGCCGGGCCAGTGCTTCTGAGGACGAGGTCTCGTAGTTGGTTGTAAAGAACATCCAGACAAGTCGTCAGCTCAAGGACGGTCATGTCAGCGTGCAGATAGCAGTCAAACATGGAGCATGACAGTGGGGTGGGGATGTCGTGTGTCGCAGGAAGGAGGGCAATGAGTTCATGCAACCATCCATGTCCCAGGTACGTCGCGTTGGAGAATGCAATCCCGGCAGGCAGGGGTTGGATGCCGAAGTCGAGGGTGACATGTTGCAGGCCTTTCCATGCGCGGTTGTGCTGTGATGGTGGCCCAGGAGCAGGACCATCGGACACGACGAAGCCGTCGTGCTCGTAGTGGTCGTCATCGGGATTCCAGAACTCCTCCAGAGTCGCATGCGAGCGTTTGCTTGACTGGCGTTGCAACTTGGACTTCGATGTGGGCGGACGGGTACGTCCAGCGTTATGGAAGGGAGGAGGCTGTTTTGCCGCGGTTTCCTCTCCAATGGTAACGTGAGCCGTGTTTGACCTTCCTGACACCATGTGCGTCGCCCCCGATTTGAAGACATACACGCCAGTTTGCTTTGCCTTCTGCTTTGCCTTCTTCTTTGCCTTCGCGTCCGCAGGCTCATTGCCAGTGAATTGAACCTCGTTCGAAGGGGGCAAAGGTGGCGCCACATCTGTCGAAAATCATGGTCACCAATGGATGTTATTCGGCACGCCATACACCCACCATCGACCTCGATAAGCTCCCCAGGTTCTGGTGTCGATCGCCGCGGGAAAGTCAGGAGTGTTTGCTGTCCCGCACCGTACCGCTTTGCGCTCGATGTCGTGATTCGTAAACCATCTCCTTGTCGCGCAGCCGTCGGTCCTCCATGCCCTCTGCTTGTCTGTCCGCCTCCACCTCCGCCGCCTCCAGTCCCTCGGTGCCCACCACCACCCTCACCTCCGTCAAGAACACCATAATTCCGGATGTCCCCATTCCTTCGACGCCTACCACCGCCTCCACTACCGCCTCCACCACCCCCCCCTCCCGCGCGATGACCCCCGCCACGATGCCCCCTAGTCCGCTTCTTCCGCCTCCTGCTGTTCCCCGAGCTCCGTGACAGCATGCGATCAATCATATCCCTCTCCTTCACAACCCCATCGTCCCGCACGCGCCGCTTCGGTTTCGCCGGGGCACCCGACACCCACCGCCCGACGGCCAAGTCGACGTCATCGTCATCCGAATCGGTCGACAAGTCGTGGTCCGACACCGAGATGTGTCCTGGCCGGTGCCTCGGGCGCGGCTGGTGCCCGATGGGCTCGATGACCTCGCTGCCCGCGTCAGACACCGCCCTGTACCAATCGAGCGGCCGGGGCTCGCCCTCAGGACCAGACGCACTCGACGGCGAGCGCGAGCGCATGTCGACGTCGTCGTCATCGTCATCGTCCGACTCCGAGTCGCCTCTGATCTCCACACTCCGCCGGCTCCCGATGCGCCTGCGCGACTGCCCAGGCATGAGCGGCTGCTCGCGCTCTGGGCTCCCGGCTTCGCGCTCCCGCTCCCGTTCCCGTTCTGCACGCGCAGCCTTCTGGGCCTTTGCCTCTGCCGCCATCTTCTGGACCATGACCACGGGCATCATCTTGTTGAGGATCCGCATGCGTTTCTGGTTGACCCTATCCACGTCGCTCCCGCTCTCGCTTGAGGAATCTGTGGCGACGTCGGAGGAGGAGGTGATGTCGATGACGTCCATGGGCTCGTCCGAGGTTGGGGGTGGGGGATGTTGAGACGTGGGCTCGTCGAGCTCTGTCCCTGAGGTCGCAGCCAGCGCGAAGGGCGATTGCGCGCGGGCGAACACGTCGTCGTGGTCGTTGAATGCGTTGAAGTCACCGGCGTCGTTGTCAGCTGGTTCTGCGAAGATGTCGTTGTCCGCTGGAAGAGGACGTTGTGGAGGGGGTGATCTGGACGGACGGGATTGTGGGGACGATTTAGGAGAAGAAAACGTGCGACTGCGCCGTCGCCGCCATGTCGGCGCTGGGACCAGAGGCTCGTCATCCTCGTCGCTGTCTTGCGGTTGGTGCTTAGGTTCTGCTGTTGGTTCCCGGGGACGCGGGCGAGGTTTTGGGCGGTCTTTGGGATGGGGAGGCGTTTTATGGAATGGCGAGGGGGATCTCTCCTGCAAGCGACATCAGCATTGTGAACGCATATATATATATATATGCGGACCAAACTTACTAGAGGCTTGTGGGGCGACGCAGACCGCCGGAGATCCTTCTTCGTCAGAGGAAACGGTTTTGGTCGCTTTCGCCGGGGTTCCTTATCCGGCTTCTTCTCCTTCCCAACGGTTGAGCGGAACATCACGTCGGCATCGTCCTCGCTGCTGCTGGAGGACTGTCTGAACGCCTCTGGCATCCACTTCTCTACGCCTTCTCGCATCCCGTCCTCGCCTTCCTCCCTGTCTTCCTCCCTGTCCCCCTGCTCGATGTTTCTTTTCCGCCCCCGACGCGCCATTGAATCTTCGTCATACATATCTTCATCCTCCCCGGCCTCATATTCGTCCTCGCCTCCTGACGATCCGTCTCTTGGATGCGCGCTCGTCGAGCGGTGACGTCTTCGCACCCGCGATGGGGTTACGATGGCTTCTGGATTTGCGCGCATCTGGCGGTTGTACATGCGCATATCATACGCGTAGGGCTTGAGCTGCCTTGCGTTGCGCGTGCGTAGGGAGTACCGGGAGCGTTCTGCCTCTTCGGCCTGCTCGATGGCGGCTATGTCGGCAGCGGACAATGCAGGCATGTCACGCTGACGTGCTGGGGATGGTCTCGGTTGGGCATAGAGTGCAGGTGAATATTGTGCACTTGCGTCGGCGAGTTTCGCGGGAGACGAGGCCGGGGTCAGAGGAGAGGATGTGGGTGAGGAGATGGGCATGCGTTCTGGGCCGGGTGACACGCTTGTCGGACGTGGTGGGGTGAACAGCAAGAGCGGGTGGGGAGAGGGAGAAGGGGACCGTGTACTCGCTTTCCGCTGCACTTCACGCTGAGCGCTCTGCTTCGATGATCCCTGCACGAAGTCTCCATCCCCTCCAGCCCACGAGCCGTGATTGAAATACCCTGGCGATGCTCTTCCATCTAGCTGTTGCGGTCGCTGCGGTGGAGACGGGAAAAGAAAAGAGGACGGGCTGCTCGTCGGTGCGCTGGAATTCTCATCTAGGAAGTGAGACGTTGGATGTGGCTGTTGAGATGGATATGCATCGGGGAGATTCGTACGAGGTTGGAGCGGGGTTGAGGGATGCTCGGGTGATAAGTCAAGCTACCATTGCGTGAACAACATTATCAACGATGAGCAATAAGACATCAAACCTTGCGTCGCTTGCGAGGAGGACCTTCAGGTTTGCAGATGTCCAGTGGTAATCGTTTCGACTCGTGTGGCTGGGCGAGGTCGCGTGGAGGCATGAGCCAGTAGTCGGCCTTTGAAGCAGCGATCTCCTCCAATTCCTCCGGGTCTGATGTCTCCACTATCTCGTCCATAGAGTCCATATCCAAGGTGAGTGCAGGGAGAGAGCAGCGGGAGACAAGTGGCGGTCGGTCAGAAGGCGGCTCTCACGCAGAGGTCGCGATTGATGCGTGTGACTTTCACACGTGATCGCGTAACGTCTCGCGTTTCTGGTAAATCTCTCTCACGCTCACCCACGCGACAAACACAATCTAATCTAATCTCTGTTATGAACGTCAGCTTAGCGCCTCAAGCTAATCGGAGTCTCGGTTTTGCCTGTCCCTCCTCATCAATCCTGCAGCTGCAGGCTACCCACCATCGTGAGTTACAGTTTTCCTACAACCTTCAGCACAATGCTCACCTTAGTCTGCATTGTTCAGTCACTGCCCATGAATACCTGCCCCACACTAGGACTCCCTCACGATGTCCTCCTCATTGTCGCATGATCCTTCGCAGATAGAAAGTGCCTGCTCGCCCTCCTGACCGCTTGCCGCAGTCTTCACACGGACTGCGGCAAGTATGTGTTACAGGATTCCGTCGCACTCCACGGCAACCGGGACATTGTCTCCTTCATCTATTCCATGCGTCCTCATAAGCGCAAGAGGTGGGGTCACCTTCACACCCTGTGCCACCTATTCAAACACTGAGTGGGGGCTTATCATCATCCTGCGCAAATCCTAATGATTAAATACCTATGAGCTAGGCTAAACACCGCAGTGTGACATTTCATTCAGCTGTGAACAACTCAAATGCGGGACTAGGACCACATCGGTAACTCAATAGTCAGCTGGTCATTTACCTTGAAGCAGAACTCAATAAAACCAGATACATCCACCTTCCGAAACCATACCCGTGTGCGCGCCTGCCCTAAGCTACATATTGTTGCCGTTATGACATCGACTTCCTGAAACCTAGACAAGGCCATGTGAGTATAACAGGCCCCTCAAGTCGTTAGATGGATAGCTCATTATATCAGTGTTGTCCCATGACCCTCATACTGGGCCACGATCATCAGCCTGCACACCACAAATGAATGGCACCAGAGCTGAGCGTTGAAGCTTGAAGCGCCTTGCTCTGGAACTGAAGAAGGTGGACAAGAGCTTCGGGCTCGATACTGATACCTGTGGGCGAAATTTAAATAATCCAATAATAACAATAAAAATATTCGAAGGGGGAGGAAGAGGTCGTCTTCTTTGAAAGGATGGCACGCAGCCCGAGTTTTGGTATCAAGATCTGCTCGGATGATTATGCTTGGTACTACAATACACAACACCATGCAAATATCAGCACTGTCCTAGTCCCACGCTTGTGAACACAGCTTGTCTGGACGCTTGCTGTTCCATCCGCGACAGTCCTTCTTCCCACAATCCCGACAACACCCCCGGCATAAAGACGTTCGTTGTCTCCCAGGGCAGGCCTCCGTCCCACACTTCTGGCAAGATCTCGGCTTGCGAGGTTTCTTCGGAGCCGGTTGGCTGTCTTCGCTGCTGGTAAGAGCTCTCTTCCGAGCAAGGGTCTCGATGTGAATGCTGGTCTCCAATGTATCCAGTTGACTCGGAGCGCGAGTAGATGGTGAGCAGCCGGATGATGGTGATGCCATGCGAATACTGGGTGTGGAGGCCGGGATAAGCATTGTGGACGACTTTGAGCCCTCCGATTGGCTCGGATGACCCGGATCCAAGTCTGCAGTTGGCTGTAATCACAATATCGTGAGTTTGATCCTACTAGCAAGCAAAGCTAATGTTGCGCACCGTGTCATCCAATGGGAGTAAGCCCGCAAGAAGAGTCTTGGTCACTTGTTGACGCTCCAGTGCTCGTGGTGCCCGCTCAGAACGCTGTGGATTGCGCACAGCAAGCTCCACTGGCTTTTGGTGTTCCTTTGTCTGTGAGAGCGTGGACTTGATGTTTGCGTTTGACCGCCACATGGTGAAATGAGACTTGAGGTGTTCGATGAGCTGCGCGCCATCATGCTAACAAATCAGTGGCGCAGTTCCTCCCGACTAATATGGTAATATCCATCATACCTTGTACGAAATTGCGTTGTCCATCTCGGCGATACGGTTCCAGATCTTGACAGCTTCTGCCCAGATGGGCTCGCCATCAGATCTAGGATTGAATGCGGGATCATCTTGCATGAGCTCAATGAACTTGTGATACTCTGCGGTCGAGTGGAGGGGGAGGACTGCCTTCCGTGTTCCGTGCTTCTGCGCAAGCCAGCTATGGCGCTGCGAAGCATCAGTGGCGGAAATGAATGGCTCCATACCATGGCTTAACCAGACTTCCTCAGGGATGGGTAGAATTCCAAAGACCTCTGATGTGCACTGATAGAGGTTGCCGTTAACCCATCCGCTGATCTGCCGAGAGTCCGGAATAAGGTCTGCCATCAGAACGAGCATCTCTTGAAGCTCATTCACCAGCCAAATGTCATAATGGCCGCGATATCATTGCCCTGTTGAGTTGTACGTCCCGACCTCACAAGTAGCTTTGTATTAGCTTTCCGGGTGTGCATGCATATTAATAGATTCACTCACCAGAAGATTGTGCCTCAGAATAAAGTCGTATAGACGATTGAGCATATGCCGCGGCGAAACACCGGATGTTGGCAGATGTGTTTGAAGATGTCGGTGAACTCCACCCTCTGTCCAATTCGTCCCACGGATGCACCGGAAGATGGGAAGATTGTTGGCCTTGCGATCGAGGCCAATCACGGTGTAAAGGGGGATGCCGGGCGGATCTGAAAGGTAGCCCATCCGGATAAGTGTAAGAATATTCTTCGCTGTGCGCCATGCTGCAGTATTGAAGAGCGGAAGCCCAGTTGCTGCATCCTTTAGTGGTCCATATGTCTGGAAGACTTGCGCAACTTGAGGATAGAGTAGTTCAGGAGGGGGGATGAGATGGCGGCAGTGTCGCCAAAGCCACTTAGCAGAGGTTCGGAGAGCATCGTCCCAAGTGCGAGGAGGGTCAAGCGTGGAAAGGTATTGTGAGATCAGCTGCTTGTCGCCCTTGTCAGGGATGAAGATCACATCTCGGAGAGCCCGTGAAAATGCGTAGCGCAGGCCATGAGTCTTCGAAATATAAAGCATGTTGAAGACGTGCCAAGGGTCCTTCAAGACATGACTCTGGATTGGGGTGTCCCAATGCGTGCTGGCCTCGGAAAGAACTGCATCTCCTATTCTGGCACTCTCCGGGTCACGCTCGAATGTACCAAGATCAGGCATATGCCAGGGGATCTCCGAGTCGCTGTCAGAGGCAGTGTGTTGATCCTCAAATACCAAGGCACCAATGCTCGCTGATGAGTCTACATCACCTGGCACATCACAACCATTGGACTCAGACGGCTCCTCGATCGTGACTGTAGGTGGGTCCGAGGTATCAACAGCCAGCTCAGGTCGGGGCTCCACCGAAGGGTGGCCCTGCTGTTGTGACAAGCCTGTCAGTGTGGCCAGTGTGCTCATTGGCTCGGAGTTGTTGGGTGTATAGGTTTGGAGGTGGGAACAAAGGCAGATGATCTCAAAGGGGGGAGAACCAAAGGATGAGAGGGCACGTTTCCGATGCGCATTCACAATTGCACCGGGAATAAGGACCTCCTGGACCGCCATCACCATGCGTGTCTTTGTGAGATTGATACCGTCAAAGTGTGGTTCAGCAGCATGTGCCGAGATTATACCACGTGCGATGATGCGGGTGTTATCGGTATGATAGAGTAGGACAGGGGAGTCAGCAACAGGGATGGCTGGAAGTGGTCCAGATGGTGGCAACTTCATAAGCTCGTTGTACACAAGAAGAGATGCATAAACGTCAAGCGCAGCATATAAAATATGTTGGCAGGAGGGCGGAGAGTCGTTCCAACCCATACTGATCCGTTCCGGGACAGACTTGTTGAGACGTCGCCAGAGCACTGTGGCACAGAGATCACCAAGACCAGCTCGAGCATCGGAGATGATGTGCCGCTCTTTGGCTAGTCTAGCGAGGTCAAGGCCGCCCACAAAGCAAGACGGGGATTGACACTCGGTCTCGAGATGTCAAAGATTGACATCAATCATCCAGCCAACCTTGAGGACTGACGGATCTGCAAGGAAATTACGAACACTCGCAGGGAACGTGCCATTGGTGAGGAAGGCGCCAATCTGATAAAGGATGTGTATCAGATAATGTACGCAATAAACCACGTATGTTTACTCACCTTCATGATGTATATATGCTTCCCTGTCGCAATCTGAAGCACGGCCGTGTGATCACACCGACCACCCTGCAGCAGGTCCACATTCCACTCCGTGTCGAGTCCAACTGTGACGATACCATCCTCTGGTGCCTGATCATAGATTGTGCGGATAGCCAAGTCCATCGAGGAGATAGTGTCGCGCACAAAGATGAAGACATCCTCGGGAACAGCGAGTTCTTGAAGGTGTGCATACTTCTTGACAGCAATGACGTCTTCACGAAGGGACGGGAAGGACTTTTCGAGGAATGGCTTATCCAACATGTTGTCAGTGTAGAAGATGGTTGGTTGCTTGTGTCCGTAGAGAGTGAGGGAGCGCTGCATCCCATGTAGCGCGAGCTCAAACTGGGAGTGTGCCTTGGTCAGAACAAGGTCGCAGATCCGTATCTCTCCCTTCTCGTTTGTAACAGTGAGTGCCCTGCAGTAGATCTCGACACTGTCGAGCTTGAAGACGTGCTTCGTAATCTAGGGTGTTAGATGGTCAGAGACAGCATGCAAATGTTGAGGATCGAACAAGTGTCAGTACCTTGTGGCTATGGTCAATGGCACATACTTCACCGCTTAGCATTGCAGTATGTTGATCAATATCGGGAGCATGAGCCTCTTGAAAGGCATCATACACATCCCGAAACCACGACACGCTTGGAACAAAGCCGCAGTAGCCGTCTTCAGATGTGTCATCGAATGCGAGAAAAGGTGCAAATGTTTGTCCAGAGGGCCATGCTGATACCTGTCGTCGACTCTGGAGATAATGGAGATATTGGAGCTGGAGTGCATCATAGCGTCGCAAGTGTTGGACACGAACAGCGTCCGCAAACTGCTTCGCACCCATGCTGTTCTGAAAGCAGGACCGCATGATGTTGAATGTGGACTGCGAGATGCCGCTTCATCGAGTTAGGCATGCGGGGAACTCAACGCAAAGTTCGTAGGGTAGGCCATCCACGATTTGAGAGTCCCAGCTGCAGAATGTCAATGTCCCCTGACGGCCCAAGCTTGGGTTGACACAAACGGGACAGCAGTACCTATACCCAATCATCCAAAATGCAGAGTCAAAGTCAACAACTCGGCGTGGATATGGGATGGAACCGTGACAGTTGAGTCGGGTGCCGCAAGTGGGGCATGCAACGTCGTGGAGTGCGAGCGGGTCCCAAAGAAAGAAACGCGGCTCGAAGAGGGCTTGCGGTGATGGGTTCCCTTGTCTCAATCGGAAGTACGCCGCGCGCTGAGGAAAAAAGAACGAGCCCGCCTGATAGACTGAGGGAAGCTTGTCCGGGCCACACTCGCGTGATTCTGCAAGACGTGCTTGGAATGCCGTCATAAGCCAAGTCGGGAGGGGCTTGGTTCGAGGCTTGCGTGGTCTCCCTTGCGCAGGTCCGCTCTCATTGCCATCGTCCTCATTGCCATCGTCCTCAGACCCTATCCCATCCTCAACCAGACCAACGTACTCGTCTTGCGCATCGGGTTTGACCAGCTCGAATGGTCGCATGGGGTCCTCTGCTGGAATGATAACATTGAATGCAGTTGGGGTAGAGTCGTCAGTAGCGGGGGCGGAGGACGTAGCCAGCGCTGAGCTGGGGGCAAGTGAAGGAGATGGAGGACGATTAACAGCGGACGACAAAGTCTCGGGCTGAGGAGCCGGAGCCCATTGAGAGACAGCCTGCAGGGGCGGGTCTGGCTGATGGATAGGTACCGTGTATGCTGGGGAAGTTTCAGCCCTGGGAGGACAAAGCTTATTGATGAACTCGAGGCTGTGAGGGCAAGGGTTCCGACTGTAAGTCAAACACAGAGAGATCTTCAGTCAGTGAGTGAACAACTATATTGTAAGTTACCAAGTACCTGTAAGTCAAACACAGAGAGACTAAGGTAAAGTCAGTAACTACAAGTAAAAGAGAGGCAAGTATAGTACTTACTCTTCAGTCAGTGAGTGAACGACTGAAGAGCAGGAGCAGAGAATGCAGTCCTTATATACTACAGTAGGGAGTGCATGAGTAAGTGATAAAGAAGTCACATGTATGCATGAGTAAGACAATGAGTCAAGGATTGTGCAATATAGCACCATAGAGTGAGTAAGCATAGAACTACCTAGACTATTCTAGAGCAGTATGGATTGTCCAAGAAGATTCCAGACATCTCCGGACCTCTACAACAATAGTATGAGAGAGAAACCTAAATACGGTAAGTAAAATGCATAGCATTGACTAAGTGTCATGTGGTCGCATAGCCTCATGTCCGGATAAGTCCGTACCCTATTAGCTCAAAGTCCAACACTTATGCTGTGCAAGATATGAGCTATGTGACCCCTGTTGCACGCGCACACAATACACTTACGGACACGACCTCGACACAAACATTGCCCACACCATTGTTCTTCTTGGGCCGTCCGGGCGGACATTTCTCCACTGCAGGAAGAAGGCGCCCTGCTGCCTCCGCCGCTTGAAGCTCTCGCTGCCTCGGCCCAGTGCCTTGTGGTCGACCGGGTTTTCTCTTCACAGATGGCTCGGTCGAGGTCCCTGTTTGCACGGGATCTGTCTTCTTGTTCTTGGCACCTTTCAGACGACCTCTACTCCGCTTCACAGGAGCAGTAGCCTCTTCAGAGATGGGATCAGGGGTTGGGGATAGCGAGGACAGGCTGAGAACCAAGTCAGGAGGATTCCAACAGTAAAAAAAATGCAGCGGACGTACTCTGATGGACTTGACACAGAAACTTCACCATCCAATAAGGTGTCACTCTCCAGGTCCTGGTGAACGAAGTTTTCATGATTGTCGTCCTCCAAGGGCATGGTTTGCGTGGACAGTCGTGGTGATTCTGGGCTCAGTGTAGCGTTAAGGGGGGTTGCGCCGTGTTCATCCAGCACGGTCAGTGAGAAAGAGAGCAAAACTAATGCATGATATATTAGTATTGCATCCATCCCGAGTAGCAATGGCACTTTGGCACTCACCAACTGGTCGCAGAAGCCTTGGGCTCGCTAAGCATCGCGTATGCGTCGGGGGTCTGCGGCGACACCGCAAATAACCTACCTTGTCAGTTATCGGCTGGCACATCACTCACAAGCACACAGTGAGGCAGGAAATTCTGTAAAATTTATTGCGCGTGAGGAATGGGGTGGACAGTAATGTTTCATCAGAGGATGGTGGGGGAACGAGTACAAGGACATTCTGCAACGCGCCCCGCCACGGCGCCCCGAGGCTGCCATTTCAGGACATTAGGCACCGTAATGCTTACATACAGTATCAGAATCAGTATCGGCCACAGGTATCAGTATCGACCCATAACTGGAGCTTCGCACTCGTCGCACGTAGGTTGCATTGATTCAGGAGCATACGTTACTTGGGGTCGATACTGATACCTGTGGCCGATACTGATTCTGATACTGTATGTAAGCATTACGGTGCCTAATGTCCTGAAATGGCAGCCTCGGGGCGCCGTGGCGGGGCGCGTTGCAGAATGTCCTTGTACTCGTTCCCCCACCATCCTCTGATGAAACATTACTGTCCACCCCATTCCTCACGCGCAATAAATTTTACAGAATTTCCTGCCTCACTGTGTGCTTGTGAGTGATGTGCCAGCCGATAACTGACAAGGTAGGTTATTTGCGGTGTCGCCGCAGACCCCCGACGCATACGCGATGCTTAGCGAGCCCAAGGCTTCTGCGACCAGTTGGTGAGTGCCAAAGTGCCATTGCTACTCGGGATGGATGCAATACTAATATATCATGCATTAGTTTTGCTCTCTTTCTCACTGACCGTGCTGGATGAACACGGCGCAACCCCCCTTAACGCTACACTGAGCCCAGAATCACCACGACTGTCCACGCAAACCATGCCCTTGGAGGACGACAATCATGAAAACTTCGTTCACCAGGACCTGGAGAGTGACACCTTATTGGATGGTGAAGTTTCTGTGTCAAGTCCATCAGAGTACGTCCGCTGCATTTTTTTTACTGTTGGAATCCTCCTGACTTGGTTCTCAGCCTGTCCTCGCTATCCCCAACCCCTGATCCCATCTCTGAAGAGGCTACTGCTCCTGTGAAGCGGAGTAGAGGTCGTCTGAAAGGTGCCAAGAACAAGAAGACAGATCCCGCGCAAACAGGGACCTCGACCGAGCCATCTGTGAAGAGAAAACCCGGTCGACCACAAGGCACTGGGCCGAGGCAGCGAGAGCTTCAAGCGGCGGAGGCAGCAGGGCGCCTTCTTCCTGCAGTGGAGAAATGTCCGCCCGGACGGCCCAAGAAGAACAATGGTGTGGGCAATGTTTGTGTCGAGGTCGTGTCCGTAAGTGTATTGTGTGCGCGTGCAACAGGGGTCACATAGCTCATATCTTGCACAGCATAAGTGTTGGACTTTGAGCTAATAGGGTACGGACTTATCCGGACATGAGGCTATGCGACCACATGACACTTAGTCAATGCTATGCATTTTACTTACCGTATTTAGGTTTCTCTCTCATACTATTGTTGTAGAGGTCCGGAGATGTCTGGAATCTTCTTGGACAATCCATACTGCTCTAGAATAGTCTAGGTAGTTCTATGCTTACTCACTCTATGGTGCTATATTGCACAATCCTTGACTCATTGTCTTACTCATGCATACATGTGACTTCTTTATCACTTACTCATGCACTCCCTACTGTAGTATATAAGGACTGCATTCTCTGCTCCTGCTCTTCAGTCGTTCACTCACTGACTGAAGAGTAAGTACTATACTTGCCTCTCTTTTACTTGTAGTTACTGACTTTACCTTAGTCTCTCTGTGTTTGACTTACAGGTACTTGGTAACTTACAATATAGTTGTTCACTCACTGACTGAAGATCTCTCTGTGTTTGACTTACAGTCGGAACCCTTGCCCTCACAGCCTCGAGTTCATCAGGTTATGAGCCCTGCGCTCTGACCTTGTCACTCGTCGACTCTCTCCTCACGCGCGCAACTCTTTTGTCGACTTCCACTGCTCTCACTCTGTGCACTTATCCCCCACTTTCCTCTAGCTCTTGACTGTGCCCGCCGACACTGCTGCCAGGGTGACTTTGCACACGCCGTGCCCCTGAGCACTTTTTATCTAGTAGTTGTATATCCCTCTGTACCACCTATTGTGCTTTCGAGGCACACGGGTTTTAGGCATCCCTGAGCCAGGCCACGCACTTGCGCCTGCCAGCTCTTGTACCGGCAACAATTAGTGTTGTTAGGACCGGAGGACAACCGTTCGGACCCTCCTTACTATAGCCTTTTACATACACTACCTAGACTTCACGGGCATAGTTGGCGACTTCTATCTGGGCTGCAGGGAACTCCAACTTCCTTGTAGTTTGGCACTCCTCAATAGGTGTCCCCATCTACGTCGCTCTTGTGCACAGAGCTCTCTCTTCCTACATCGCGCTTCAAATCTCTAGGCTGTTTTGGATCCGACTCCGACAGACCACTCTTTGGGATCAGAAGTCGAGAACCTTGTTGACGAAGACTCCAAATCAACGTCATCAGGTCCTGATTGTGTCAACTTTCCTCACAGCCTCGAGTTCATCAGGTTATGAGCCCTGCCTCAACGAGTGGCAGGACTACCACTACGACGAGGAAGCAAACAATCCTGGTTGGTATCCTTGTGCTACTACTCCCTGCCCCTCGTGTTACGACTTCCGTGGAGAACTACCTCCCGTAGATTTTGAAACTGCTTGGGAACCTGTTTCAATTCTCCAAGAATCCCCTCCTAGGTCTCTGTCGGATCTTCCTCCTCTTCCCGCTCCAACCGGTGAAGAAACTACTTTCCTCGCATACTCTGCTTCGTCCTTGCCTGCGCAACTTAGCGTAGAACTCCCTCCTCTCGAGCCTTCATCCTTTACCTCTAACGATGACAACTTCTTCCTCCTTACCATCACTATGGGAGATAACGTCAAAGCTGACTCCATTCCCCTCCTTGCAACCTCCGCTCAGTATCCCAACTGGGCTGCCCAGATGAAGGGTTTCCTCATCATGGTTGGTGCCTGGGACGTTGTCAAGTCTGATCCGGGTACTTCACCCACAGACGCAACAGCTGCTCAAAGGTGTGCTGACCTCATGAACAAGGCTACTGGTGCGATTGTTATGCGCACTGACAAAGACCTCCATTGTCATCTCTTTGACAATGCAGACAACCCCAAGAAGCCTCACAAGATGTGGGCTACCCTCAAGTCCCAGCTCAGCAAGACTGATGCTGCGGACACCTGGAGCAAGTTTGAGGCAGTCATCGGAATGGAACGTCTCTCGGATCAGAAGCCACTCAAGGATCAGCTCAGTCGCCTTGAGGCTCGCCTGAAGGACATTGCTGACGGCGGACTCAAGTTGGAAGAGAACATGAAGGCCCTCCTCATTCTCTCCAAGATCCCTGAGTCTTACTGCACCCTCATTTCTGGCCTCCTCTCGTCCATCGAGTTGAAAGACTTGAAGGTCGAAACAGTCATCAACAAGACCGTCTCCGAGGAAAGTGTGCGGAAGACTGGCTCCATTGGTTCTTCGGCCTCTCGCGTGTCTACTACCAAGCCCAAGAAGAAAGGCCCTTGTGGTCACTGTGGCGGTAAGACACACGATGAGTCTTCTTGTTGAAAGAAGTATCCCGACAAGAAACCGAAGAATGGGGGGAATAACAATGGCAAAAAGGACAAAGGCAAAGGCACCTCACACGCTCATAATGCTAACACCACGGACAATGTCGCTTCTGTACTTGTAACTACATCCGCTGCTGAGTCTTCGCAATCGATCATTGTGTCCCACTATGTTGCGGCTTCGGCCCTTGAGGGATACAACTTGACGACTTGGCTGATGGATTCAGGTGCATCGGAGCACATTACATTCAATATGAACGACTTCTCGACCTACAAACCTTTTGATACCCCCATGCTCTTCTTAACCGTGGCCAATGGCACTCAAATCTATGGCTTAGGTGCTGGGACTGTTCGAGGTCGTGTTCGTGTTGATGATCGGTGGATTGAGACTGAGTTGAACAATGTCATCTACGTTCCTCAGGTCGGGTGCAGGCTATTCGCCACAGGTTCTGTTGAGCGAAAAGGCCGTACTCTTGTCCAGAGTGCCGAGTGAATGTGTATTTATACACGGCGGTTAGTGAGCCCGCCACAATCAGACTCGATGATTACTCTTGGAACCAAGATACTCGAAGCTGAGTACGTCGCTCGCTCGAATGTCTATAACATGGTCCTCGAGATCAAGGCAGAACTCGTGCTAGACTCCTCTGTCCATCCTGCAGTCACGGACTACCAGACATGGCACCGTCGACTTGGACATCCGAGTGAGGAAGCAATGAAGAAGTTGCCGACTAAAACCAAAGGTGCTCCAACTATCGATCCCAAGCCCACCAACGCTGAAGCCTGTGAAGGTTGTGTGTGGGGCAAATCCCATCGTCTTCCATTTCCTCCATCTCAGAAGCGCGCTACTCATCCTCTCGAACTCGTCCACACTGATGAGGATGGACCAATGCGCACTCAATCGGTCAATGGCAAGAACCTCTACTTTGTCTCTTTCATTGATGACTACTCTGGTCTTGGTGTCGCATACTACCTTAAGCACAAGAACGAAGCCCACAAATCGTTCTTGGAGTTCAATGCTTGGGCTGAGAATCAGACTGGTCACAAGATCAAGAGGGTTCGCTCTGATCGAGGAATGGAATACATGTCAAAGGAGTTCACTGAGCTTCTGAAGACACACGGGATTGAGCACCATAAGTCGACACCTGACTCGCCACAACAGAATGGACGTGCTGAACGCTGGAACCATACCATCACAGACAAGGCAATGACAATGCTTCACCAAGCTGGCCTAAGTCACGGTTTCTGGGAACTCGCTGTTGGCTGTGCTGTCCATCTGTACAATCGTCAACCAATGTGTCGCCACAAGTGGCGTACACCCATCGAGCTCTGGAGTGGCAAAGCCCCAGATATCTCGTACTTTAGGGTGTTTGGCTGTAAAGCCTTTGTTCATGTGCAAAAGGCCCATCGTCATAAACTCGAGAAGAAGGCACTCGAGATGATGTTTGTTGGTTACGCTGCTGGTACCAAGGGGTACGTTTTATGGAACCCAGCGCAGCACTCCTTCATTGTATCTCGCGATGTGATCTTTGATGAGAGTGTCTTTCCTGCACATAAGGAACCCGGCAATCGCCCTGTTACCCCAGGGGATAGTCCGTTCCCAGGTCATCATTCGGACGACTCCAGTTTGTCTGATTCAGACTCTTCCTCAGACGGTGATGATCGAGTCCCTGAACTCGAGATACCACTGCCAGCCGACATCCATCCTGATGTTGGTCCTGCACAACCTCCTGTTCAACCTGAACCTGAGGTCGCACCAAACAAGAAACCAGAACCAGAACCTGCTGAACAGCAGGATCCACCACCCATCGTTTCTCAAGCTCCTCGTCACTCGCGCTCTCGTCACTCGCGCTCTCGTCACCCTCCAGTGGGAGTACCTCCCCGATGTTCGCAGCGAGAGGGGGCTGGTCGGAATGATCATTGGAAGAAGGATAATGCTGAGGCTGAAGGCTTTGATTGTCCCTCTCAGGTCGATGCACGTACTCGTCCTGATGGAAATGTTGAGCCTCCCCTTCCCCTTGACGATCCTCTACCTGCTGATCCAGATGAAGCGGAAGCGGCATTCATTAACCTCTTCTTGAATGCTGCACAGTACAAACCAGGTGTTCCTTGTAATTGTTATGATGCCTTGTGCTCACCTAAGTCAGACCAGTGGTGTGCTGCAGAGAAGGTGGAGTACGACTCTCTTATGGAGAACAAGACCTGGATTCTGGTTCCTCGCCCTAAGGACAAACCTGTTGTCTCCTGTCGTTGGGTCTATGACGAGAAGCATGACGGTCGTCTTAAAGCTCGTTTGGTTGCACGCGGTTTCACCCAGATATGGGGGGAGAACTATAATGAAACCTTCTCTCCCGTCGTGCGGTATGAATCTATCTGGTACCTTACAGCGCACACTTCACTTGAGGACTGGGAGATGGAAGCCATGGACGTCAAAACTGTGTTTCTGAATGGTGATCTTGAGGAAGAGATCTACATAGAACAACCTGAAGGTTGGGCCATTCCTGGAAAGGAGGATTACGTCTGTCTACTTAAGAAGGCTATCTATGGTCTTAAGCAGGCATCACGTTAATGGAACGTGAAGATCCACCAATCCCTTCTCAACCTGGGCTTTACACGGACGTACTCCGATGCTGGTGTATACGTATATCGGCGACAGAGGGGGAACTCAGTCACCATTGTGGTTCTTTATGTCGACAATCTACTTATGTTCGGTGACGACAGGAATCACATCAAGACTGTCAAACGGACGCTCAGCAGACAGTACAAGATGATGGACTTAGGTCCAGTACAGCGCTTCCTTGGTCTTCGCATCTGTTGTGATTGCGCTCTTCGCATCATTGACATTGACCAGGAAGAGTACATCCAGTCTGTTCTCGAACGGTTCCATATGGCTGACTGTAATCCATCGCATACTCCCCTTCCTGCTGGAGCAGTTCTCGTCAGCTACGACGGAGTTGCATCTGATGCCGACCGGAAGCATTATCAGAGCCTCATTGGCAGTCTCATGTACGCCATGCTCGGAACACGACCGGACATTTCCTTCGCCATGACTCGTCTTTCGCGCTACCTTTCTAATCCATCACCTGACCACTGGAACTACGCCTGTTACATCCTGCACTACTTGCAAGGGACCAAGTCTTTCAAGATTTGTTACAAAGGTGCTTCCAATGATGGTCTGGTCACTTACTCGGACTCGGACTGGGCCGAAGACAAGGACGATCGGCATTCCACTTCCGGCATGCTCTTCTTGATGGCCGGTGCTGCCATTTCTTGGGTCTCAAGGTGTCAGCCTACTATTTCGCTTTCCTCAACTGAAGCGGAGTACAAAGCGGCCTCTGACACTTGTCGTCAGATGGCATGGCTTAGGAGTTTCTCCACTGAACTTGGATATGAGATGGACTTCCCCACTCCTCTCTTTGTCGACAACCGAGGCATGATCTTCCTCACTGTCAATCCAGTTGTGGAATGTTGAACCAAGCATGTGGAAGTTTGGTATCACTTCATCCGCAAATTCTATGCAGCGGGTCAAGTTGACATCTTTCACGTTGCTTCGGCAGACAAACTCGCTGATGCCCTCACAAAGAACGTCCCGTTTTCAATCATTGAGAAGTTCTGTGACGGCGTTGGCCTTGGCGCTTCATTCATCGCTGCATGGATTGAGTGGGAGTGTTGGACTTTGAGCTAATAGGGTACGGACTTATCCGGACATGAGGCTATGCGACCACATGACACTTAGTCAATGCTATGCATTTTACTTACCGTATTTAGGTTTCTCTCTCATACTATTGTTGTAGAGGTCCGGAGATGTCTGGAATCTTCTTGGACAATCCATACTGCTCTAGAATAGTCTAGGTAGTTCTATGCTTACTCACTCTATGGTGCTATATTGCACAATCCTTGACTCATTGTCTTACTCATGCATACATGTGACTTCTTTATCACTTACTCATGCACTCCCTACTGTAGTATATAAGGACTGCATTCTCTGCTCCTGCTCTTCAGTCGTTCACTCACTGACTGAAGAGTAAGTACTATACTTGCCTCTCTTTTACTTGTAGTTACTGACTTTACCTTAGTCTCTCTGTGTTTGACTTACAGGTACTTGGTAACTTACAATATAGTTGTTCACTCACTGACTGAAGATCTCTCTGTGTTTGACTTACAGTCGGAACCCTTGCCCTCACAGCCTCGAGTTCATCAATAAGCTTTGTCCTCCCAGGGCTGAAACTTCCCCAGCATACACGGTACCTATCCATCAGCCAGACCCGCCCCTGCAGGCTGTCTCTCAATGGGCTCCGGCTCCTCAGCCCGAGACTTTGTCGTCCGCTGTTAATCGTCCTCCATCTCCTTCACTTGCCCCCAGCTCAGCGCTGGCTACGTCCTCCGCCCCCGCTACTGACGACTCTACCCCAACTGCATTCAATGTTATCATTCCAGCAGAGGACCCCATGCGACCATTCGAGCTGGTCAAACCCGATGCGCAAGACGAGTACGTTGGTCTGGTTGAGGATGGGATAGGGTCTGAGGACGATGGCAATGAGGACGATGGCAATGAGAGCGGACCTGCGCAAGGGAGACCACGCAAGCCTCGAACCAAGCCCCTCCCGACTTGGCTTATGACGGCATTCCAAGCACGTCTTGCAGAATCACGCGAGTGTGGCCCGGACAAGCTTCCCTCAGTCTATCAGGCGGGCTCGTTCTTTTTTCCTCAGCGCGCGGCGTACTTCCGATTGAGACAAGGGAACCCATCACCGCAAGCCCTCTTCGAGCCGCGTTTCTTTCTTTGGGACCCGCTCGCACTCCACGACGTTGCATGCCCCACTTGCGGCACCCGACTCAACTGTCACGGTTCCATCCCATATCCACGCCGAGTTGTTGACTTTGACTCTGCATTTTGGATGATTGGGTATAGGTACTGCTGTCCCGTTTGTGTCAACCCAAGCTTGGGCCGTCAGGGGACATTGACATTCTGCAGCTGGGACTCTCAAATCGTGGATGGCCTACCCTACGAACTTTGCGTTGAGTTCCCCGCATGCCTAACTCGATGAAGCGGCATCTCGCAGTCCACATTCAACATCATGCGGTCCTGCTTTCAGAACAGCATGGGTGCGAAGCAGTTTGCGGACGCTGTTCGTGTCCAACACTTGCGACGCTATGATGCACTCCAGCTCCAATATCTCCATTATCTCCAGAGTCGACGACAGGTATCAGCATGGCCCTCTGGACAAACATTTGCACCTTTTCTCGCATTCGATGACACATCTGAAGACGGCTACTGCGGCTTTGTTCCAAGCGTGTCGTGGTTTCGGGATGTGTATGATGCCTTTCAAGAGGCTCATGCTCCCGATATTGATCAACATACTGCAATGCTAAGCGGTGAAGTATGTGCCATTGACCATAGCCACAAGGTACTGACACTTGTTCGATCCTCAACATTTGCATGCTGTCTCTGACCATCTAACACCCTAGATTACGAAGCACGTCTTCAAGCTCGACAGTGTCGAGATCTACTGCAGGGCACTCACTGTTACAAATGAGAAGGGAGAGATACGGATCTGCGACCTTGTTCTGACCAAGGCACACTCCCAGTTTGAGCTCGCGCTACATGGGATGCAGCGCTCCCTCACTCTCTACGGACACAAGCAACCAACCATCTTCTACACTGACAACATGTTGGATAAGCCATTCCTCGAAAAGTCCTTCCCGTCCCTTCGTGAAGACGTCATTGCTGTCAAGAAGTATGCACACCTTCAAGAACTCGCTGTTCCCGAGGATGTCTTCATCTTTGTGCGCGACACTATCTCCTCGATGGACTTGGCTATCCGCACAATCTATGATCAGGCACCAGAGGATGGTATCGTCACAGTTGGACTCGACACGGAGTGGAATGTGGACCTGCTGCAGGGTGGTCGGTGTGATCACACGGCCGTGCTTCAGATTGCGACAGGGAAGCATATATACATCATGAAGGTGAGTAAACATACGTGGTTTATTGCGTACATTATCTGATACACATCCTTTATCAGATTGGCGCCTTCCTCACCAATGGCACGTTCCCTGCGAGTGTTCGTAATTTCCTTGCAGATCCGTCAGTCCTCAAGGTTGGCTGGATGATTGATGTCAATCTTTGACATCTCGAGACCGAGTGTCAATCCCCGTCTTGCTTTGTGGGCGGCCTTGACCTCGCTAGACTAGCCAAAGAGCGGCACATCATCTCCGATGCTCGAGCTGGTCTTGGTGATCTCTGTGCCACAGTGCTCTGGCGACGTCTCAACAAGTCTGTCCCGGAACGGATCAGTATGGGTTGGAACGACTCTCCGCCCTCCTGCCAACATATTTTATATGCTGCGCTTGACGTTTATGCATCTCTTCTTGTGTACAACGAGCTTATGAAGTTGCCACCATCTGGACCACTTCCAGCCATCCCTGTTGCTGACTCCCCTGTCCTACTCTATCATACCGATAACACCCGCATCATCGCACGTGGTATAATCTCGGCACATGCTGCTGAACCACACTTTGACGGTATCAATCTCACAAAGACACGCATGGTGATGGCGGTCCAGGAGGTCCTTATTCCCGGTGCAATTGTGAATGCGCATCGGAAACGTGCCCTCTCATCCTTTGGTTCTCCCCCCTTTGAGATCATCTGCCTTTGTTCCCACCTCCAAACCTATACACCCAACAACTCCGAGCCAATGAGCACACTGGCCACACTGACAGGCTTGTCACAACAGCAGGGCCACCCTTCGGTGGAGCCCCGACCTGAGCTGGCTGTTGATACCTCGGACCCACCTACAGTCACGATCGAGGAGCCGTCTGAGTCCAATGGTTGTGATGTGCCAGGTGATGTAGACTCATCAGCGAGCATTGGTGCCTTGGTATTTGAGGATCAACACACTGCCTCTGACAGCGACTCGGAGATCCCCTGGCATATGCCTGATCTTGGTACATTCGAGCGTGACCCGGAGAGTGCCAGAATAGGAGATGCAGTTCTTTCCGAGGCCAGCACGCATTGGGACACCCCAATCCAGAGTCATGTCTTGAAGGACCCTTGGCACGTCTTCAACATGCTTTATATTTCGAAGACTCATGGCCTGCGCTACGCATTTTCACGGGCTCTCCGAGATGTGATCTTCATCCCTGACAAGGGCGACAAGCAGCTGATCTCACAATACCTTTCCACGCTTGACCCTCCTCGCACTTGGGACGATGCTCTCCGAACCTCTGCTAAGTGGCTTTGGCGACACTGCCGCCATCTCATCCCCCCTCCTGAACTACTCTATCCTCAAGTTGCGCAAGTCTTCCAGACATATGGACCACTAAAGGATGCAGCAACTGGGCTTCCGCTCTTCAATACTGCAGCATGGCGCACAGCGAAGAATATTCTTACACTTATCCGGATGGGCTACCTTTCAGATCCGCCCGGCATCCCCCTTTACACCGTGATTGGCCTCGATCGCAAGGCCAACAATCTTCCCATCTTCCGGTGCATCCGTGGGACGAATTGGACAGAGGGTGGAGTTCACCGACATCTTCAAACACATCTGCCAACATCCGGTGTTTCGCCGCGGCATATGCTCAATCGTCTATACGACTTTATTCTGAGGCACAATCTTCTGGTGAGTGAATCTATTAATATGCATGCACACCCGGAAAGCTAATACAAAGCTACTTGTGAGGTCGGGACGTACAACTCAACAGGGCAACGATATCGCGGCCATTACGACATTTGGCTGGTGAATGAGCTTCAAGAGATGCTCGTTCTGATGGCAGACCTTATTCCGGACTCTCGGCAGATCAGCGGATGGGTTAACGGCAACCTCTATCAGTGCACATCAGAGGTCTTTGGAATTCTACCCATCCCTGAGGAAGTCTGGTTAAGCCATGGTATGGAGCCATTCATTTCCGCCACTGATGCTTCGCAGCGCCATAGCTGGCTTGCGCAGAAGCACGGAACACGGAAGGCAGTCCTCCCCCTCCACTCGACCGCAGAGTATCACAAGTTCATTGAGCTCATGCAAGATGATCCCGCATTCAATCCTAGATCTGATGGCGAGCCCATCTGGGCAGAAGCTGTCAAGATCTGGAACCGTATCGCCGAGATGGACAACGCAATTTCGTACAAGGTATGATGGATATTACCATATTAGTCGGGAGGAACTGCGCCACTGATTTGTTAGCATGATGGCGCGCAGCTCATCGAACACCTCAAGTCTCATTTCACCGTGTGGCGGTCAAACGCAAACATCAAGTCCACGCTCTCACAGACGAAGGAACACCAAAAGCCAGTGGAGCTTGCTGTGCGCAATCCACAGCGTTCTGAGCGGGCACCACGAGCACTGGAGCGTCAACAAGTGACCAAGACTCTTCTTGCGGGCTTACTCCCATTGGATGACACGGTGCGCAACATTAGCTTTGCTTGCTAGTAGGATCAAACTCACGATATTGTGATTACAGCCAACTGCAGACTTGGATCCGGGTCATCCGAGCCAATCGGAGGGCTCAAAGTCGTCCACAATGCTTATCCCGGCCTCCACACCCAGTATTCGCATGGCATCACCATCATCCGGCTGCTCACCATCTACTCGCGCTCCGAGTCAACTGGATACATTGGAGACCAGCATTCACATCGAGACCCTTGCTCGGAAGAGAGCTCTTACCAGCAGCGAAGACAGCCAACCGGCTCCGAAGAAACCTCGCAAGCCGAGATCTTGCCAGAAGTGTGGGACGGAGGCCTGCCCTGGGAGACAACGAACGTCTTTATGCCGGGGGTGTTGTCGGGATTGTGGGAAGAAGGACTGTCGCGGATGGAACAGCAAGCGTCCAGACAAGCTGTGCTCACAAGCGTGGGACTAGGACAGTGCTGATATTTGCATGGTGTTGTGTATTGTAGTACCAAGCATAATCATCCGAGCAGATCTTGATACCAAAACTCGGGCTGCGTGCCATCCTTTCAAAGAAGACGTCCTCTTCCTCCCCCTTCAAATATTTTTATTGTTATTATTGGATTATTTAAATTTCGCCCACAGGTATCAGTATCGAGCCACGGTTGTCGTCAAAAAAACGTCTCCTCGCAATGCTGACAGTGACGTACCAATAGGGACACGGACGGCCAATCGGTACAACTATGGCCAATTCCAGCTGTTTCAAGGTGAGGACGCGTACTCGGACAGCGAGAGGTCCTCAGGGACTTGCACGAAAGCCTAAAAACACTGGCAAACATCAGTGCACCCCAAAAACCGGCAGTACCAAACCCTTGCCCATCCCAAGTCCAGACTAGCGTCTCGACCGCCCCCTCATCCTCCCTTTGAAAACCCCCTGCAAAAGTGCTTTACACGGACCATGGAGACTTGTGTAATAATTTACCAGCTATGCGAGGACTAAACATGAACGTAAACGGCATTATCCGCGCCAACGTGCAATAAAAAGTATCCGTAAAGTGCGCACCGACACCCCCCACCCCCAAACTCCTCTGATAGTACATGGTACACAAACCCGCATCGTCATCGTCATCGTCATGTCGACGTGCGCAGTACCAGCCCCGCCGTCCCGATCCCGAAGTCTCATGTCCAGCACGTCGTCCGAGCCAACCGGGTCCTATGTCAGAGTCGCAATCGAGGATCCATGGCAAAGGGCGAATCACACCGCGAACCCAGTATCGCCCGAGGATATCGTCGACATCGCGTCCGAGTCCTTCACCTTGGACATCGCCTGGTCCAGACCCCCATGCACATACACCTCGTCCAGATTCCTCGGCTGCAGGATCGCCGCGTCCTCTGGCGGGACCGGCGGCATCTCCTTCTCCTTCTCCTTAGAATCGCTGGGAACGGGTGGAACAGGCGGCGGCGCAGGCGAAGGCCCGCGCGACAGCGACGCGATGCTGGGCGGGCGCGACGACGACACTGAGAGCCGCGCCGTGCGCTGCGAGAAGAACGAGCCGACGGACACGCCCCACGACCCGAACGTCGACGGCGCCGGCATCGGAGGCTCGGGCTGTGCGCGCGCCTGCGCGCCGACGATGCTGAGCGGGCGCAGGCCGCCCTTCGTCAGCGCCGGTGTCGCCGTCGGGGTCACCGTGGCGTCATTCCGGGAGATCTCGACGGAGCTCTTGCGCGACGGAGGCGAGGCGTCGCTCTCTCGCGAGTTGACTTTCGTCAGGACCGAAGAGCCGTCGCTCGTGCTTCGCTGCATCCAGCGCTCGCGCACGCCCGCGACAGCGCTGAGGAAGTTGGTGGAGCCCGCTGCGAGCGTGCGCGAGATGGCTTCTCGCGTGGGTGCGAGCTGCTGGTCGAGCTTGAGGTCTTGGATGCCCTCCGAGAGACGCAGGCTGATATCGGCGACGACGGACGGCTTCTCGCTGCATGGATGCCTGCATTGCGATGATGAGCGAAGTGTCGACGTGAGCGTTGCGCTGAAGTGACTCACCGTGCCTCGACAATGTCGAATAACAAAGGATCCGTGACGCGCTCCCAGACCTCATATGCATGCGACTTCTTGAACTCTTGGATCCAGAGCATGTTGAAGTCTTGCTGCGAGTTCGGGTCTCCCGACCCGTCTGTGATAACGACACCGTTGCCCTGACCCTTGGCGAAGAACGAGGCATACTTCACTGATGACAAAGCGCCAAAGATGTATTCCTCGAACTTCTGGCGGAGGTAATCATCGCTGCCCTTAAAGCTACGCCATCGTCAGGTGCGACTCGTCGAACGTTCAGGGCTCATGTGCAGCTTACAGCATATTCATATTGACATCCGGGTTCAGGGTATACCCGTCGTTGACATCCTTCACGATCTCGTCCATCCACTTCCGGTCGGCCGCCGTCAGAGCGACCATCCGCTCAACATTGGGGTTGCGGAACTCAATTGTACCAGTCGCAATCTATTCGAGCAGCGTCGTCAAAGCATGGTCCACGTTTGCCATAGCGAACGGAAAACACTTACGTTCACGAGCAGATCGATCTCCTTCTGTTCCGTGACGATCGAGTTGGTGCTTCCGCATAGCCAGCCCGCCGTATCCTTGAGTATGTCGAGCTGCTGTAATGGCAGGTATGGCTGGAAGAAGGAATCCTGAGAAACTGCTGTCAAAGATCTGTGTGTAGCGATGATGCATACACGCGCATACCTTGCCAAATAGGTCGAGAGGAAGTCCCATGTAAGCCAACATGCTCTTGGGATCGGAGGTCTTGAGCGAGTTCGGTCGTGAAAGGGTCGTGGCGCGGGACGCCAGGAGCGGAGAACCTGCATCGTCCAAGTTGTGGAGAAGACCTGTGCAACAGTGTTAGTTGTCCCTCCGCGTTGGTTGATCAAAGAGCGTACCGGGAATGAGGGTCACTAATGAGTACTGGTATGTACATAGGCGCTCGACTGGATGACCGAAGAACATAATCTAGGTGGGCGAGCGATTGAGCAACAGAGTTGATGACAGGCTTGACCAACTTGCTTACTCTCTTCTGCAGCATGAGCGCTTTAACTAGAACCAGTGTTCGTTGGCGGAAGTTATGAACCAATTCCCGGAGACTGGTACCTGCAACCAACAGTAATTTAGCACGGGAACGAACATCCTAAACGCAAGGTGTCAATATTACCCATGTATAAACCACTCTCAGTCATTTGACCGCGGAGGGAAGGCTCGAGTGACGAGTGGAAATCATCAAGTATGCTGGTGTCAGTGAAATCCCGCTGAGAGAACAATGCTCGTGTGACCACGCCCAACCGGTCGCTATTTTGCCCCGTATCAGCATCTCCCTAAGCACAAAGTAATGTGCATCGTACCGAATGGGCCCAAAGACAGGTTTCGACGCAATGACTACAACTGCCTTTTGGACGGTTGACCGAGTCACGTCTGGGCCTTTGACGAGCAGGTCCGCAGAGCTGATTTGCCGGTTACATCTGCACGCCGCTGTTTGTGTCCCGTGCGAGCAAAGTGCGTGAGAGAGACTTACGAGATACCGAAGAGAGTGGTCGGGTTCGATGTTGATGGCACCAGATGGAAGTACGAGTAGTCTTCCGTCGTCTATCATGTGTGTGATCAGAACGACTTCCATTTGTGCAGTATCGACGTCATGACTTACAAGGTGTGCACCGTCGGGGAGCGCGAGGAAAGGAAGAATCTTGGCAATCTCCTCGTCTTCGAAGATGTCTCCCCTCGAAAACTCTATCTTGGGCCCAACCTGCGTCCATCACGGTGCGCAGCACAACGGAATGTAGGATGTCAAGGGCGGGGTGGTAAAACGGAACGGTAGAGAACATACCAAGTGGTTGAAGTCGACCAACGCGATGCCCAAGACTAACGGCCCCCTGGTAGGCTGGACGATCAAGGACTCTGGACGCGCCTTCTTGGAATATGATGTGGATGAAGAACCGAATGACGCGATGCTCTCTCTGTCACTCTTTGAAGGAAAGCTTGTCGAGGAGGGCGGTGATGAAACCGAAAACGTGGTTGAGGGAGGTAATGACGGGGGCAAGGGCGTTGCCAAGGATTTCTCTATCTCATGCATTGATGGAGCGATGCTAGACAGAGGGGACTCGCCATCTTCATACTTGCGCGCGAAGAAACTCCTGTCGTCTCCGTCCAACTCCGAGGCAGGCGAACTGGTATCGGTCTCGGTGGTATAACGTTTGGAGAGAGCGGCGAGGGAGAGGCTCTGGCGGACCAGGGTTACGGGAGTGATCACTGGCTCTTGCGGGGGTAAGACCGCGAGAGAGGTGGAATCGCGAGGAGAGCGTGGTGGAGAGGAGAGTGCGATTGAGCGAGCGGAGGCGGTGTCGCCGTCGGAGAAGTGAGGTTCGTCAAGGTGGTCATCGTCATGGTCTGTGTCGATAAGAAAGCGGGAGTTGATTGGAGAAGGCTCTGGGGAGTGGTCGAAGGCCGAGGACATGGCGACTCGCGAGCTATCAAGAGGTGCCTGTATATCACGGAATCACCGGCGAGGAGGGGCGCAGACGTCAAGAAGCGGCGTCAGAGTGGGTGGGAGACGATGGGTATGGTGTTGAAGGGAGCGGAATGGGAGGAAAGCAGGCCCGGGGCAAAGTCAGAAAATGAGAGACAGGGAGACGAGCTAAGAGAGAGATGGTGGGCGTTGCTGAGGCTGAGGCTGTTGCGAGGTCAGAGGCTTGTCCAGGTCCGTCTCAGTCTCGCCAACAATCCAAAGCCTTGACTCAGGCGCCCACTCCCATCCCTTCACATATCGGCGCAGCCACGTGGATGTGATCCCATCGAGGGTCGTTCGCATCATCCACCCGGCGCCCTAGGCCTCTCTCTGTCTCTTTTCATGAAGGCAAATTCAGTGCCATACACGTCCTTGCGAATTCCTGCCAGCCTCTACTTACTCTTGAGCTCGAACGCCGACGCTCGACCCTCTCGTAATCTTCAGCACTGTGTTTCAGCCGCGCAACCTGATGGCCAAACCTACTCAACATCACTCGCACAGCTATCCAACCCACGACATGATGCACTCCTTGTGCGCTCCTGGGATGCATCTTCATAGCTTCCTTCATTCGGCACTCGTTTCTGGAACGGACCTTTCCAATTCCATATTCACGCATTAAGTTGTAATGTAATCCGAGAGAGAGAGAGGCGTGATAAACCCTAAGCTAAGGTTTGGATGACGCTCGATCAGCTCAAGATGAGCTGATTCTTGACCTCAAGGTTCGAATGACGCGGCCTGCATGCCTTCGGCTCTGCAGTTTTCTGTGATCATGATTCATGACCTTCATCGACTATAGCCTATAGGCACCCGGTTTGTTTCTCGCCTCCGATATGTCCGCCGTTGAAATTGTCGACGTATGCGCAGTTGGTTTTGGTGGTGAGGGGAAGGTCACAGTTCCTAGCGTAGAACCACCACAACCGACTTAACCTCCCAGCGATCGGAGCGCTCTATGCCTTCGCTCTAAACAAGACCAGTAAAGTTCGCCTGACTGCGGTGTGCAGGTTGGTGGATTGACATGCGATCCAGGATCCTCCTGCGGCGACGCTAACTTGACGGTAATGCCATATTGAACAGATCAAACTACAATGTCCTACAAGGTTATCTCATCCCACCTTAGCCCGGTGCTCGTGGACACCTCAGCTGAACCTGGCCTTTCATGATGCCCAATCTCAGACATAGGGCTGGACTTTGAGTCCGACAGATTGGGAAACCACAACGCATGGAAGCCATACCGCGGTAAGCTCAAGTCGATCATATTCGAGTTGGATCCAGCCTTCATCTCCACTCGCGGGAGGGGGCGGCCAGACTGAGACTAATTTTGACATCATCGCCATCCCACCTTCCAGTCGTACGCACCGTCGAAGAAGCCGCAGATCGCACGTACGCGTACGTCGTCTGCGCGTTCAAGGCCGTCCCGGAGATCACGACCACCCCCGCCCTGCTCGCCCCGCTTATCTCCAAGCTCGCCAGTGCTCCACCCGACCCTAATACCCCCGTGACGTCCACGTTCGTCCTGCTCCAGAACGGCATCGGAATCGAAGACGACCTTCTCGAGGCGCTCTGCGCGATCCACGCTCCCGTCCGAGCGATCGTCGTCTCGGGCTGCTGCTGGGTCGACACGACCACCGTCGACGGGGGGCGCAAGATCGTGCAGCACGGGAACGAGAGGCTCGTGCTGGGTTACCACCGCCCCTCCGCTGCCGCTGCGAGCTTCAGCGAAGACGCAGCCAAGAAGTCACTTGACGAGCTCGTCGAATTGTTCCGTGCTGGAGGATCCGTCGTCGAAGCTGCCCCAGACGCCGACGTCGCACGGTGGCGCAAGGTGCTCTGGTAAGGTTCAACATCTCCAAGCTTGAATGAATGAGGCTGGCGGGGAAGGTCTTGGCCTTGCGTGGACCATTCATTCGTTCCGTTTATCGACAAGCCTATCGCTCACACGGTTGGCCTTCTAGGAACGCGTCCTTCTCCACTATCTGCACCCTGGCCCGGGCACACGTCGGTAACGTGCTCGCACTCGAGTCTTCCCGCCAGGCACTTAAGGACATCATGGCGGAAGTGCTCACCGTCGCACGCGCGTCGCTCACGCCCTCGCCTGCAGTAGAACAGGAACTCTCGGACGCAGTCATCGACCGCATTATCGCGAACGAGAACCCGAAATCGGTCTTCCGCCCATCGATGCTCGTCGACCTCGACAATGGACGGCCAATGGAAGTCGAGGCGATCGTGGGAGGGGTGCTGAGGAGGGCAAGAGCCAAAGGAGTGTCTACGCCCAAGTTGGATCTTATATATGCGGGGCTTTCTGTCATTCAGAGCAACTTGATCAAAGGAGGGGCTTGAGGCAGGCGCCGGACGTGACCCATGCGGGAACTGCGGAACGAGTGTACATTCATACTTGATATCCACACAGCGACGACAACATTGTAACATCCGGTATCTTACACGTCCGTCTAGAGATGTTGAGCGTGCCGCTTAAACGTAGCAGAGGATGCGGAAGTCCTGGATTGACGGATTATCAACCAAGGGTGGACAATGTATGGGATGTGATGCGGACGAACCTTGTGCTCCTTCTCGTCGTTACCGTAGGGAACGAACGCGCCCGAGAGCTTGGGACCACACTTGCCCGGGACAATGGCACCGCTGTGGGTCGCCTGGGCGATGAACAACGGCGTGCCGTTGGCCTCGCGGCCACCCTCGACAGGGCGACCCGGAAGCTTGTCAAGCTCGACGCGGCCGCGGAAGTCAACCCAGCGAACGGCACGCTTATCACCTACGAGGACCTCGTACTTGGAGAGCTGGAACAGTAGGAAATGTTAGCAATGAGCCGGCCGAAGCCACACGCCCAAGTAGGGACTCACATGATGTTCCTTGTGCGCGTACCCAATGACGCCACCCTTTTGGAAGATAGAACACGCCTTGCCAATCTCTGAATCAAAGGTGTCACGGAGATGTGATCAGATAGTGAAACGGTAGCGTTTGGCATTTGCATTGGTGGATACTTACGGAGACTCCCCTGATGCCGAAAGTAGATGAATTCACGGTTTCTCGCAGATGTCAAAGCTCCGGCTCACCTCGTGCCAGCCACGGCAGATGTAGTGAGGAGTGCCGTGCTCCTCTCCGCCGACGATAGCTTGTTCAGCGGGGATGTTCTTACCGTCCACCAGAATCCAAGATACCGGGCCGGCAGCGCGGCCGGCCCAGAAGTCATTGGTGCGTCTTTCGCTCTCGTGCAACCAGTTCTGGATGTCCCAAGCATGTTGCTTTTTCTACAGTGGTGCCAAGCCCGCCGTAACCCTGGTCAGACATGCGCATTCGTTACTGAGAAGTGGATGCCGAACATACCTCCTCATCACTCTTCTTGTGCTCGCTCCACGCGAAGACGCCCGCGCCGAGCGCAAGCGCACCGGCGAGAAGACCGCCACCGATCTGAAGAAAAGCAAGCAACCTTCAACACGAGCAATGATTTCGAGGGTCCAGATGCGTACCTCGATCTCCTTCTTGCGCTCATCGCTGAGGGCGTCCCACCCGTGCTTGCGCTCCTCCTCGTGGACAGTGACGGTCTGCTCTTGCTTCTCGCCACTGCTCTGGCCAGGGTTATAGCCACTGGGTGCAGGGGGCTGGTGATGCTCCTCCCGGTGCTCGTGATGCTGCTGTTCCCCGCAATCTTCGTCGGAGATGCGGCCCCAGAGTGCGGGGGTAACGGTAGGTGCCCAATCAGACTATTGTCGTGTGGTCAACGATGAGATCGCGAGGCCAGGGCACTACTTCTGGACTGACCTGCGAGTTATGGGGCTGGATAATCTTGTACTTGTGGCCTACGAGCAATCGAGAGCACTGAGTAGAGGTCGAAGCTGAACGGGGTCCATGATCCACTCACCCTCGTACTCAACGACGGAGCCAGCGCCGTAGTAAGTTCCGGGCTCCCAGTAGGCGGTCATAACTGTAGACGTAGAGGCTGGAAGTGTAGAGAGGTATGCGAGGTTGGAAGGTTTGGGGAGGACTGATTGGAGTGATGACCTCGCGGGGGGGCTTATATATTCATGGCCGGCGTGAATTGAACTTAGGTACCCTAGATTCGGAGACGGCCGCAGCTATGTGACGGTCATGGAGAACTGCCATGGTCGTCGGCGATGATCAGATTAGGCGGAAATAGTAGTGCACGTGTGGGAGGAACAAGGGTCGAGAACATAGGTTAACGCGCTTTGGATGGGCACAGAAGACCGCAGGCCGCAAGTCTCCAGAACCGTGGTGTCGGAAGCATCAATTGGGCCGAATCAAGGCCGAATGGCATACATCGGTCATGTCTTGGGAGTCGAATGCCGCCAGGACGCACAGACACCACTCCGAGGACGATCGCTGTGTTGGGATGGGACAATGCAGCACTTCAAGGTTCAACGTTTCAACGTTCATGTCCGGTTGGCGTGAGGAGGGAGCAAAGCGGTATTGCGGAAAAGAAGTTGCTCCCAGGACCCCCCGTGGCCGGGCGCAGTGCATCCTGGCGAAGCTCAGCCATCGTCCCCGATGAATGGACTCACAGACGAGGACATAAGATGCCAGAGCACTCAAACCTGTGACCCCAAACGTGCCATGCAGTTCCTCCTTCCAAGCTCGCTATGGCATGGTCGTTACATGCCCCGGACATGTCATGTGGAGACTGTGGCGTCAGCGAGCCCAGTGGGACATTTAATTCGGTGAGATAAAACGCTACGAATTCACGTTGCGTTGTCTGTCTGTTGAAATTATATTATCGAGGAGTGCGCGAGGCAAGCGATAGACATGAACAGGACATGAAGAGCCAGCGAAGTCCAAACGCAAGGGGAGTTGTTGGAGTGACTGCCATGCGAAGGGTGCATGACGTCCGGTTACCCAACATCCAACTTTTCGCACGCCCTCGACTCGTTGCTCGGTTGTGAATTTTCCTCCAACCCGGGCCCGACTTCGTCCTCTTTTCTTCTGCCTCCCCTCCTCGCCGTCCTCAACCCCTCGGCGCATTGTTGGCCCCATGCCTGTCATGGTGGACCAAGTAGATGTCATCCACGATCCTCTGCGTCTGGACCTACGCCGACAGACTCAAAAATTGCTCGCGCACTTAGGTGCAGAGAATCCTCACGCTGCGACTCTTCAAAACGTCTCCTCCAAACAGGCTCTACTTGACGCGCTATCTCGACTTCTGCTTGTACCTCAGCACACCTTGCTTGTCGCTGGACTCTTCAGACCTATTCTGCTTGATCTATGCGCTCATTGGTTGCACCAAGATGCCGACAAGTTAGAGAAATTTGAAGCTCTCTGCCTCCTCCTGGAGCTCTATCAAGAGCTGTATTCGTAAGTTTTTTTCTTTTCACGAAGATCATGCGTACTTTAGAAACCACACGATGCGAAAGGGAGTAGGAGGAGAACGAGACGGCAGACGACGTGCCCAAACGATCTGGTGCCTTTCGTAGTGGGGGGCGGACGTAGATCCTAGGTCGCGTCAGAATCGCGGCGCCCATGCGCAAAGAGGCCAGGGCCTCGGGACGCGCTGAGCACTACCAAAGGACGTCCACCCGTCCATACGAAAGTCCCTCAACGTTACAGACATGGTCTCGGCGGGGTTTATCCCCTTCTTCCTTTTTTCACCTTCTGCACAACGTCGGGCTATGAGATCAGGTCATGCATACAGCGGGTTTCATCGACCCCTCTATATGTGCTGCTTTTGGCAGAATTTCGAGCTTGGGCGACTGACCCTACCGTGGCGTTTCCCCCACATCGCGAATCTCTACTCATCACGCGTTTTTAGAATCCTATCAGCTATCCTTCGTTCTCCCGGTTTCGAAGCAGGCCCATTGCCATTCTTCACCGCGTCGGAACGGATAGAAAACACACCGCCGTATCCGTTGCAGCGTGTGCTACTCGCCTACTATCGCCTCCTCCAAGCGAATCGCGCTCTCCCCCGTCATCTCGGCTGGTCGCTTACACCCTTATCTCAAATTATCTGGGGACCTCATCCCGACAATGGGGTTCGCTTCTTGGCTCTCAGATGTTATGCCTTACAGGCAGGTATGATGGAGGGGGAACGCGTGAGCATGGAGAAGGAGGTTCTAGGCGAAGTTTCTAATGTCGATTGCCCTATTGCTTTCGACGTCAACCTGGACGGGACTCTGCGGCAAGTCTCGGGATGGGTCATGCCTGTCCTGGAGCTTGAAAGAATTACGCAAGGGAGATATCAGCTTCTCGAGCCTCACGACTTCTACATACACGACAATGACTCAAGCGAGCCTATTCATCCGGCGGAGCTGAGGTACGTTGTGAATCTGAATGCTAACAACTGGTCTAAATGGACCGTGTTAGTCCTTTGATAGTGAACATACATGGCGTTCTCATGCTTCGTTCCTCAATCTCTACTCAAACAACCGCATCCCTAATCGATACACCTACCGCTGTTCTTTCGCTCCGTGGCATCGCGCTTCATCTCTCGCTACGGGTCCCCATTCTCCTCACATCATCACCGTCTTCGGGCAAGTCACTTCTCGTATCCCATATGGCGGCTCTGCTCTACCCGGATGCGCGCAACCACATCGTAACAATCCACCTTGCCGACACATCGTTGGATCCTCGTTCCCTGCTTGGATCGTACGTGTCGTCACCCACGCGTCCGGGGACGTTCGAATGGAAGGAGGGTGTGTTGGTTCGCGCCATGCGGGAAGGAAAGTGGGTCATTTTGGAGGATATAGACCGGGCGACAATGGAGGTTCTCGGTATCATCAAGCCCCTTGTCGAATCCCTCGGTCCCGATAAATGGATCGGCGGACGGGCGCGTCTGTCGGTTCCAAGTCGTGGTACGGTTGAAGCGGAGGACTCGTTCGGGTTGTTTGCGACGCGTTCTCTACAGCCTTCCCGCACTGGCGCGTTTCCCAGCCCCACGTTCTTTGGTGCTCACAAGTTCTTCGAAATCGTCGTCGGGTCCCCTACTGCGAGCGACCTGCGGATCATCATCGACACGAAGTTCCCTCAATTGGCTGGCGCACCCGCGCAGGGCCTTATTACCTTATGGGAAGGCGTGCGTGCGCTTGGGAGCCCAGCGTCCACCCGCGACATCGGTCTTCGTGAGCTGGAGAGGTTCTGTACCCGTGTCAGCGGCCTTCTCCCTGGAAACCACCAGTCAATGGACATCGACGAAGACCCGACTCGACCTACGAGCCTTGCGCAGGTCTTTGCCAACCCTACCATCCGCGAGGATATCTTCCTCGAAGCCCGCGACGTCTTTTTCGGCGCTGGCATGACGACCGCATCCGGCCGCGCGCACCTCGAGGTCCTCGCAGATATCGTCGCTGGGCATCTCGGGCTATCCGAAGAGCGCAGGGACTACATCCTGCATAGTCGCACCCCTGACTTCGACAAGGAGAAGGATGTGAACGGGCGGATCACCGCCGTGCGCGCGGGGCACACGCGGCTGTCCGCGCGCACCGCCAAGATGGAGATCGCGCCGCCTGCCATGCGACCCTTCGCGATGCACCGGCCTGCGATGTCTCTCATCGCGCGGCTCGCGACCGCCATCTCGCTTGCGGAGCCCGTGCTGCTGACGGGCGAGACGGGTACGGGCAAGACGAGTGTCGTGACGCACCTGGCGTCTCTCCTTCGACGCCCGCTGATCTCGCTGAACTTGTCCAACCAGACGGAGTCGTCGGATATCCTGGGTGGCTTTAAGCCTCTGGACGCGCGCGTTCCTGGGGGCGAGCTGCAGGAGCGGTTCCTGGAGATGTTTGGTGGGACGTTCAGCCGGAAGAAGAATGCTCGTTTTGAGGAGTCCGTCAGAAAGGCGGTTCAGGAGAGCAAGTGGAAGCGCGCGACGGGTTTGTGGCTGGAAGCGGTCAAGCTTGCGAAGGACAGGATCAAGAAGAAACAGGCGGAGGAAGACGCGTACGTTTTTCAAAGGGGGCATCCTTCTTCCCTTGGAGACTGACCGTCGTTTGCAGGAAGGAGCTAGAGGAAGGTACCCCGCGCAAACGAAGGAAGGTCGAGGGCTCTGAGCTGAACGTGTCGATGGAGGCTTGGGAAGCGTTCGAACGGGACGTTCAGACGTTTGAGGTGCAACATGTGCAGGGCAAGAGCAAGTTTGCATTCGCGTTCGTCGAAGGGCCGTTAATAAAAGCCTTGAGGAACGGCGACTGGTAAGTTATGCTGCATTTCGCTATCGCTTTGCTTGAATAACAACTCTCTTCCACAGGATCTTACTCGACGAAGTCAACTTGGCCACTCCCGAGACGCTCGAGTCGATATCTGGACTGCTCCACGGTCCTACTGCATCTATCACTCTGACGGAGCAAGGTTCTTTAGAGCCCATTCCTCGCCATCCCGACTTTCGGCTCTTTGCATGTATGAACCCGGCCACCGACGTGGGCAAGAAAGACTTACCGCCCAATATCCGCTGTCGCTTCACTGAGATCGATGTCCCTCCTCCGGACGCCGACAAGGAGACTCTGCTCACGATCGTGGCCCAGTACATCGGTACTTGTGCCGTTGGCGACAGGGGTGCGATCATGGATGTCTCGGAGTTCTACACGGCGGTGAAACGTCTGTCGGTGGAACGGCAAATAGCAGACGGTGCGAACCATAGGCCGCATTTCAGCATGCGTACCTTAGCCCGTGCTCTCACTTTCGCAGCGGACATGGCGGCTGCGTACTCGTTGCGGAGAGCGCTGTGGGAAGGGTGTCTCATGGCTTTCACCATGGCCTTGGACGGTCCCAGCGCCGCGGCGGTCACAGTTCTTGCTCAGAAGCACATCCTTGCTGGAGTGAAGAACCCTCGTTCTCTCTTGGCGAAGGAACCGCTCCCTCCTGGGGACCCTGCTGCGTTCGTGAAGTTCGGACCGTTCTACCTCGAAAGAGGACCTTGGCCCGAAGATCCCGCGGAAGACTATATCATGACACCGTCCGTCGAGACGAAGCTCATCGATCTCGCCCGCATCATTGCCGCGAAACGGTTCCCCGTTCTTATCGAAGGTCCGACGTCGAGTGGCAAGACAAGTTCGATCGAGTACCTCGCCAAGCGGACAGGGCATCGCTTCGTCCGCATCAATAACCACGAGCACACCGACATCCAAGAATATATCGGCACTTACGTCTCCGACTCCGTCACCGGCAAATTGGTGTTCAAGGAAGGCCTCCTCGTCCGCGCTTTGCGTCAAGGGGACTGGATCGTTCTGGACGAACTGAACCTGGCACCGACGGATGTCCTCGAGGCGCTGAATCGTCTTCTTGATGACAATCGCGAACTTGTCATTCCCGAGACGCAGGAGGTCGTTCGTCCACACCCTCACTTCATGCTCTTCGCGACGCAGAACCCCCCTGGACTATATGCCGGACGCAAGGTTCTCTCGCGAGCCTTCCGGAATCGTTTTCTCGAGGTTCATTTCGAGGATGTGCCCCAGGCCGAGCTGGAGACGATCTTATGCCAACGATGCCGCATCGCGCCTTCTTACGGTCAGCGCATTGTGGGCGTCTTCCGCGAGCTGCAGAAGCGCCGACAGTCAGGTCGCATCTTCGAGAGCAAGCAAGGTTTCGTTACTCTTCGTGACCTTTTCCGATGGGCCGGTCGGGATGCATTGAGTTACGATGAGCTTGCTGCAAACGGATACATGCTGCTGGCTGAACGCGCCCGCAAAGACGATGATAAGGTGGTTGTCAAGGAGGTCATCGAATCCGTCATGAAGGTCCGCATCAACGAGGCTTCCCTCTACGACCTTGAGGGCCCCAAGTTCGACCCCGGCGAGTTCCTTGGATGCCCCATTCCATCTTCTTCGCAAGTCGTGTGGACGTCCGCGATGCGACGTCTTTTCGTCCTAACTGCCCGCGCTCTTCGGTTCAACGAGCCTGTGCTACTTGTTGGAGAAACCGGATGCGGGAAGACGTCAGTCTGTCAGCTCTATGCGGAGGTTCTCAACCGTACCCTGCGGTCGGTCAACTGTCACCAGAACACGGAGACGGCAGATCTCATCGGCGGTCTCCGACCTATCCGTAACAAGGCGGCTGTCGAGATCGAGGTTCTCAAGGAGGCTTCATCGGCTGTGTCTCAGCTGGGGATCGTGAATGTCGCTGGGGATGTCAGCTCTCTGACGTCGACGATCGACAAGGTTCTCAAGTCGAACACCGTCTCCTCCGAGCAAGTCGCGGCGTTGCAAGATCTCCGAGCTCGCCTGCAGCGATTGTCGGCTCTGTTTGAGTGGCGCGACGGGCCGCTTGTCGAGGCGATGCGCAACGGCGACGTTTTCCTTTTGGATGAGATCTCTCTCGCGGACGACTCCGTGCTCGAACGGCTGAACAGTGTTCTCGAGACCGGTCGCACCATCGTACTCGCCGAGCGTGGTGGCAACGACGCTGAGATTCCCGCAATCAAAGCCGATGAAGACTTCAAGCTCGTCGCGACGATGAACCCCGGTGGTGATTATGGCAAGAAGGAGCTCTCTCCTGCCCTGCGCAATCGCTTTACTGAGATCTGGGTTCCCCCTATCACCGACCGTCGCGACTTGAAGTGTATCGTCCAAAGTTTGTGGGGGCATGATGTCTTGCGCGCGTTTACTCAGCCCCTCTTGGACTTCGTTGACTGGCTCTGCACGACCATTGGCGATCGTTCGTTCGCGAACCTCCGAGA
This sequence comes from Polyporus tsugae, assembly GCA_024305745.1. Classification (NCBI taxonomy): domain Eukaryota; kingdom Fungi; phylum Basidiomycota; class Agaricomycetes; order Polyporales; family Polyporaceae; genus Polyporus; species Polyporus tsugae. The sequence goes on from JAHRBS010000013.1 coordinate 2,506,666, forward strand.
CATCCTAGTGAGTGCGCTCATGCCACCTCTTTGTTATAGTGCTAACATCTATACAGGCATGGGTATCCTTCTCCAATGCAGTATTGAGGGACGACGCCACGGATAGGATGGTGCCGAACGAAATCTTCGTGCGTTGAATTACTTACTATTAATTCCATCTCAGCACTAACAGACGCTTCAGCATCACGCAGCCCAGATGACTTTCTTAGATGGGTTGGGTTCTATGCCTCAATTGTCAGCATACTCGAAGGAAGCACTGGACCGTCTCAAGACTGATGCCATCACGAAGCTGACCGAATTCGTTCCCCTTATTTCCGCCCTGGAACAGGGACGGGCCCCCGAGTACGAATCGTCCACCGTTCGGTTCAGTACCTTCTCCATTTCCAGAGGACTTCAACAGTCATCGCCTCAGAGCTTCAGCCTCGAAGCGCCGACTACCCGCGATAACGTCATGCGCGTCGTCAGGGCCTGTCAGCTTCCGAAACCTATCATGCTGGAAGGGAGTCCAGGCGTTGGCAAAACCAGCCTCGTTGCCGCGCTCGCCAACATTTGCGGCCATCAGCTATGTCGGATCAACCTTTCGGACCAGACAGACCTCGTTGATCTCTTTGGGTCTGACCTCCCCGTGGAAGGCGGTGAACCTGGGCAGTTCGCATGGAAGGATGCGGAGTTCCTTCGATCGCTACAAGAGGGTCATTGGGTTCTACTCGACGAGATGAACCTGGCGCCTCAGTCCGTCTTGGAGGGTCTGAATGCGGTTCTCGACCATCGCGGCACTGTCTACATACCGGAGCTTGGACGATCCTTCGTTCGTCACCCCTCCTTCCGCATTTTCGCTGCGCAGAACCCTCTCCACCAAGGTGGCGGCCGGAAGGGGCTCCCGAAGTCGTTCCTGAATCGGTTCACCAAGGTCTACGTGCAAGAAATGTCTCCCAACGATCTTCTGCTCATCTGCCGCAATCTATTCCCCGACTATCCCTCAGATCTTCTGCAGAAGATGATCGCGTACATGACGGTGCTCAACGAGGAAACAATGGTGCAGCGATCCTTCGCAAGACAGGGGGCACCTTGGGAGTTCAATCTTCGCGACGTCATCCGATGGGCGACTCTTCTCCACAACACGGATCCTCCTGCGCATCCATCCCACTATCTCTCAGCCGTCGTCCTTCAGCGATTCCGCACGCCCGAGGATCGCGCTCGTGCCTTCCAACTCTACTCCGACCTCTTCGATTTCGCAACCGAGTCGGACCAGCCAGCTGCGTTCATTTCGCCGTCTCGCCTCCAAATCGGCCACCATCTTGGTTCTCGGGGCGCCCGTCTTCCAAGCGCTCGAGGAGGTCGTGTTCTGCAGGCCACTCTTCCCGCCCTCGAGTCTCTTGGCATGTGCGTCGCCACTGGTTGGCTGGCCATCTTGACTGGTCCACGGAATAGTGGTAAGACAACGTTGGTTAGAACGATGGCCAACCTGTTGGGCAAGAACCTCCGAGAAGTATCCATCAACAATGCGACAGACGCAACAGATATCTTGGGTAGTTTTGAAGAGACTGACCTTGGGTACTGTGTGACGATTCTCGTCCAGGAGGTGTTCGACCTTCTCGATGAGATCTCATCTTCAGGGCTCGGCTCTAAACTTCATGCTACCTCTGATTTCAATGCGATGTTACAGATACTTCCCAAGACAGCGACTCCCGTGACTGTGCCTGTCATCGTGGATACCCTCACGCAGGTTTTGAACGCATTGAAGGACCTGCCAGAGTCATACGGGACTCGCTTGTCCCAGGCGCGAATACAAGTCCAGCGGCTATCAACCCTACGGCCTCAGGCAGCCTCTCTGGAATGGGTCGACGGCCCGCTGGTTCGTGCACTCAAGGAAGGACACTGGTTACTTCTCGACGGTGCCAATCTTTGCAACCCTTCCGTTCTCGACCGGCTCAACTCTCTCTGTGAGATGGGCGGCTCCTTGACGCTGAACGAACGCGGGACCGTAAATGGCGAAGTTCAAGTTCTTCGGCCACACCCAGACTTCCGCTTGTTTATGTGCGCGGATGCTCAGTACGGCGAGCTATCTAGGGCAATGAGGAATCGGGGCATCGAGATCGCGCTTCCTGCCTCGCTGGACGAGGAAGATTGGTCTCGAGTGCTGGACCACATACGCTGCTCTCCTTCGATCGCCGCCTTGGGCCTAGACATGCGACATCTGGTTGCAAGGCAAACCCTCGCCAAACGTGGGCTCGCCCGTGCCCATCCCCCGACGCAACAGCCTCCGGTGCTATCCTCCAGCCGGCTCGTAGGCGAAGACTGCTCCAATGCTATTGTTTCTGATCTGATCCCAACACTCGCATCCTCGGCCCATTTGCAATCGCATAGGCGAGCCGCTTGGTACTTCTTGGCTTCCAATGCGGTCCCCAATGCTCTCCCACACATCTCTCGCTTCATGTACTGCGAGGCGCCCTCCTTCACCACATTCCTATCCTCCCTTCGCCCGTTGTTGGGGGTGTTAGAATGTAGTCAAATATATCGTACTATCATTCAAATGCGGAGGAATGCTAGTCGGTCCTTGAACATCCCGCCTGATGCACTGCTTGCGCAGGTGAGTGGCGTAAATTCAGGTGAGTGAATCGAAGAACGCTCATGCCGCCCTGCAAGCCGCTGTATGCCACCTCTCGACGAACAAGTTCATCGTCCGAAGCCGTTGAAAACGGTCAACATGACACGTCCTTGCTGCGATACCTGCGCTTGCTAGTTGCCGCTACCGTTGACTACTGCGAGCCTCTTGAAGATCAGAGCAGTCAGCCGGTTGTGCACTCAAGTGAGCGAACGCGTGTTCAAAACCGCGCGGCTATAAGCTCTAAGCTGCTAGTGGCATCGATTCGAAATGCCGCAACAACGTTTCTGAACGAGATTAACGTCAGCAACGAAGACAGATATGTACGTCTACTGGGTATAAGCATTCTGCACAATCTGACCCTGACTATTCCTAGGATATCGATCGGATGTTCGAGCTCGTCGCGTACGGCCGCTTCCTGTGCAATGCAACGCAATCTCCAGAGACGTTCGACTTCTCTCTGGCATATGCAATCGTCGATTGGATCCGAACAACTGTCTCAGGATCGCAGGAGGGTTCGGGCGGTGTCTCTGAAGTCGTCAGCGGTGTCAATACGTTAGAGGGCGTTATCTCGATGACTTCCGGAAAGGGTTTCACAGAAGTCTGGAAGGCACTATCCTCTGGATCCTCTTCAGATGCCGACGGCAGTATGATAAAGCACCTTGACAATGTCGACCGTCGTCTGCGCCGCTCTTCCGATGACATCAGTACGTCGACCTGCGAGTGTATTGTGCCAGAATATGCTAACTGCTTGCGTATCCAATTCTCAGAGCTCCGAATACAAATCCTCGAACTCATGTCCATGTGGAGCCTTCAGAAGACTACCTCCGAAGATCAGAAACGACTGCTTGCGCGATTGACGGCGCAAGTGGACAGTGTAGGGATCACCCGCGTATCACGGCACATCAAGCGCTCGCTAACGATCTCGCATAGCGTCTTCCCGAAGGAGATGTGACAGAACACAGCATCGACCAACGTGTCCATTTCTGCTTTTCTATCGCGCAACTTAACGCGCTCCATGCTGTCCTCAAGGATCAGTCGCACGCCCAAGCCGTAAGTAATCCGGACGTTCTTCTAATGTGAGGCTTAACGTGGGCTGACCTGAATGATAGGTATTACGAGAAGTGGTCGACTACGGATGTTCCGACCGTGAAATTGGCCTACCCAACTTGGTTCCATACTTGCAGCTACTGTGGGCTGTCGACGCACGACAGCGTACGTCGTCATTCCGTTCCTCGTCTTGCCTTGGACGCTAACCTTCTCGCAGCGATTTCACAAGTTTTGGCGAAATCACAAGGCCAATGGCTCGCTCAGCTTTGGGAGGTTCCTCCTATTCTCGGGGTGAACAGCTTCATCCGTCTATCTAGCTTTTTTCTTCTAATCGCAGTATGATTCAGATGAGTGGTCCGTCTGCGTTGTGTCACCCTGTTGAGCTGTGCACCACAGTTTCCCTCAGGTAAGCGCAGAAATTGCTTTGCCCACGTACAGTTGCTAACATGAGTGCCAGCGATAAATCGACACGCCCTATGAATGGCTTGGCGGAGTATGAGAGCGTGTTGAGTCGGCAGCTGAAGTTCCTATCGGGACGTCTCGTTCCTCACACCAGCCGGTGGGAACAGCTAGTTGACCTGTTGATTGGAGCTGTGACCATGGTATATTCTTCTCAACACGATATCAGCAGTTTTTCTCATGTATATCATAGATCTCCTCTTGTCCTGTGCCGCCTCAATCACAGGCCATCGACAAGCTCACACCCCCGAGATCATCCCCTTCCACCGCAATGGCTAACGTGCTAACCTCCTTGGACGAATCACCCAGCAAGGTCTTCTTGGACGCCTACCAATCATCGTTGCGTCCATATCTGAGAACCCTCTTGGAAGCCAGTGCTGCACCCTCGTGGGCTGCTTTGGGTCGATGCTGGATTGCACTTTCTAGGCTTCTCCTTGACATATACGTTCCGACCGTTCCCCTTGACCCGGCCGCTATCCAACAATGCTCGCGGAGGTTTTGGTCCGAGCAGCGTGCCCTGCTTCAAGACGAGCTTACGCTTCAACGCGGCTACGAACGACGAACGTTCGGTCGACGAGATAACCCCATGATCGCCTACCTCTCCGGAATGGTGGAAGATCTAGATCGCCGCGCTGTGGATGACGTTCAAGTAGAAACACCGCGTTCAGACCTCGCTCGGCTTCATGCGTACTGGACGGAGGTTTCCCAATTCCTGGAGCAGGTTATTACCCCGTCCAAAGTTGATGCAATGATTGTGGCGCTGGAGAACCAGGAGCAGACGGCCCTAATGCGCGAACAGGTCGTTCAAGAGACCACTGCTGCATTCTCTCAACGGCTCGATAGCGTATACAATGACTACACGGACATCAATGCCCCCATCCAACTTGCCCTCCTTCAACTGAGGTTCGGGTTGCGTATCCTCGCTGACACATGTTCTTCGAGCCAGGTTGGAGAGGGCATGACAACAGAGGCACTGGTTTCCTTCCCGTCCATACCGGATTCCACGGCCAATCATGGCGGCGCTACGCAGACATCAACCAACACCTCGTTCTCCCTTGCCCTGTGGACGCTGACCAAGGCAGCCTCCGAGGTCGCATTGGGTGCGGAAACCGGGTCATATATGCCATTGGTGGAGAGCATTTACGAGCAGTCTCTCGGCCTCTGGCTCGTGGACAAGGCTAGGAAAGAGGAGGAAGAACGTCAAGCCCAGTCTCTCTACCGACACAAGACGGAGACGAACGATCCTGCAACGGAGGCGGAGCTAGAGGAGCAGGAGTTCCTCGCTCTTTTCCCTGAGTACGAGGACCTGCTTGAGACAACGCCATCTTCAATCACCGCGCAATCTCGGAAGCCAACCGATCTCATCGACTCACTCAACGTCAAGAGGCTCTGCACTCTCCATCAACTTTTGTTCGGTTCCATCCCTCCTTCCTCGCCATCTGCCTCCACTTTGGACTCTGATGAACTTCGAAGCGCGCTCGTCCACGACATTCTTGTTGATCAGGCACGCTTCATCTCGGAATCTCTTGATCAGTGCAGTCGACCGTACCAGATATCCACACTGCTCGATCGTCTAGCCATCCTGCACGACACAACGCGGGCTTCACCTAGGCCTTACAACTTCTATATCGATCCCGGCGTACCCGAACTGCGGAGGTCTTCCGACGCCCTTCAGCGCATGTCCGTCCGACTGACGGCTCTGATCCAAGAGTGGCCGGACCAGATGGTCTTGCAGCACCTGAAAGGTCGCTGCGATGCCATCTTGACCCTCGATATGTTCAGCCCCGTTGCGAAGGTGCTGTCGGCAATTGAGCAGCTTCTCTTGCAGATGGAGGATTGGGAGATGTACGCGAACAGGGACAACACTCTCAAGGCCTACCAGCACGAACTAGCCTCTTTGGTTGTCTCATGGCGTCGCCTCGAATTGTCTTCGTGGCAAGGCTTGCTCCGCACTCAAGCACAGGAATTCGCGGATGGCGCTTCTGAATGGTGGTTCCGCCTATACGAGGCCACCGTCCGTGGCGTCGATGCGGCGTTCCGGGAAGAAGCAGAAGGAGATGTAGGCGCTTTATTGAGATACCTGGAAGGACTGGTGCCCCTCCTCGATTCATACATGACATCCAGTCCATTGGGCCAGTACACCGCCCGTCTCAGCCTTCTGCACGCCTTTGAGTCTTACTGCCTTCGCCTCAGCTACGCTCGGACTGGGATTCGATCAGCGGCCTCGCACCGTGCTCGCCGCATACTGCATTTCACCCGGGCATACTATTCGCAGTTCGTCTCACGGGTAAATGCGTCGCTCTCCTCCCAGCAGCAGGAGTTGGAGAAAGAGATCCGCAACTTTATCAAGCTCGCCAGCTGGAAGGACATCAATGTGCATGCCCTCAAGCAGAGCGCGCAAAGGTCCCACAGACAGTTGTATAAGTGCGTTCGCAAGTTCAGGGAAATCCTCCGCCAACCGGCCACCCCTCATCTTGTCCCCGGCGCTGCTGGTTCGGACGAGTCAACATCTTTCCCCGCCCTCCCTTCTATCCGTTTCACTTCCGACTACCCTCCACTCCCGCACTTTACCAGTCACGTCTCACAGCCAGATCATCTTGTCAACCTCGACCGCACATTCAGGAACTTCCAATCGATGCTACAGGGTCGGCTCAGTGTTCTCATTGGCTCCCTATCACCTGTCGATGTCGAAGAACTCTCTGCGGAAATCATCACCACGCTCCAGAGCCTCGGGTCTTCCTCGCCTCCTCCAGGTGCCACGAAGGAACAGAAAGAGAAATTCCATAAGTCTCTTCTTGTCCGCAAGCGCAAAGCGTGGAGCGATCTCCTGAAGGAGCTCCGCCGTATCGGCCTGGCGATGAACATCAAGCCAGAGGTCCTCGAGCAGCAGAGCAGCCCGCGGTGGCTGAGAGAGCAGCCAGTCGTGGAGGAGCTCGTAGAAGATGTCGGCCCGTTCGACAAGAGCGAGGTGTATCTCTTGCGCATGACGAAGCTGCTGCCGGATCTCCGAGCTGCCTTGTCGAACCATCATCCCGATATTGGGACCCGGGATCTGCAGCGCGGCACGGGATTGGTGGAGTCTGCGTTTTCGCTTGCCATTGAAGCTCGGGCGAGGTGCGTTATCTCCTACTCCAAGCTTCTCACTTACACTAACCTTCGGATAGTTTTGTCGAAGCGACCGATCAACATTCACGGCTCAGGAGAGCAGCATCCCGACTCCATATGGTCTCACAAAGGCCTCGGGTCGTCGCGTCCGGTCCGCAGCTGGTCCATCGTGTTGTCGCCATCAAGGAAGATATCGGGAGACTCGTCAAGGCCTTGGAGGAGACTTTGACGATTTGGCGGAAGTACTTGCAGCAGCTCCCCGAGACGGAGTCACTTCCAACTGCTCTGGATGAGTTGCAGTCCGCGTTCTCTTCATCTCAAGAGATATTCCGTCGTATGGCCGAGGTGACGACGAATGTAAAGCTCCTTAATGTTCCAATCCTTCTGGAAGGTGAGGCCATTACAGTACTCTTCCGCAGGTGTGCTGAACTGACTTCAATCAATCAACTAGACGAGGCTGCGACTACACAACAAACACTCGAACACGTCCAAACTGTGGTGCAGCTGCTCACAAGGTGGGCGGACGGCCCCAACGTCGTCTCGCACTTCGTCCGACCCCTCCTCGAGTGGATCCAGAAACGGGAATCTTTTGCATTCGTGCAATTCACGCACATCCCTGATGGAGCCTCCGACTCAACCGGACAGCTCATCGACCGCCTCCTCCTCTCAGTCCAAGGTGTTCTCGCTCTGCCCCATCCTCCTCCAACGGCTGAACCCGACACCGCCGAGACCCCTGACCGCTTCCTCCGCGAGCACAGCCGGCTCGTCGCGCAGATCACATGCGCGCTCAAGGTCGACGAGGTCTCGTCCTTGCTCAACTCGGTAGTCAGCGACGCGTTGTGCGCGCCGCAGGACGAGCTCTCGTCGCAGCTCGCGCGCGTCCTACCGTTCCTCGACGCCTACCTCGAGCTCGCGCGCGTACAGCTCACGAACCACTGCGCGTGGACCAAGGCGCTCTTCAAGCTCGACTACGTCGTCTGCTCCGTCATGCATTCTGTCGCCAAGGACGGCTTCTGCAAGCCACCCGACGTTGAGGCGAGCGCAGGAGAGGGCGAGGGCGCGATGGAGGACGCGAGCGGTATGGGGATGGGCGAGGGCACGGGGAAGGAGAACGTGAGCAAGGAGATCGAGGACGAGAGCCAGGTCGAGGGCCTGCAGGGCGAGGCGGGCGAGGACGAAGACGTCGAGCGGGCGGAAGAGGGAGACGCGCTGGAGATGAGCGAGGACTTTGGCGGGAAGATGCAGGACGTGCCGGACAAGGAGGGCGAGGATGAAGGAGATGAGGAAGATGAGGACGACGAAGGTGAGGAGCCGGAGGAGCGGGTGGGCGATCTGGATACGGTGGACCCGTCGGCGGTGGATGAGAAGCTGTGGGGAGACGAGGGCGGGCCGGAGGATGATAAGAAGGATCAGGGCAAGTCGGAGAAGGACCACGCTACGAAACAACAAGAGCAGGAGTCGGAGATGGCCGCGAAGGAGGAGGACAGGAGCAAGGGGAAGGACAAGGAGAAGCTGAAGGATCAGGCAGCGCAGGAGGAGGGAAGGGAAGGAGAGGGTGAGGGCGAGAAACCAGTGCCTGAGGAGGCCGATGGCCAGGATGAGGCGATGGACGAGGGGGAACAAGATCAGCAGGGTGGCGCGCAGCTAGACGACTTCCTTCAGGAGACGGAGACTCTGGACCTCCCCGACGACATGGACTTCGGGAAGGACGGCAAGGAGTCGCAGTTGGATGAAGACATCGAGATGGACGAGGAAGGTGACGAGTCACCCGAAGAGGAACGACCTGGAGAAGGCGACGGGAAGGACGCAGAGGAGGAAGACGTGGAGATGGAGGGAGAGAACCCACAAGCGATGCAGGAAGACGCTGCTCAACCGGAAGGCGCCACGGAGGATCTGGTCGATGCCACTGCACAACCTGACCTCCACGCGGGGACTGGGCAGGATAGCGGGGAGGCGGGAGATCACGCTATGGCCGAGGCGAACCAAGGCGAAGGCGGTCAAGGACCTTCCTCTTCCGGAGACGCTGGTGGCCCTGAGAAGCCTAGCGAAAAGGAGGACGGCGCACAAGAGGGCACATCTCAAGAGCAACGTGCACAAGAGCAGTAAGTCCATTCTAGCGAATCACTTCAGGCAGGTGTATTGATTATTGTTGACGTTACAGGGCCTCTGAACCTTCCCAGACTGTAGACGAGTCCCAAGGACAGGAAGGTACAGGCTCCGCTCGCGCACAACAAGGCGTCGCTCCATCTCAGGCGAGGACACAACCAATGCAGAGCAACCCACTTCGGAGTCTTGGAGACGCACTTCGCGAGATCAGTCAGCGCATTGACGAGATCCTGGAGAGTGAGGGGCCACAAAGCCGCCCTGACAAAAAGGTTGATACTGTTGGCCCGTCGCAGCTCGAATACCTCCGTCCTGAAGAAGACAAAGGTACCGACGAGATGCAGGCCCTGGGTCCGGCGCAACAGGAAGATGTCGCGAAGCTCAATGAGCTGAAGTACCTCGACGAGGATATGGAGGCGACGGACCCTGTGCCTCCCGTAGATGACTCTCCCGAAGTTGCCCCAGATCATCTGTCTCGTACACCCCAGTCCGCACTACACGCCGAACCTACCTCCCAGGCTCTTGGAGAAGATGTCAAGAGCGCGCTCACGCAGACGGAAATTCGCTCTAAACAGCCCAGACCTTCCGCCGACGAGCTCAGCCAACCCCTCCCCTCCGATCGACCGATACCTTCCGAGGACACGGAGGAAGATAGTCAAGAAGCGGTCGAGCTCGCGCTCCGTCAGTGGCAAGCATCCGGTCAGCCAGAGCACGGCGCCGAGGACATGTGGCGCAAGTACGAGTCCCTCACGCACGACCTATCCTACGCGCTCTGCGAGCAGCTGCGCCTCATCCTCGAGCCGACGATGGCGACGCGCCTCAAGGGTGACTACCGCACGGGCAAGCGCCTGAACATGAAGAAGATCATCCCGTACATCGCGAGCGAGTTCACGAAGGACAAGATCTGGCTGCGGCGCACGCGCCCGAGCCAGCGCGAGTACCAGGTGCTGATCGCGCTCGACGACTCGCGGTCCATGGCGGAGTCGCACTCGGTGCACCTCGCGTTCCAGACGCTCGCGCTCGTGTCGAAGGCGCTCGGGAAGCTCGAGGTGGGCGACATCGCGATCGCAAAGTTCGGCGAGGCGGTCGACGTGCTGCACGGCTTCGACGGCGGGCCGTTCACGGACCAGGCGGGCACGCGGGTCATGGGCGCGTTCCGCTTCGACCAGAAGGCGACGCAGGTGCTGTCGCTCGTCGAGACGAGCCTGGCGCTGCTCGAGCAGGCGCGGGAGCGGCGCGCGGTGAGCTCGGCGTCGGCGGCGGACCTGTGGCAGCTCGAGATCATCATCTCGGACGGGATATGCCAGGACCACGAACGGCTGCGGACGGTGCTGCGACGCGCGGAGGAGCAGCGCGTGATGGTTGTGTTCATCATCCTGGACTCGCTGCACTCCAAGAGCGCGGGCACGGCGGGGAAGAACGACAACTCGATCCTGTCGATGAACCAGGTGGCGTACAAGATGGTGGATGGGCGGATGGACTTGACGATGGAGCGGTATCTGGATACGTTCCCGTTCGAGTACTACGTCGTGCTCCGGAACGTGGAGGCGTTGCCGGATGTGCTGTCCGGGACGCTGAAGCAGTTCTTCGAGCGGATTGCGGAGACATAGTCATGGTGACGTTGTTGGGTTGTGGGCCAAAAGTACAGTACGGGTACATAGGGTTCGGTGTGGGGGTCAATTTTTTGTACCAATATGATGTCTGGACCACTGAAATCGGTGTCGCTGCGAGCTGTTTGCTATTCTCGCAAGTCATAACAAATGGAAGAAATCAAAGAAACCACGTCAAGCGCTCCGCGTTGGACAACCCCAACGTGAAAGCTCGAGCCACTTGTAACACTGGTACTAGTAGATTGAGATGAAATACAATGTATGTATGTCCGACAGCGGAACGAGCCGCGTGCAGCGAGGAGAGCTCTGGAGAAGGGCAGGCTACACGGGTCAAAGAGCTTCGTAGTCAATGTTTCGAGCTTCTAGAGGCTGTCGATGTGAAATGCGAGTTGGACTCGGCACCGTCAGCCTCAAAAAGTTGCTGCTGCTATGGAGCAGCAGCGAATACTCGAATGAGATGTGGTTCTAACATGAACTTGAAGGAGGACGATGACGTGTCCCTGAGCGCCTCTGTTGCCCGATATGGATACTTCGCCCGGGCCGGGCAGTGCCTCCGAAAGTGTGGCGCTGGCGCTTGTTGGACCAGCTGCCATTAAATTAAATATTGCCGCCAATGCCGCGACAGCTGCGGTCAACGACGAACGTTCACCAAGGGCGATCTAGGATACGAAGGTGAGCATTATCTGCACTAGGAACCCCACATGCACTGCCATGGCAGGCCCCATGTGGGTGCTTAGCTCCGGATCGTCCCTCACTCAATGATAGGTTGACAGATTCCTATACTCTACCCTGACCCACGACATTACCAAGGGAGTCCAAACCCCGCCTCGGTCAAATTGACCTGATCCTCGGTTCACCTCGAGGCTCTTGGCTTGGCTGCCTTCTTGGTACGTAACCTCTTCCACTCTCGCATCGCCGACAGGCCTACTACTTCACGCATCTAACACCACACCCAGCCGTCAATATTCCATTCTCACTGTATTTGACAGTCCGGTGCGCATCGTGGCTTTAGGAACCCGATCCAACGCAACGGCGCCTCCAACTCATGGCCTCGGGAGGCGTCAAGGAAGGGCAAGGTCGCGCTCATTTCTTCAACCCATCGCTGCATAATTCCATGGATTCTCGCCTGGATCTGCAAGCAAGTATCTAGATACGAGGGCACTGGAACGTGGGGTCCAAATTCGTCCCCCACGCTGCGCCAAGCACGAAGTCCCCGAGGTTTGAGCTGGTTCGAGTCCAACTATATAAATCATACACCACCGTCGACTCCTATCGAGGCCTCACGACCTTCTCTCGTATTCCAACAATCCTATGGGGCTCATTTTCTCCAAGTACACGCCTCGCTTCGTCATTTCCGGTCCCCCGAACCCGTGGGGGGAGGGTGCCGCTCCGCCCAAGCGCCTCAACATAGTCGACTTCGTCAAGGACGAGAGGATGTTCTCCCTCTACGTCCAAGCGCTGCGTACGTCTACTGCCCGAGCTTATATCTTGCCGTTGATTCATCCATCCGCCATCGTCAGAGGAAATGTACCGAGCAGAGGAGGACGACGTATGCTCCTACTTCCAGCTCGCAGGCATCCACGGGATGCCATACGTGCCTTGGAATGGTCACGCTAGCAAGACACCTGCCGGGACGTTCGGGGGATATTGCGTTCATAGGACCTCCCTCTTCCCCACTTGGCACAGGTTCCACACACTCGCTTTTGAGGTTCGCAATGCAATACACTTATACTTCATGAATGGTCTACTGAAGACGTGTCCAGCAAGTGTTGCAGAGTCATGCCGCCCGGATCGCCGACGAGTATACAACAGAAACCACGGAGTGGCGCCAGGCAGCGGCCGAGCTCCGCCAGCCGTTCTGGGACTGGGCAGCGTCGGGCCAGGCGGTCCCTCCGGATGAGATCATCCGCCTCAGCAAGATCGTTATCAGGGCGAAGCCCAATGGGAAGCCTACAGAAGTCGACAATCCGTTCCTCGCGTATACATTCAAGTCCATACTCCCAGGTTGTATTCCACCATTCGACAAATGGACCACGACGGTGCGGTACCCGAAGAACAACCATAGCGACCCCGATGCTTTTGCTCGGTGAGTACCCTGGTAGCAGAACTAGCATGTGCGACATTTCCCACGCCAGTCTGCCTGTCACATAGGGCGTTGTCGGCAAATCAAGAGTCTCTGACGTCCCAGACGTACTTCATGTTCACCCTGTTGAACACCTGGCCGGAGTTCAGCAACGCTCGCGCGGAACTCGGAGGCAACCCGGCGACGAGCTTGGAGGGTATTCACAACACCATTCACGACCTGAGTGGTGGGGGTGGTCATGCGGGTGACATTTCTGTTGCAGGTATATAACCAGGTTCCTCCCTATATCATGTTTCCCCGCAAGCTGACTCGAAGAATCAGCCTTCGACCCGATCTTCTACATGCTTCACGCCAACACCGACCGGTGCCTCTCCCTGTGGGCCGCACTCCACCCGGATGTGTGGGTCACTGAGGACCACCAGGTCGACGGGACGTTCGCCTTTCCCGACAACGCCACCATCGATGCTCGCACCCGTAAGCTGTTCCCCGTCAAGTGACCTTGTCGAGAACTGAACTGTCGTCGCGTCAGCTCTGTTTCCCTTCCCCAACTCGCAGGACACGTACTGGACGTCGCACGGCAGTACGGACACGGCCCGCTTGCGGTACACATACCCCGAATTCGACAGCCTCGACATGAACGACCGGGACGCGGTCCAGAAGCACATCAGCGAGATCGTCAGCAAGCTCTACATGCCCCGTTACCTCGCTACGTCCCTCTCGCCCGCCGACCAACCCGCCGCAGCCGGGACCGATATGCCGACAACGACCACAATCACGCCTGGCGCCCACGACTCCAACCTCACCATCTGGGAGTGGTCCACGCGCGTGCGCGTCAAGCAGTCCGAGCTCGCCCACAGCTTCCACGTGCTCATCTTCCTGGGCAGCGTGCCCGAGGACCCGCGCGAGTGGGCCAGCGCGCCCACGTACGTCGGCACGTTCAGCGCATTTGTGAACGGGTCCGCGGTGCGGTGCGCGAACTGCAAAGTGCTGAACGACGTCGTCACGGAGGGGTACGTGCACCTCGAGGACGCGCTCTCGCGCAACAGCAGGGTGTGTAGCTTTGACCCGTGCGACGTGCGGCCGTACCTGAAGGACGACCTCGACTGGCGCGTGCAGATGGTAAGTCTTACGGTGGTTCTGACTCGGACGGAGTCACTGCATAATAGAAGGACCCTGGTGCTGACGCTGTATGCTGTGCGTAGGCAGACGGAACGCCGATTCCTCTGGAGCGCCTGCCTTCTCTCGAGGTGGCCGTCGTCGCTTTGCAGCTCTCGATGCGTGTTGGGGATGCCCTACCGGCCCCGGTTGGAGAGCCCGTGCTTCATGTCGACATCACCTCTGGTCGCGTCGGAGGCGCGCGTCCCGAGTAAGCATGTGGTAGCGGCGTGCCAAGCCAAGTGGAGGAGTATGTTCTCCGTTTGAGCTATCGTCCATATGCCTTACTGACATTCACTTGACGCCATATAGTGGGCTAGCAGGGTGTTCAGTGGACTTCTATGCATCGGGGTGCGACGCGAAAGCAATGATATCGGGCGGGCTGGTGTACAATAGCAATGTATTAGATGGGGTTTGGTGAGTTCAATCTGTATGTACGATTGGGGCGGAAGCTGTGTCACCGCGCTATCGCGAACGGTTTGACTCTCAAAGTTGCCAGCGGAATCTGTCGCAGAACATGGCGCCGTCACAGGCGCACCCATCCCTCGTCGCCGGGTTTTGATGGCCAAGGTAGCCCGGAGAGTATAAAGGGGAGGTCAAACAATGCCTCCGGGTCCGCGCTGCCATCGTCCATCTGGACACGCTTAGGTGGCCTTTCACCAGTGTCCGACATATGTGGAGGAACTTAAATAGGCGGTAAAGGAATATTACAGTACAGTCATGTCCAGGGGGCGAGGTCGTCTCAGGATCTTCAGCAGTGTTGAGCACTCGCCCTTTCTACGTCCACCTCGTTCTTTTCTTCTTCTTCACGCCCTGCGCACATCTTCGCCCTTACCTCAAGGATCCACTCTCCGTCAGTCTCCCTGTTCCCTTTCATTTTCACCCTTGCTGAGATTCACGTCCACAGACACCCATCATCATGAAGTTCGCCTCCATTATCTTTGCACTCATCTCCGCCACCATTGCTATCGCTGCGCCCGCCTCCTTCGAGGCCCGCGACGTCACTCCCTCGGTCGAGCTCAACAACATCGATCATGCCGCCATCGATTACCTCGTGTCTCGAGGCCTCTTCGATGAGGGTTCGCTTGGGGCCCGGAACTTCTTAAACAAACTCAGGGGCAAATCATCCAACAAGAACAAGTCGTCCAACAAAGACAAGTCATCCAACAGCGACAAGTGACCCGCCAAGCAACCCTTGACGATCACGTTCCACGACCCTACCGGTCCACTCTCGGACAGTACTAAGAAGAAGACGAGGGAGCTGCTCATGAAGGACGTTGGCAACAACGACCTGCTCGAGAGGTACCCCTTCTGCGATCTCACGTGGGTCTCCCTCTCCCCTTTGTCTCTCGCCGCGTTGCAATTGGTGTTGACCGCTATTACTCACTCTCCCGCAGCTTCTGTAGCGGTCGTACCACCGTCACATATTACTGCTACCCGACCGCGGCGAGGAAGGTTGGCGAGATAGGCGTCAGTAATGCCTTCCCGTTCTACTAAATGTGGATTTTATGAAGCATTTTCATGCCGGGGACGGGCCTCTGAGGCGATGATTTTATATCATACATACTAAGGTCGTGCTGGCCACCACTGCTCGTTGGTACATCCGTACGCCAGGGAGCCGCGGCCCGGTCAGGCGGCGGCGGCGGCGTTGCGCACAAACGTTGAAGCCTGTGCGAACTTGGCTACCTCTCTACCCTTCCCGAGCGAGATCATTCCCTTCGAAAGCAAGTTCGTTGCTTACTCTCCAGTGAAGGCCACGCTAGCTAGTTTGAGACACGTTCAACCTCCAGTGGATGCAACTTGGCTAGCGCTGGCACGAAGCGCCGAATCATGAAAGCGGTACGCCTGTTACAAGGTGATTCAAACCCAGTAAACATACCATTATTAATAGTCCTTCTAATCGTTCTAATGAAAGGAGAGTGTTTGACCGCGTGTCAACACCAAGTTAAACAGCGCGACGAGATTCCATGTCCACTCGTCGCTCTCGTGCTTTCCGACACTTACTTAAGAGAACCACCGCGGCTGATGGCCATGACCACACTCGTAAGCTTCCCCGTGGTGAGCACTGTCCAGAACTGACCGGGACCATTGAACTGCGGTCGTCTCAGCTCTATTTCCTCGAGCCTTCTTCAACGTCCAGCAGATGTACCGGACGTCTCACCGCAGCATGACGGTCATAGCACACACGAGATCAGCACGAGATACACATACCCCGAATTCGACAGCCCCAACGCTAGCGACCAGGACGCGGTCCAGGCTCAACGTATCAACGACTCGTCATCGCTACATGCCCGGTTGCATGACTGCTTACAACACCTCTCGCTGAACGACCGACTATCCCACATCTCACCTCAGCCAACGCCATTTGGGAACGGTCCGCGTGTGTTCGCGTCAAGCAGTCTGGTCCGAGCTGGACCGCAGCTTCCAGGTCCTCGTCTTCTTGAGAGGTGCAGTCGTGATACTCTATCAGCTCTTCCGGCGCGGTGTTTGTGAATGGCGAGTCTGCGGGTGGATGCAGCCCAAGGCGACGTTTTCACACAGGTCTCGAAGACGCGATCGCGAAGCACGGTGGAATTGTACCTTTCACCCTGCGACGTGTGGCCGTACAGAAGGACCACCTCCACTGGCGCGTGCAGATGGTAAGCGTTGAACGTTGTGGTTCTGTCGATGGATCAGCACAAGACGTGATGCTAGTGCTGATGCTGGGTGCTGTGTGTAGGCGGATGGAATACCGGTTCCTCTGGAGCATCTCCCCTCTCGTGAGGTGACGGCCATCGCTATGCAGCTCACGATGTGTGTCGGGGAGGCGCTACCGGTCCGGGTCGGTGAATTCGTTCATCACCACGACATTACCTCAAGGCGCTCCGGAGGCGCAGGGCTGCGTCACGGTAGTGACTTTGCAGGGTATGTTTACCGTATGGCCTATCGTCTTCAAGCAGTTACCTTCAAGCACTTATTTAGCTATCTAACAGCGGACATTATGCGTTGAGACGTATGACGCCAAAGCAGTTCCAACAATGGCGCGGTGGCTGGTATACAGTAGCGATGTATTAGCTGTAAGTTACGTCTGGTGAGTTCTTGAATCTGCGTGGGCGGAAGCCGCGTCACCGAGTCGGCACGATTGCAAATGGCACGTTGACGCACTGGGTCACGATTGTGAGCCAGTCTCCAGACGTTTTCGGACACGTCCCAGAGGAGAGAATGGGAAGAGGACGAGAAGGCAAGGGTCGTGTCCGCCGTCGGACAAGAGGAGACTGACTACCCCAGCTCTCAGCCACGATCGCGAGGACCTTCCCTGCCCGTCAGCCCGGCGCTACCCGGCGTTGCACCTCTAGCCTTTCGCTCTGGCGCTGCTCCCGGCTTCCAAGTCTCATCTGCACCATGGGTAACACTGTCTTCGGCCTTGAGTAGCAGTCTGATGACCCGTATCCACATTCCCGTAGCTCTCAGTCCGAAAACACTCCCCGCACGTCTCACAATCGCATTCACGCGGCGTGGTCACATTCCTGACCATGGCCCACCAATTGACATGATGGCGGTCGAATATGTTGGCTCATGCAAACATTCTAATTCCTACCCTCACCCAGAGGCCAATAGCACCTACTAACTCTATGGCAGCGTGGGCCGGTGGTATGCCTACCATCTCAGACAGGCGACCAAAGTTGCCACGCCGGTTCGTGCTGGGTTGACTGGCACCCAAGGCTCGGAAGGTTGGCTGAAGGTCAGCTCGGAAGGTGAGTCGGAAGACTCGAACACGTCGAAATTTTTGACTCACGTGAAGCATTCGTGAAATAGGTTGAAAGATTCCACATCCAGGTATCAGTATTGCATTCTCTCGGCATTTCGGGGGGCTCCGAGGTGTCCTTTGAGAGGCCGATCCCCCACCTGCGGCAAGCACGAAGCCCCTAGCTTGTGTGCGTCGAACTACAAAAGGGTGCCCCAACGGCGACTGTGATCAAGGCCTCACGACCTTCCCTTGCATCCCTTGCATCCCATGCAGTCCACACCTCGCTTCATCGTTACTGGTGTCCAGAACTCGGGCCTACGGCCTGAGGGTGCCGCTCCACCCAAACGCCTCAACATCGTCGACTTCGTCAAGGACGAGAGGATGTTCTCCCTCTACGTTCAAGCGCTGCGTACGTCTACAGTCCCATTTTACATTGTATCGCTAATTAATACTTTCGGCATTGTCAGAGGAAATGTACCGAGCAGGGGAGGACGACGTACGCTCCTACTACCAGCTCGCAGGTATCCACGGGCTACCTTACGTGCCCTGGAATGGTGACCCCAACAAGACACCTGCGGGGGCGTTTGGGGGATATTGCACTCATGGGTCGTTGCTCTTCCCCACCTGGCACAGGCCCTACGTCCTCGCTTTTGAGGTTTGTCCTGTCATACAGCGTCACTTCACGATTACTTTATTCAAGATGTCTGCAGCAAGTGTTGCAGAGTCATGCTGTCAGGATCGCCGAAGAGTACACCACAGAAACCTCAGAGTGGCGCCAGGCAGCGGCCGAGCTCCGGCAGCCGTTCTGGGACTGGGCAGCGCCAGGCCAGGCGGTCCCTCCGGACGAGGTCATCCGCCTCAGCAAGGTCTTTATCAGGGCGACACCGGACGGGAAGCGTACCGAGATTGAAAACCCGCTCTTCACATATAAGTTCAAGTCCATAGTTCCGGGTTCTTATGCACCATTCGACGAATGGCTCGCAACGCTGAGGCACCCAAAGGATGACCAGAGCAGTGACCCCGATGCCCTTGCTAGGTAAGTACTTCGACTACAAAATGGGGGTGTGCGACGCTCCTCACCCCTGTCTGTCTGTCTGTCTTGTAGGGTCCTGTCAGCAAATCAAGAGTCTCTGACGTCCCAGACATGCTTCATGTTCATCTTGCTCAACACCTGGCCAGAGTTCAGCAACACTCGCGCGTCCTCAGAAGGTAGTCCGGCGACGAGTTTGGAGGGTATCCACAACGCCATTCACAACTTCACTGGAGGAGGGGGTCACATGGGCGATATTCCCGTTGCAGGTGCTTATGCCAAGTTTTTCCTGATGTCGCTTTGCCCCTCAAGCTGACTGCAAACGAATTAGCCTTCGACCCCATCTTCTACATGCATCACGCCAACGTCGATCGTTGCCTCTCTCTGTGGGCCGCACTCCACCCGGATGTTTGGGTCACTGAAGACCAGGAGGACAGCGGGACGTTCGCCCTTCCCGACAATGCTACCATCAATGCACACACCTGTAAGTTTTTCTGGGCTTGCGAGGGACCACGGGCAGGACTGAAATGTCTTCATGTTAGCTCTTTCTCCCTTCGCCAACTCGCCGGACACATACTGGACGTCAAATGGAACCATGGGCACGACTCACTTGGGGTACACGTACCCCGAGTTTGAAGGCCTCGACATGAACGACCGGATCGCGGTGAGGAAGCACATCGCCGGGATCGTCATCAAGCTCTACTACATGTCCGACCACTTCGCCACTTCGCAGCCTCGCCGTCACGGCCCGGTCGCAGCTGCGATCGGCCCAACGCCAACCGCTCCCGGCACCAACAACTCCATCTGGGAATGGTCGGCGCGCGTGCGCGTCAAGCACTTCGAGCTGGATCGCAGCTTCCACGTGCTCATCTTCTTGGGGAGCGTGCCCGAGGACCCGAACGAGTGGCACAGCGCACCGTCATACGTCGGCTCATTCAGCGCGTTCGTGAACGGGACCGCGGCGCAGTGCGCGAACTGCCAGACCCAAATCGACCTCGTCACGGAGGGGTACGTGCATCTCCGACACTCGATCGCGAAGCACGACAGCGTTTCTCCCTTTGACCCCGACCGCGTGAAGCCGTACCTGAAGGACTTCCTTCACTGGCGCGTTCAAATGGTATCCATCGTCTTTTCTGTTGGCGAAACTACAGGCTGACGCTGGACGCTGTGCGTAGGCCGACGGAACGCCGATTCCTTTGGAGCGCCTGCCTTCTCTCGAAGTGACGGTCGCCGCTGTGCAGATTACGGTCCCTTTTGGGGGGTTGCTGCCGGTCCCAGCTGGTGAGACTGTGCTTCACCACGATATTACTTCTGGTCGCCTCGGAGGCGCGCGTCCTGCGTGAAAACTCTATGGAGATGAGTATGTTAGCCGTCTATACCATCGTTGATAGGTTATCGTTGACATTTGATTATCCCTCTTGCAGCCGACCACTACCGTGTTGGGTGGATTCTTGTGTATTTGCGACGGCGGGAAAGCAATTCAGTCTGGATGGTGTATGATAGTGGTGTATTAGATGTGTCTAGTGGGTTCGAGTTACCTGTACGATTAGGGTGGAAGCTATGTCAACATGTCGGCGCGATTGCGAATGGTCTAGTAACTACTATCATCTTTGCGGGCGGATTTGGCACCGGCGTCGTGCACAAGTTGCGCACCCATCCCTCGTCGTCTGGTTCATGACAGCCCATGTCATCTAGAAAGTATACAGAGGGAGGAAATGTTGATCTCGGATCAGGCTCAACAGAGTTTACCACTTGCCATTTTGGCACTTCGAGTTCGTCGGCTTCTTCTTCCTCACAGTTCCTGAACTTCTTTCTCGCCTTTGCTGCATCCAACTCTCTGTCAGTCCTTCTCTTTAGTTATTTGATCCTTCCATCGTTGCTGACGCGGTATTTTGTACTTAGTTTCATATCCACAGACCCTCATCATCATGAGGTTCGCCTCCATCTTCGTTCAACTTTCATCGCTGCCACCATTGCTGTAGCTGCGCCCGTTTTCTTGAGGCCCGCGACGCCCGGGCGACACCGTCGGTCGAGTTCAACAACATCGACGATGCCACCATCAACTAGTACCTCATGGCTCGTGAGGTCTTCGATGAAGCTTCGCTTGAAGCCCGCCGCCTCAGGTTTCCCAAGCTCAAGCCTGGGCAAGTCGTCCCCCAAGAGCAAACCGACAATGGCAGATCTTCCGCGACGGGTCTTCCAACAAGGACGGCCCATGGGCCTTCCGACGACGATCAGTCCTCCAAGCAAGCTCGACGACGGTAAGCCCCCAGTAAAGGAAAGCGGTGCACCTATTAGATGAAGTAAGTGTAGTAGCACCGTTCTTATTTCGAGTAACAATTGTCTTATCGAAGATAAACACGACGTGACTATCGCTCAGCGCTCACTAGTCACTAGTCACTAGTCACTATTGAGCGCGGCCGAGGCTGTGCCACCGCCTCAAACCTTACATCCGACAACACTTGCCCATGG
Source organism: Polyporus tsugae (assembly GCA_024305745.1). Classification (NCBI taxonomy): domain Eukaryota; kingdom Fungi; phylum Basidiomycota; class Agaricomycetes; order Polyporales; family Polyporaceae; genus Polyporus; species Polyporus tsugae. The sequence continues at coordinate 2,528,065 of JAHRBS010000013.1, forward strand.
CACACCGACCGTTGTCTCTCGCAGCAACAACGACGACGACGACGCAGCCGCCGTGGGTTGCAATCAACCTGAACATGTGGGTCACAGCTCACCAGAGCTAGTACCATGTCGACGGGACGCCCTTCACGGCTTGAACGCCACCGTTGAACGTTGATGACCGCACTCGTGAGCTGTTCCCCTGCACTGTGATAGGAGCGTTCCCAGAACTGAAGTAGGTACAGACACAGCGAACACATGTGGTTTACGCACCCCCCCAATCCGATGGACGTGGACCGCCGTACGCCTTGTCATAGAACCGCGTCAGTCTCTTCATCAGCGTTCGTGAGCTCCAACACCTAGCTACCTTGCGAAGCTTATTTACTGAATCTTTCGCTGGCATACAGTTCCCAACAGACAGTTCCTGTTTCCGGGCCTCCGGTAGTTGCAAGCGACGCAATGTGCTACGACGACAACGGATGCCTGACCGCCGACCGGTCTGATCGATGCACCCACACTCCAATGTACTTACTGGGGAGAAATCAACTTTTCCAAGTCATGGAAAGTCGATGGATGGCCTTCTGAATTAGACCCTTTCCATCAAAATTTCACCGTAACGGAAAGGCTTTGGAAAGTCACTAATCTAGAGCCCGGAAAGGCCCATAGGCCTATTTGCCCGAGTAAAGGCGCTTTTGCAAAGACTTTCCGTCGCAGTGAAAGATCTAGGAAATGTTCATCATTTCCATAGGCTTTCCTTGCTGCAGAAAAGTTCACTTCTTCGCAGTGACGCCATCTGGGAATGATCGGCGCGGTATCTGCGTCAGTACCGTGAAGCAATCAGAGGTAGATCGCAGTCTCCAGTCTCGGTCTGAAACATGCCTCAGTCCCTCTCAGTGCTCGAACAAGTGGTACGCTGTGGTACGCCATCCTTTCGTAAGTATGCATCCACCATCCACCTGTTTAATGCGTTCTCGAATGGCTCTGCTGGGCGGTGGCCTACTAGGCCAGTGCCGTTGCGGAGGGCTATGTACATCTCCAGGGCGCGATAGGGACGGGTCCGTCAGTATCTCTGGGCCTTTCGATATGAGGCTATACCCTAAGGACGACCTCCAGAGTCAAAGTGCTGCTCACGGGTTGAACTAGTACGTCAGCGTTTTAGTTTTGTGTTGGTTTTCGAATCAATATTGAGCGCCAGATGCTGTGCAGGCAAATTGAGCTGCATAGCAACAACAGTAGACCATGGTGCGCTGTCTCATTGTCACGATGCACGAGGAGAGGGTTACGGTCCCAGTCGGAAACACCACCCTGGCTGATTACAAATTTACAATGGTAGCAGATTCGACGCCCGTGCGGCGAATTCAAATTTCATTCATGATCAGGAAAGGAGCAGTGTTTCGGCGTTGATTGGGATTGGCGCAACTGTCAACTTCGCATCGAGGCACTGCCATATTGCAGAGCATGTGCCATCTATCCCTCATCGTCTCAGTGAACGTCAGAACTATGGAGCTGGCCCACGGCGCAGGTGGTCTGGGGGGTATAAAAGAGAGGCAAGGCCGGCTTGGAATCTCCAGCAGTGTTGACCACTTCTCCCTCGAGCTCGTTGATTTCTTGTTCTATCGCCTTTGCTTCATCCAGCTCTCTGTGAGTCTCTCTTCTCTATTCCTTTCCTTTCCACCGTTGCTGACGCGACTTGCAGTTTCACGTCCACACACTCTTCATCATGAAGTTCGCCGCTGTCGTCGTTGCCCTCGTCGCCGCCACCGTCGCTATCGCCGGCCCCATCTCCTTCGATGCTCGTGAGGATTCGCCCTCGGTCGAGCTCAACGACATCGACCATGCCGCCATCGACTACCTCGTGTCTCGCGGTCTCTTCGATGAGACTTCCCTGGAAGCCCGCGGCCTCTTCGGCTCCTCCACCAAGCTGCAGATCGCGTTCCACGACCCCTCCGGTTCCATCTCTGCCGCGCGCAAGAAGGAGGCGACGAAGGTACTCAAGAAGGCGGTCAACAAGGCCGACCAGAAGAAGTTCCCCTTCTGCGACGTCACGTTCGTCTTCCCCTCTCCTCTCCGGCTCTCACCGCGTTGGTATTGATTGCCGTTCTCCTGCAGCTTCGGTAACGGCGGCTCGGCCACCTTCCGCTGCTTCTCAAGTGCGCAGAAGAAGATTGGCCAGCAGGGCCCGGCCGGCGCGATCAAGATCTAATGTGGATTTGATTTTACGAATGCATGTTCATGCCAGAGATGGATTCACGAAGTATTGGTCCTTATAATGTTAATTTCTCCCGGTGGTCACCACTTCTGATACTCGTGTGTGAGGGATCCCTGCCGTCGTCCTGCGGATCTTGCGCAAGTCCTTTATCAAGCTGGTAATGTCGCTGCTTTCGTATTCCGGCAGCCGGTCGTCGCCCCCAAGCCTTCCGAACCCCCTTGGTTCCACTGTCGAACGGCATGGCCGGCCGTACAAGTCCAGGTGTGGTACGGTCACTATCTGAAGGCCTATCGACGTCGTCCGTCTTGGACTCCTCCGCCGCAGCCTATCGTCTTCTGTCTCGCCAGCCTCGCCAAAGTGACTCGATCCACCGTTACTGCCACCGTCCTTTCGCCTCACAGGAAGCAGCTCTCGGAAGGGATACCATGGCCATTCATGACTCTTCGCCTTCTCTTATCGGGCTGTCGCTGCATAAGCCCTTCCAATGATTACTGAATGCAACGATAGGGATACAGATGGTCCGTAGGAGGTGCATATATTTATATTTTGACTCGCAGTGGTGACAACCAAATGACAACGGTTCCGGTCCCCTCTTCCCCGATATCACCGCATCCCGCCGCTCACCCAATACGTTCCCCCCACATGAGTCCCACATGCCATGACCTCTCGCGCTTGCGGGGCACAATGCGCCGCTGGAATAGTGTAAAAGTTTTTTTTAATTAAAAGCAACTTTCTTCGATCTCGCGTGTTACTAACTCTCATTAGATCGCCAGTTCAAATTTGGTACTCCGCTGTTGGACGCATGACATGCGAACATGAGTACAAGGCGTAACCACCACCAACGACACGCGAAGCACTCCGTCGGGAGGAAGCTGGTCCACCTGGGCGCGCAAAGGTGAGAGAAGGAGGTTTGTTGGATAACACGTGTACATAGTCTGAATGCTTACAGGCTGAGACCGTTGCGCAGCGTGTGCGGAGTTGTCGCCGTCCAGAACGTCAAATCTCCCGTCTTCGGGTCCAGCCTTCTCCGGTCGCTCGCATGTAAACACAAACGTGCCAATGCAGCTGCTCGACTTGCTCCTGGGTGAGTTGCTTTCCCCCGATACCCTGAGCCCCGAAGGCTTCAACCCAGCTGTATGGCCAGATTAACATGCTCCCGAGAAGTTCTTCTCACAATCTCGAGCTCGGCTTACCCAGCCGCTTCCACGCTTCGGACGCTGTACATGTAGCATCATTAATATCGGTTGCGCTCTATTCGCGTTTCTGCCTTGCTGGCGGTTTCTCTAACGAACGCGTGTAGATCTCTCGTGCTCGGCGAAGTCTTGGACAGAGTATTACATGGCGCCATTTCGTGGCTTCACCGCTCCAGGCACCGATTGAGTGTATCGACAACCCGCCCATCTGCATCCTACCCCAGCACTGGTCGCCGAGCTGAAATTTTCTCCGTGCCTTTGCCGTAAGGCATCGTCTTGGTCTTGCCTTGTCCCGCCTCAATCAGGATCTCTCAACGTCCGCTGCATTTGCAGCTGTCGCCCCGCAGTGCTTCTGCCGAAGACGCTTATCAATGCGGACTCTGACCTGCTTATTTGGAGACGAGCGGGACGCTGCTCAGGAACATGCGCTGAAAAATAGCCCGCAGTGACGCTGGCATTGGCAGTACCAGGGTGGTTTCTGCTCGGGCTGGCACAGGCTGGCACACAAGGAACTTGGAAGCACCCTCGGCGAAGCTGATCAGAACTTGCTCCGCCGCCGATACCTTTGTACGTGTCTGTAATCGTTTTGGTATGGGTATTAATATCCTGCTAAGTTATATGTCATTATCACCGTTTGGCTCCGGCAGCCCTTTGCCTTCGGACTTTCGAGCGTGCCGGCAACCCTGCGACTCCTCACAACCTCGCCAACTTCCCAACCCTGCCCCAGTGCACAACCTGAACCCGTTCGTCGCTCCCGACACAGCCATACTTGGCAGGGATTGGGCCAGGCGAACTACAGGACCTTCTCTACGGCTCCGCAACCATGGGTCTTTCTCCCAGCCTCACTATCGCCGAAAGCTTACTTACTCGAGCCGCGCGCAGAGGAGGAGACCACATGGCCCCGACAAGCTTCGTCTGCTGACGCACGGACGTATGTCTGACAGAGTCCGGCCGCCCGCCAGCGGCCTGCGGCTCTCACCTGAGGTGGCGGCCTCGTCGAGCGCGACGTGCCGTGTGCGAACGTCGAGCAGTATTTGTGGCGGCTTCGTGGCGCATGGGTTCGCAGTTCCACTGGCTCTGTTCCCATCGTGCCCCCGCTTTCCCGCTCGTCCGAGGATGTGCCTCGCATGTGCCAGTGCGCCGGGGCGTTCTCTGTCTGCCACGGCTCACGAGAAGCATCGCGACAAGTGATAGTGATCATCTGGACATGGACAATGGACGGGCATGCCGCGGAGGGTTTCGCCCGTGTGTTTTTCCAGGAAGATTGCCAGGATGGTCGTGTCCTGCCCCGCGGATCGCGGTGCCTCGAGAGTCGCAATCGTCGCAAGGGGCCCAGTGCCTTGGCCGTTGCATCATACCGTGATTGGGGACCGGCAACCTCTCCAACGAAAGTGTCCAGGTTATGTAATGTTAGCGCCTTAATCCATCTCGCCTGTTCCCTCCCGTGACTCGCTTGCGGTGTCCATTGTGATCTAAGCGAGCTCTCGCCGAGTTAGAATCTAAACTCCGCCAACGATACGATGGTCAAAGCAAGGTATCCAGCCTGAGGACTCGGAAGGTGAAAATGTCCGACATTAAGGGTGCTGCCTATCTATATGCCACGGCAGCTGTATACTAATGGTGAGACGAAGAGACGAAGCGGACAGAGCGCGACCAGATGATCGAGAAGTCAACCATACACGGCGCGCCTGTTAAGCCGCTCGCCATGATCAAGTTATATGAAAGGATTTAAGAGCAAGACCAAAGGGAGAAACGTGCGCAACCTCGGGAGTGCCGAGTGTATGATGGATATGATATCCTTAGGCTCGGGCGTAGTAGTGGCACCCGTCATCCACACAAGCCGTCCTGCTGCCGCAGTCTCCGAGTCGCAAACTTGCACATCCTCGCTTTGAACTGTCCGAGCGACTCCTAGGTGAGTGGGGTTATATAGTTTTTCTCTGGAGCTTTCTGATTTGGTCACGCTAGGTTGGATCTCTCCGACTAGAGCATCCCCGCGCTGCTCTTCCCGGCGGCAGCTACTGCAGACCTTTGGCCCGGCTTGCAGTCAGTCCTTGTGCTCGGGTCATGCGCGCCTAGACCAGCGCTTCCGCACCGTCCACTGCCAATGCATGTTTTGCAAGTTGAGGCTTCACATTCCCTGTACCTCTCAATGGACCACATGAATAGGTAGAGAGTGCAATAATATTTCGATCTGTGGGAACACATGTGCACACAGAACAATGGATGAAAAAATAAGGTGAGCAGTTCATCGACTAAGACTACTAAATGACCCTGCGGTGAAATTCCAATCCCACAGAATGATTCAGCCCTACCTTCCGGACCCAGATCAGAAAAAATAAGGGCTTCATGTGTGCTGTAACCCCTCAAGTCGATTTCGAGCCGCTTGGACTGAGCGCTACTCAAGTTCTTGAGCCAACTTTCGCTCTTATCTTTCGTCGGAGAATGAATTCGATAATCTCTACAACACTCGGCTCCTGATCGCACGTTTTTGGGACCAAATAGCCGTGGACGCGCGCTTGGAATTTCTCCCCTAGCGTTGCCGGTCCCCACCGTGATATTCAACTTTGTTCGCCCATTCAATGTCCTGCGTTCACATTTGTTCCAGGCAGGCGCGTCCAGACCGGCGCGGGGGTAAGAAGAACGCGCGCTGGCTTCCGTTGCGCGCCGATGACACATTCGTGATGCTCGAAGCCCGCAATTGCTTCGAAGCAACGTCGTGCATGACACCCTCCTCCGTCAATCAGCCGACCCGCCATGGATGGAGGAGAGCCTCCCCAGTCCGAGTACGTGTGAGATTATAACAGCGGATATAGGAGTAACGAACGCATATAACAGGCAACTGGTACTACACACGGGGCCGAGCCCAAAGCCGCAACAACAGCAGTCCGCTAGCGTCCCCAAACCCGAGCTTCCCCCACCGCACAACGCTCGCTCGCGGCCGCGCGGGGACCTGAGATGTCGAATGGTGGTATACAGTATGCCTCCCGACCCCGACCTGAACGAGCGCTGGCAACAGCGTGCTTGTCCGTAATGAAACAACGTTGATTGTAAGTGTACACAGCGGACATTAAAAGGCAATATGCAGGGATCCTTCGAGCGAGCTTGCTGTCCCCCGGGCGCGGGGTCGTGCGGAGGACCCACCCTACTGGTGGGCTGGGATGGGATGGGATGTATTGGATGATGTGTGCATAACGGAGGAGGACGTCTGACAGCCGGGCATACCATTCACGTCAGCTCTCGAGCAACGCCACCAAGGATTACAGACAGACGCGAAGAAGGATCGCGCGACTCACCTCAAGAATATAGAGGGTAGCGAGTACCGATCACCAGTCGGCAACAGTGACCCAAGCCTCGCGACGCTCAACGGGTGCCTACAGAGCAAAACGGACGTCGGGCAGGTGAGCTTTGCAGGTTCGGGCCATGCGAGCGAAGCTAACGCGCCAAGCGAGTTGTTTCAGGTGGAAGAAGGACTTACGGGGACTGGGTTTGCTTGCGCCACTGTGAAGGCGGTCGCGACGACGGCGACGACGGCGAGGATGTAGCGGAAGGAGGCGTGCATGTTTTGAGACTTGTAGGCGAGGGAGCGCAAGGGTAGAGTGGCAGCGGGCAAGGAACGGCGAGAGGACGACGGGCTAAGGACAAGGGACGGCTTGAGAGGGGAGGGAGGGCTTAAGTATAGGTGGGAGGCGGCGGGCGTGGGCCTGGGAGCGGCGAGTGAATCGGATTCTCACTCACCGCGCAGATGCAGATGCAGATGCAGTCTCGTCCCGAAGGCGCATATTCCGATCGTCTGCGCATGCTGTCACCAGCGGAGGCCCGGCGGACGAGCCCAATTGAGACCGGATTGAAGCCCCGCGCGCCTGGGAACTTCCTCCAACACAACATATTGCCCGGCCCCAGCTGGGAAATCCGGAATGGACTCGCAGCGCGCGTAAGAGGCAGATTTGGGCCTCGCGCTCGGACCCGGACTCGTCCGCGCGGGAATTCCGAACAACTTTATTCGAGGCGCGCGCCGGGAATTCGAAGAAAGCAGCAGTTGCCACGACCGCGGCGGCGAACGAACGAGCAATGGCTGGACACCCCAGCACCTGCAGTCCCAGAGCTCCCGGCCGACGCCTTGAGTCGATCCGTGCAGCCGTGGTGGGCCTCGCAGTGCGTCCCTGTGCCTGATCGATGGCTTCCACTATCCCTCCTGCCGAGCCACTGACGCCTGCGGCGTCACACTCGCCCTTCCCCCGTCCACGGAAATTAATATCAAGCACACCACGCCGTCTGGGTCGTCTCCGCCTCCCACTTTGTCCACCATGCCAACTCACCGATCCACCACTAGTCGCTCTCTCACTTTCACCACAGCCAGCTTTCACTGTCACGCCTCGGGTGGGGACGCGCAGCCCTCGTTCCCAGTAAGTAACCTGCGCTGAGTCGTCCTATCATCGTGCCTGTTGATATTGATAGACGGGAAGCGTTCCGAGCTTCTTGCGCTGACGTTCTGCACCATGACGATTGCGCCTCTACAGATCCCGGCTGACCAAAGCCTCTTCAGGGTGCGCACGGGACGTTGTCAGTCCTACCCCGTGGGCCGTGGCTGCAACTTGCGACCCGGGCCAGTGCCGTTTTCAATGCCAGCCTACAGCACCCCGCAAGGCACACTCAATGGGTGCGCCCTGGCCTGTATTTTTGGGAGGATCAGATCTCGCACCCCAAATCAGCGTCCGCAGCCCGCGACGATCGCCAGCCCCCCGCCAAACATAGGATGCGTCCTCAGGCTTCCCAATCCCTGCAGGGAAAACATGCACAACAGCTCGATATTGGTGTCGTATCGTTGCACTGTCAATGAAAGTACCTCTACAGACGCCAACGACGGGCATCTTTATGAAGCATGTCTACTTGCCGATATCTCATGCCTGCGAAAATCTCATGTCTGCCCGGCAACATGTGTGCATCTACGGTATGTTTGAATTCGTGGCCGGCGATCAAGGCAGCAGGTGGAACATACCGCATCAGTACTGCATGCCCGCCATTTCATTTCCATTAGTGCAATTGAGCCGTTCTCGAGTCTCGACTGCCCCCAGACTAGAGCGCGTACGGCATCGATGGCTCCGAATCCGAACCTCAGGCCAGGCCTCGGTGCTCAGCGCTCAGCGGCGAGCGGCGGCTCGGAAGTCAAAAATAAGCAGGGGATGACGTAGCGTCCACGAATACAGTATTGCGGCCATCCATGGCCAGGCGGACGTGTTCATGCGGATGTGGCAGGTAAGAAACGCCGCGCAGGATGGCCCAAAGCTAAAGCGACGGAGGCGCACTCACGATGGGGTCCGCTCGCCTTGTATGATGCACATTGCACCAGTGTCAGCGTCGCAGGTCCCGCCCGCGAAGTCGCACCGCGATGTACAGGTGACGGGCGACGATGGCGTGCTGTCAGTGACCACATGCACCCAACGTTAACTGCCGTGCAACATACTTACGTGAAAGGATGAACAGGGCGACGCACCACGCACATAGATGGGGATACTTGCGTGCCACATCACCGCCACATCCGCTTCACCGATTGACACCGTGCGGGCGGTAGCGGTGGGGGAAGCGACAGTCAGTCAAACGAAGGGTGAATGAAGGACCAGTCGACGTGAGCCAGCTTCGCCCGTCAGAAGTTCGAACTCGAATGACTTGAGAACCGCGAACCAACCCGTCAAACGTCGTCGTACGTATATCCTCCCTCCCAGTCGACGTGACCATGTGCATACTACATACATGCGTCGCATACGATTCCGACGCCCGGACCCTTCGCGCACGCACTTACCCCGACGCCTTCTGGCAGTCTCTCTTGAGGTAGGAGCCTGCGGAGAGAGCTCGGCGGACGGGTAAAAAGGTAAAGGTTGCGTGACACATCTACCCGACAAGGCACCGCGGTACCGCGAGGATTGCCTCCTGGTGGGTAATAAATCGCCAGCCTATCCCGGGCGTCACGTAAACGCCTCAGCGCTCGCCCTCAGCCCTGGCGGACGTTCAAAGCATTGGTTGTTTGAGGGTTCTTGGAACTTGGAACGGCTAAGCGGTTGCCTGCAAATATTTCTGGGCTAGAACCTGCGTGGTCAGAGTAGGGACTGCCAAGGGGAAGAAGCACTTGGGGCCCTGGGGGAACGAACAGTAATAAGTACCTGCGCCTCCGTGTACTTTAAGCCTGCGTCGGTTCCTGTGGCGGGAGTCCAATAACATTGAACGTCCCGGCCAAGCAAGGGACGACGTGCCACGCCTGCAAGTCAGACCGCGGATCGGTCGGCCGCTCAAGCTTCCTCGTCGCAGATAAGAGTTAGGCAAAGCGCAAGCATGCGGGGATATCTGGGATCAGTGGGATCATTGGCATGAGAGACTGTCCATGCCGTGGGGTCCGGGAGTGGTCCGGGTGAGACGGCCGGCGTCTCCGTGGCGAACGGCCTCGAACGGCAAGGTAACGGCGATCGGTGATCGCCTCCGACTGCCCCGAGCCGCCGGTATGCAATGCATGCACAGGCTAACTCGCAGACGTCGACGTCGTTGATGCTTGTCGTTGCTAACCACCACGACTGCAGGAAACCAAGCGACACGAGATCATGCGTTCACAGAATGGCAACTCCAACCCGCGAAGGCCGCCACAGCAGCATAGGGTCTTCCAGCCTGGCAAGCGGCACATGGAGCTGATCGCGTCCGTCAGCCGGAGCAGCGGTTTGGAGAAGGACGGAGACGCGTGAGTACTCACGTCTACATGGAATATCAGATTATACGGAGATAGACTGTAGCATCCTCTCCTTCTCGCTACAACGAGTAGTAGAGGATGCTGCCGCTCTCTCTCCAAGCCCGTGTCTCCCTTTTCACCGAGAATAAACGTCGATGTAACCTATTTTAGCCATTTAGGTTGCGTGACCCCAAGATCCAGCAAGAATATCGCGCATTCATTCAGGGAAAGGTATGGATGCGCTGGTGACAGGATGGGTTCCGTCCGGTCGCGAAGTGCCTGTGGCAGGGGGAGCACTGATATTGATAAAGCCCTTGTTCTGCAGGTAGATGAGTACTGGAAAAGGCACCCTTTGTCCCCGGATGACACCTGTGGCGAGACCGCCGCCGCCGCACGGAACCGGAAAGAAAATGAAGAGAACCTGCTGATCTTGTTCCGTAAGTGTTTTATCCGATATCAGGCGAACGACCAATGGGTTCACCGCTATACTTACAGGAAAACTGCGGGAAGGATTGCTGTCCACCAACCGCAGAGATGAATTTGCGTTGGAGGGTGGGTTCTATCTCCAGCTTCCGCCGAGATTCATCAACTGACCTGACCACAGTCTACGAGACGTCACTCTACCTCTCCGTGCTGTTCAGGTCTCCGGTGCAAACGACCTCCGCGCTCTCGCACCTCTTCCCCAATCTTTACATCTCAATCGCGTCGCAGACGACGGCATCACCATCGACTTCGAACACGCCAAAGGCGTCAACAGCATCCACCAGAGTACCATCAACGCCAACACCCCCGCGATCTCAACACCCTCCACCCCCGGAACGCCCGCTCGCGGGCTCCGCACTCGCCTGCACCGTGATTTTACTCCTCCATCACCTCGTCGAGGCATACCCATCCCATATTCCGTTCTACACCCACCTCCGTCAACTGCACCCAGCACTCCAGGCCGTCCTCAGCACGCCAGTCTCAGTACTAGTTCAAGACAATGTCTCTGCCTCTACCTCTGTCGAGGCCGTCCCATCGGATTCACGCGCGTCCGCTCTGACATCCTCGACCAAACCCGAACCGGCGTCCCCACCTGAGCCCGCGCCGCACCTGACCTCGGAGCCCAACGCGCGCCCGCCGGCGGCTTCTTCTCGGGCTGCGACCGAGGCAAGAACCTCGTCTCCGGTTTCGGTTTCGGCGTTTGCGTTTGCGTCTGCGTCTGCGCGCGAGCCGCCCGCCGCCCCATCGCCGCCATCGGACGCGCCTTCGACGGAGTCTGGCCGCCATTCAGACGGTTCAACTTCCACGCGTGCATCGCGTCCGTCATCCCAGACTGAATCACGGCTGGGGTCGGCACGCGAGTGGCTTCGCGAGCTCGCGCGATGCCTCGGCGCGCGGAACTACGCGCGGCTCGAGGCCCTCACGCGCCGCGAAGTCTTCGAAGCGTTCGTGCGTACCCAGGGCGGCCCTCATCGAGACGCGAAGCATATGCGCCCCGTGCCGATCGCGCCGATCGACGCTGGGGGAAAGGCGCGGACGATTCAGAGATCGGGTCAGGGCGGGGGAGATGGGGGAGATGGCCGCGACCGCGACCTCGCGCTGGAAGCGATCGGGGTGCTCGTCGGGGTGCTACTCGAGAAGGCGCGGGGCACGACGTGGAGCGTGCTCCGGACGGCGTATCGCGAGGTGTCGCTCGGTGCGACGCCCGTTGAGTCTGCGCATGACGCGGGCACTACTGGAGATTGGCTGGCGCGGTCGCTTGTGCTATGTACGCGTGCTCCGCGTAGTAGGGCAGGGTTTGACTCTGGCGGGGCTGGCGTGGGGCACGAACGACTAGAAGCGTGGCTGGAGGAGCGGTGTAGTAAAGGCGAGGCGCGGCGGAAGGAGGGCGAGGGAATGGAGGGGCGGTGGATGTTCGTGAAGGCGTGACGAACCGGTGGCAGAAGACAGCGGGACAGAGGTGGGGTGGATGTCGCCATCGCTCTCACTGTTGGGGAAATTGACCATCCTGAGAGGCGCGGAGCGGTGCCTGGGAGAAGCCAGTGGATTAATTGCATGCTCAGAGTTCGGTGCAGTATCGATACAAGGAAGGCGTTGTACAGCAATACGTAGCAGAAGGCAGGCTTCTTGGGAGAAGAGGGTCCGTATGATCTTTGATCACTCCGTTTCCCGTTTGGTGAGGCTGAATTGGTCGACTACAATTTGGACGATATCCCTCCATTCAGTCATGGCGCCCAGACCTTGACATCGAAATGCCGTTGAGTGAATGGACAAGGTTGGGGCGAAGCTGGACCGCTACACTCACCGATGTCACCGCATGCAAGCTTCTTGCCAATAGGACCGACGACGTTGTACCCAATCACCTCACGCACGGTGCGCAGGTGTTGCTGGGTGAGGGGGTGCTCATACATCAACGTATTCATTGCGGGAAAGACGTAGGTCGGTGTCGTTGGGGCTAGGGCCCGCAAGAGGGAGGTCTGGGGCGTTCAATGATATTAACGAGGCGACGTCATAGTTCTCTATCTTTACTCACCGCTAGGTTGTCGCACAGTCCATTGGCGATCTTGGATAAGGAATTCGCGGAACATGGGGCGATGAGGACTATGTCCGCCCACCGCCGCAGCTCGATATGTAGGATCGGGTCTCCAATCTTGAAGTCACCCTGCGAGGTAAGAGGTATAAGAATAATATAAACTCGAAGAGGTCTGTGACCCTACGTATGACCCCCATTCGTCTTTATCCCGCCAGACTCTGACACCCGCTTTCTCGATTTCTTGCTGGCTGTATAGGGACAACGACGCTTCCGTGGCCACGACCTCAACTTTGACATTCTCATACTGCTCGGAGAGTAAGTACGCACGGTTGCATAACCACCATGGACTGCACTGACGCACCATGAGCAACTCCGTGACGATAAGAGGCGCCTTGATCGAGGCGACGCTTCCGGTGGTTATGAGGACCACATGAGTGAATCCTTCGGTGCGTTCGTGTTCTGCAACAAATCTCCTCTCCATTCTGCTCGCCGTAACTATGCACGGCCGCTTGCTTACTGATGTTTCTGGGGATATTGGAGAGGTAAGGAACAAGCCGTGTGTTGGAGGTTAGGGGCCCATATACGGCGTGCTTTGTGGCGGTGTCAATAATTCCGCACGTGCCGGACTGATTTCAGATTTGGATCGAACTATCGTACTCTTTGTTCTCGCCTGGGGGACAGAAAGTGTTTTCCTCTCTCTCTCCTCGACCGCCACACGACCTTTGACGACCACATCGATACCATGTCTGTCCTCTCTCTCCTTGGCCAGGGCTTAAAACTCGATACCCGGGCAGACATTCAGCCCCACCTCGCCAAGTCCGACCCAGCTGTCATCGAGGAGATCCATCTCGGAGGAAACACCATTGGTGTCGAGGCTGCCCAGGCTCTCGCAGAGTTCCTCGCAAAGACCCAGAAACTCAGGGTGCGTAACCACCCCGATCTCATCCTTTCTAACCCCTGATTTCTTTATCGTCCCCGTCCAAATCTACCCCACCGCCACCCTTCCCGCAACCACTACCCACGCACCCTCTTGCTCCCCGCACCCCCAGATTGCGAACTTCGCCGACATTTTCACCGGCCGCCTCATCACCGAGATCCCGCTTGCGCTTTCCGCGATCTGCGACGCGCTCATCGGCAAGCCCACGCTCGTCGAGATCGACCTCTCGGACAACGCTTTCGGCGGGCGCTCCGTCGACCCGCTCGTCCCCTTCCTCTCCTCCGCGCGCCCCCTCCGCGTCCTCAGGCTGAACAACAACGGCCTCGGCCCCGCCGGAGGCGCCGTCATCGCCGACGCCCTCTCCCGCCTCGCCGACTCCCTCCCCAAGGACACAGAGGTGAAGTCGAACCTCCGCACGATCATCTGCGGCCGCAACCGCCTCGAGGACGGCTCCGCGGACGCGTGGGCCGCCGCGCTCGCGGCACACGGCACGCTCGAGGAGGTCCGCATGCCGCAGAACGGCATCCGCATGGCGGGCATCGCCGCGCTCGCCAAGGCACTCGCCGCGAACCCGGGCCTGCTCCACCTCGACCTCCAGGACAACACGTTCGCGGCGGAGGGCGGCAAGGCGTTCGCGCGCGAGCTCGCGGACGGGGCGTGGCCGCTCCTCCGCGTGCTCAACCTCTCGGACTGTGTCATTGGGGAGGAGGGCGAGGTGTCGCCCGTCGTCGAGGCGCTCGCGAAGGGCTTGCATACGAAGCTCGAGACGCTCCAGCTCCAGAACGATAACCTCGAGGCGGCGGAGTTCGCGCTGCTCACGGGCGTGGTTGGGAAGCTCCCGGCGCTCAAGCGCGTGGAGGCGCAGTGGAACGAGGTCGATGAGGACGATGAGAGTGTGGCGGCGCTGTTGACCGCCCTCCGGAAGCAGGGTGGGAAGCTCATCATGAACGACGAGGAGGAGGAAGAGGAGGAAGAGGAAGAGGAGGAGAAAGAGGAGCAGGAAGAAGAAAAGCCGGCTACGGCCCCAGCAGCTGCTCCCGCGACCGCGGAGGTCGTCGTGGAGAAGGCAAAGACCACAGCAGACCAGGCGGCGGACGCACTAGCGGAGTTGCTCGAGAAGGTTTCCATTCGGTGACATAGATGCCGTGCGATTTGGCTTATTAGAAGACTGGCATCGAAGGAGTTTTTGTGCTTTGTATCTTACCATCTTGCATCCGTCCCGCTTCATCGCACACATACGTACAGTTCTTGGGCCACAGGGAGTTGTATTCTTGACGCATATGATATCCATCGACGACATGTATACCAATCCATTGCTATCTAGGGTGTTCTCATCTACGGTGTACCTTCTATAGTGCCGGCGTCCATGTAAGATGCCCATACAGAGTCTGGGAGTCAAAGGTATAGTGGAGCAATTCAGGCATCGGCAGGAGCGGCTCTTGCGATCTCCTCAGGCGACTTGCGACGCGCGAATATGTGTACGTGCGCGAGACCCGGCACGCTTTGAAGCCTCTGTTCACGATGTCAACACACCTTGCTCGTGCACGGAGAAAAGACGCATATACTCACAGGCGGATTCAAGAACCAAGCCGTTTCCCACTCGCGCTCGACCCACCTGCGCGTGATAAAGGTCTCAATCTCCTTGCCGTATTCCTTCACCTGGCGTTCCTCCTCCTCTGTACCACGGGGAGACGTGATGAGCTTGTCCATCGTCACGCCCCAATCCGCAAGCGCAGGCAAAGTCTCGGGGAGGAGACTCGGAGAAGGCGGGGGACAGTCGAGGCCGGTGAACCCCCACAGACCGTCCTGAAGCAGGCGTGCAGAAACCTTGGACTCCAGTGGCGATGGGAGGTTTGGCGGGATAAACGGCACGCGCGACCAGATGAGAGCGTGCTCGATCTCCGGGGGCACTGCATCGCCATGCATGGTCAGTGACAGAACAAGGAAAACGCACCTGCTCGGGACCTACCTGAGTACGGCCAGTCGTTCATGGCGATGTAGTAGAGCTCCTTCGTCATGTCCGCATGGAAGAATGCAGGCGCATCTAGGGGCATGGGCGGGACTCCGCTGACGGTGCACGTCTTGCTCTCAGACTCGACGGGGGGAGGATCGAGGGACGATCGGAGGAGGGAGATCGTGTCGGGCTGGCCCCATTGCAGCCTGTAGGTGAGCAGGTAGCTGACTGGAACGGTGGGAGGTGTCGCGTCTTCAGCGCGTGCGTTTCTTGCGCGTGTGCGACGCAGAGGTACACACCGATGGACCCGTACTCCTCCTTAATCCCCACCACCCACTCGTTGTATCGGAGCTGGAGTTTCTTGCTCCTCTTTAGCAGTCCTAAATCGCTACCAACGGCGAACGGCACTGAGCTCTCGACATCCTGTCATGTCTGAAGGCTGTTCACGTACCCTGAGTTGACAAAGACCTTCATCTGGTGCCATGTGAAGTTCGCCGGGTAATGCACGAGCAGCTCCTCCCGCGTCGGCAACCCTGTGCCTAGCGGGACAGTCTCGGGCGACAGTTCAGCATGCTTGGTATCGATCGCCATGTTGAAGTCTTGAATAGAGGCCGCAGAGAGATTTAAACGGACAAGTGAGTGGGAGGAAGGGAAGCGGCACAGATCACGGCGGGTGGCGTCCCAGTCCTTGGTGGACAGCAGCGGAGTGCGCAGGTAGACAATATGAGACAAAGGTGGCAGCGACGATCATATCGATGGCATTAAAAGAGCTCCAATGGCTCTGGATTCCACTCTTAAACGAGGGCAAATTTCCTCCAGATGGCGGTAAGAAATGAGGCGGAAGATGGAACACAGGTAGCGAGCTGCCTAGAACAGCCGCGCTGTAGTTGCCTCGACCGTTCCTTCAGGTTTTTCTCAGCACAGTCGGTTGGTCGGAAAGATAACCATGGCACACATCCAGAACGAAGTGTGACATTCAGGCGAAGAAATGGGCAGTCATTATATATATTCATAGCAAGCTAGTACACCAAAGTTGTCAACTTGCAATATTATTTATGTATACACCTGCGTTGAACTGGCGGCGCACACCATATCGCCGGCAGCGACGAGTAACATCGCGATGAAAGGCAGGATCTTCCGAAGGCACAGGAGGGTACCGCTATATGGAAAGGTAGAAGAATCTCTAGTAAGACCTCCATTCCGCCTACATGCAACTCTGCTCTATCGCATTCGGCTCGGTTGAGAGTTTCCCGATCGCCTCGCCGCGTTTAGGTGCACGAAGATCTCGAAGACAAAGTCTCCCTTCGGATGGCGGCGGTTCGCAATTCACGAACTCGTGGGAGACCAGACCTAGTGCGCCAGTCAGCTGGGCTATCGGCCGGAGGTCCTCAAGAGCTCAAGATGCTGCCCCGAGGTAGTATTTTTTGACGTAAATGGGCGTGGTCGACCAGTCGGATCCTAGACATCCAGGCGATCGAGGGCCAGAAGGTAGGTCCTCGAGCGCGGCTCGCGCTTCGGCTTCGTCTTCCTGCTCAACGATTGCGGGAACACCAAGGCTAGAGCGCGAGGAGGCGAACTCCAGAGGCTTTTAGGGTGGAACGAACCCGGTTTGAACTGGGGTATCCTTCTATCAGTATGTCGCGGCTGCGTTTGAGACTAGGACGACCCTCCCGACCCCGTAACCCGTCACACAGTTCACTGAACCTGCACATTTTAGTGCGTCTCCATAAGCCATGTCGAGGCTGTTGGACTCGGGGTAAACATACAGCTGTTGCTTCAGCCTTCAGGACGCTTCTGATGGACTCGAATGACGCTCAGAAGGTACTATTCGAGGACCAGACCGGAGGAGCTGAAGTAGTTCCGTTGGCCAGTGAATAACGTACCGAATAGTCGATGCAATGGCAAGAAGTACACACCGGTGTTATCGTCGACAGACACACCCATCCGGAATTGTGTACATTCACTCTTCTCCGATAGACCGGTTGACCCCAAGGCCGGGCTTTCAAAATGGGCAGAAGCGCGAATACGTGGTTATAGTGGGGCATTATTGCAATCGCAACCGTCGTCCAGACCATGGTTGCTGAACGCGGGTTAATGCGTACCACGCGTCCCAGTCTGACTGGCCCGTTCGAGAACTCTGTTCCACATACATCGTCAGCACGTGTATTACGAGCTTGATGAAAAAGTTACACCTGGGGGGTGAGAAAGTTGTCCTCACCACTTGTGCCGAAACTCAGTGCATGCCTGACCGTCGTCAGCATCTGCTGTACGGTGTCAGGAATGTAGGCCCAATGGGATAGAATGCGTAATGGAAGAGCGGGTTGTCGACTTTAGTGCGCTTCCCGCCCGGGGCGGCGATGGTTACCTGCGGAAGAAAAATAACCTCGGCACACGGCAGAGGGTTCCTTGCCCAGTTCCAGAATGGCTAGCGGAGATCCGCAGCGGCCTTCCTCCGACGGGGCTTGTTGTCCATGTAAGTGTCAGCACCCATCCCATGCTTGGGAAGAACACATTGTATGCATTTAGATGCGTCAGCAATGGGCAGGATAAGTGCATGTGCGAACCTCATGGAAGGCGTCGTCGTGCCGGTGCCATGTTGAGAACAAGACAGCCGTGGGTGCAGTATTCAGCCGCCTGCAGTGCGCTATCCTGTTTGGCACTGAAGTTTAAATGCATGACAAGTCGCGAATGCCTCCGATCTGGAAGAACGAAGCTGACTCTTCCAGTATGCCTTCGACATTCCGGCTGAAGCGCGATATTTAGATGCATGAAACGCATAGGGGAGCATACAGAGAGAGAGGAGCTAGCTAGACCACACACCAAGCACTTCGGCAGAACCCTGTTACTCGAGAGGTGCACTCACCGGAGCCCAGATATGTGGGAGCCCCCTCTCTCAAACAGCCGAAGAGCTCAGACCTATCGAAGGAATCATTAGCTTGGTACTGTACATCTCACGGTACTCGCCGTCGCCAGCAAAAATCCTCTCTCAAATGGGCGCAGGACGGATTCCGTCGTTCTACAACGCCCTGGTCGCAGTCCGCTAGGGACACATGCTGCCTGGAGCAAAAGGACGATCCTAACTCTGCAAAGATCGCGTGCAATAACATAGAGCTCCCTGGTGAGCGATAACATACCATACATGTAATGTGCAGCTATTAGCGGATATATTCTACGCAAAAGCATTGCCTACACAGCATATTCGACAGAAAGACATCAACACGACCGCAAGGATGACCGTGACGCGAGCACATACAAATCAGAGACCAACAACATCCACCTGATCCCCGTCCTCGAGATCCGCCTCCCCAATCTTAGTCTCCGCGTCCATTCTGTCTCCGTCAACGCTCAACGCAGGCACTTTCGGTGCTGCAGCCTTGCCACGCCCACGACCCTTGGTAGGGGCACCGCCCACAGGGTATTCGGCTTCCAGCCCTGCCTTCTTCAAGAAGGCACGAACGATGGCGCCACACTTCGTCGTGGGTCGTACGGTCAACGCGATATCCTTGTCTTTGGTTCGCTCTGAGCGAACGATGAGCTTGAAGGTCTGAGACTCCTCTTGTTCCTGGTCTTGCGAAGGAGGAGACGGTGATCCGTGGGTTTCAAACTCGGACTCCATGGTGAGTGACGGGGAACGCGCGCGAGACGATATTTGGCTCCGATCGCTAGGTCCTGGCGGAAGAGACATGGAGCGGCCGCGCTTGTTCTCTTGAAGATACTGGTATGTGATGTTGTCGTATGCCTCTGCGACACAGGGTTAATTGAGAAGCGGTGCGGGTGGAAATATAGGAGGAGACTCACCAAAGGTTGCCGTTGCCCAAATCTTGACGCTATGTGGGCTCGACGAGGGGAATACACGCTTTCCATCATAGCAAATGACAAGGTTCTCGACTCGAACACTCGCAAGATCTGCGACCTCGTCGAAGAGGCGGTAAAAGTTGTCGTGCTTTACGCAAACACATACATGAGACGACAGAACACGTACGCCAGTGAATGCACCTACCCTCTTCTGCTCAATGCCCCACGTCTCCGACTTTCCGTCGGGATTCAATGGATGAGGTTTCCACAACACCTTAATTTGAACCTGTTCTGGGCCGCCTTGATCGGCAACAGGTGTTCCGCCGCGCATTTCAGCTTCCTTATGGATTCGTTGGGCAATAGATGCGAGTTCTGGGTCCAGAACAATCGTGTCCATGGATTCGTCCGCACCCTCCATGGGGGAGGGAGCTCGTGGTTGGACACCAACCAACCGCCTGAGAAGGATTTAGGATGCGTGTGCGTGTTATACATGGAATTAGAAAGACGTACTGAACGGCCTGCCTCGCGCGTAGTTTCATGAACGGGTCTAGAACGGGCGGAGGTGTGAGGGAACGGCTCCGAGCTTCGGGTATCGGTGAAGACTCTTCATCTCCGTTAGCCCCAGGTTTCTTCTTTATTCGAGTGAGAATGATATCATCATCCGAGTCCGAAGAGATACTAAAGGTTATGATTAGTGAGATGTGACCGATCCTAGGACGCGCATATATGTACGTCCTAGATGTTGGCGAGAGAATAGCTCTAACCACCCAGAAAAGACACTCACACTATCTCGTTCGGCCGCTTCTTCGTCCAGTCTGGTAGCGTGTCGTTCTTTCTCTGAGGCAGCTTCTTCCGCGCACGAGCTTTCGGAGTCCCATTCTCAGAACCGGAGTAGTCTGAACTCCCAGACTTGCGCTTCTTGACTATCTTCTTCTCTGCGATGCGCAAGCCCACGGGATATGTCACGGACAGTCGAATCGCGATACGCGAGAGACACACCATCCGTTATCTTGCTCAGCTCCTTCCAAGCCTGGGCACTGCGGGACTGATTCCGAAGGAATAGCGCATCCTCGTCCTCTAGACTGAGCGCTGATGCCGGTTGGGTGGAGGGAACGGTGGATGAGGGGCCGGGCGATGTCGATGAGGACGGAGGGACGGTGGTGACGGTGGTAGCTGGCGCGCGTGCACGAGGACGCGGTCGTGGCTTTGGACGCGTCGAGGACATCGCGGTAAAAAGGGGAAGTCCGGGCGTGGGAATCTCTTGACTTTCGCGGGATTTTGTTCTTCCACGTGATAGAGCGTCTGTTTTACGGCGCCTGCGTCTCTGAGCACCCTCCAGTCTCCCTCACACTGAACAGTCCTATTCAACTTTCAACGTTCAAATCCTGGCGACGCTCTGCTTTCTCTAGTGGTCTGTAACTTCGACCCTTTCTTCGCTGTGCTGGTCTGTGCAGGTTCAGTCGGCTCTCACTTGTCTTGATACCATGGCGGATCCACCTGTTTTGTTCAAGCGGAACAAGCCAAAGCATTCTCAACGAGCACGTATATCTACTCCAGATCCAGATGCCGCGCCTGCACCTGAAGAGGAGGAGGAGGAGGAGGAGGAAGCAGGGGAATCGCCAATAGCCATTGCCGCGAAGCTCAAGAAGAAGACGAGAACGCGCACAAAGCCAAAGACCATGCTTAGCTTTGAGGGAGAGGAAGAGGTGAGACGTCGACATGCTCTGTATCAGTAGCCTCTGACGGGTGCGCACGTATGCAGGGCGAAGGCGAGACGTTCAAGGTCAAGAAAGGTGTCTTGAGCAAAAAGTTGACATTGTCGAAGGGCGTAAGGTACGCGAAACCTCCTTGAGCGGCGAGGGTGGATCTTTGTGCTCGGGCTTCTATGTACACTGTACTCCTCACTGCCGCACCATGAAATATACATTCTTCTTCCTGCTACCTGACGGTAGTGCTCGTGTACATGGAAGTCCGAGGTCACGAAAATCTCTTCTGATCGCATATATAGCACTCCTTTCAAGTACTGACTCCAACCACAGGGCCGCGCCAACTGAACTAGACATCCCGCAGCTATCAACTGCACCCACTTATGATGCGGCGTACCTATCCCAACTCAAGGCCAACACGCCATCCACTCGTCCTCCCCAACCTCCGGACTCGTATGATGCGGACGTTTCAATGGATGTGGACTCGCCTGCCCAGCTCTCAGCCTTCAGCGCGATTGCGGATGACCAAGCCGAAACAGCCTTTCCATCCGCCTCTTCAATCCTCGCTGCGAAGCAGAAGCGCGAACGATTGCGCGTAAACAAGGACGGCGACGACTACATTTCATTGTCACTCTCCAAACGGGATGACTTCTCTCAAGGGCCACATCCAGAGAGCAGGCTTATGAGAGAAGACGACGAGCTTGGTGATGCCGATGACGGTGAGTTAAAGGCAGAAGCATTTCCGCCAGACAGCGACTCATTTGGAGCCCTTTAGAATTCGCGGAGTACACCAGTGCACAAGAGCGGATTGCATTGGGGAAGAAGTCAAGGAAGAAAGAAGCTCAAAAACGCCGAGCAGAGATGACCGAGATGATAGTGGATGCGTAAGCCATCTGGTTGCATTCCAAAGGATTCCTTATGAACAACTTCGTACAGGGAGGAAGAGGACGAAGAAACGAAGGAATGGGAACAAGAGCAGCTGCGCCGTGGCGGGCTCCGTGCGGAGTCGGTCGAGCCCACTGCTAAACCTGTGTACAAACCTGCACCAAGTATGTTCACTGTACATTCCGACATCCGTGTTCAGGTCCTCACGCTCCTTGACAGTACCTCCACTGACCCCTATACCCACCATGAGCGCAGCTATCGCTCGACTAACGGAGTCAATGAGCGAACTGACGACGTCGCACGTCCAACACTCCACCTCGCTATCCAAGCTCGGCGAAGAGCAACGTCTCCTCGAACAGCGAGAACGAGAAATGCGCGAGATGATCGCCAAAGCCGAGGAGAAACGCAGCTGGTTCTCCGCATTCCGGGAGTGGATAGAGAGCGTGGCCACATTCCTCGACGAGAAGGTGCGCTTCTCCCCTCTGCCCGTTCTCTTTCCCCCCAAACTGATGCCCGATGTGGGGTCCAGTATCCCCCCCTAGAGAAGCTCGAAGACGAACACATCTCGCTCGCGAAGGAGCGCGCCCAGATGATTGCCCAACGTCGACGCGCCGAAGACACCGACGACCTGGCGCTCTTCCTCGGCACGCCGTCTTCACTTCAGCCTCCCCCCACCGATGAGGTCGACGACCTCGGCCGCACGATCCCCTCCGCCAACTCCCCTGCCGCCCGCGCCAACCGCGCCTCCGCCCGCGATGCCCGGCGTGTCCGCCGGCGCGCTGCGAACCAGCAGCGCAAACAGGACGAGGAGCAGGGGTACTCGACCGACGCGTCCCTGCCGCCGGCGGACGCGGACGACTACCGGGCCGCGATGGGACGTCTCCTGGCGGACGCGAAGGACATAATGGCGGATGTGAAGGCGGACGCGTTCAAGGACCCTAGCAGGGGTCTGGCGAAGTGGTTCGGGGAGTGGCGGACGAAGTTCGCGGACGTCTACACCGGCGCGTGGGGTGGGCTCGGGATGGTGGGCGCGTGGGAGTTCTGGGTGCGGCTCGAGATCCTGGGGTGGAACCCGCTGGAGGTGCGTGTATGCGCGCGACCGTTATTTGTTTGAGGGCACGGATCTGACGACGATGGACTGGAATAGCGCCCGAGGAGCCTTGATTCGTTCAGCTGGTACGGATCGCTGTACAAGTACTCGCGCCCTGCCGACGATGATGAGGAAGAGCCCGAGCTGGGGCCCGACGGCGACCTCGTCTCAGCGATGATCACCACAGCGCTTATCCCTCGGCTCTGCCGTATCATCGAGGGTGGTGGGTTCGATGCGTACTCCGCGAAGGATATCCGGCGGCTGGTAGACTTGTCGGAGGAGATCGAGGTTTCGGTCGACAAGCAGAATCAGAAGTTTGAGGTGAGCCTTCTTGACCGCTGCATGCTAGGATCTGAGGATTGACGGGGCCATTGTAGCTGCTCCTGAAGTCTGTCTACACCGTTTTCAACGCGGCGATCGCAGAGACCGAGACGGCACTTACGCCCTTCCTCGAGCTCAACCAGCCTCGATTTGACCCACAAGCTATCCCTGCCCGCAGGCGCTTCCTCACACGGCGACACAAGCTCTTACGCAACCTCCTGCAGTGGAGAAAATATGCTGGCGACCGATATGGGCTCGGCAACCTCGCGACGCGATTGGTAACATCGAGCATGTTGCCCGTCGCGGAAAGCGGGTGGGAGGTTGGTGGCAAAGAGATCATGCGCAAGGTACGTCCGCACCGTCCTTAGTTCTATCGTTTTCTTGAGCTCAAATGTTACTGTCTAGGTCGCGCAAGCACTCCCAGCTGAACTCGTACCTCCATCGCTGAAATCTTTGCGCTCCGCATGATGAAATGTCACGAACTGCCGCGATTTGGCTACAATGGATTAGTTACTACACGGTATTAATGCAGCTTGACGACCAGCCCCCGTACATAGGCGATAAAGTATAGCGTGACTTGGGGCACCTCCCGCTCTACCGCCTCCGTACATTGATACGTTCGAACACATAGAATACTACCACGTCCCGATACACGATTGGTCATCCTCAAGTTCTGTCTACATTCGGTGTTTCCACGATCACGACCTGCGCGTCCGTGGCCTTCTCCTTCCCCTTCCCCTTTCCTCCATGCAATGGAAGAGCCAGGTCGGCCGCCTCACACGGTGTGACGACTTCATGTTCATCCTCGGTCTCACCTTCCTCCTGCGCATCCGATGAAGCCGCACGGACGACGACACGTAGAAAGTCGTTCGGTGTGGGATCGACGTCGCTCCTTGACAGAACGGGATGCTCGGGTTGCACCCCCAACATGTCGACGTCTTCTGTGCAGTCAGGAAGCACGAGTTATTGGTTTCGATGAGTATGGACAGTGAGCAGCGGGACGTAGTACGTACTTGGCTGCAGCGTCATCTCGGGGATGACATGTGTGCTCGTAGACGGTCCCGAATCCTTATCGGCGTCGCCTCGAAGAGTCTTCGTCAGGTGTACCAGGTCACAGAAGCGTGTCTGGTAAGCTACAGGGTATGCAGCGTATCCGACGACAGGCGAGAGCATTGACATAGACGTCGACAGCAGTGTCGCCGAAGACGGAGGACCACCTCCGAGCCGACCGTCAGTCGTGTTCGAGGGCCTTGTGAGGCCGGCCATGTACACCCCACCGTCGGAGAGAGGCGTCTCGGGAGGTGCCGCAGGAGGGGCGTCCGCCAGGACTTCGTGGAAGAGGCGGTAGAGATAAGCTGAACCGGCTGTGAGGCAGTCGGGTACATTGCGGTTTTGCGAAGTGGGTCCTGGAGTCATCGAAGGAAACACAGTGGTGGACACGGTGGGAGATGCATACGAGCCACTCGGTCCAGAACCGGAACCAGCGTAATGGGGAACGGTCGGCGCTGCGCTAGCAAAGGGCTCTGCCTCGCGAATGCTTTGGGGATAGGTCGGTTTGTAGGTGCTCCAATGCGCGGCATTGACGTGAAAGTCGGGCGAAGAGACGGCAGTGGTGTGCTGGTAGGTTGCCTCCGAACGGAATGGCACCATGGAAGACGCTCCGGGATCAGCTGTATGCATTGTGCTTGAGTGGGCCTGAGGGTACAGAGGGCCATCTTGATAGCCACGAAGGAGAGGGCTTTTGCTCCAGTCGTACCCAGCAGCAGGGGAAGACAAAGATACGAGGCCACTGGTAGCCATGGCAGGGCCCGTCACCGACTGCCCAGAGTGTTGGCGAATTTTCGGACCAGCCTCAAAGCCCTCCAGCGCAACGAAAGTGAACTTCCTCGCATCAGCTCCAGT
Organism: Polyporus tsugae; assembly: GCA_024305745.1. NCBI lineage: Eukaryota > Fungi > Basidiomycota > Agaricomycetes > Polyporales > Polyporaceae > Polyporus > Polyporus tsugae. The sequence goes on from JAHRBS010000013.1 coordinate 2,553,257, forward strand.
GTTGACAAGCTCCTGACCGGCAGCCTTGTGTGGCAGAAGTGGGGCAAACGAACCCTCCGGCGACAGGCCGCGAGACGTTGATGTTTCGCCAGTCGACGAGCCCGCGGATTGCTTGACCTTCTTTGACTTGCCTCTGTTCCCGTTGACCTGCCGCCTGATCCACTGGCGGATCCACTTGCCGTCGCTGCACATGCCGTGATTGCAGCATCGATATCTCGTTCAGAACTTCAGATCGGAAAACGCAGAGAAAGACGTACAGCCCAGTCTCAGCAGCGACCGCCTCTATCTCCTTCGTCGTGGCGTCCGGACCCGCCCGTTCGAGGAACTGCTTGAGAGCATATACCTGGTCCGTGTTGGCGACGACCCTGCCCGAGCCACGAGCCGCAGAGCCTGAGGTTCGCGCGCGCGAATGCGAATGCGCGGTGCCAGTGGCCGCCGACCAAACGCGTACGCTGGCTGCCGTTGCCGACCTCGTGCGCCCCAGCGATATCGATAGGGCGTCCTCCATGTCGCTTCGAGCGGTGGGTAAGCAATCCAGCCTGCAGGATGTGACCAGAGGGAGGCAAGGAGAGTGAGTTGGCGGTCGTCCACGAGCAAGTTCGATCGGCTACAGATCTTATAACTCCCTCGCAGTCTCATTGTTCGGTCGCATTGCACCAAATTGAACCTTCGCATCTCTTCACGGATATCTCTTCGATGCATGTGCGAAGAAGAGGAGTGGACAGCCACCGGATCGAACGGGTCGAAAGTGTCGAAACGCTGCATTAAAACGAAGTTACAAAAATACAAGAACGCGAACGTGTTCAAAATGTTCGCAGCGCCTCCTAAGGGCTCACAGAAATCTACTGATACATACGGGTACAATGACAAAGCAAACAAAGCGACAAAGCGACAACGATAGAGTGAGAAGATAGTAGTTGTACAAATCCAAGTGTCCATCCAAGGTTCCGAGTCAAGGCTACAAAATGAAAAGAAGAAAAAACAGCCCCGATCGACCCTCCGTCCCGACCGGCGCGCCAGAGAGGAAACGTCTATAGTAATCAAATTCTTCATCCACCACTCACCGCTACCAGTTTCCCAGCATCCGCTGGACGGCCCAGACGAGCCCTCCCCCGCCAACAGGGACGAGGAGGACCCACACCGCGATGTCCCAGATGAGCCGCCGGCCAAGCCTCCGCCGCTGCAGCGTGCGCTCCTTCCTCTGCAGGAGCTCGTCGTGACGTGAATCACTTGCGCTTGCGCTTGCCTCTGCCGGTCGCGGCGTTGTGGTGGTTGTTGGGGGAATGACGATCGTGAGTGGCCGCCGGAAGTTGTGGATCGTGATGTGGATGAACGCGGGCACGACGTACGTGCTGAGGAAGGCGAGCAGGAGAACGAGGTCGCTGCCGATGCGGGTGATGTGCGCGGGGAGGAGCGCGAGGCTGATGGTGAGGAAATAGATGAGAAGCTTGGAGATCGGGAGGGACGTGGCGCGGCGGAGGGTGCGCGGGAGGGGGAGCGCGGGGGCGGTTATCAGGATGGAGGGGACGGAGAAGAGGAGTGAGATGGAGCCAAAGACGGCTACGGTTGCCTTAAGTTCGGCGGAGGGAAGTTCCTGGCACTGCGTCAGTGCTCGGTGTGCTGTTCCAGATAAAAGCAGGAGAGAAGACATACGGGTACTTTGGCGGAGGCTTCGAAGAAGACGAGAGGCAGAGTGAAGGCGACGGCAAGAATTACAGACAAGATAGACAAGAGTTTGAAAGACCGTGACCGCTTGGGCTTGGGCCGCATGGGTTGAGTAGTCCCCTTGAGTGAGGCATACAGAGGTACAGTGGACGATGTGGCGAAGGTGAACGCGAACGCAGCTGGAGAAAACATCAGTCTATCATGAACGGAGGAGCTCCGAGGAGCACTCACGTATCCCATCCCATAGTTTACCGAGAGACGAGGAATAGGCGATGGGCTCGACTATATGCCTGGTACACATATAGACTGTGCACGCGAACCAGGCAGCATAAGCCGCTACCGATATCCAAGACGCGTAAACGACGCTCTTCGAAGCGAGGGTGCGCGCCGAATACATGGGAGCAATGAGCGCTACAAGAACAATTGTCGTGACAAGCCTCGAGGGGACCGCGAGGACGTTCGGGAAGTACGTGAGGAGCATATCCACCGATACTGCGCATTTATTGTGTGAGCGGGGCCGAGATAGCGATATGAAGCGGGATAGGACATACATCTGAGGTACAACGCAGCGATGGATACCCTCATGATCTGGACGAACAGCCGTACGACATGGCGCAGAGCCATCCTGCGTCCTTCCTTCCCCCTCCCTCGCGCGAATGTCTCTAGCACGATTTCCTCCATGTCCATCCGCCGCACATAGCGCGCGAGCATGTACCATAAATGTCGCGTGAACGCTGATAGCGCGGCGAACAGCAGGAGCGCAGGCGCGGCGGCCCTGAGCGGAATATCCAGGGACGGGATGAGAAGCGCGCCGAGCTTGAGGAAGGGCGCGAGGAGATACAGATAGATGGAAACGGAGGAGAGCGGGGGGATCGAGGAGTTGCGGACGCGTTCGAGCTGGAGGTCCGCCTGCCCCGGGTCCTCGTCGTCGCTGGAAAAATCGAATGCGGCGGTCGCTTCCTCTGTGTCTGGGACGAGGATGAGGGCGGCGGTGGGGTCGAAGACATCGCTGGGAGAGTTGCCGCGGGAATCAAAGGAATCTGAGCTCGTCGACGAGCGCGGGCTGGCGGGCATGTTTGCTACAGGGCTTCGGAGATCGGGGGGTCAGAGGTTAGAGTGAGGGGTTAAAGGAGCGGCGGGTAAGTTCCAACTTGGGAAGACAGGGGCTGTTGTAGCAACTGCAGAGCCTGTCTGCGCGAAGACAGATCTGAGCTGTATGGTTGAGAATAAGGGAAGGGGGATGAGAGGAAAGAGGAAAAGGGGGGAGGAAGGAAGGGGGGAAGGGGGGAGAAATGGAGGGGAAAGGCCGCCTGAGCGTCCTGGACGAGTGCGAGACTCGAAGACAAGCTCGCGAGAACAGTGACTGCGCACGCCCGCGCCCCTGACGTAATTGGGCAGATCTGACGATCCAAGGCCCGATTCCCATCGAGTCCTTAACAATAATTATATTAATCTCCTTGACGAGTACTCTCTCATGCATAAGTATCACTCTGCAGGTGTCCTCACATCTCTGACGACCCATCTCTGATACGTCCCAGGTCGGGATTGCAATACTGAAGAGATATTGCACAAGGACCGTACTCCACCCAACGACGCTGCCAATTTTCCCGTGGCACTCGCCGGCGCCCTCAAAAACAATCGCGATTCGGAGAGCCGTGTCCGGCCGTTGTCCGGCCGCGTCAACTTATTATAACTTAGCTGCACAGGCGCTGAGTGTCGCTAAGTAGCCTTACCCTTTTTTGTCGTTACTTGACACATTGTACTCACACCACGCCATAGGCTATCCAACCCTCTTGTTCTTGGGTAGCAAACACGCATACAATATGGCTCCAAGGGACCTCCCAGGACTGTACTGGGACGATGACAAGAAACGATATTTCCCCCTTGCATCTAGACCAGCAGGAGCGCCATCTCGGCCACTAGCGCCGCCCGGAACCAACGTTGCCACACTCCCTCCGAAGGAACTACAGTCTAACCGAAGACGAGCGTCGCCCAGGACGGATTCCAGCAGCCCGCCCCGAAAACGACGCCACGCCCTGAAAGAGGATAGAGGCGACGAGTCAGAGGCACCCGCCCACCCATGGAGTGTGTGGCATTCGCTGAATGCGTTCAGAGAATCACCTCTTGGTACCTACCGGAGGACGTGTATCCAGTGCGTATCCCAGACATCACAGGAAGGCAAACATTAGAACTAATTCCCGTCGTTTCAGTCAAATTCAGATGGGGAAGCTGTCGAAACCAGCAGCTGACTTGAAGACCGATGCCGCTAGAGTCCAATTCGATGGCCCTGTAACGGCGCTCTGCGCCAAGGTTTGGCCAGCTCAGTTATTACGGTGCGGTGGGATAGGACCTGATATGGTATAATATAATAGAGTAACGATAAACTTCTCATCGGTGATGCCACCGGTTGGCTGTACTCGGTGCAGACAGATGATCCCGGTATCGGGATGCGCGAATTTGGTCTGCGGACGCAGGTAAGCCGCATCCCTTCTCCCGTATCAATTTGAGTGATTCGTTCAATTGAGGATTTGCCACGCTCTACAGATCACGTCCATAACTCACTCAGGACCGGTTTGCATGTATGTCGGATGATGAACGGCATCTCTCGTATGCTTGATCGGCCAACGGAAGCTGAGAGCTGCGCTCTTAATGTCAGGATAACATCTTTGGGCTCGCCTGCAAGACTTCTCATCACTAGGGAGGGTTCTATGGGGTACGTTGACAGTTGGAGGCTTGATCCCGTCTGTCTGTTCTGTGTTGACCGCTCATTTCACATCGCAGGCTGTGGGTTCTTCGTGATATTCCGCCAACAATATGCAGCGACGTATGGTGTGGGCAAGTCCAAGATCGAAAAGCAGTCGTGGGTAAGCCAGACGTTGTCGGCTATGCACCTAACTGTCGTTAACTGGAGAGGTTAGGTGGACGTAAGGCAGCAATATGCTTTCCGGACATAGAGAGGGACGGATATGTTCGTCTGCCACGAGTCAGCGACGTGCTCGCACTGTGCCAATGCAACGAAGTAAGCTCCCTCCCATTCTGCTAGCATTATGTGTGGTCGATTACTTATGCGGCTCTTTCAGGACATCACGTTCATGGGCATGCGCAATGGGGTCGTCGACCGGTGGGACTCGCGACAACCGGGAGGTAAGACGGATCTGGTAGTCAACATGGCGGAGAGGCCGTCGCCGTGGAAGGTGACACCCACGATCGACTATATTCGCATTGTTCACGGACACGAGCTTCTTGTCAGGACAATGCGTGGTGATGTATGTATGCTATATCTTCTCTTATGGCAAGGTCCTGACCCGTTTTCATGTCCAGTTGGAAACGCATGATTTGCGATTCCTCGGGAACACGCCTCTTCTCCAATTTCCAGGGTTCTCACCAAGCTTCGACTCCAAGCTCGTAAGCAGTCCTCGTAGTGTCCCGTTATCCAGTCCTCATTTTCCGTTGCCGCACGCCACATATATAGGGGATAACTGTAGATCCTAGCGAAGATTTCGTGTTTTCTGGCGCAGGCGACAAGTCTCTTCGAATCTGGTCTCTCCGTACTGGACAGGCTTTGCCAGCCAGAAACGAGGACACAGTCCTAGCCTCGCACGAATCACAAGTTCTCAGTCATCCCGACATGTCGATGAAGATGGCTCACCACATCCGGGCATTGGAAATCGTCGAGTCCGATTCCGAAGTGGCGCTATGGATGGCCTTCGCGGACCGCCTAGACAGACTCGTACTTGGTCCCAAAGGTTTGCTCCTTTAGTCTAGCGTACGAGGTCCTTGGAGGCGCAGGGTGTAGTCGAAACATCCATCCTTCCTGGTAAGTCCCCGCCACAGCCACGGATGTATGTTACATGGGAGACATCATTGTACTGTATGTATGTGGTATACGACGAACCGGCCGTCTCCAAGCCCTATCCATCCCCCTCTCATCCCGTCCCATACCGACCCGAGCTCATATCCGTCGCAGAACGTGAAAGAATGGCAGGCGCTCACGAGGACTCGAGGATGCCCATCTCCCTCCACTTCTCCCAGAGCGCGCCGATGCCGACGATGGCGCCCTGCCCGCCCTTGATGTCCTTGGGGTCGAGGAGCTCGTACTCCTTGCCGAAGGCGAGGAAGTGCGCGAAGAGGGAGTTGAAGTGGCCCTCGGAGCGGAGGTGGAGGATCTGCGGGTAGTGCGCGTGGTAGAGGTGCGCGAAGACGCGGAGGAGCTGGCGGTAGACGTGCTTGACGGTCGAGGGGAAGTTCGGCGAGAAGTCGCGGCCTGGACGTATTGCGGCGTTTCAGATGGTATGGTGGGGAAGATGGAACGCGAAAGAAGGGGAAGATATGAATGTCAGGAGTTGGGCAGATGGGAATGATGTTGTGGGACGAACCGGATTTGGTGGGGAAGGTGTTATCATCGTCAAGGAGGTTCTGCACCCATGTCATCACGTAGTCAATGTAGGTGGGCGCGGCAAGCTGCACGCTCTTGCGGTCCTGGTTGACCCACGTGTAGTTGAGGCTAGCACGAAATGCGGGAGATTTAGGTGACGGCCAAGGAACATGAGGTCGACAAGTTTACGTACCCGGGACCCGCGGACATGGACGGGCACGACTGCATCGTGCAGCATTCAGCGAGGACACCATAGAATTGGTTCAGGTTCTGGTAGAACTCGAAAACTGGATGGCGGGAACCCAGCGCACAACACATTCCTTGGTCAGAGGGACTACGGAGTAGGACGATGTGGAGGAGGCGCACTGTTCACCGCAACCCACTCCATTACGTCTGCGTATTTTGGCAGCATTACGATCGTCTTGAAGTTGCCTTTCACCAGTGCGGCTTCTACGAAGGGACTGCATAGGTACAGAGGTTTCGGCGCCCCAGGACTTGTAGGCGTGGCGGGGGGGAGGGTGTCGGTGGATGGGAAGTTTGCAGAGGTGGGGGTCGTGGACCGTCTAGGGGCCCGCTGGTTGCGCTGCATGGAGCGCCTGCATTGATCACGATGAACATCGATGGCCAGTGGATAGTAGAACAGAGTAACTAGCTTACCCGATGGAGTTGAAGAACGACATGGCGGCTGGAAAAGATTCGTCACAAGGAAAGGAGGCCGTAAGGGTGATAGAGAGGAAGAGAGGCAAGCGCGACTGTCGATCAGACGGAATTCCACCGTCGCCAAACGGTGGTCCAGGCGACGCGAGAGTTATGCGGAGGCACGTGACAGGAGTAAGTGCCGAGGTTTGTTTGTTTGGCCATGTTGAATTCAGAGGCTCTTGCCAAACAGGGGAAAACAACCGCCCGCCGAACACAATGGCTTGTGGCGCGTAACGGTCCACGCCTTTCCCCCAACCCATTGGGTCTCCCCCACCTTCCACGATGAAGACCCGCCGAAAAAGCAAAGCCACGCACGCAGCATCGCAGGAGGAGGCTCTTCGCGAAGAGTCTCCTGCTGCTGGCTCTTCCGCGACCTTCACCGTCACCATTCCCGACGATATCGACCTCGACTACCTCACATCTCTCCTCCCCGAAGTGGTGAATCTCACGATTCCCACGCCGGAAACGATTGCCTCGCTGTACAGGCTGCTCGTTGGGCAGGCTGCGGACGCGGAGAGCGCGCAGCGGGAGCTCGAGGAAGCACAGGCGGACATTCAGCGCAAAGATGTAGAGTTGGACCAGGCGCTCCAGGACCGCGAAACCGCGACCTCCGAGCTGCAATCCACCCTGGAGACGGTACAGAAGGAGCTCGAGCAGGTCAAGCAGGAGAAGGACACCTTAGGTGCGTGGTGGCGTTGCTCTGCGTGTGGCTTTTGTTCTCACATTGAACGCATTTAGCCACTGAACGCGCCAAGCTGCAGGCACAACTCGACGCGGTTTCCAGCACGCAGACTTCGTCGTCTGCCGAGGCCCAAACCCTGAAGCAGCGCGTCGAGGAGACGGAACGCGAGAAGCGCGACCTCGTGGGGGTCGTCAGCCGGCTACAGGACGACGCGACTCAGCGTGAGAACGAGATCCAAGCCCTTCGTGCGGACCTCAGGCAAGCCCGTCAGGACCACCATGCACTAGAGCGCACCCTCAGGGAGCTTACGTCTTCGGAGACTTCGACCAAGGTGCGTTCTTGACTACTTTGGACTCTTCACCTAAGCTGACGCTCCCCTAGTTCAAGCTTGACTCGTTGACCCAGCAACTCGAACTGTCCAAGAGCGAGGCCGAACGCACCTCCGCCGAACTCGTTGCGAAGTCTGAGGAGTTTGCCAAGTACCGCCGGACCAAGCACGTCGAACTCGCCGAACTTCAGGCCGCCTATGACTCTCTTACTCAGGCACACTCGTCCACCGAAAGCAGCCACAAGGCTCTCCAGTCGGCGCACGCTACGCAGACCCATCAACTGACTGAAGCCCTCACGCGCATCCAAACCCTCAAGGGCCAGCTTGCCGAGCAGGAAGCGACGTACTCGAGCGAGGCGGCCGGTCTGCGCCGGCTGGTATCTATGATGGAGGAGCGCGAGAAGCAGGCCAAAGCGATCGTGGACAACATTGAGAAGGACTACGAGGGCGTGAACGACAAGGCGGAGAGGCGGGAGGCGGTGCTGCGGGAGGAGATCGAGAACCAGAGGCAGCGGGCGGAGGATGCCGAGACGAGGGTTGAGGAGTTGCAGGCTGTTTTGGACCGGATGGATCGCGGCGAGTTCCCCATCCCTGCCTTCGCCGGTTCTGTCAGCGCCCCCGGAACGCCTGCTCGCGGCATCTCTGTCTCGACTCCGGCGCGGAATGGCTCGCCGTCCGCAGACTTCCTCACTCAGGGTATGTTCGGCCTCAGCCCCACCGTCGCTATGGCTAGTCGCGCGCAGAGGGGCGGCAAGTCCTTTACTGAAGTCTACTCCGACTACATCAAGCTCCAGGAGGAGTACTCGCGCAAGTGTGCGGAGTACGACCACATGGACCGGACTCTTTCGGCCGTGCTTGCTCAGATCGAGGAGAGGGTGCGCGTGTTTTCAGCAGCCGTGTTCGCATTGATACTGACGTTCTCTCATAGGCGCCTATACTGTCCCAGCAGCGAGCCGAGTACGAGAGGTTGCAGGCCGAGTCCACTCAGCTCGCGTCGCAGCTCTCACAGACATTGTCGGAACGCGACGCACTCGCCACTGCGGCAGAGGAGAACGGCCAGAAGTTGCAGAAGAGCGTCCGCGAGAACGAGCTTCTCGAGAAGCAGCTCGGAGACCTCAGCAGGCAACTTCGCACTCTTCTCAAGGAGCTCGGCAGGCACCAGGACCCGTCTATTCCGACTGATGAGGAGCTTGAGCATGACGAGATGTCGCGACCCGCCGAGAACATTGAAGCGGTCATCACCAATAACCTCGTCCTCTTCCGCTCCATCCCTCAACTTCAGGAGCAGAACCAGAAGCTTCTCAAGATCGTCCGTGAGCTCGGATCCAAGCTCGAGTCTGAGGAGAAGGAGTACAGAGATGCTTTGGAGCGCGAGCAGGGCGAAGCAGTCCGCGAAGCGCACGAGGCTATCAAGCAACTCCAGTCGCAGCTCGAGAGCCAGAAGCGCAGCAGCGAGGTCACCGTCCAGGCATACATGAAGGAACGCGATACCCTTCGCAGCCTCCTCCAGAGGCAGCAGGAGTCCGGCTCCGGCTCGCGGATGCCTAACGGCATCAATGGTCAATTGCAAGCCGCAGATCCCTCAGAGTTGGTCCAGGAGCTCGAGGAGGTACAGAAGCAGTTTGAGGTGTACCGCACCGAGATGGGAGTCGATTCGACGCGTTTGCGCGACGAAACCCTCACCGCGCAGCGCGAGGTGTCGAAGCTCACCACTGCCCTTGCAAAGGCTAACGCCCATATCGAGGTTCTCATTGGTCTGTATATTCGTCTACCATCTTCTTTCTATTCGTTGCTCATGAAATCGTGCAGAACGCCACCGCATGGTCCAGGACCAGGTCATCACTCAGAAGCGCGAAAACGATGACCTGCTGACTCGCAACCAAAAGTTGTTTGACCAGTACACGCGCATGGACATCGAGGTCAACCGTATGTCCGAGGACCTGATCGCCAGCAACCAGTTCCTCGAACAGCTCCGCAACGAGTGCGCCAACCTCCGGGCCGAGAAGAAGATCTGGGAGGTTCGCTCCCTGTCGCTCCCTGTCGCAAGTGTATCAAGCTGACATTCTACTACAGAGCATCCAAGCTCGCCTCGTCGAAGAGAACAAGAGTCTTGCGGTTGAGCGCTCGCACCTTTCCGACCTCATGGCGAACGTTCAGAAGATGCATAACGACCTCGAGCGTTCTGGTGAGAACGATCGCCGACGTCTCGAAAGTCAGCTGCAAATGTTCGAGAACCAGGCGTAAGGCGTCCATTCGCGACTTGACACGACAATACGATATTGACGAGCCGCTACAGCCAAGACATGCGCACTCAGCTTTCCCAAGAGCGCGAATCTGTTCGTCGCGTGACTTTGCAGAGGGACATCGAGATCAGGGAGCAGCAAGGCAAGATCGAGAAGGCCGTAAGTTCAATTCGCGACCTACTCAAGCTAACGTTAGCATTGACGTTTGCTTGCAGACCCAGGAACTTGCCAAGACCCGCGAGTCCCTCGTCGCAGCGGAGACCACCAAGACGCATCTTGAGGAGCGCGTGGAGCAGCTCACAAGACAGCTCCAGGGCAACGAAGAGAAGCTTTCTGTCTATGAGCGTAGGGCCAGCGGCGTCAACGGCGTCACTTCTCGTCCGGATGAGGACATGACCCGTGAACAGCAACTCGAGGCCGAGGTCGCCGAGCTTCGGTGAGTCCATCCATAGGCAATCTGAGAGCGAAAACACTGAGACCCCTCTCTATCAGCTCTGCGCTCAAGGTTGCCGAGGTCGACCTCGCGGCGGCACGTAGCCACGTCCAGCAATTCCAAGATATTAGCCAAGCCAACGAGGCGGCGCTTGCCAACCTCAACGCCACTCACGATGAGTACAGGACTGCGACGGAGGCAGAGCTAGAAAGAAGACAGGTTTGTTTTTGCATCGGACTCAGTTGGGCGTACGCTGACAACCCGTTTTCGTTTTCCATCAGTCTGAAATTCAGGCACTCCAGGACAAGCTTCATCTTGCCGAGGAACGTCTGAACGAGGTCACCCAGCAGAACGCGGAGCTTCAGCGCACGTTTGATAGTGAGCGTGCTGCCTGGACCAACGACAAGAATGTGCTCGAGGGGACCATCCTGGACATGACTACCTCCGCCCAACATACCCAGACTGACAGGTCCAACTGGGAGTCCGAAATTCGTCAACTAGAGAAGCTTGCTAGGGTATGTCCTTTCGATTTTATAGCCTTGTCAATCTGGCTGATTGTGGGTAAAGGCTGCGGAGGATCGCTACTCGAGGGAGGTGGTTGCCCACGCAGAGGCGCTGAAGTCCCTCCAAAACTTCAAGCAGCGTTTGACGCAGAGTCAGACGGCAGCGAGAGAAGGTCATGCTGCGGCTGAGACTGCGCAGGCCAAGCTTGCCAGTTCCGAGGCAAGCTGGCAACAGCAACGCGAGGCATTGGATAAGGAGATCGCGGACCTCAAGACCAGGTATGTCTAAATTCTGTACGTCCGGTCGTCGATGGGGACTCAAAGCGGCACAGATGCAAAGACCTTGGCCAGCAGAACAGCATCCTTCACCAGCACCTCGAATCTGTCAGCACCCACGCTGCTCGCATCAAGCAAGCGGCCAGCTCAACTTCTGCGGAGGCCGGCGAGGTCGAGTCCACTGATGATGCTGACACGAAGGTCGCGGAGCTTCGCTCTCTTGTCACGTACTTGCGCAAGGAAAAGGAAATCATCGAACTCCAACTGCAGCTCGGAAAGCAGGAGAACACGCGGTTCAAGGCCCAGGTCGACCACCTCTCGCAGAACCTTGAGGAGACTCGTCAAGCGCTCTCAGAGGTAAATTACCTCTGTCTTAACCTAGTTAACTCCGCCTGACGAATCTTATAGGAACGCGAGCGCGCTGCTCAGGCGACCATTTCTGAGGAACAACACAGTCAGTTGGCGGAGAAGATCAACCAAGTTGCTATCCTCCGCGAGAGCAACGCAACACTTCGGAGTGACTGCGACAAATACATGAAGCGTGCTCGTCACTTTGAGGCAGACCTGCGTGAAATCACCGCCCAGCTCGAACCGACTAAGGAGAAGGTGCGCATTGCAGAAGCCGAGGTCGAAGCCAAGGACCAGCAGATCAAGATGCTCGAGGACGAAAGTCGGAGGTGGCAGGAACGGAATGCTCAACTTCTCTCCAAAGTAGGATTGTTTCGGTTGTCAATTATTAGCTGGTAGTAGCTCACCCTTCGCATTACAGTACGACCGGATCGACCCAGCTGAGGTACAGTCGCTCAAGGACGAGATTGCCCAACTTCAGGCACAGAACTTGGAGCTCAAGGCGGCCACAGAGAAACAGACTACAGACACGACTGTGCAGCAAACCAAGGTCCGTGAGCATACATGGAGAAAGCACACATAACTAACCTCGACTTGCCGACAGCTCCGTCAACTCGAGGAGATGAACACGAAGTTGAAGCAGATGGGCCAGGAGAACAATGCGCGCGCGAAGTCTCGCTTCGGCAAGGATGCTGCTGAGATCGCCAGGCTGAACCAAGAGACTACCGAGTTACAGGAGCGAGTGGAAGCTTTAAGCAAAGAGCTTGAGGAGGTCAAGACACATTCGCAAGAAGCCGCTGCTGCGGGTGCATCTGTGGACCCCGCATTGTCCCAGGAGTTGGAGGCTTTGCGCGCTGACAAAGCTAGCCTTGAGAAGGCCCTTGCTGATGAGCGAGCTGCCCTTGTGATCAGTTCATCACAGGCCACCGGACTCAGTGAAACCCTCGTGAGTGAACTCATGCGACTACCGACCCTCCTTTCTTGACCCCAAACTTAGGAGAAGCTCCGGGCTGAGCGCGAAAGTCTCCTTGCTGAGAAGGCTACCTGGGCGTCAACAGTTCCCTCCGCCGAAGTCCCCGCTGATGTCGCCGCTGCTCAGAGCCAATGGCAATCCGAGCGGTCCGGATTGATCAAGGCTCGCGATGAAGCTAAGGCACTGGCCGATGTAAGTCTTCGTGGTGTGTTTCTATAAATGCCGACTCTGACCCACCCTATGTAGACGCTCACCGAACAAATCGGCAAAGCTAACGATGAGATCAGGAGCACTCGCCTCGCAAGTGTACATATCGTCTTTTCCTGTTCCTCAATCTTGTGTACTGATAGTTCATCACAGGAAAAGTTCCAGAGCCGCATCCAAGAGATCTCGAGGGCTCGTATGGCAGAAAGTCAACGCGCTGCTGAGGAACTGAAGAAGTTGCGCGACGAGGTGCAGCAAGTCTCGCAACAGACCGGAACGTCGACAACATCACCAGAGACCGTCGCCAAACATGCGGAGGAATTGCGCGCATTACAGGAGCGTCTTGTACAGAAACACCAAGCTGAACTCAAGGCAGCGCTTGAGGCAGCCAAGGCTTCTGCTCCCGCTTCACCGCCAGACACTCAAGCTGCTATCGACGCTGCGCTGGCGGCGTACAAGGAGACGCTCAAGGAGGAGCATGGGAAGGCTCTTGATGACGCAGTTGAACGTGGGCGGAAGGAGGCTGCAGCCCGTGCCAAGCTCAAGGACCAACAACTTGTACGCTCGCAGGCGAGGGTGAAGGAGCTTGAGGCACGCATTCAACAACTCGATCCGACGGCCGCTACCTCAGCGCCCGTCGCGGCCAAGACGGCTACCTCCTCGAAACCGACACCCACCGCTCCTGCCACTGCCTCCACTGCTCCCGCTTCCGGCGCTTCTACTGCTCCAGCTACAGGCAAGGCGGGTCTTCCTGTCAACCTTCCTGCCAAGCCTACGCCCGTACCTCGTGCGCCTGTTCGTGGCCGCGGTGGTCCCCCAGGAGCACCAGGCAGGGGAGGACTGACAATCCGAGGAGCTGCTCCTGGACTTGGTCGGGGTGCCGGCGGTGCTGCCGCTGCCGCTGTGGCCGCCGCGGCTGGGGATCCTGCTGGCCCGAACGCTGCGAAGCGGACTCGCGAAGAAGGCGCTGTTGACGACACAGCTGCCAAGCGTCAAAAGCAGGGAGAGGGAGCACCCAATCCTCCCGTCACCCTCCGGCGTAACCGTGTTCCTCCTCCACCATGACGGACTTCTAGTATGACTACCGGTCTTGTGCACTCTCACATAACTCATGCACCGTCTCCATTGTATTTTTATATCTTGCACTGTTTCCTCCCTCACTAGTTCGTGTACCTGTACACTCGTCGAGCTTGATATATCTCGAGCATAATTGGTCACAGACCATGGAAAGAGTTTGAAAAACGTTAACTACATAAGCATGATCAAAGCGTAAGGCGATAAGCAGGTGTTAGTCATGAGGTCCGTAACGGGTCGTGCGAGGGTGGGGCGTTGATAGATACTGAAATAACGCGAAAGCAGCACTGACGAGAGATAGATAGCGACGACTATGCGGAGGGGAAAGGAGATGTGGGAGATGGACTGAATGAGAATAGTGGAGGTAGGCGTTGTGAGCGGCAGACGGTGGATAGATGTGCAAGGGTATTGATACATAAAGCGAAGTGGATAGATATGCACAAATGGAACGAAAGCCAATGAGATGTGTGCACAGACGATGATGAAAGAACTTGAACCGAGAGGTCCCAGATGATGATAACACGAAGCAAGAAAACGAAACCTTGAGACGGATACGAAACATAATGCAAAACAGAATGCAAGATCAATGCCACGCGGGCTTGGTCGTTCGGGCGTTGGGCTTGCCCGTCACGATAGCCTTAAAGGCCTTGCGGACAATGGCGATAGTGTTGTTGTTTTGCTCCGGATTTGGGCCAGGAGTACTGAGGAAGGCGCCAAACTCGTCTACGGACGACGACCGGCGGAGGTCGTCGCTCGAGACTGGGGGTGGCATTTGTCGGCGCGCGCCGGTGAAGAACTTCTGGCTGCGCTTGGCCATCGAGGAGTGTGGCCGGATGTTCTCGACGGGGCGCATGAGGTTGTCGGACTGATAGCCCTTGCCATTGCGCTTGACGCCGGTGGTGGACATGAGGAACCTACGAGACGTCAGTGCCTGTGACCGACATGCAACAGGCATCGAAGCTCACCTGTCGTACACCCCCTCAAGGTGGCGCCTCGCAGGAGTGTCAATTGCCACTGACCCATTCGCGACCGGCCTAGTAGGGTACGGCTCGACGTGCAGAGGAGACTCTGTGAGCGCGTCCTTCTGCCTCTGGCTCTGAGGGGTTGTGACAGCGTCCTCGTCCGCCCTCTGGATGGGCGAGATCGGCGAGGAAATGAACAAGTTCTTGTCGACGACTGTGGACAACCTCGGAGTAGGCGTGGGCTGTGCAACTGTGCATCATGTCCGTGTGTCAGCAAAGCGACAAGCCGTCAAGTCAAGATGATGTACTCACGACGTTCAAGCTCGAACTCAAGCTTGGTGATCGGGGTTATCGGCCTCAACAGATCGCCATAGCTCCTCGACTTCTCCCTTCGCTTCATTGGCGACACATCGATCTCTAGGCTGACCGCCTTTCTGACGTTTTCTGGTGAATGTGTCACGACAGTCGCGCGCCGCTTCCTCGACGGGGTCTGAGGAGACGAAAGAACCACGGTGGGACCCATCGAACCGGCCCGCATCGGCGAGTCGGACAATAGCGACGGGGTCTGTGGCTCAACGGCACCACTTGGCGCCTCAGACGGGATGGTCGGAAGGGTGTGTTCCTGGAAGTTCATCGTGTTGAGGCACGAAGGGCTGGGGAGGGGCGACATGGACGCCGCGCTCCTGTCCATCGAGAACGTTGCAGAATTCCGGCTGTTGTATGCCTCAGGGTCGTACTCGTTCACGAAGATCTGGTTGGCAGCCAGAATCTTGCGCGGAGCACGGTTGCCACGTGAGCGGCTGTAAGAGGAGCGGCGGGACATGGGGGCGATGGGGAGAGCAGGGGCGGGGACAGGACTGGTCGAAGCGGCGAAGTTCTGACGAGCTTCGTCGACGACCTCTGTTATCGTTAGGTAAAGATCATGTCAGCGTTGTCCCGGTGATCAAAGATGAACGAAGGGATGTACGTACTCTCGACGTTCTGGATCCAGATTGTCATCCGATCCATTCTGCTCTCGACGTGTTCATTTCGTGCTATTAGCGACGTCGACATCAGCCTTGGTTCAGCCGGCATGAAATTGATTGGCATACCATCATCATCCCAGGAAGGGTGCTCGCTTAGATTGTTGGAGTCGTCATCGCCTTGCTCAGAACCAAGCGTGAGTGCAGGAGTAGATCGTCCGAGCAGTTGTGTTGAGGACTTGTATAGGCGCACAGCGTTGCCTGGATACCCTCATATGGTCAGCTTGAAACGTCCTGAATGCTGTCGCCGCGCAACCATAACATACCAATAGACAGTCTCAAACTCTGCTTGAGGATATTGATGCCCGACTCGTTGGTCGAGGGAGACTCAACAATCGGGGTCGGTTCTGGAGACGGGATAAGCGTTAAGCAGAAAGACCTCCACCGATAGTGCTCACCTTCCAAGAGCGGGCTGAGAGGCGTCGACAGCCCAGTGCCAGGCGGGGTCAACGCCGGGGTCAACGACGGACCCACACTAATCTTCGGTAGAACATACTCCCCCTCGCTCCCCTGCCTCCTCGCCTCCCTCTCCCTCCTCCGCTCGTGCTTCCTGTCCAGATATACTTCCTCCTCCAGCCCCTCGCGTTCGCGCTCCCTCTCCTCCACCTCGAGCCTGCGCCGCTCCCGCTCTCGCTCCCTCTCGGCCTCCTCCCTCTCGCGCTCGTGCTCCCGCTCCTCGTCGACCTCACCCATCCTCTCGTTGACCCGCTCCATCTCCCTCAAGCGCTCCCTCTCGCGCTCCCACTCCTTCATTCGGCTCCGGACCGAGTCCTTGCTCGTGTCCGCCGACTTGTTCGCGCCCGCCGGCGTCCACTCCTCCTCCTTCCCCGTGGTCTTCGCCGCCGCCTTCCTCGAGCTGCTGATTGAGATGTTCTCGCTCTGCGTGACGTCGAGCAGGATCTGGCTATGGCGCTTCTCCTTCCGGTTGTCCTTCACGTACTCCTTCTCCGTCGGTGTCACCGCCCTCGCGTGCGCGCGCGCGTTTTCCTTACTGGCGTGGCCCCTCAATGTGCCTGGGGGCGTGCCCGCAGGCGAGCGCGGCCCGAGGGGCTTGCGCACAGCACGCGCCTTCCCAGCGTCCGCAGTGGCGGCCGAGTGATCTTTCGCCATCGCGGCGAAGGCGGACGACGTCGCGGCCTGCGCGGGCGGAGAGTGCTTGATCGGGGAGAGCGCGGAGAACACCGCAGGCCGCCTTGTCTGGCTCACGCCGCGTGCTCCTGGGGGGACGCGAGATCAGCAATCGCCCTGATAATGGGATAATGGCGCATGGAAGGGCGCGTCGTACCTTGGGCCGCAGCAGGGGCGAGCTGCAGCTTGGGCTGCGACTGGGAACGCGCGTGGCCCGAGCGCGCGGGCGCAGCCTGTGCGTCCTTCAGGTGCTTCGAAGCGGCGGCGTTCTCCTTCCCGAGGGCGGGGGCGGCCTTGTGGTGCTTCTCTTTCTCTTTGCCCTTGTCCTTGTCTTTGTCTTTGTTGTGATCCCTGTTCGCCCGGGTAGTCCACGGCGACATGATGTCGAGCGCAAGCGACGACGTGCGCGAGTGCGACATGCTCGCCGATTTCTCTGCAGGCACAAATGTCCGACCGTCAGCTATGGCATTCGCCTCACATCCGGAGCGCACCCCGGCGTCGACGTCGAGAGGATACGTACTGTGCGCGTGCTTCATCGGCACCTCGACCTCGGCGGTCCAGTACGGGTCGTCCATCGCCAGGCTCGCATTGCACCTGAGGTCCGCGTTCGGAAGGATCATGCGCCGAAGCAGCTTCTCGACGCCCTTGCTCATCTTCCACGCCCCGACCCACTTGCCGCGCAAGGTGCGCTCCCAATACTTCTCGAGGTCGTCCTTGGTCGCGAACTGCTCGCCCTCGGAATGCTCGAACGGGGTGCGGCCGATGAGGATCTCGAAAAAGGTCACGCCGAGCGACCAGACGTCCGACTTGCGCGTGTCGTGTGGGAGGCCGCGTGCGCGCTCGGGGGAGAGGTACTGTGTGGGGTGAATAGTCACGGTTGCGAATGTCGAACCGAATGTCGGAGAGAAGTGGCAGGATAAGTACAAGTGTAAGGTAATAGTGATAGTAATAGGAGAGGGGCATCAGCAGAGATGCATGGTATATGAAGGGGTGCGCATATAGTCGGTCGGGTGGATAAACGGCGCGCATATAGGCAATGGTGAGCCATAAGGAAGCTGGAGTAAGGGAGGGTGGAGCGTACCTCGGGTGTGCCGTACGAGAGGTTGCTGTGGAAGGCTTCGGGCGACTGGACGTCATAACGTTCAGCGAAGCCGAAGTCGACCAGCACAGGGACGTTCTCGCTCGAGAGAAGAATGTTTGCCGGTCTATGATAAAGTCGGAACGCCATCAGCCGTTAATATTCGGGATTTCAAATGCTCTGATGACATGTGTGCCCTGCGGGGAAACGCTCGAGGGAAAACAAACCGCGACACTCTGAGTACAAAGGGGATAAGGACGTACTTGATGTCGTTATGAACTACGCCGCGCTTGTGAAGGAATTCAACACCGGAGAGGAGCGAGCGGAACCATTCCTTGGCATGCGGCTCAGACACCTCAACAGTGATGAGCCGAGGATGGTATGCCCTGTACACATGGAAGAAATTTCGAGTTAGCAAGGGTCCACGACTTGGAAAGGGGAGATTAGTCAAAGGGTTAATTTACATGGTGATGAGGGCATATGAAGGGGTGATGATGAAGGAATAAAACGGGATGATGGACGGGTGAAGCTCGTGTTTCAGTGACCGGACAGTCTTCATTTCGTTCCATCTGTGGGCGGCATACGTGTCATTCGGGGAGGAGGGAAGCAGGGGAAAGAAGCATACAGCGACCGTACGCGTGCGGCAGTAGTCGAAGTCTTTGACCGATGTACGAGCTTGACGGCAATCTTGTTGTCTCGCAGTTGGCTGGACGATGGCTCGCCCTTCGGTCTGCATAGCCAGACACTTCCCCAGTTTCCGAAGCCAATCTGGGGGCAAGAATAGTCAACATAAGGGTATTCTAGATGACCCTTACTGAGAACGCAAAGCAATACAGACTTCTTCGATGAACTGGAGCCTGTCGGCTAAGACCTGGTCGGAAATGGAGAAGATGTCGCTCGCCTCCTGCGGAGGTTGTGGGGGTGGGGGTACCATGGGGAGTGGATACGAAATCAAGGACTAGTTGTACAAAGCAAAGAGAGAAGAAAGGGAGAGGGGAGGAGGAGGAGGACCGGAGGAGGAAGATGTTGGATGGAGGTCAAGGACTCGAGGCCATCAGGGTTGGTTGTCGCTTAGAGTTGAACATCCCTCTCGTGAGAAGCGAACGGCCGGCTAACATGAGCCACGCCACAACCGCGTCCGCGACGCGTCAAGCCAACCCGCTCACGCCACCGCGTTATCGCCTACCAATCTGCGCATACGCGTCACCCGTCCAGCTTCTGTTCAACACGTCCGTGGGTGTCGGTGCCGCGTCCTCCGCGCATGCATTGTTGCCCATCTCCGCAGTATCATATTAAGTACGACGCTCAGCGCAAGAGACCATTCCACTCCGGGAAATAGTACAAGGAACTCTAAAATAGTAGCAGCTATCCCGGTGCCTGTCACAATATTAATGTCTCGATGGGACGCCACAACGACAGGATCATTCGTCCCACCTCTGACTCGCAGAACCCAAAGGTCCGAACAACGTCAGGAATATTCCGGTCCGCTTCCCTCGCACTAGAAACCAGCCAGAGTTCTATAACAGCCTGCTTGTAACAGCAGCTACGGAATCCTTCCCAACATACAGTGAGACACCGCCGACTACCACCGCAGTCCCAGTCGGTGGAGTTGGGACAACAGCACCGCGATCCTGACAACGTCCGTCTCCGCCTCCAGGACAGCCAGTAACTCTTCCATCACAAGCTCCAACCCATCGTCCCCAGTAGTATCAACGGCGGCGGGCGCGACGTCCTAGGGGTGATCAGCTAGAAGAAACGAAGCACATGAAGTAGCGTCGGACTTACTACAGACGATTGATAAGACGCCTTCCCTCGCGATGCGAATGAGTCCCCGTGAAGGATAGGATAGACACCGATAGCGTCGTCAAACTGGTCAAATCGGGCGGCAGGAGCAGCTGAGCCAGAAGCGCGAGTGTTCGAGAGCCCCGATGCACCAGGAATTCCACTAACAGCACTGACATGTTCGTGGCCAATTGGTCCAGTGCGTTCGCGAGGGAGATCGGGACTGCGGATAGTATTAACAGAACCGGGGAAGCTTCCAGGAACAGTGCGGCAAGTGAATGAGGAGAGCCAAAACGCCTCTTGTGCGTCCTCATCTTTCATAATCTGTGACTTTGAAGCGTCTGCGCCAAGGGGCCTGAGAAAACAGTCGCCGGCATAGCTGTATGCGCGAGTATGAAGGTGAGCGGGGGACGAAAGAGCGTCGCCGTAGACCCAAGCCTGAGCAGGACCAGGTGTATGCGTCGGGGTTCGCGGCGGGGACGACGAGGGTAGCATAGGACTAGACCACCGCAAGCTTGGAGACATTGGCAGCGGGGGAGCTTCCGGGGTTTCCTCCTTCTTGACGCATTTCTTCAACCTCCTGCGAGCAGGCTTCCCTGCCAGTGTACCCCGAGGGTCGACAACCGGGGCAGATACAGGGACGGCCGCGGTGGGGTCCTCGTCCAGCAACTCCCGTTTAACCGTGAGGTCGATGCATCCTTGTGCCGCGCGCTTCTTCTCCGACCTCCTCTGCCTCGCGAACCAGCGGGAGATCCAGTCAGGACTTCTACAAATGTGAGCTCAATCAGGACTCTAGGGCTGCACAGAGACAGCGGCACCTGGGCGAAGGCTACGCTGTGAACAAGATACAATGAGTTATGGGACTTACAGACCAGTTTGGTCACCGAGGCCGTCCAAGCGAGGTTTAGATGGGGTTTTGTCTGCTTCATATGCGAGGAAGAGCAGTTTCCGCTGGTCTTTGGACGCTCGCACTACGGACCGTTGTGTTGTGTTTTTAGGACCACCCATGCAACATACAATCCGGCTCTGAGCTGGGGTCGAGGTGTAATGCGAGAGGAGGCACGCAGGCTGGGTAGTAAGTCGGGAAAAGCTAGTACGACTCGTGTTTCGGACTCGGACATGTCAAGTTGTCGGCTCGGACTTCCCCGTGCGTGCGTCATGCGCAAATGGCTGGCGTTCAACACACGACGAAGAGGTGGTGTCCTACCTCTCATATTCTGCATTTGTTCCACATTGAAAAATCCTCCTCATGACGAGAAGTTGCAGGTATTCGGCAGAAAGGTGCAAGAGGCACAAAACTCTATAATTATGTAATCAAAAAGCCCACCGCGGGGGTCGAACCCGCAGCCTTGAGATGGCAGCCCCATGGCCGTAAAAGTCTCACGCTCTATCCGATTGAGCTAGGCGGGCTTGTTAAAAATATATATTATGTGTTATATATACAGGTGGGAGTCTGAGTATATGTAACCCCTAAATAAACGTCATCCCGGATGCCGTGGGCCCGTGGGCTTCCGAAGTGATCCCACCGGCCATGCGCTTGCACAACTTTCCCCGACCTCTGTTTACGGTTCCTCCTCCTCCTCCCACTTTCTTTGTGGCTCTTTCTTACGGTCTCCCTCCCGTCGTCTTCTTCACTGTTTGACGATGATGGCCTCTCGCTTCGCCCGTCGCGTCGCATCCCAGTCCCTGCGCTCCGCCACGCGCGTGTCTGCGCGTCCTGTCGCCCCCGCTGCTCGCCGGTTTGCCACGACAGATGCGGCCCATGGCGCCAAGGAGTCCAGCGACACCCCGTGGATGGTCTGTCCTTCATGTACATATGTCACTTGAAGTCCTTGTTGACCTTGCCATGTACTGTAGATTGGCTCTGCTCTTGTCTTCGGCCCAGTTGTGAGTACTATGTCATTTCGACTAAAAGGTCAACGCGAAACTCATAGCGAACGCGCGGAAACGCTGTGGACAGATCGCCTATCTGCTTACTGGCTCTTCGAAGAAGGACTCGGAGCACAGCAGTGCTCACGACCATGGGCCCTCATCACACAGTGCCGCTCCCGAGTCTCAGGCCGAGAAGAGCGCGTCGGACGAGCAGAAGCGCGAGGAGCAGGCTGTTGTACGTGTCCACTTTTCTTTCATAATGCAACGGGTTTTTACTTACACTGCGAGTGTTTAGACCGCAGACTCACCCAAGGAAGAGAACGCACCTGAGGAGGCTCAGGCCGTAGGTCTACACGTATCATACGGTTCCTGGAACTCTCACCGCTGACATCCGCTTTCCCACCATCGCTTGCAGGCCCCTACCCCGTCCGGTGATGGTAAGGTGCAAGACCCTCCCGCGCCTACCGAGACTGAGGGCACCACCGCGTCCATAGAGAAGGTCTCCGTGCGTACTTCAACTTCCTTCCTCCCGTTCCAACGGTGGCGTGTGACTGACGAGTATCGCAACTCCCCTTTGCATCCTAATTCGTGACGAAACAACAGAAGACTGAGGCCGGCGAGGCTGCAGGCGAGGAGCCTACCACCCACGCGAAGGCCGAAGGCTCTGAGCCCCATTCCAGCCAACCGGCCGCTGAGAGCGAGCCCACCAAGGTTGAGAGCGCACAGTCCGAGACTCGTGAAGAGAGCGCTCCGACTGCTCAGGTGCGTGTTCTCGTTAGCGCGTCGGGTGTGCAGATATGGGACTGATCACTATTGTATACACCTCCAGTCCGGAGAGGCGTCGAAAAACTAAGCTAAACATGCTTGGACTCCGCATTGCACACACGCACATTTTGCACATGGACCTTATTGCTTATCGCATGTACCCACCCGTTCATGGGCATCCATATTAGAGTGTTCCTCCCATTGCTTTTCAACTGAACGCGACGTTCGACTAGCCTTCGACAGTGAACTAGCAATACACTTACAAGAGGGTGGAACTGGAACTTATGTCGAGAACGTCATGCAGCTCAATATGCGAAGGCCGTGGCGAGGTGAAGTCTGGTGAGTCGTGTTCCCGCAGATTGCGGGCGCATAGCAGCCGGAGTAATTGGCTCGTTCGTCTGCCTGGAAAGCCAGGGATCCGCCGTCGGGACCACCACACTCTGGGGCGCCAAAGCACGCAGTGTTTCTACTTGTTCACACTGCCGATCACAATCCCTCCTGGACGGCCAGCCGCTTCGTCCGGATGCGATTCGAACCCGCTCATCCGCTGCCTTTGGATCATCACCACAATTCCCGTTGCCCGTGCCTTGTGTTTGCTCTGCCCTTGCTGTCGCCGTCTCACACGTGCTATCGTCGCTCTGTACCTGCTTTGGTTGCTCTGTACCTGCTACCCATTGCTTTCGTCTCTACACGTATCTGCATACACCAAAATGGCACCCATTCGGGTCATCAAGGGTTTCCGCGACGCTTTCAAAGGGAACGCTCTCACTGTTGGGGTGTCTACAGGGTGCTTCCCTCAAAGCATCGGCGCCCCGAAGTCACAGCGCGACTCCTCGCTTCCCACGGTTAACGTCTACGGCCAAGGGGCGAAGGCTGACACGGTCTTCACGAACCGGCTGACCAAGAAGGTGCGTCTAGCTCTCAACGCCCTTCCCTCTGTTTCCGGACGTTATGCTGCATGCTAAATGTCCCCATACTAGTTCCAATCGCGCATGCACCGGGCAAGTCGCTTTGGCGACCATGGGTCCAGCACCGCGTTCAAGAAGCTCGTGCGTCGTCGTGAGAGGGTCAACGCGACCGCGCTGGGTCTTCCCGCCTTCCGTGCAATTTCATACGATTTTCACCCCCAATCTCCAGACCAGTCCCTCGTCTCCTCAAGACATACAGGCTCTCGCCAAACGGTACGCGAGAGCCGGTTCGCTGAGAAGCATATGGGCGTCCCCTTCAGCATCTACCTCGCCTGCAAGCTCCTCAACATGCCACATCGTGGACCCATCAAGTCTATCGAGCGTCATGGTAGCGAGACGCGACGTTCGCGACTCGTGCTCCTTGCACGGGCCAAGGGCTCGCCGTTCCGAGGGAGCAAACGCAGGGCGATGTTCATGCAATCCTCAAATGGTTTCGTGCTTGGGGCCGTGTTCGAACAGGATTCTGAGCACGACTCCCGACACTCTTCGCCCAGCCCCAGGGCCGGTTTTGGTGTGGAGGAGGTTCAGTCCTGCTCACCTGTGAGTCTTCCGGGTGCACTGTCCTGGCGTTTCCTGATCGCGTCACGCCTTGTAGGCTTCTCCTGTAAAAGACATCCCCCCAGCTCCGTCCCAGGAGTCATTGGATGAGGTACGTGCTATCGTGGCTCTCTCAGTTTGTGGTTTCTAAACGCGCTATTGTTGTAGATGGAGGACGTCGTACCAGCTCCGCTGGTATACCACCACCTAGTATCCCAGCCAGTGCGGCCTATCCGGTCTCTTCCTCTCGTCCAGACACCGACTGTCCCTGTTCAGGCAGTGCATACTCCACCTCCCGCCCAGTCGTCTTCTACAATCCAGCCACCGTCTACCGTCCCGTCAGCTAAACAAATCTCTCACGCACAACCAATCCAGCCCGGCCATCTTCTGCCCACCATCTCGTACTTCTGCCGCAATCTTGGTCGGGTTTCAAAAGAGATGGCCTACCTCCTCCGAGCCCTGAGCGGGGTCCATGCTCGGGAGCGCTGCGCGCTCCCTCTGACCACGCCCGTTCCCTTGAAGACTCAGTCCTCGCGTGCTTCAACTGCTCTGGCTCGGCTTCCTCCGGCACCTACAAAGGCGAGACTACCGTATACACTGCCCAGTGCCACTTTCTATGCGGAGTCGGATGGATAATGGGGGACTGCACGTCCCTCTCTGTCATTTCCCCCCCTATTTTGTTAATTTACATATCCCGTAAAACCCATACGTCTTCCTACCTCACTTCAGACCGCCTCTCCCTCTCCTTGTTTGTCGTCTCGTTTCTCTGCTAGCACAAGCTGGCCGGGTTTCGGTATTTTGGATTCGTCAGCGAGCGCTGGCGCTGCTTCTTCACTGTAATATCGATGTTCGGATGGTACTCGTGTCTCGTCATACTCTAAAATCGAACTTGAAGCTTGGAGTTCGAGTTAATTAGCGCCCGAACTTCGAGAGAGGCTGTGATGGCGTTTCTGTGGCTTTGTTCTAGCCACCACCATCCCAGACGACAGGATGCAAACGACCACAGTTTGGAGGCCGCGAGGTCTTCCGGACCTCAATTTCGACATACTCCTTCAGATTATATCTCTTCTAACACCCCGTGACGTAGCTCATCTTACCCGCACTTGCCACGCTCTTCGGCGAGCCCTTTCAGCAGAACTCCCCCGCGAGGGTGTTACCCTGGAAGGGCGACATCTGACCTCCCTCCTTGCGTTCACTAATGTCAAACATGGAAAGGACCGACTGTCTTACTTCCAAGAACTCGTCCTGCCCGGATCGACCTACGAGACAATATCAAGTGGAGATCAGGCCATGTCTTTGAAGGACGTCAAACGGGCATTGTCAATCATCCTCCTTGCCGCAAGCAACCTCGAGTCCCTCTCTATTCTGGACTTGGACGCGTTTTCATTCCCTCCCAGGGAGCTCAAGACGATTCTCGACTCGCTCCCGCGTCTCCGAGAACTAGAAATGTCCGGTATCCAGAAGAAATACGAAGGAGTCCTGGTGGACGTCCTTCCGCGACTCCGTACACTGGGGCTCGACTTCCTCGAAGAGGGCAATCCAAACGTATTCCTCAAGGCCCGCAAAATCGACCTTCAGGCGGTGACGCTCTACAACGCTACGCTCAAAGGCGTATCCTTGTCGCTTCCCTCCGTGCAGACCTTGCGCGCCTGCCCCGCAAACTTCCCGAGCGACGTCGACGCCCTCACGCGCATATTCCCCAACGTCAAGGACCTCACCATTGATTTCTCCCGCAACTTCGCTCGTCTGGACCCCGAGTATCGGAAGGACTTGCGCAGGCACCACGTTGGCGTGGCGTCGCTGGCGTGGACCGACCCCTACGTGAAGAGCTGGCGTGATCGTCTCCTCGGCCGACCGCAAAGGAAGGCCGACGCATGGCCGCACATCCAGAGCTTGCGAGCCGCGGGGATAGGAAAGGAGGAAATAGGGTGGCTCGGCTTGACGTGCCAAGTGCCCCGCATGGAGGTGTGCAGCTGGCACATGGCACACACCCAACTGGCCGGCATACTGAGCGAGCTGCGTCCGAGCTGCTTGGTCTTCCATCCAGGCACGTTTCATGGGCATTGGGTCAACAGGTGGTACGGATGGGATCTGCTGCTCGCCCTCCAGGCCGCGCCCTCTGTTACCCGGCTCGCGATGATTCTGTGTAAGGACACGATCGGCTTCGTTTCAAGAAGTTCCCGCAACGCCCGGTGGTTGGTACGTCCAATTTGGCGGGGATTTCCCATTTGTCAGATCATTATTAACGTTTTTCGCTTTGTAGGAGACCTTTTGCTCATATCTGGGGAAGTCTTCCGTTTCCTCCCTCCTGCTCCGACTTCAGTTTAATGGTCCTACCAGCAAACACATTTCCGACCAGCTCGAGACCTGGCGGGCAGCCATGTTAGACAAGATCCCTTCGTTGCGGGTCTTCCTTTTCCAAATCGAGGATCACGTGCATCTAGGCTGGATGAAGAAGGCAGGCGGGTGGGTGGAAATGAGGGATGATGAGGCCCGCAAACTCATCGCATCGGAGAAGATTTGTCCTGCATCCATCGAGCCATGTGAACAGTGCGAGAGGTGCGCCCCGGATGTCCTCGCGTCCCATCACACTCACGGATTCTAATCTCTATCAGTTCTAGCACATAGTTAACTACCGACTGTACTATCTAGTGAATCTCCTACTGAAGTCTAGCCATAGTCATGCGCTCACCCTGACCCCTCTGCCCCAACCAACTCAACCGACAATGCCACAGGAGAACCACCAACCAGAGCGCCCTCGTCGACCTTCCAGCCAGCCGCCTTCGCGGCGTCCACGAAGCCCGGAAATATGCGCGAGATGCTCTCCAGCGCTGCGCGAACCGCTCCAAGCCGGGCCTCGAACCCGGACGGCGGCTTGCCCCCGCACATCCACGCGACTTCGTGGGCACACGTCCACGCCTTGAGGTGGTCGCGCGCGTGATGTCCCTCCTTGAAGCTGACGAGGATATGCAATGGGGCAACGGGCGATGCCGGTGCGATAGAGATAATGTACTTCTCCTCGGCGAAGCTTCGTAAGAGCGCGACGACCTCCGCGTCGCCGAGTGCTTCGTGCCGAGGACGAGGCTTGAAGCTGTGCAGCCATGAATCGGAGGCGATGCTCGGGTCTCTCAGCAGCGCAAAGGGCACGCCGAGAGTGACTCGGGCGCGGGGAAGAGTACCCCCGCAGTCTATCCACGACGAGTCTGTGAAGATCTTCTCGTGACGAGAGACTGCGGCGTATGTGGGGACCTCTGTCTTGGGGGTGGGTCTTCCATCGGCTATAATGCACCGTCAGCAAACGGCTTCCAACACGTCTTTCGGAATCAACACGTACAGTCAAGCGTGGAGCGGTAGAGGCGCCACGCGATGCTGGCCCGCTGCCTGTTGAAGTACCGCATGGATATGACGCGCACTGCCATGGCGTTGAACGCGAGATGGAAGAAGATCAAGCCGAAGAGAACAGCGTACGTCGCCCGCGCACTATGCACGTAGTGCACGACGACAGATCCGCACTGCCAGTACATTTGAGTCCACGCCACAGATTCCGTTTGTCAGTATCAAGAACACTACGACGCAGGTCAGCGGGTCACACGTACGAGCATGCCGAGGAGGGCGAGGACAGTTTCCTTGCTCCCGTCCTTGGCACTCAGATCCCCAACGTCGCCCGGTCGCTGGCCATCGGTGGCGAAGTGGACGGTCAGCGCGGCCTTTGAGCCGCCTGCCACGGCGCCGCAGAGCGCACGGAACGCGCCGCTGAGACACAATGCCACGACGCGGAGGGACGAGTTGGTCCCCGGCTTCACGAAGGGGTATTGCGCAGATAGGGCGACAAATGCAAGGTACGGGGAGAGGGTATCCGAGATGATGGCGGCGTCGTTGAGGATATCTGCAAGGAGGCGGTACATCTTGGCTTCGGGGGTGAGGGAGGTCCCGAGGTAGTAGCCTCCAACGATTGCTGGCGGGGCACGAAAATGTTAGAGTCACAATGTGCGCAGGTGGGAGGGGGTCTGTCGCTTACTCGTCAGCCTGCTGCAGACGTCTTGAAGAACAGTCAGGAGGATGGCGTTCGTCGCGGACGCGGACGCGTCTCCGACGCCATGACCTGTCGCGTGAGCGTCGTTACACCATGCAACCATCCCCGCACAGTCGAGGGGTGCACGCACCTTGCAGCACTGCTCTCGAAGCGAAGAGCGACGCGAGCGAACTGCAGAACGCCTGCAGTGCGTTGTATATCTGGTATCTGGCATGAAGTTTTCTCGGTCCGAACACACGATCGAGAGAAGTGGCACACGCACTCCAAATAATCTGCCCATAATCCATTCAGACAAAGCCGGAGAAGAAAAATACAGCGCAGTGATGTCTAGTACTAGTACTCACCTTCTGATACGGTCGTAGGGTATCCTTGAGGGAGGAAAACCTCACTCAAGAACTGCCGCCAGCTGGGCCGCGTCGACGTCGACGTGCGCAGTGTCCGAGGCACCTAAAATCCCAGCCCCATGTCAGTTTGCGGATGAGCATACGCTGAGGATCGCATCACCTCGAGGTTCTTCTTACTATCCCCCGCCTGGCATACAACCTTGTCACCATCGGTATATAGCGCAGTCAGGCGTCCAGAAACATCCTTCTCGCGCACGACGAACGCACTCAGCATCGTCCACCAGTACGTACTACAGTCGACCAGTGTTGATTTAAAGCTTGAGCAATGGACTGTCTACGTCGATTTGCTACGCGCACTCGATCCCGTACGGTCAAGCGGGTGGCGGTTGCCTTGAAGGCTCGAGCTCAAGCGCTCAAGCTGCAGCTGCAGGCCGGCCCTCATTATGTTACCGCTCCGTTCCGCTCCGATTCTCACGATCCTATTGGGCCGGCGAGGTATTAGTGTACCTGAGCTATTTTCCATAGCGTAGTCGGTTCTATGCCATCTGTTCTCTGTTCACTGAGGCCTGAGGCCTGAGGCTGCAGCGATGGCAGGATGAGCGCCCGTCGTGAGATTGGACTTGTGGCACAAGGGCCGCGCTCTCTTTGCCCCTCTTGCAACGCACTCCTGTAACTTATCCCTTCGACTCCGCCAAACTACGTCATCAGCCCTCCCAAGCATATAGGGCCCTTCCATGTACTCCGTAGCCTCCTGGGCTCAACGTCCATCTCACGCCCTCATTCCTCGCTCGACCTCTCGGCATTCGTCAGGCAATTGGACACCCAAAGCTTCATTCTGAAAGGTCCCGAACAGCGCCGATCTACTTCAGAACTTCCAGGTTTTACTGCGTAAGCTACTCTCCGTTTTGACTGTGTGTCCAAACTGAACTGTGGTCGCATACTTAGCTCTATTTCCTTTCCCCGACACCCACAGCACAAACTGGACGTCGCGCCGCAGCACGAACACAGCTCACTTACAGTACAACCACCCCGAATTTGACAGCCTCGAAATGAACGTCCGGGACGCGGTGCAGACTGACCAAACTGCGACCGACGCAACGGCCACGACTGTCGTCCCCACCTATAACTGGCTTTGGTCCGCACGCGTGCGCGTCAAGAAGTCCGAGCTCGATGGCAACTTCTTTGTGTTCATCTTCCTGGGGAGCGTGCCCGAGGACTCGAGAGAGTGGACCAACGCGCCCTCGTACGTCGGCGCATTCGGCACATACGGGCTCGGGCGGGGCTGGAACGTCCAGGCCACGGCCGCAGTCGTCACGGAGGGTTCCGTGCATCTCAACCACGCGCTCGCCAGGAACTACGGCGTACGTACGTTTGACCCCGAAGACGTGACGCCGTGCCTCAAGGACCACCTCGATTGGCGTATTCAGATGGTGAGTGTTGTAGTTCTGTCGACGGAAGTACGAAAGACTCTGGCCAGGCTGATGCTGGATGTTTGCCACAGGTAGACGGAACGCCCGTTCCCGTCGAGAAACTGCCCTCTCTTGAAGTGGCGGTCATCGCCGTCCAGCTGGCGATGCGTGTTGGGGAGGTGCTGCCCGTCGTCGGCGAGGCCGTGCTTCACCGGGACATCACCTCCGGTCGCCTCGGGGGCGCTCATCCCAAATAAGGATGTTATGGCGGCGTTTTCAAGCAAAGATGTTCATGTGACCCTCTTATACTGTAACAGACTACTATTACTAAGGCGTTGTGGACTCGTGTTCATTGAACACGTTCAGGCTCAAGCGCTCAAGGCCAGCCCGGTCCCCTACCAAACTACCTCCAAGCACCGCAGTGTCCCGTCCCCTTGACCCCTGACCAACTCAACGCTGTCAATGGCTACGTCCACGCGTCGACCTTGAAGCTTTCCTCGGCGAGTGGCTTGCCCGCACCCAAGCGGATTCAGCAGGCTGTTCGTGGATCCCTTCAGGCCATTCCCGACCTCCAGATTCTCCCCCATTCGGACCCGACTCCGTTAACACACACGCCATGGATAGTGCAGTTAAGATCCACAACAGCATGAGCGGCACCTCTGCCAGTGTCAACGGTGTCGTTGAGCAGCCTCCAGTCGACTCGGAGGTCGCCAGAGCGCCTCCCTAGCCGGTCAAGGAGGATGGAGTCGAGGTCGTCACCACCTGAAGCGCACCCCGAATTTCTGCCTTGCGACGCGGATGCAATCTCACGTTATCATCCCTCTAATCATGCCCGTCGGCGTCAACTCGTAGCGGAGGAGTTCAACATTTTTAGTGGAGGAAAGTCTCTTACGATCGGTTTGGATTGGTTTTGCCTCGATGGTATGGCTAAGTAGTAAGTGCGGTAAAGGACACGGACGTGTGTTCGCGTCTCATCCCGCGCCGCCTTACCGTCACCCAATGTTGTACAGCAAGACTCGTACACCTGCGCACCCGCGCTATATATATTTATGTCGAGGCGTTGCGTTCGCGCTTGACCAAGTGTCGAGTGTCGGACTAAACTAACAGACGTCGACATCAGCAGTGCATGCCCTGCCCTAGTTGGTCATGCTTACTCAGTGTTTGGACATTTCATTTGGCCCCTTAGCCACAGTGTTAATCGGAACTTCGACCAACACATAGTACGTCGTGGTCACTCAGGCCAGCAGGTTACAAAAGCGGCGAAACTCACGTCATGCGGACAAGCTGCCACGTGGCAGGCCTAAGAGGAGTGGAGGACACCACTGGAGGGTGGCTCGGGGGACGGCTTATCCCATAGGGTTGACAGATTCGGTTGAGGGGAAAGGGGGTAGGTTGGACGGATAACAGTGACTAGCCCCGAATATAGGACATCGACTACTATAGTCGCGGATCGTGTGCACTAGATTCGATAGAGGTCAGAATTCGTGGATGCGAAGGGACGCGGAGAAATTGGAGGCGTACCTTTCGCATTGGTCACAGGGCTCGATGGATGCAGGACAAATATTCTCGGAAGCAACGAGTTGGCGCGTCTCGTCTTCCGTCATTTCCTTCCAACGCCCCTCGGCGCGTTCCTTCTTCGCCCAGCCTAGAGGCACGCGATTTTGGACTTGGCAAAGCAAGACTCGCAACGAAGGTATCTTGTTTGACATGGCGGCACGCCAGGTCTCAAGCTGGTCGGAAAGTTCTTTGCTGGCAGGACAATCAAAGGCAAGTCGGACCAGGAGGCAGGAAACGGAAGATGTCCCCAGATACACGCAAAATGTCTCCTGCAGTGGGAAAGACCGTCAGTACGTTGACGAACAGGAAGGCTATCACGCGATTCGACGCACCAACCACGCGGCATCGGATAAGTAGCCCATCGCCGGCGGACACAGTATGACTGCCAGCCGAGTGACGGCGGGGGCGGACTTGAGGGCGAGGAGCAGACCCCATCCATTCGTCGGATGGCCGTACAATAGAGTATGGTGCGTGCCCGGATGGAGGACCAAGCAGCGCACGTGCAGCTCGTTTAGCATGCAGGCGAGCTGTGTGGTCTTCATCCGCCAGGAGCACACCTCCAAGCGCGGCACTTCGCACGTCAAGCCCAACCAGACCAGTTTCCCCAACCCCAGCCCCACCGCGCGGAGGCTCTGAACGTGCGGCCATGCGTCGGCCTTCCTTTGGGGCCGGGTTAGTAGGCGGTCGCGCACTTCTTGCACGGGGGCATGGGTGGGATCGGCCCACTCTATACCACAGTAGCGGATGTGCCTGCGCAGGCCCTTCAGGTACTCGGTATCCAGTGAACCGTAGTCGCGAGGGAAGTCGACGATGACGTCTTTGACGTTGGGGAATACGCGTATAAATGCGTCAATGTCGCGAGGGAGGTTCGCTGGGCAGGCGCGCAAGGTGTGCACGGCGGGGAACGACATGGACGTATCCTTAAACACGGCGTTGTAGAGCGTCACCTCCCGAAGGCCATCGCTTTGGCGGGCTTTGAGGAACGCGCTGACATCGCTCTCTTCAAGGAAATCGAGGCTTAGTGTGCGGAGATGAGGAAGGACATCTACTAGAACCCCCTGGTACTTCTTCTGGATGCCAGACATCTCTAGTTCTCGGAGACGCGGGAGCGAGTCAAGGATCGCCTTGAGCTCCTTGGGAGGGAATGAAAACGCGTCCAAGTCCAGAATGGAGAGAGACTGGAGGTTGCTTGCGGCGAGTAGGATTATTGACAATGCTCGCTTTACGTCCTTCAAAGACATGGCTTGATCTCCGCTTGGCATAGAGGTGTCGTATGTTGTTCCGGGGAGCACGAGTTCTTGGAAGTAAGACAGTCGGTCCTTTCCATGTTTGACATTAGTGAACGCAAGGAAGGAAGTCAGATGTCGCCCTTCCAGGGTGACACCCTCGCGGGGGAGTTCTGCTGAAAGGGCTCGCCGAAGAGTGTGGCAAGTGCGGGTAAGATGAGCCACGTCACGGGGTGTCAGAAGAGATACAATCTGAAGGAGTATGTCGAAATTGAGGTCGGGAAGGCCTCGCGGCCTCCAAAGTGTGATCGTTTGCATCCTGTTGTCTGCGATGGTGGTGGTTAGAACAAAGCCAGAGAAACGCCACCGCCGTGTCCTCGTGCCAGAATAAGCGCTAGAGGCTTTCGACCTGTAGATCCACCGCGGTCATGATCTAATCAATATTTTATTTTCTTCTAATGTTTATCTCGTGCGTCGTGTCTTTGGGCCGTGGGGGTTCTTCCCACTATGTGCAATGTGTGTTGTCACTGGCATTACCGCTGGTACACGTATCTGGCGGGCACTTGGGAAGTCGTCTGGCGTCTGAAAGGTCTCCTGGTGCGTCGTTGAACCAGACTTCACTGATTGAGCAAGATTATTTATATGAGTGGCACACAACATCAGCAAGTCCGAAAGCAGCGCGACGTCTCTTCAAAACATGCAAAGGGCTAGCCTACTCCGTCTTGGGTTTTGGACTTGAGGGGCTCCCAGGAGCGACGCCTGCCTTCAGGGCGGCAACATGGTGCTGCCTCTTCTCGAGATCTGAGACGAGGCTCAACTCAGCTTACCACCATAAACTGATACACGAACGGAATGCTTACCGTGAGCCCACATGGCCGCGCCGATGCGGTTCGAGACCGAGAATATAAGCCCAATGATGGGGATACGCTCCGCGAGTGCGGCGGTGAATCCAAAGACTGTCACACAAACAAGATGAGCCGAGAAGTGTCGTGGACATATGTGCGCGCATACCTCGGTAGTCCCACTTGCGCTCCTCGATGAAAACTGCAACCTGGTCTTTGGTCATGCTCTTCGCTTTGTAGTACTATTAACGATGGAAGCGATCAGGCCACAGGTCCGAACATGCAAGAGACGAAGGGGACATACGGGCTCATGCAAGTAACGTGCCGTACCAAGAGCGCGGAACGCCGCGGCGATGACCATGCCCGCGAACGGGAGGAAGTTCAGTGGGATGGAGATCACTAGCAACGCATACAGTCGCGCCATCAGCTATCGACGCCCCATCCCGCAACCGATCTTGCTAGAGAACTCACGTCGTGCGACCATGCTGCCGAGGGGGCCGCTCAGGAGGAACGAGAAACGCCACTTTGGCGGGACGGAAGGCGGGTTGTCCCACTCCTCGACGTACGGTTGCCACCAGTCGGCGCCCTTCCCACGAGACTGGATGGTCTGTTCGTATGCGCGTTCGCGCGCGATACGGATGTTGCGGGAGAGGAAGAAGTAGATAATGCTTGAGATCTGGGTGGAGAGGAAGAAGAGTGTGGCATCTGTTCATACACGCCCAGCGCATTCAGCAGAAGGAGGCGCACTCAGGGATATGGGAGGACGTACAGGTTGGGATGTCGAAGGGCAGCTGGAAGCCAAAGATGGCCTCCCTCGAGAGGCCCGTCACGCGAGGAGAGCTTTGCGCCAAACTTCAACCACCAGGACTAGCAGGCGGCCCATCACACAGAGAGGGGGAACTCACTTGACGAGGAAGTACTCCACGAACACCTTCTGGACCTTGTACGTCCCCGCCGCCTTGGAGACATGAGTACACACTCTCGTTCCCGGGTTAGCATCCGGACCGTGCTCACCCAAACAAGACCAACAGCAGCACCCCTCATGAACCCGTGCTTGCACTTGTTCCATGCAGGAACCCTCAACTTAGGATCGCTGAGGAGCCTGTAGAAGCCGACCACAACATACGACGGTGGAAATTGCAGTCGGTGAGCAGCACGTCGCAGGTTGGCTGGGATGTTCTCGCCCGCTGCATGAGGTGAAGGACTGGGAGTGCCGCTTTTGTATTCGCCAGGAAGGATTTCATTGTCTGCAGAGGCCGCTGGGATCGACATGACGAGATGAAGATGGATAAATGCGGGAGAAGGGCGACGAAGGCAAAGGTTAATAGTAAATAGCTTCTGGTGCTCCCCTGTTGGCAAACCCGCCGTCCCGGACGACTGCGGCGGAGCGCCCATGACAGTGGCAGTGTTTCCGGCTCATCGCTCGACGCTCAGGCTGAGGATAAGGATGCGCTGATGGAACTACGCGGGCAGATGAGGATAAAGAGGAAAATATTGATTTATACAGTTCTACGGCACTTCTGGAGCTCGTGGGCATCGGGACCAACAGAGAGATCGTTCGTTATATGACTACAAGCCTCCACCAGCATCATCATCCGAACCGTCTCCGAGTCGTCAATAAACAAGGGGCATGCGGAGTCCTGGACGTCGACATCGATGTTATGTGTGTGTGCGGGATGTCCTTGCAATGGCCAACCGCTCAGTTGCCTCGCGAGACCTTGTCGAGCACTGTGGTCGGCGCGTGGCATTTGACGTTGAGTTTAAGGTGCGGATCGCCACACATCCACCATCGTGCATAACGTAACGACGCGGGGCAGGGAAAGCGAAGGAGAACCCGAGAAGCGAGACACGGTCAGCGTTTGCAATGCAGATACGACGAGACGCGCGACGCACCACTCTCATATGCGACCTCGCTGAAGTCCGTTCCCTGGATCTCGGCGGCGATACCGACCAGGGAGCGTCGAAGCGCCTCCTTCGACGACGCGAACAACATCTTCTGCTTCACCTTGGAGTCGTCGGGCGACCTGATCGGCGCGATCGCGCGCGTCGCGTAGATAACGTTAGCGAACTCTGCCCGTCTCCCGAGCCCCGCCCCTCCGTCCTTCACCGCGTGCGGCAAGCATCCGCATGCGGGAGCACCGGGAATCGAATAGCGATACGTCTTGTGGACTGCACCCTGTCTAATCCAGGACGGTGCGTTGTGGCAGACAGCCGCGCACACGCAAGACGGATGGGGGAGGGAGGAGCAGAAACGCCGAGAACTTACCAGGAGTAGAACGTAATTTTGGACCGCTTTCCGCCATCATCCTTCTCATAGTCAAAGTCGTACACGGCCCACCGGCACTCGGTCTCGGGGAGGTCCGCAACGAAGGCGTCGTACGTGGAGTTCGGCTCCGCCTTCTTCTCGACGATGATCTCCGTGAAGTCTTTGTTGAGCGTGAAGATGATGTACTTGGCCTTCTTGCCCAGCTTCAGCTCCTGGTACGCCGAGAGGCAATCTGGGTTCACGCCGACGCCGGAGGCCTTCGGGGACGAGGGTGGATTGGGGGAGAAGGATGCGGATCAATCAGCGCGCCGTGAGCAGGAGAAAGGGGCATGGCGCGGGGCGTATGGCGGGATATGAGCAACGTACCATGGTTGTGGGGTGTGTGTATGGGAGGCGGTATGTAGAGGAGGAGCGGAGCCTTGGATGGAGGAGGCGAGGATGAGAGAGTGGTATATATCACGATGAGCGACAACGGCGATTGCCGCGCTCCGATTGGGCGAGGCGGTGGCCAGTGCACTCGACCTCTATTCTCTACTCATCCTTGCACATCTACGCGTCTGCAATGATATATACATATAGAAGCGATAGTAGATACACTATTCTATTATTCATTACTGGCGGCGTGCGTCCGTGATGCAGGGGAGTGTCAATTAATGGCCAAAGGTAGAGCGGCTGAAAGCAGGTGATAATGCGAGACAAAGAGCGCTGTATGAGTATGTGCCGAAAACATGACATTTGCATATGTGAATGCGCGCAGTAGGGGCAGTGTCACTGTCCATCCTGCTCGAAGACTTCATCCAGCCACCGCTCGTAGTCGTACTCAGGTTGCCCGACGCCGTTGGAGGTCGAGGGCATTGCTTGTCGGAGGAACTCGATCGCAGTCGCAGGTAGGTGCGCAACGCGCAGATCAAGTTCAGTAACGTATGGCTGCGGAATGTTAGAGAGCAGCTGAGGCGCGCAGCTTGTTAAGTGGACTTGCCTTGTCCCCAGCAATACCCCTGAATGATTCGCGCAGTTGCGCGGGCGATGTCTGGTCTTCCATGATGTCAACCTGGGACGTTTGTGAGCCGGTGCGCCGGAGGTCAAATAAAAGCAAGCATATACCAGAAGGTTGATAAACGCCTCGAAGGTAACTGCGCCGTGGTCCACCATGAGCTGATCGTAAATGAGGTCCATATCCTCATCCTGGACTAAGGTTAGCCAAGAGGCAGAGACCACTGGCGCGAATGGAGCCTACAGAATATACGATGCCGAGACTAGCAAGAGCAGCCGACATCTCGAACTGGTTTAATGTGTTTGATTCGTCCTTGTCGAAGTAGCGGAATGTACTCTCGAATTGCTCCAGTTGCGCCGGCGTCAGGTTGGTCATGTTCCGCGAAACGATCTGAAAACGCATTCAGTGTCTCTATGAACGTATCGATAGTCAAACAAACCTGGTTATCGATGAACGCGAGTTTCTTGGCTATAGTTCCGGTGACAAGTTCGAGCTCGAACCGCAAATCCTCTACAGTGAACGCGGTATAATCGTTCTCGTCGACATTCGCTGCTCGACACTCATCCTCCGCGGCGATAACAGCTTCAAGAGTCTCCGAGAAAGGTGGTATGCGGGCCTGAAGCAGTCGGACCTGTTCTATTTGTTCCTCTAATGGTCCTTCTATCGAGACGAGCTCGGTCGACATCAAACGCAGGCGCTTCTCGAAGTCATTTGCGAGGTCTGCAAATTTGTGCCTGAGGTTGTCCTTGATTCTGCAGACAAAGTTAAAAAGTTTCCTGCGGCAATGCATATTTTCGCAGCGAGTGTACATACTGTCGAATCTCGGCGTTGATACCACGCGATCGCGCAGCCTCAGCTTGCAAGAGTTCGCTCCACTCCTGATCCACGTCCA
The DNA here is from genome assembly GCA_024305745.1 of Polyporus tsugae. NCBI lineage: Eukaryota > Fungi > Basidiomycota > Agaricomycetes > Polyporales > Polyporaceae > Polyporus > Polyporus tsugae. Next base: position 2,590,737 of record JAHRBS010000013.1, read on the forward strand.
CGAGAGACAGACCGGGCGGCGGCACATATTCCCGAAGACCGTATGTCTTGAGTTTGGTCTGCACGTTGCCGAACAAGGTCGCTATGTCCTGTTTCTCTGTTACCCACGTGCGCTTCGTCGTCTGCTTGTAATTCTGGAAGGACTGCGAGTGCTGCAGCGCGTCGGCGTACGTGCCAACGAAGGACTTCGCGGCCCAGACATCCTGCATGTCTGCCATGGACCGGAGAAGCTCCCGGACGCGGCGCTCGTAGTCGTTCCTGCTCATCCAGACGGATTGCATGAGCTCTGCAAACTTCTCGACTCGCCGCGAAACAGTCTCGGTTTGCTCTGGCGGAGGGTTAATCATAATTGATCCTAACTGATTAATACCTTCGATCGACGTACCCATTGACGAAAATGCGTGGAAAAAGCCAGCGACGTAGGTCATTACACTACGTTCATCAGGGTGTTGAGTATCGCACAAATCAGCGACCTCGAGCAGTTGCTGTAGAGGTTTAAGGGGGTCCATCAACAATCATTGGAGTGCGAAGAGGTGAGTAGACGAACAGGGATACCGAGGTGTTCCTGGGCGATTTGGAAAGCCAGACGCGTGTTACCATGGCGGTCGGTCTAGTTTACGGCATGTTAGAAATCAAACTTGGTTCGAAAGCCAACCCTCTAGTTTACCTTGTCCAGTTTGTCATAGTCGATGAGGTCAGGTCGATGGCAGTGGATGAGAGCGCAACTAGACACCAGCATGACTTACGACCGAGAAGAAGGCGCAAAGTAACAATAACGTACAGGGCAAGGCCGTCGGACCAGCTGTAGGAGAAGTCTTGGACGTTGCATTCTTTGTACGGAGCCGTCTTACGCTGACACCATAGAAGCAAGCCTTCTTTCGCTGACACACCCTCCTCACTTTGAAGGAACAATTCAAACTTAGAAAAATCTGCTGAGTGTGGCATGAAGCAGGCCAGAGGCGACGGACCTGATGTCCGCAATAGTAAACCGAAGAATGAGAGTCCAAATCATGCCAAGGATGAGCTTCAGGTTCCCGTCGATGATATCTATGACCCTGGTCGAGACGAGCTCAAACGCAAAAGCATGAATTGCTGACCTTCCGGACCAATATTGGTGAGCTTCACGCCGCGCGATGTGATGAATTCGAGTGCTTTGTTCACATTCTCCGCCTTCTGGATACGCATCCTCGGAGCCTTGTTGTAACGACCCAAAGAAGTATCCCCTGGTCGGTGTTGAGAGCCATGTAAAGACGTAGGGGAACATGAAGCGCACCCATAATTTCCTAAGGGTTCAGCCGCATGAGCACGAATCCCGAGGGACTATGCAAGTACTCACCATGAGCTGAATCAGCCGTACGCCATCGGACAGGTCCCGGACAAGAGAAGACATTGGAGGATAACCATTCGCCTCCAGCTTTGTGTTGAGCCTGGCAGAGTAAAATTTAATCGCGACGAACCAGCTGCGGAAATCGAACCAAGTACCACTTGCAGAACGTCCTTTCTTGCACATCCCGAGAGCGTGACTCGAGAGAGTCGATTGTGTTGGGAGAAAGTGGAGAGAGGAGGCCCGCGCCCCAAGACATGCGTTTGGGGCCGTAGATGGCGTCCATCGCGACGGAATGAGGGGGGAAGTGGGAGATGGGGGAAGAGAGGCTGGTGGCGGCGAGATGGGAGAGGAAGCTCTGGGCGAGAGGCAGCAGGTGGGCAGCAGGCCGGGACGCGCGGAGAGTGACGGCTGTGGCGCGCGCGAACTAATGCGCGTATTCAAACTCCGAAACGCGTCCTCGAATCCGCGCGACTCGCGACTCACACCTGCTCTCCACTCTTGTTCCTCAACCACCACCACCACTGTCTCGCGCCGGCTCTCTCTGTCACAGGCCACCATGACGACGACACAGTTCGACAGAATCTTCCACGGGCTCTCCTCAGAGGTCGGCAGTACGTGTTCTCGAATATGTTTGGGGCGTTTGGGTTGTTGGCTTAATCTTCTTTCCGTGGATAGAATTCCGTATCGCGGTGAGCGGTATGGCGTGGAAGGGGGAAGAAGGGGACCACATGGTCGCAATGCAAGCCTCAGACATCAAGTGGGCGCAATGGATTCGCGTAGCGCGCAATTACCAGGTCCGGATTGGCTTGAAGGACCGGTCAAAGGAGACATTCGATGGTTTTGTGCGCGAGGTGAGTCACCGTCGCTTCCGAGCTTGGTCGTGGCGAAATACGGATTGTGTCTACAGGATCACGACCGTCTGGCGCATCTTCTCAAACAACACTTCAGTGTCACGCTTGAGACGAAGGAGGTGTCTTTCAAGGGTTGGAATTGGGGCGTGACGGATTTCCAGGGTGCGTTCTAGTTGCAGCACTCTATCAATTACATGCCGACCCCGGTCTCCAGGTCAAGACCTTGCATTCCTTGTCTCGAACAAGACTGCCTTTGAACTCCCGCTTACGCAGGTAGCCAACTCGAACATCGCTGGCCGTACGGAGGTCTCCCTGGAATTCGCCGCACAAAATAAAAAGCAGTCCCGAGGTGCTCCCGATGAGATGGTTGAGATCCGCTTTTACGTCCCCGGTACGCAAACTAAGAACCGCGGGTCCGACGCTGGGTCACAAAAGTCCGATGTGGAGGAGGATGGTGAGGAGATCAGTGCTGCGCAAGCCTTCCACGACCTCGTAAAAGACAAGGCGGAGCTCGGCACAGTCTCTGGCGACATCATCCTCAGTTTCGACGAGGTCAATGTTCTCACACCCAGAGGTCGATACGATGTCGACATGTATCCCGAGTTCCTGCGGTTGCGTGGGAGAACATACGACTACAAGATCATCTACGGCAGTATCTCAAAACTGTTCCTTCTTCCCAAAGATGACCTGCATGTCCTCTTCATCGTGAGTTCAGTCTCATTCTCGCAGATTCCTCGGCCTTACACCCTCCCATAGCTTGGCCTCAACGTCCCAATCCGTCAAGGTCAGACAAGATATCAATATCTTGTTATGCAGTTCAACCGTGAGGAGGAGATCACGGCGGAGCTGAACATGACCGAGTGCGTGTTTGATAGGCAAGCCTGTTCAATCGCACCTAGCTCACTCCACCTACACCGTCAGGGAGGAAATCGCGAAGTATGACCGGCTAAAGAAGAACTACGAAGACCCCACCTACGAGGTCGTCTCTGGCATCTTCCGTGCCCTCTCCAAGAAGAAAATTATCGGCGCCGGCAACTTCCAAAGGTACGTCTCCATCCCCGAGTCCTCCGATCCAGGCCCACGGCGCTCACATCGCGTGCGCAATCCCAGCCGTGACGGCCACCCGTCGGTGAAGGCGAACCTGAAGGCCGTCCAGGGCGACCTCTTCCTGCTCGAGAAATACGTCTTCTTCGTCTCCAAGCAGCCGACGCTTATCGAGCTCTCCGACATCCACCAGGTCGTGTTCTCGCGCCTGGGCACGAGCATGGGCGCTAATGCGGCGCGGACGTTCGACATGAAGATCGTGACTAAGGTCGGATCCGACCTGACGTTCACGAGCGTCAACAAGGAGGAGCACGAGGTCGTGAGCACGTACCTCCAGGACAAGAAGGTGAAGACGAAGAACGAGATGATGGAGGGCGAGCTCGCGATCGGCGTCGACGACGAGGATGAGGAGATGCAGAGCGTCGCGAGCTCGGGCGAGGAGGCGCCGAAGCCGCGGCGCGGGGACGAGGACGATGATAGCGAAGAAGGTCAGTGCCCCAGCGTGTTTCCTGCATCGACGCGCTGTATGCTGACTTTCTCATGATCGCTCAGACGAGGACTTCAAAGCGTCAGACTCAGACGCAGGCTCCCCAACAGACTCGGACTCGGACTCGGATGGTGGCAAGACCGCGTCCGACGCAAGTGGCGACCGTGACTTCATGAAGGCCAAGGCCAAGGGTAAGGGCAAAGCGAAGGCTGCGCCTAAGAAGAAGGCCCCTGCGAAGAAGGGCAAGGCGGATGAGAGCGACGCGGACGAGGATGACGAGAAGCCGAAGAAGGCCGCGCCTAAGCCTAAACCCAAGGCCAAGGTCAAGAAGCAGGACGACGCGATGGACGTGGACGATGAGGAGAAGCCCAAACCCAAGCCCAAGCCCAAACCGAAAGCAAAGAAAGAGGGAGAGGAGGGGCCAGCGAAGAAGAAGCAGAAGACAGCTGGAGATTGAGTGGTTCTGTGGTGCCACTTCTTCCGCGTCGCTAGAGCTCATTGGTCTGTCACCGTGGCATTGTCGGCGTGAGCCCCGTGTTGTTACTCTACTAATTCCTTGCGTTGTTGCGTCGTTGTAAGTTACCGTATCCTCGACCACGCTATCTTAATTTCATCTTCATGATCAGAAGGTCCTTGTAAAAGTTTTGCTTCGACTGGTGTGAACCCGCGTGTGTGCAAGAGCGCCACAAGGTCGTGGCAAGAATACTGTATAGCATGTTTAAATTGGCAGCGTGTACTATGATCTCTTTCACTGCCACCTATTAGAAGTGCGTCGTGTACGATACAATAGGATGTGATAGCATATAGCCACTGCGCCGGAAACTGTTCTCCCCGCCCGTCGCATCAAATGAAGGGAGGGGACTCTGACCGGGTGATCATGGCTGGGCGTTGGTGCAACCTTACACGTGCGTATGGCTGCGCTTCTCGAGGGCGGCGGGGCGGTAACGGGGATGACAGGCGACTCATGACAACCCGTCGCGTTGCGTCGAAGGGCGTGCGAGGTTTCATATACTGTTGCGAGACGGAAGAGAACAATGTGGGTGACCCTTGGAATTTCAGCCAGCAACAACGAAGAGGCTGGGTATAGCCCAACTCACCTTCGAGTTTGCAATCACACACGCTCCCCAAATTCCACTGGCATACCATCCGCCATGCCTATCTCATCTTCATCTTCCTGTGGCAAGCCTTCCTCGCGAGTCGAGTCTTCTTCGATCATGTGTGCTGGCACATCCTCGTCCGTGCCCATCGAATGCACAAAGTTGAGCCCCGTGCGGACCTGTGATCCCATGGTTGCGATGAACGCAGGGAGCGCGCTATCGCTACCCTGGCGGCCTGCCGCGATGTTCAGCGAGGATATCGCCGACGGCGAGGACGGAGTGGTTCCGGTGCCAATTCGCTTGGTGCAGGTCCAAAAGGAAATGACAGGTCAAGACCGCGGTCACTCTTCCACGTATGGCTCAGCAGAGGGAGAATTCGGAGGAAGATAGGGTTGACGTACGGAGATGTTGTAAAGATGGCGTAGGTAGCAATAAAGTCGGACGGAGCCTGGCATGCCGCCGCCGCATGCGAGTGCGATCAGGACGAAGGATCATATTAACATGCAGTGGGAGACAGGCATATACCTGAGAGAGTGCCGTATCAATGATATTCATGACAGTGATGACGCTGGTATTGGTGTTATCGTGGCATGAGCGGTAGTAGGTAGCGGAGACGATTCTTGGAGGGACTCACATGAAGTACACGCTCCCTGCCATAAGATTTGAACCAAAACTAAGGCAGGAACAATACCACATGAGCACGCACCATTATGCAACATGACACGGGCTAATGATTGCCCATCCAATATTCCCTGCTGCGCTTTGTACGATGTACATGTCTTGTGCCATGTTACGAACAGAACAAGGAGATCTCCTCCGATGAAACTTATTCTACAAGATAAATTTACTGTTTGAACGTCAATACTAATCGCAAATAGGTGACGATGGGTGCTACATACCACTATTGGAACGGTCAATTAAAATCATTATTGGGTGATGTATACCAAGGGTAGTAGTCAAACAGATTCTTACCCATTTACCAGTCCTACGGATATAGGTGCCTGAACAGCGGTGCAGTAGAAGGGGCCGGGTAGCACGGCCATTTTGTCCATGCCATTTAACACCTAGTCAGACATTAGCAAGTCAGAACTGGGGCATTCTACAAGATGACAGTTAGCGAGAGGTGCACGCACCGATATAACGAATCCCGGCACAAACAGGAGCAGAAATATACAGATTGCTACAGCTTTATTGTTTGGCAATAGAGCATAGACACGCATAGACGAGAAGACTGTGAAAGGTCGCTTGTAAGATATTCAAGACCATCAATATCAAACAATGCATGTTTGCCTGTGCTTACCAGCCGGGGCTAGCATACCCACTATATTTATTGTGATTTGGAGGTAATTGTTGACTTGACAGCTACGAGCACCTTCAAGTGAGCATGCGAGCGACCACTGGTATCAGCAGGGCACAATGGACTACATACAGCTGAGGGTGCATCAGCATTCTACAAAAGGTTGGATGGTAGCACAGAACGCTCACCATTTCAGACATAGAGAACACCGTTTGCAGTGGTAGAACTACCAGAACAATGGCTGAGTAACGACTCAGCCAGTAGAGGAGCACTGTGGCAGTGAGCCTGTTGCCCTTGCGAAAATCCCAAAAACAACGAATTTCGTGGTCTAGATTGATGAGCCAGTCATAGACGACAAGTGCTAGATGCAGACGACAAATTGGCAACCTGTTGTGTCATCAAAGCCTTTAAACCCACCAAACATAGTGAAGTACAAGTACTCTCCAGTCAGTCTTGTTGAGATACAGATGCCGATAATGAGAAATTGTCAGCGTCGATGTGCAATAAGCCCGTATGCAAAAACGTACAAAGAGACACATCATCAACCAAGGCTATCGGTGCTTGTGAGGCCATGATGGAGATAGCTGTTGAGCGCGGCACTGCCAAGCGCTGGCAGCCAACATAGCCGCTAGGCTGTGACACCGCCATAGCGCCAGTTGTCACACATGCCAGATTACTCATAGCCTCGTCTATGATAATCACGCACAGCTCGACTGTGCACCGTGTATGCTACTGTACAGTTCTTATGTAATCTAGTAGTATATATACGGGCTCCCCAGAGCCCCCAATACAGACAGTTCTTTACACCCTACCACCATCATCACTTAACAAGCCTCAACAACCCCTCCAGATGAGTATGCGGAGCTTCCGCTAGAGTTGCTGCCCGGTGTGGGCTTTGCCCCCGGGTTCAACAGGTTATGAGCCCTGGTGATGCCCAGGTACTGCGCCGCTCATTGCTGGCTGCGACCTGTGAGGCTCCCAGCTCGCCTGGAATCCCTTCGTCGCCGTTATGGCAGACGACCTGTTGGATGGATGTGGCGCGATTATCCGCTGCCTGCCATCCACAGCGGTGGAGCTGGATGTGGCGCGCCTTCGAGGTCGCTGCCTGCCCTCCACCAAATAGAGGGGGAACCTATGCCAGCGCGTTTTTCCATGACCGCTGCCCTAAAAAGTCTTTGTGGATGTTGACTGACACGTCTTCTTCCCTCCAGACTTTAACCCCTCTCGCACGATGTCGAACGCGCTCTACACCGCCGTTACCAGCGTCCTCACGGGCCCCAACTACCTCGAGTGGGCCGTGACCATGGAGTCCTACCTCCTGGCACAAGGACAGTGGAAGGTCATCAACGAGTCTCGCCCCGCCACCAACGCTGACAAGCAAGCGGAATGGGACGAACTCAACGGCAAGGCCATGGGTAACATCCGCCTTCGCCTCACTCAAAGCATCATCAGTGCCATCGCTAGCAAGACCACTGCCGCGGACATCTGGAACCACCTCAAGACGAACTACGGGAAGCCGGGCATCCCCATCGTCTATCAAGACTTCCGTGCCGCGATCAGTCTCACCGTCCCTAGCGACTCCAATCCTATCCCAGCCCTCGACAAGCTCGAGGCGCACTTCCAGCGCCTTGATACCAACAAGTTCGACGTTTCAGAGCACGTCAAGGGGATGATGCTCGTCTCCAAGCTCCCTCAGTCCATGGATCCCGTCATCCAGGTCTACATCTCTGGCCTCAAGGATGACGCTGCTGGCCCTGCCATCAAGAAGATCACGCTTGCCGGCGTCCGCCAGGCCGTGATCATGCACTGGGAACAGCGCCAAGGACGTCACCAGTCGCGTAACAACGCCAACAAGATCAGCGCTGTCAAGCGCAAGGGGCCGGACCCCAACTTCCGTCAGCAGCAGCAGCAGCGCCCTCAGCGGCAGCAGCAGCAGCAGCAGCAGCGCCCTGATGGGCAGCAGCAACAAGGCGGACGCTCTCGCGGCCGCCGCTCTGGACGTGGTCGTGGTGGACAGCCAGGTGCGCACCAACATGCGCACTTTGCCCATATGGTTGACGTGGTGCCTTTTGCCCACATCACTGACGTCCCAACCACGATCACCCAGGGCCCCAGCGGAGTGGAGGATCCGCGCGCTCTCATGCGCAAGCCTGTCCGCGTGAAGACAGGGGACAACAAGTACCCCTCGCTCACGTCTGCCATATCCCTCGCCGAGGAACTCGGCATCCAGCCGACGTTCGAGCGCATCCGCATCCTCGAGGACCTCGTCCGACTCCAACAGGCCCCTCGCGCCCCGGAGGAACAGAACCGCGCGGCCTCACCCGCGGCCACCCCACTCGCATCTTCATCAACCCTATCTCCGACGATGAGTGGTGGCGACGACTTGCCCAGTGGCACCAAGGAGAGCAGCAGTTCGCAGTTCGAGGACTCGGACAGCGAGGAGGACCGCGCGCCCAAGCGCAAGCGCACCCTCAGGGAGCGCATGTCAGAGCGCACCCTAGAGGAGCGCCTCACCCCTCTGGACGACCCGATGAACGAGCTGACGGACGACGAGGACGTCGTGTCGCTCGGAGTGGTTGAAGATGAAGTTGAATCTTTCTTCGATCAGTACTGGTCAGTCTATTCTTCTCCCCACAACAAGTTGTATGCTGACTTCGCGCCCTTAATGGCAGCTGATAATGTCGCAAGTCCCTCTTGTCGTGTAAACAGCCCGCATGTATCTGTAGCTATAGAGCAGAATACATGTCCTCACCACTCTTCACATGCTAAGTGTGCGCGCTGTAAGGGAAAGAATAAGCAGATTGAACGGCAAGACTCGAACATGTGGATGCTCGACTCAGGAGCGTCAATGCACTTTACGTTCAACATGAGTGACTTCGCCGATTTCCGGTACTACAAAGTCCATCGACCGCTATACACAGCAGATGGGGTCACGTTCATGACTGGTGAAGGGACTGTCTTCCTAACTTTAGAGTCTGGAAAGACCATAAGGCTGATGAATGTCGCCTTGGTCCCAAATCTTACCAACAAACTTGTTTCAATGGGAGCATTACTCCGTGAAGGAATGAAAGCGCGTGCATCGACCGCTAGTATCTCCTTCTACCAAGCAAATGAGCTTGTAGTCACGTTTCAACCACGAAACATTGGTGACACTATTTATGTCATCTTCACGCAGCCTTTACTGGCGTGAAACATGATCACAGCCTTTGAAGCTGTCGACTATGATACTCTACACCGTCGCTTAGGACACCCTTCGCGCGATGTGCTGAGACATGCTCGGAAACACACTGACAAGTGCCCGCATGTTGAGATTCCCAAAGAGGACTCGATTTGCCGAGGATGTGCTGAAGGCAAAATGCCATCGCAATCCCATCCGCTCGATCTTAGACGAGCGTCGAAACCTTTTGAGCTAGTCCACACGGACCTCAAAGAATTCCCTGTCCCTTCGTACCACAAACACAAGTACGCTATACTGTACTATGATGACTACACTTCACACGTGTGGACCATCAAACTTCGTACCAAGGACACTGCCCTACAATCTACGCGACAATGGTTGACATATGTCGAAAACCAATATGGCGCGAAGGTGCAGAAATGGAAATCTGATGCTGGAGGTGAATTGAAATCAAAAGCCTTCACGAATATGCTCAAGGACAGAGGCATCGAGATTATAACCAGTGCACCACACATTCATCAACAGAATGGCCGTGCTGAGCGCATAATTCGTACGCTCATGGACAAAGGGGAGGCAATGCGACACGACACTTGCATACCTCAGTCCTGGTGGGAATTCTCCTTTGATCATGCTACACACGTCTATAACAGGACGCCTATGCGTCGTCTGGAATGGCGAACCCCCTATGAACTTCTATACGACTCCAAGCCAGACATTAGCCACCTACGCGTCTTTGGATGTGGAGCCTATGTCTTCTTGCCACCTGAAGTGCGGAAGAATAAACTATCCCCCAAATCGGAGTTGATGGTTTACCTTGGCATCGGCGATGGAGGTCACAATTATAAGTTCATGCGCCTACCAAACAATGTCATCTTTACAGCTGCTCAAGCGCTATTTGATGAACATATGTTTCCGAAGTGTCCGCACGAGCAGAAGCGACAGAGGCAGCAGATTGCGCCCAATGAAGAGGAATCACAGGAATCCGCGGACCAAGTCCCCGCTCCTAAGAATCTCCCTGATGACGATGAGGAGCCACATTGTCCTCCCAAAAACCTTCCTTCTAAAAAGGACAAGGGCAAGGCGCGAGACGTCGCACCTCCTGCACCACCGGCTGAACTACCTGTACAGCGTACTTCACACAGACAGACGCCGCCAAGTGTGCATAGCCCTGTGTTGCCGCAATCTCCTCTGGTTGAAAGATCTGGCGCGAGTTCTCCGCGATGATCTGGGAGAGAACGGAAAGTACCAGTTCGCGAAGGGAATGTCTATGGTGAATCACGACACCCTACAGACATTTTCAAGGACATAGAGAAACGGGAATCGTGGAAGAAAATGGTTGAAGTTCGTGGAGAAACGAGTCGCTCTCGTACCGCGCCACCATCCAGAGATGAGAGGCTTCCCGGGCCTAGCTCTTCTCAATCACTTCCGCGATCACGCGATGAACCCGTACTCCGTCCACCTTCGAAATGGACCACGCCACGGGAGCCTACTCCCATGATCTCACCTAGTAGCAGCGACGCTGAGGAAGAGGATGACTCTGGTCCCATACCGGAACCTATACCTGCAGAGCCAGTCCCTCCACCTCACTCAGGCGCTCCTAGTGAGCAAAGCTCAGAGGCACACTCAAACGAAAGTTCTGAGGAAGAAACTGATGATGAGGACGAATCATCTGAATACGAAGATGATGATGATGAAGACGCGTCCTCAGAGGAAGTCGAAGATGCCCTGCGTGATCCAGACGGAACTGATGTGGCAGAACTATGCCGGGAAGGGGGAGCATATCTCATCCAATACCTTATTTCTAAGGCTATCCCACCAGACGATGAGGGGGAGAAGGCCTCGCCACTTAATGTGCGCGAATGGACCTTCCGTGATATCGCTGTCCTACCAAAGGATGAGCGAAAGGAGTGGTTCAATGCTTGCCGCGAAGAATTAGAGGCTCTTCGCAGGCGCGATGTGTATGACTTGGTTGACCGGCCCAAAGGGCGAAAGGTCGTCAAGAACCGCTGGGTATTCGACGTCAAAACTGACGGACGAAAGAAAGCCAGGCTTGTTGCGAAAGGCTTCTCCCAGGTCGAAGGCGAAGACTTCGACAAAATATTCTCCCCAGTTGTACGATTCGAGACAGTGCGTCTCATCACAGCATTAGCAACACTCGAGGACTGGCATATCTCAGGCCTCGATGTACGCAGTGCCTACCTATATGGCAAGCTGGACGAAGAGATATATATGGAGCAGCCAGAAGGGTTTCGCACACCCGGCACAGAGCACAAAGTCCTCAGACTCAAACGTGCTCTATATGGGCTTAAGCAGGCAGGTTTAGCGTGGTGGCGCACCTTGTCTGAGTCCATGACATTGATGGGCTTTAAACGGCTCAGCAATGATGCAGGCATATACATCTACAAACACTCTGATGGAGCACTTGTAGTTGTTATCGTCTATGTTGACGATGCACTCTTTTGTGGGCAAAATAGGAAGCTCGTAGCTGAACTGAAAGCTCGCTTCATGAGAAAGTGGGAGTGTCGAGACCTTGGCAATGCCAAAGAGTTCTTACGCATGCGTATTACACGCAAAGGCAACGATATCCACCTGGATCAATGCGCCTACCTAGAGAAAGTACTGGAACGTTGCGGTATGACTAACGCGCGACCAGCTACTACTCCGCTCCCAGCAGGTTACCAACCTGAGCCCAACAAAGAGCAATCCACACCAGAGCTTCGCTCTAGGTTCCAGACAGTCATCGGTTCCCTACTGTATATCATGTTAGGAACAAGGCCGGACTTAGCCTTCGCTGTGACAAAATTGTCCCAGTTTGCATCCAACCCATCTGAGGAGCACCTCAAGCGTGCACTCTATATCTGCCGCTATCTGGTTGGAACCAAGGATTACTCCCTGGTTTACAAAGGCAAAGCTCAGACTGGCTTAGTTGCCGGTACTGACTCTGATTGGGCATCAGATCCCAACACTCAACGCTCGCAGACAGGATTCTTCCTGAAACTAGCGGGTGGTGTTTTCTCGTGGACTTCACGTGCACAGAAAACGATTGCTCATTCCTCAACTGAGGCTGAGTATATGGCGATGAGTGATTGTAGTCGCCAAGTAGTCTGGGTTCGCAACCTACTTGCAGAACTCGGCTACTATATCGATCATATACCTCTTTCTGGAGATAACCAAGGGTCTATCTTCATTGCATCGAATCCAGTAACGGAGCCGAGGTCTAAACACATCGACATCCGCTATCACTACATTCGGGAGGTACATGAAAAGGGCATCGTCGACCTATTCTACATTGAAGGTGACGACAATCCCGCCGATATATTCACCAAGAACTTGGGAGCGACGAAATTCGTTAAATTCCGCTCTCAACTCGGGCTCCACTTTCCACGGCCAGCTTATAGCGCCAAATCCGCTTTCGTACCCATGCCGAGTACTTAGCGAGGGGGAGTGTTGAGCGCGGCACTGCCAAGCGCTGGCAGCCAACATAGCCGCTAGGCTGTGACACCGCCATAGCGCCAGTTGTCACACATGCCAGATTACTCATAGCCTCGTCTATGATAATCACGCACAGCTCGACTGTGCACCGTGTATGCTACTGTACAGTTCTTATGTAATCTAGTAGTATATATACGGGCTCCCCAGAGCCCCCAATACAGACAGTTCTTTACACCCTACCACCATCATCACTTAACAAGCCTCAACAACCCCTCCAGGTGAGTATGCGGAGCTTCCGCTAGAGTTGCTGCCCGGTGTGGGCTTTGCCCCCGGGTTCAACAATAGCTGTGTTGGAATTGACAGAAGGCGAGATGGTGCAAAGAGGACCATCACTAGGGGTTTTATGGGGATACAACAAGTCCTCCGCAGATGATAGATGGAAAGAAGCAGGAAGGACACCGCATCCACTAGACATATGGTGCACAGGCATAAGGCAGATAGATGTCTAGATGGTCGGAACTGAGGGTTGTCGATGCACTCACTGCATGCGTCCATCCTAACCCATCATCATGTCCACGGGGAAGAACATCATCTCCCTGCCGCGACATGGCGCACATCTCAGTTGTAGAACAAACGAACCTCACTGCGATCTTGACCGTCATGTAGGACAGGACGAGCGTCCAGCTTGAAGATGTGGGTCCTATTCTCAAGCTTCTCCGATCGCATGCACAAGAAGTCGTCAATACTGCCCTCTTACCGTCGCTGGTGCCAGTGGCCCAGTGAGTTTCCCTATAACAGAAAGGTGAGAACATACGAAAGGTCAAGGGTACAATGACAGTGTTAACGTTCGGCCAAAGTTCTCACTCTGTGAACGTGTCCAGATCCGCACATGTCACAGGCCTGTCCAACCTAAGTCAGCGCGAGCATGAGCGCGTCCGCAGTCACCACCACCACGTCCACATTGAAAATTGAGATGCCAAATGTAGAGAGATACTTGCTCAGCCGTCCTGAAACGATCGCAGAATACACCAAGAGAACACGCACGTCTATGACATTCTACCAGGTTTTTTTATTTTTTTTATTTTAATAATCTCAGGATGTCGGCAGTACTGTAGTACATGAGGAGCTTATGTAACTAAAAGCAGCGCGTCTCCCGGTATCCTACATTCAGTTGACGCATGTGCTTGCGCACAGGTAGGACCACGGCCGGAGGCCAGGAGTGGTAGGGAGGGCCGGTCGGTAATTTGCCGTCTTACCGCCGGCCCGGCGATCGTGTTCCAGGGGGTGGAGCCTCCACGTCAGATGCGGGAATTATAAGCTCGTCCACCTGGGCCATGCCTGTAGCGGGTGTCCGCGGGTGAGGACAATTTTTCTTTGTTCTACCCACCGTGGGCCCACGCGTGTGAGGGTGAGCCTGCGGGGGGGGGGGCGCAGGTATCAGTCGATGTGGACGATCAGCGCGCTGCGCTCCATCAGTGGGAGCGTGCAGGGTGTTGTGTCCGTGTGATTTGTGGCGACAATTGACGCGCTGCGATCCAATGGAGGACGCATGCAGGGCGTGATGTCTGCGGATGGCGGATTGCATGCTGCGGCACAAGGCGGCGGCGTGCAGGGAAGGGCTCGAGGGAACAGCACCGATGGCGGCGGTTTGTCCGGATTGAGCGCGACCAGCCACTCAGGGAGCTGGCAGCCGATCGCGCGGTTGGGGGGTGGGCCTTCCGGGTGCACAACTGGGGCGCAACGCCGGTGGCGGTGTGTGCAGACTCGGCCTTTGCGCGTGCAAGGCGCGAGCATGTGATAGTACTGCCGAACCACGAAGTCGCCGTGGAACGGATCTGTGAAGGAGACGATTCTGTATGCATAGCGTCCAGAATCGAGGTCGCGCGGAACTGCAGCACGAAGCCGGTGTTCCGTGAGCCAGCGAGGCGGGCGGAGGTCGGCGCATGCGCTCGGCCACAGTCGCCAGCTGTTGGGGATGTTCCGGGGATCGTTGCCATTGTCGGCCGCTACCTCATCGAAGAGGTGTGTGTTCCGTTGGGCGATCAACAGGATACGTCTGTATGCGTGGCCGGTACAGAACCGCTCCCAAAAGGGGGTCCAGATGGCCCGGTTTGAATCAGCAGGGAGATAGACTTCATCTCACAGGTGTGTTTTGGACAGCGACCCAGCCGCGATCAGGCTAGTGCCGACCGCGATTACGTTGGGTATTTCGCACGGGTCGTGTGTGTGTCCGTTCTCCTCAAACTTGGAGATGTATCGGAGATAAGCACGAGCGCCCTGGAAGTGCACCAGGACGTTCTCGCTCATTTCCGTGTGTGTATTATAAATTGCCATGAGGACGGGGACCTCGGCAAAGAGTGAAGGGGGGAGATGGAATGCGCTCTTCGCAGGAACGAACGTGCCCTCCTCATTTGTGATCACATCAATGAGAGTGATTAACGCTTGTGTGTCGTCGACCTCCTGGCACACACGTTCCCCAAGGGCAGGGATTTTGTGCCATTCGTCGACTGGGATGATGAGTGCGATTTTCGCGAACATCGTGATTTGTGCCCGAGAGCGGAGCCGATATGGCAGTCTGCCCTCTAAGGGGTAGTGGGTGAAGGTCGACATTGCCACATCGAGTGGCATGTCGGCCGGTATGTGTGTGGGGGGTAGGTACAAGGGGGGTGCGCTGCGCGTGTGGTGCACACTGCTTGACCCCCCGGTCCCCGCCCGGGTAGTACTTGGATGCATTGTTGGTCTCCCTGGGACCAGGAATTGGAAGGGGTGAAGGACCCCTGGTGTACTGTACTCTACGTAGGTGGGGGCAGCGTAAACGATGGAAGCGCCCACTGGATGGTGGTGGTACGAGGGAGAGAAGGGACGCATTTTACCGGGTCTTTTTTTTGTTCTTTTTTTTTTAATAATCTCAGGATGTTTGCAAGGCTGTGGTACAAGACGTGCTTAAGTAGCTAGCGGTTGCAGGTTTCCCAGTATCCTACGTTCGGTTGACACCTTGTGTTGGTGCACAGGTAGGACCACGGCCGAAGGCCAGGAGTGGTAAGGGCGGGGCCGTGTGGCTGACCACAGTTTAAGCCGCACGGCCCGTCGAGTGAGAGCCAGACGGATGCGTCTGGGAATGGCGGGCTGGGTCTGCTAGGACGTCATATCATCCGAGTGACTCGAGTGCGCTGGTGTACTTGCATGCGTTTCCGGCAACCAGAGGTTGTAGGATCCGCAGGTTCAGTGCGTGTGTAGCCCAGGGCTTGTAAGCTGCAAGGTCGTCGTAGAAGGTCCTGATGAAGTCGCCGGCGGCAACATTATCGTGGTTGCGTGTGAGCGGGAAGCTGCCAGGCAGTCCTTGCAGGAAACTGGTCGGGTCCTCCTTGAAGAGGGACTGTCATGAATGTTCCATTTGGTGCCTGCTACCAGTGCCTTAGTTTCCTTTTTTGGACGATCTACTTCTCACATTGTACTTATTGTTCTCCGTTGCATTGTATCTCGTCCTTTGTTCCTCAGCACAATAGCTCCTTATTGTCCATCGTCGCTATTGTTCCATTTCCATTGTTCACCCGTGTCCATAGTTACCTATTGTCCCCGGGTTCTCATTGTCCTCTATACGTATATAAGGACCTGTACTTTGCTGCCTGGAGACCTCAGTTTTGAGAAGCCCTTCCTGCGCGAGTTTTCCATCGTACTCGCGAGGGGCAATTTGAGAGAGGAGTTTGGAAACATCGAAGGGGGCGGGCGTGGCCATGATGGAAGTGGGTGATGAGGGTGGAGAGGGACTTGGCGCGGGTGAGGGACCTGGCACAGGTGAGGGGCTACTCGGGGTGTTAACAACAACGGTTTGTTGTGGAGGGGTCCCTGCTGGAGAGGGTGTGGGTGGGGGGTTGGATGTCCGTCGTGCAATACGGTCACTGGCTAACGTAAGTGCTTGGCCAAGTGGAATGGATCCCAACGAGGGTGATCCGCTGGGAGTGGGGATACGACTAGGAGCACGGCTAGGGGGACGTGTGCCTGGTCGGCTGATTGCAGCGGCAGAGGCTGCTCGTGGGAGGCGGTTGGTGGGGACTCTGGGTCGTGACTGGGTGATGAGATCGTTCTGCTCTGGGGCGGTTGCGACAAAACTGGGATACTGAGACCAGCTTTCCTCATCCCAGTCAAAGGTGTTCGACCGGTTGGGGCAGGGTTGTTGTTCGCAGATGTACCACCGTGAGTCGAACTCATGCCAATGCTGGTCTTTGACCGCGACGATGTGGAAGACGTGCCCGTATGTACTGCAGCTCGCCAGGTTGTTGGAACTCGCTTCCTATCCAAGGAACAGAGATGGCGGGTGCACAATCCAACACTGTCTGCTCAGCCTCCTCGGCCTATTGCTGTGTCTTAACCACGAGGGACACGAGCCCAGGGGTGTCCTGCCTTGGCTTTGTTTCGCCGCCTTTCTCTAGCCTCCCACGCCATGAGGCGGACCACTTCTGTCGGTGCCGGGGTCTCGGGTTAGGAGCTTTCCGCGCACTGTACCACTAAAAGTGGCAAGCCTCGAGTTGAATCAAGACCACGTCCGATGGTGTGACTAGAGTGCGCACTATGCTAGGCCAACACAGAGGATCTGAGTGCGTACCGTACGAGGGGAAAGGGGAATGATAAATGTGTGTAAACTCCTGGGGGAAAGGTGCGCTGGTGCTCGTGGAGAAGTTTCGACCTAATGTTACGACTGGACGTCGAGTAAGGATCAGGGATACATACGAGATGAGCAGGAGCACCGACAAGCACTTGTGCAGCGAGAGCGGAGCAAGGCTCGACGGTCAGGGCTGGAGACAAGATGTATTGAGTGAGGTAACTAACGAGGGAAATACAGCGAGGCTTACCTGGAGACTAAGCTTTGTAGCTAATGCCCGCATCTACTACGATCTCCTCGAGGCGCAAGGAGTCACGCACGAGATCCACTGGATCACGATCCTCAACAAGTTGACCAGTGGCGCTGCTGAGTGGGCCGGTCCATACATCGTCACGGTGGCCAGCGGCAATGTTGCGTGGTCGGACTTTGCGGCCTTTGAAGGGTCATTCAAGGCGCACTTCTGCGCTGCGAACGACGAGGAAGCGGCTGTCGCAGAACTCACCAAACTCTGCAAGGCTTCGCATTGGCTTGGCACCGTCAAGGACTATACTAGTCAGTTCAATGCCATCACTGCTCGCACCAGGTTTGGTGACACAGACAAGCGCGAACGGTACCACATGGCACTCCCTTACAAGATCAAGGACGCCTTTGCAACCACAGCGCACGACATCTCGGACCTCACCAAGATCCAGAAAGTCGCGCTGCAGATGGACCAGCAACTTGCCGCGCATGAGGAGGAACGGCTGAAGCAATTTGGATGGAAGAAGAAGGGCAAAAAGGCAGCCGCCTCCGGTTCGGGCAAGAAGAAGTTCAACGGAGAGTGCTGGAACTGCGGTGAGAAAGGACATCCCGCGTTCCACTGCCCAAAGCCCAAGGTCGAGGGCCAACGGGCTGCCTCTTCTTCCTCATCCAGTACTGACGAGCTCACGACACTCAAGGCCCAGCTCAAGGCAATGGAGGAGAAGATCGCCACCCTTACGGTGGTCAATAAGAAAGAGGGTTTTTGATTAGAACCGCATTGGACGCTGCACGTGCTGGTTCTTGTAGTAATAGTCAATTTTCTGTACTGGGTTCGTCGTTTGTATATGAAGTAAATCACGATGGTCAACACTTTCATATACCGGTACAGTTAATCGGCAAGCAGCGACATAGGGACATTGTAGCTATGGTAGATAGCAGTGCTACTACTAAGTTCCTACATAGACGATTCGTAGAACAGAATAGGGTTACGACGAGGAAGTTGGCAAGGCCAATTCCTTTGTACAACATCGACGGTTCGGAAAACCGTGATGGTACAATCACAGAGGTTGCCATATTGGATATGGCAATCGGAGACCACAGGGAGAAGGTGGTCTTTGTAGTGATGGATATAGGAGAAGAGGATGTCATCATCGGCCTGGACTGGCTACGCGAGCACAACCCTGAAGTAGACTGGGAACGTGGCTTGCTGCGCCTGTTGAGATGTCCAGAGACATGTCCGGCTAACCAGAGAACCTCCGAACCTGTCGAGACCAAAGTGCGTTGATGGGCCTTCAGCCCATCTGTGTGGGGATCTCGACGCTCACCCACTCTCTTCGCGCGCCGCACGCGCGTCGGCTCGGCTCGGCTTCCTGGTCTTTGGTACTCCCGCGCAGTCCTCCTTACCTCTATTCGTGCAGGACGAATCGACCGTCAATCGAACGCTAGCAACAGGTACGACGTGACAATTCCAGGCATTTCGCACGCGGACGCGCGGCTTTCCAGCATATGCCGGACCAGCGCTCTGCTCGCACCGTCCTCGCACTACGTCATCCGCCCGCCTTAACGCGCGCGCGTCCCCTTCCGCAGTCTTAGCTATTTCCGTCGGGAGAGGGCGCATTTCGGCGCGACATTCGTCGACAGCCTGAGCTCCACTCCTGCGTCTAGTTGGTTACTTATTTTAGGGTTCGGTGTATGTTACATAGGTAGAAGTCGAGGTCCAGCAGAAATCAGACTCGTCTCCCCGCTCTCTCTCTCTCTCTCTGCGAGCACCGCGCTCGTACCGTCCGTCCGTCCGGCCGTTCGTCGATTCGCATCGGGCCCGAGAGCCCTCGTCAGCTTGCCGTGAGCTTCCCGCACCGTGCGGGTATGTCAGTCACTTGGTTTTCTTTTTGGTACGCCCACACTTCGGACTAGGTCTGCGTTCGTTCCCCTCCCCCTCTCTGTGTGTGAGTTCATTGTCCGACCTTTGCGGCCCCGAGCACCCGACGACTCCCTCCTTCTACCGCGGTCAGTAGATCTGCGGTTCTCTGCAGGTTTCCCGTACCGTATACATCAGTGTGATACGGAGGTACGGCTTACAGCGCGCCGCGGTCCTCGACGGGCAAAGAAGGTTAGGAAGGTTGGAAGGGTGTGTGCGGCCGTGATGACTGAGGAGAAGGAGGAGGATAGGCCCTGGCCGCCAGGATTCCTGCCGCGGTGGGATGGAACTGAGACGTCTCTTCTCGATGCATGGGAGGATGGACAACGCCTTTATGGTGCTCCGCAACTGTTTGCTTCAGCGACATACACATATTCGCAACAACTCGCTGAGCAAGAGTACCAGAAGAAGGTAGTCCGCCCCGTCGAAGAAATCGTACCCGAGCACTATCACGAATACTTGCATGTGTTCTCGAAAGAGGCGTCCGAACATTTGCCAGAACACAGACCCTATGACCATGCAATAGAGCTCGTGCCCGATGCAAAGATGTTCCATTCCCATGTGTACCCCCTGTCGCCCAGCAAACAAGGAGAGCTTGACAAGTTTCTCGCTGAGAACTTGGCCAAAGGCTATATTCAAGAGTCGAAGCCACCGATGTCGTTGCCGTTCTTCTTTGTCAAAAAGAAGGATGGTAGCCTACGTCCAGTCCAGGACTATCGGCGACTCAACGAGATCACCATTAAGAACCGTTACCCACTACCGTTGGTATCGGATCTGATGGATCGACTCAAGAAGGCCAAGTACTTCACAAAGCTCGATATTTGCTGGGGGTACAACAATGTGCGGGTTAAGGCCGGCGATGAATGGAAGGCTGCCTTCATGACCAATCAAGGGCTGTTCGAGCCGAACGTTATGTTCTTTGGGCTAGCCAATTTGCCCAGCACATTCTCTGCGCTCATGAATGACATCTTCAAGGACCTCATCATACTCGGCAAAGTCACTATCTACCTCGACGGCATCCTCATATTCACCGACAGTCTCGAGGAACACCGCACATTGGTGCGCGAGGTCCTGAAATGTCTTAAGGAGAACGACCTGTTCTGCAAGCCAGAGAAGTGCGAGTTCGAACAGCCTAAGGTGGAATACCTCGGTGTACTCGTCTCGGAGAACTGCGTAGAGATGGATCCGGTGAAGGTGAAGGGTATCGCGGATTGGCCTGTCCCTCAGAACGCCACAGATGTACGGAAGTTCCGCGGTTTCGCAAACTTCTATCGGCGGTTCATAAAGGACTTTAGTGCCATCTGCAAACCCTTGGATCGCCTCACGGGCAATGCGCCATGGCAATGGGGAGACGAAGAGCAGTCTGCCTTTGACGAGCTCAAGCGTTGCTTCACCAAAAGCCCTGTCCTGACAATCTATGATCCAGACCGCAACACCCGCATCGAAGTCGATGCATCTGGCTTCGCTACGGGCGTGGTTCTGTCTCAGGAGGGGGAAGATGGCAAATGGCACCCCATTGCTTTTCACTCCGAGTCGATGAACGACGCTGAACACAACTACGAGATCTACGACAAGGAGATGCTCGCCATCATTCGTGCCCTGCAGGCCTGGGGTCACTATCTCAAGGGTCTCCCCAGTGTGTTCGAGATCCAGTCGGACCACAAGAACCTCGAGTATTGGCGCACAGCACAGAACCTCACACGCAGGCAGGCACAATGGGCTCTCTATCTGTCACAATTCAACTTTGTCATCTCGCACAAGCCTGGGACGTCTAATGGTAGGGCCGATGCACTGTCGAGACAGCCCAACCACCGGCACGAGGATGCAGATGACAATCTCAGTCGAGTCTTGTTGCAGCCAGAACGTTTCCAGGTACTGGCAGCCAAGAGAGGGCATCTATCGGTGGTTCCAGAGAAGGCACTGCTTCAATGCATCCGCGAGTGTGGAGAGCAAGAGCAGGAGGTCGTGGAGGCACTCAGTAAACTGGACAAACTTGGACCAGCGCATCTTCAGAATGACTTGGTGGACTGGAACAGTGAGCAAGGCCTGCTACTGTACCGAGGCAAAGTCTATGTCCCCAAGGACGACGCGCTGTGCGCTGAGATTGTACACATCCACCACGACCTCCCGCCCGCTGGACACCCTGGGCAGTCGAAGACGTTGGAGTTGGTCACGCGAAACTACTGGTGGCCGGGCATGGCAAAGTTCATTAAGGATTACGTTGAGACCTGCGACACCTGTCGCCGCGGCAAGGGTTCGCATGCCAAACCGCATGGTCCTCTTCAACCAAACAAAATCCCTGATGGCCCGGGCCAGATTGTGACGTGCAACTTCATCACTGGACTCCCAGAGGTGGACGGATACAACGCGCTTCAGCTCATCGCTGATTGGCATGGAAAGATGATACATCTTATTCCTTGCACCGAGGAGATCAACGCAGAAGGAGCTGCTGACAACTTCATCCGAGAACATTTTCGTCTTCACGGGCTGCCACGGAAGATCATCTCTGATCGTGGGCCCCAGTTCTCAAGCAAGCTCTTCCGCGCCATACTCAAGGGACTCGGCATAGAAAGCACAATGTCCACAGCCTACCATCCGCAGACAGATGGGCAATCAGAATGATGGAACCAGGAGATAGAGGCGTACCTTCGTATGTTCTGCTCACGGCGCCGCAATGACTGGGTCAAGTGGCTGCCGATTGCAGAGTTCGCCTTTAACTCGCACCAGCACTCGTCAATGGGTTATTCGCTGTTCTACCTCATGTATGGCTATGAACCCCAGTTCCACATTCCAATGTTGCCTATGGTGGTGCCTGCAGCTGATGAACGCCGGGAGGAGTTGCGACAGGCGCGAGAGGATGCAACCGCGGCCTTGACTCTAGCAGCTGAGCGGATGAAGGAGTACTATGATCGGTATGTCCGTGACGCTCCAGAGTTCAAGGAAGGCCAGAAGGTGTGGCTTGACACGAGGAACTTCCGCGTTCCTGGAGTCTCTCGGAAACTGGTGGATCGATACGCTGGCCCATATCCGGTTGTACGCAAGGTGGGCAATCTGGCTTACGAGCTCAGACTCCCCAAGGACCTTGTAATCCACCCCGTATTCCACGTTTCTCTCCTGCTTCCGCACAAGGAGAGTCGACTCCCCGGTCGTCACCCGGCAGAGCCAGCGGCAATTGAGGTGGAGGGGGAGGAAGTATACAAAGTGGAGGAAGTGTTGGACTCGCGGCAGTATGGGCGGTGGAAGAAACTGCAGTACCTTGTACACTGGAAGGGTTGGGGCCCTGAACACGACAGCTGGGAGGATGCAGTGGACCTTACAAACGCGCCGCAACTCGTGCAGAAATTCCATTCAATGCATGCAGAGGCGCCTGGTCCTCTCAAGAAGACTTAGTCGTGAAGGCACGACCCTTAGGAGGGGGGTATTGTCATGAATGTTCCATTTGGTGCCTGCTACCAGTGCCTTAGTTTCCTTTTTTGGACGATCTACTTCTCACATTGTACTTATTGTTCTCCGTTGCATTGTATCTCGTCCTTTGTTCCTCAGCACAATAGCTCCTTATTGTCCATCGTCGCTATTGTTCCATTTCCATTGTTCACCCGTGTCCATAGTTACCTATTGTCCCCGGGTTCTCATTGTCCTCTATACGTATATAAGGACCTGTACTTTGCTGCCTGGAGACCTCAGTTTTGACCTCTTGTCTCCAGGTAAGCCTCGCTGTATTTCCCTCGTTAGTTACCTCACTCAATACATCTTGTCTCCAGCCCTGACCGTCGAGCCTTGCTCCGCTCTCGCTGCACAAGTGCTTGTCGGTGCTCCTGCTCATCTCGTACGTATCCCTGATCCTTACTCGACGTCCAGTTGTAACAGGGACCAAGCGATCACCCCTGCGCGGTGGTGCAATTCGTATGTCTTTTCCTCGAGGATCGAGCTCTCCGGCACTTCATCAAACGTGAAGGCGGTGGGGTTGTCAAGGAGGAATTGTAGAATGAGTGGAAAAGGGTCGAGCTCATTTAGATAGTCAGGCGCGGTGGGAACGCCATTGACAACGTCAACCGGCCTGCGGTAGTAGAACGGACATTTGACGAGAATGTGTTCGAAGTCCTGTATCGCGTGTGTGCCGAGAGGAGCATTGGGGTTGTATCCGCAAGGGCAGAATGTGGGTTCTTGGTGTTTCTCGCGCATGAGCATGCGGTATTTGCCAGTAGGTGCGTGGCCGGTGATGGCGCGGAATAGCCGCGATAACCTGTTTATGCCCAGTTTCTTCCACCGACAGATGGGGGATTGCTTGGACACGTGTGTTAGTTTCTGTATGATGTGCATGAGTCGGCCTTTGGGTATGTTGCGGCCCATGTGGCTGGCGAGTTCATGCGGCTTTTGCGGGTGTGTGCGTGACCGGAGATCTGCCTCGACTATGTCGCGCGTGATCTTGGCTCGTAGGTAGGCGTACGAGGTGGGAATGACCTCGACTTCCGCGTATGATGGGGTCTTGACGGCGCCGATGAGCTCATTGATGGCTTTGTTGCCCGGAACCCCAGAGTGGCCTGGAACGTATGAGATGCTGAGTTGGTGTGTGGGGGATCGCCCAAACCATGCTCGTAGTGTTCGCGCAATGTGTAATGAGGCAGTGTTTCTGTCCTTGACGTCGAGAAACACCTTCCCCAGTGACTCCGAGTCAGTGAATATGAATATGTGGTGTGCGTTTAGCGTGTTGGCAGCGCCCTTGGCGAGCGCCCACGAAAACGCAAGTTTCTCCATGTCGTATGAAAAACCCCGTCCAAACCACGCGGCGTTCGAGTCCACGCATTGATGGCGGTGGTACATGATGTAACAGCCAGAGCCAGAGCCCCCTAGGCTTGTGGCGGAACCGTCTGTGAAAAAGATGAGGCAGTCTGGGTCGTCCATTGCCTTGTCTATGCGTGGTGTGAGGGTCTCCGTGATCCACTTCTGGAGTGCTTCATTGTCGCTCTTTTTGGGATGCGCAAGATGGAGGGTGATGTGGTCTGCGAAGACGTCGGAGACGCGGTCACCCGGGCGACATTCCTGGTCCAGCGGGTTGTATGCGTAGGTGCATGCAGGAGAGTTGAGGTCATGGCGGACATCTCCGCCGCTGCGATCCCACGTCTGATGGAAGGCATCAGCCTTGGACGTGATGCCTGCTTGGTAGTTGCCGCTAGCGGGCTTCGCGTCTGGGAGCGTGAAGCGTACGTAGGGCGACAGCGACAACCGTTTGTACATGTTGGGAAACAGCGCTCTGATGGGGTGTGTGGCCATTAGAGTGTGGATGCGTAGGAGCGATCGCACACGCAGCTTCTGGAGGTAGTGGTGAATGGGCATGATTCCCGCCAGGACGGGTAGGATGCCTGCAGGCGTGGGTTTGAACGTGCCCGTGATCCAACGGCATGCGACGTTCTGCATAACTTTAAGGGGTTGGATGAGGGTCGCCCCTCTTACCGGGCGGTACCACACTGGGGCCCCGTACGTGAGGATGGGGAGGATGCATGAGACATACAGCGTGCGGCGCTGCATGGGCAACAAGCCCCGGATGGACGTGCCTAGCATTCGATATGCCAGCGCGGCTGCATTGCCCTTCTTGGCGTAGAACTTAACGTGCTGTCGGAACGACAGGTCGGGTTCCAGGAGAAAGCCGAGGTGTTTGACACAGCTAGACGCTGCAAGTGGGTTGTCGTGTGTCCACGGTCCCGAGCCTAGGTCGAGTGGTCGGAATGCTGCAAGGTGTTCGGCAGGGGATAGGTTTGTTCGCTTGCGCGGAAGTGTGAAGTGAATGAGCTCGTCCTTCTCATGTTCGATGATGAGGCCGATCCGTGTGAGTTGTTCCTCCAAGACGCCATACATTTTGGCGAGGAGGTAGTTGTTGGTGCTTGTGGACTCGGACGTGGCGATGAGGTTGCCGTCATCCACATAGAACTGGAGCGCGTGTCCCCGTCCGTGTTTCTCAGTCACGGTGGTGCCCGCAACCTTGTGCAGGACGGGTGATATGTAGATGGCCGAGCAGGTGGAAGACAAGGAGGAGCCCTGTCCGCAGCCGACTTTCGGGCCTTCGAACTCGGGTGATTCCGCATTTCCGAACCGGAAAGAGGACTTTCGCGGCACGAAGTACGTGTGCATGAACGTGCAGAACTTGTCATTGAAACCGTTTCGACGCAGTATGCTAATGAGCAAGTTGTGGTTGATGGATGGGTAGAATTGGGCTATGTCAAAGCCGAGCATCGACGTTACCTGCTTCTTTTTCCATCTATTGTGTATGTGTGTTGTGAGGAAGGTAACTGCATCGACTGTGGATTTCTGCCATGCGCTGCCAAATTGGCAGGGATGTAGAATGCCGTGTTTGTGGCAGTTGAACTGCAGGCGGTTGTTAATGGTCTTCTCGAGCCACTTCGCCGTGCAGCTAAGCAGGACGATGGGTCGGTACGCCTTCAGCTTGGAGTAGTCGGGTTTGTGTGGCTTGGGGATAACAACCATAAGGGCGCGGCGGAATTCCTCTGACCAGACGCCTGACGCGACGCATGCATTGAAGAGAGTTTGGAAGCCCTGCAGGATCTGGTCTGCGGTCTTTGGATTCTTTTTCGGGTTGATGAGGTGCTTAAGGTGGCGCCAATGGACGTGGTCCCACCCGGTGGCAGATGCGGATGTGGTTTTCTCAATGGCGTCCCTCAGCTCCCTAGTGCTGAAAGGAGGCCACGAGTGTTCGTCGTGCGCGGGGAGTTCGTCGACGATCGACTTGTCAACCGGTCGGTTGAGAGCTGCGTGGAAAACTTCGTTCATGGCCGGCCATAGTTCTTCGTGGCTCGACAGAGTTTGTCCGTTGTGGACTATCTCGCTCATGGTGGAGGACCTGTGGGGCCCTGTCCAGCTGACGAGGTCCCAGACACGTTTGGAGTCCTCGGAGATCTCGCGGATGCGGGTCTCCATGTGTTTGTTGCGGGTCTTCCGTATCTCAGCGCGGAGAAGGCTGCACCATTCTTTTTGTTTGATGGCGGCTTTTTCGCAATCGAAGTACGTGTATCGGTTGAGGAATTCGGGTGCGAAGCATTCTACCGGGTTTTTTTTTTTTTTTTTTTTTTATAATCTCAGGATGTCGGCAGTACTGTAATACATGAGGAGCTTATATAACTATGGCAGCGCGTCTCCCGGTATCCTATGTTCGGTTGACGCGATGTGCTTGTGCACAGGTAGGACCACGGCCGAAGGCCAGGAGTGGTAGGGAGGGCCAGTCGGTAATTTTCCGTCTTACCGCCGGCCTGACGATCGTGTTCCCGGAGGAGGAGCCTCCGCGTCAGACGCGGGGCCTGCCAGCTCATCCGCCTGGGCTACGTCTATAGCAGGCATCCGCAGGTGGGGACGATTTCTCTTTGTTCTACCCACTGTGGACCCGCGCGTGTGATGGTGAACCTGCATGGTGGGGCGCAGGTATCGGTCAATATGGGCGATCAGCGCGCTGCGCTCCATCTGTGGGAGCGTGCAGGGTGTGGTGTCCGTGTGATTTGTGTCGACAATCAATGCGCTGCGATCCAATGGAGGACGCATGCAGGGCGTGATGTCTGCGGATGGCGGATTGCATGCTGCGGCACAAGGCGGCGGCATGCAGGGAAGGGCTCGAGGGAACAGCACCGATGGCGGCGGTTTGTCCGGATTGAGCGCGACCAGCCACTCAGGGAGCTGGCAGCCGATCGCGCGGTTGGGGGGTGGGCCTTCCGGGTGCACAACTGGGGCGCAACGCCGGTGGCGGTGTGTGCAGACTCGGCCTTTGCGCGTGCAAGGCGCGAGCATGTGATAGTACTGCCGAACCACGAAGTCGCCGTGGAACGGATCTGTGAAGGAGACGATTCTGTATGCATAGCGTCCAGAATCGAGGTCGCGCGGAACTGCAGCACGAAGCCGGTGTTCCGTGAGCCAGCGAGGCGGGCGGAGGTCGGCGCATGCGCTCGGCCACAGTCGCCAGCTGTTGGGGATGTTCCGGGGATCGTTGCCATTGTCGGCCGCTACCTCATCGAAGAGGTGTGTGTTCCGTTGGGCGATCAACAGGATACGTCTGTATGCGTGGCCGGTACAGAACCGCTCCCAAAAGGGGGTCCAGATGGCCCGGTTTGAATCAGCAGGGAGATAGACTTCATCTCACAGGTGTGTTTTGGACAGCGACCCAGCCGCGATCAGGCTAGTGCCGACCGCGATTACGTTGGGTATTTCGCACGGGTCGTGTGTGTGTCCGTTCTCCTCAAACTTGGAGATGTATCGGAGATAAGCACGAGCGCCCTGGAAGTGCACCAGGACGTTCTCGCTCATTTCCGTGTGTGTATTATAAATTGCCATGAGGACGGGGACCTCGGCAAAGAGTGAAGGGGGGAGATGGAATGCGCTCTTCGCAGGAACGAACGTGCCCTCCTCATTTGTGATCACATCAATGAGAGTGATTAACGCTTGTGTGTCGTCGACCTCCTGGCACACACGTTCCCCAAGGGCAGGGATTTTGTGCCATTCGTCGACTGGGATGATGAGTGCGATTTTCGCGAACATCGTGATTTGTGCCCGAGAGCGGAGCCGATATGGCAGTCTGCCCTCTAAGGGGTAGTGGGTGAAGGTCGACATTGCCACATCGAGTGGCATGTCGGCCGGTATGTGTGTGGGGGGTAGGTACAAGGGGGGCACGCTGCGCGTGTGGTGCGCACTGCTTGACCCCCCGGTCCCCGCCCGGGTAGTACTTGGATGCATTGTTGGTCTCCCAGGGACCAGGAATTGGAAGGGGTGAAGGACCCCCGGTGTACTGTACTCTACGTGAGCAGGGGCAGCGTAAACGATGTAGGCGCCCACCGGATGGTGGTGGTACGAGGGAGAGAAGGGTTGCATTCTACCGGGTCGAAGAAACGGTTGCGACGCACGCTGGCTCACCTGATCACCTGATGGATGGTCTGCTTACTTACGTAAGGTTTGTCCAGCCTCATCGGGCTTGCCGCCACGGGCCTGGGTTCGGCCCGACCACTGCCGCGACGATGGCAGAGCCTGCGGCTCCGATCGCGAGGACCGAGAGCCTCTGGCATGCGCTCTCACAAATATCATGAGGATGGTTTTTCTGGGGTACATAAGAGAGGCAAGGTATAGGGAGGATGTATTGGCTAACGTGGCTATATGGATTTTTTGATTTTCTTGAGACATGAAGAGAAAAGGCCACAAAATGCCTAGGGGGAGACGTGCCAGTGACTCCGAGGGAGGCTATATGGGGGACATTATGATCGGCATTTGTGGGTATATCAACAAGGGTGTTTGAAGGGTATAGGAAGAGCGGAGAGAGAAGGACAGATGACGAGAGAGGGAAAGGCAGAAGAGAGCAACGAGGAAATAGAGGTCACGAAAAGAGAATGAAAGCACAAGCATCTGTTCGGTTGCGCACGAACAACGGGACGACATCCCCCAAGGGACGCGTCGTCGTCGGCAAACGGGGGACATGAGCTCCCAGCTGTCCGTCGAACACAAAGACTCTTGCACCGCGCATGGGCCGAAGGATGAGGTGTTCACCTAACCTTCGCTGAGAGAGACCGGACCTCGTTCGACAATGGGCCGACTGATCGTGGCTTCACCTAAGGGCGGGGCCAACGTCGGCAGCGCTTCACATCCCATCCCGGACCGACGGACGCAGAGAGGGGCACAGCGCACTACTGGGAGCCGTCGAACAGCGCCCTACCGAAGCGGCGAGACTTGATCGGTGTGAGAGGGAGCGGCGTGAGCGGAAGAATGCGATCCCGAATGACGGGCTTCCACATCCTTCTGGGGCCTCGAGGCGTCGTCGGAGGGGTTGCCGTACATCCCCTGGGGCTACCGGCACGACAGCCCCAAAGGACGGCCTTGGCCTGCTTAACTGGTCGCACAAGCTGAACAGGGGCGGCCCGGCTGGATGGAGGCATGGGTTCGACTAGAGGCACGGGTTCGACTGGGGGCAGGGGTGGGACTGTGGGCCTGGGCTGGACCGAGTGTGCCTGGCTGAGATTCCGGCAGAACCACGACATGGTCGGCGTGGTCGGCGAACGAGGGCGGGTGGCGTACACGAGAGGCGCGGGCTGGATGTCCTCCATGGGGACCTCGAGCGGAGCGGGGTCGATGTCCTTCGTCGGTTCCTGCGCATTGTGGCCAGCAAACGCATTGCGGACGTTCCGATAGACCTCCTTCCGGCGCTGCATACGAGCACGCATCTTCGCCTGCCTCAACTGAGCCTGTCGGAGAACTACGACCTGTGCACGTGGGTGAACCGGCGTAGACTGGTGAGATGAGCCGGGTGGGGAGGCACAGTGCGGTTGGGAGATGGGCAATAAAGCGAGCTTCGTGCGGTAGCCACGAGCAGTGGAACTTGCACGGTCACGGCGGCGGAGAAGCTTCTCCCATCCGTGGCGGGACGCATTCAGATCCTGCGTGTGCGACGTCAGTGCAGTCTGAAGCAAGGACAGGAATGCACAAACCTTGGCGAAAATGCGGTCTGGCCCGTGCTTTCCCTGGATAGCGACATGGATCGCTCTCCGAGTACGCAAATGAAACTGATTGGATCTTAAACATAAAGCATACACACAGTGGTCGTTGAACATACCTTCTTTGTGTCATCGAGAAGACTGGCCTTGACGTCGTTGCAGAGAAGCGCGGCACGGCGCCGTGGCTTGAAAGCGGAGATGCTGGTAGGAATCAGCCTACGAGTGATACCGGTAAGGGAATTCTTGAGGATTCGAGGGAGCCTCTTGAGAATAAACGACATGACGAATATATATGCAAACGCGCGAGTAGACGAGTCTCAGGAGAACAGATAGGACAGGCAAGCAACGGAGGTAGGCGCAGATGCAGCACGTAGATAGCACAAGACAAGTGACAATGGAAACGACGGATGAGCGGTGAAGATCCTAATCGCGGTGCGTGGGCGAACTTGAATGAGGGAGGCTGGCATCCGGAAGAGATCTGATCACTGGCGGCAAACATGTTAGCCTCCGCTATTTATCGCAGTGAATGATCGGTCCGCGGCACTTCGGAGGTCTACGACGTCACCAAATGGTGGCGAAAGAAAGTCGAGAGAGATCTAAGGGAAGGTCATACTTATCAGCCTCTGTAGAAGCGGGGGCATGGACCATAAATGCGGTTTGATTCGATCCCAATGTTGACCTGACGAACTTCCAAGAAGTAGTAGTCGTCTAAGTCATCGCCCCATGGATTGTGCGCAGGACCATCTCGACTGGATCTTTCAATGGTCCTCAGTTGTATATAGCGACTAACTTCTGGATTCAGCTCAAAGAACTGACCGTTGTTCAGGAGACCGCCGTGCCACCGACATCTTCACCAGGTACTGTGAATACGCCAACCATAGCGACCATATTACCTTATGCTTTGTGGAAAATACAAACAGCACGTCCACTGCAGCGTGATCCAATGTCCGGGTCGAAGTGGCAAAATTTGAAGCTGAGAGTGCGCAAGCTCAAAGAACTCTGCTAGGGAAGGCGCCTCCCTGATCATTGGCCCTACTTACATAATGCGGTGTTGGCTTGGTTGGCCACACTTCGGGCCGGTCGGGACTTGTGCACCATGAAAACGGCGCATCCTTTAAGGTAGCGCAGGGATAGTATCCGTTAGTCCCCGTTGCTGACCATGATAAATCATGCCAGGTGTGAGACCTGCCAGCACGAAGCATGCTTACAACCTGCATTTGGTACGACAACCGAAGACGCAGCCTGGGGCGAAGTGAATTCACCGCCAGTAGTGCGCACGCCGACGCCCTGGCTACGGTCTAACTTGTTAAACATACGCCGGATGGGGTACAGTATGTATATGCCGTCATCGATGACGCTTTGCACGGATATATATTCATCATGAGGTTGCAGGCTACTCGTAATAGCCTGAGGATCCCACCCTCGAGGGGAAGCTGCTTGTGCAATACGCACACATATTTTATTGCGTGGAATTTGACATTCCCGCCACTGTGAATAACGCAACCATGTTCTCAAGCCAAATGCACAACCTGTTAGCTGCTTGTCAGTTTCAAAAGGGGAACGATAAAATCACCGACAACTTGAAGACGCGGCAGCACACGATGACCCTTCACCGTCTCGAGCGACCTCCGCTAATTGCTCAACCTGTCGTCGGACGAGTAAGTAATACGTATATCCTTCATTCAGCCGCACCGTATGCCACGGATAACCGATTTCAGCTTCTCAGCTTCACGGTAGTACAAGCTTGGCAATGCCTAGGAATAACGTTAGTTGGTCATTTCTATAGCCAAGGCGGGTGAGTCATTGCTCCGAACGATATCCACGGCCCTACCTAGTCGCACCGTATCTTGGCAAATGAACACATGGTGCACACGACGGGGACCACGGCTTGAAATATCAGCTCCGCCTTTGTGAACCTCGCCTTCGAAGGTTACGGGTGTAGTTCGCCTGCGTCTTCTTGGGGGTTGCCTTTACCTCACATATGGTCAGCTATGGGCTAAGATCGTTAGTCACCGTTTCCACGGAACTTTCAGACTTACGGCACTCGCTTGCTTCTTGGCCATCAGGCCGCCGGTAACTGTTCGGCCTTTTCTGGATATGGGTCGAGGACGTCGTCGGCAATTCAACCTCGAGTCGAGTCAGTGCACCCGTCCTATCCCCATGACATCGTTCTGGGAAGTTTGGAGTTGGAACTGTGGCAGCTCAATAATGGTCAGCCCTCCTACCGCCGAGATGAAAAGCACCTACTGTACGGCTCACGTTAGATTCGAAATTTGGGATCCTTCGCACAGCCCCATAGAAGGCACGTCATGCAAAGTTGCCATGACTAAGCCATTACGAGTACGAGTGGTCATTAAAACCGTCCTTGCGTGCAGTGGGTCCGGGGAATCTGGACGATGATGGGAAAGCGCTGTCCAGAGTAGTCGAGCGAGCAGAACGCTCAACGTCGTTCCATTCCACGCATTTTCCGAGGTGTGAAATGATGCATCCTAAATAAGTAGGACCTCCGACGGAAAGTACGGGCCCCCTGAGCAGAGTACGTACGTCTGGCAGTACGTGACCACGCACGAGATGTACCTTATGCTCTTGGTTTCCCGTGCCTCAGCACCCGGTGCTGGGCGGGGGCGACGGCGGGTCCGTGCGACGTGCGTGGGATGCCGGCGGGTGCATGTCTGACCGTGCCTCCGCGGCGCCGATAGTTGTAGGTTCTAGAGGCTTGAACCTTGAAGGATTGCAGTTGTATCACCAGGGTACTGGAACATACAGTTTAGCCTCTAGCATAACTTTCCGTGCGCGTGGTCCATGGATAAAGAGCTCGAGGTCGCGCGAGCTTCGTGACAATTCAGCCTGAGGGCCCTCACGAGTCTAGATCTACATATGTACTCACCTAGATGAGTGACTCCATTGCTCGTAAAGCTCTGTACACCGGTGCCTTGTTTCTTATGGGCGTCGGCGGTGAATTGAATCTAAGCAGTGGCACCGCGCCCAATGTCCTCCGTCTGTCACTGCGGAAAAAGTATTCAGACTTGTCTCTAAGACGACTTACTTACATAAGCGAAGCATCTTACTGACCACAGTGCGCATGGCGCAAATATGTCCTCAGGCAATTAATGGCTCCCCTGGCCGGCCCGGTGACGTCGGAGAGAGTTGGTTGCGATGGTCTGAGACAGTCGGTACAAACGCCGATGCAAGTGGGGATGTTGCACATGCTGACTGCCTACGTAAATCTGAATCATCCAGCAAGCGCCATTGAGTCAAACGACGACATCCTGTTTCGCGAATGTGGCCAGCAAGCTGAGGGTAGAAGGCTGACATTCGTTGGTCTCCGAAGAGCGTTTTCTCTTGGAAGGAACGTTAACTCGGGTTCCTCCGAGAGCTTGAGGACAACGGCAAAATGATGTGTTCGGGCCCCTGACGCAAGACGGTGGTGAAAAAGGACCGATGGAATCTACTTATCTAGGGTGGAAATGACGTTTCTGGCAGGTGGACCTGATGAATGGGAAACCTAAGAGCTTGGTGAGGGGTCACTAGTCACTGGTGGACGACGGGCGACGGTGTAAATAACATCGAGCCGTCCAACTTGTCCAACGAGCGCAAATGGGCGGAGATGGGAGTGATGCTGCGGCAGCGAGGTCGGCGGGACGGCATCGGGTGTGAGAACGACCTGCCTGATTTGAGGGGCCAATTTAGGCTGGACGAGGACGAGGACATCGATGATGATCCCCGCTGGCACCCCCCCATCCTCTGCCCCACAACGTTACCAGCAGAAGCAAGCCATATGGAGCACCTCTACGGTCCAGGCCTCGTCCTGCACCCGCCGACCAAGGCACAACTCTTCTCAGTCCACCCTCCTTCTTCGGACCCGCGCCCATACAAAGTCCACGACTCCGACGTCCGTCTCGCAAATCCCGTTGCCCACTCCGACCTCTCGACTGGCCCACGCCTTCCAGTCACGCAACCAGGCCACTTTCACAGCTCTCCATCCCCTGAAAGCGGAGAGCTTGACTGTGCACACACTCAGGCCCACGAGATTCTCTGGAATCACTTTGGATTCCTCCCTTACGACCCCAGTCTCGACCTGGAAACGGCCACTTATAAGGAACCGCGGGTGAGTATCCTACATATGCTTTGTTTCACTTTCAGATCTGCCCCGTACCTGCCTTCGCCATCAACGCCGTGGCCCGTGACGGTGGGGGCCCTCGTGTTTTCCACGAGTCCGGACACCAGATCTCAAGCAGACGCGCGCGCTGGCCTCTGCCATTGCACGCAGCTTCTGGGCGTTCCATCATTTTCTCCACGCGTTCCGCCCATCTTCACGCAAGGAAACTCTTCCACCCGCTCACACGTTCTGCCTTTTCAGTCCCCATCCCTGCCCTCGTCCTCTGGCCATCGCGAGACCTCATTTCCTCATCATCACCGCCGTTCGCGTACCTCTCCTCCGTCCCCGACCTTTGACGACTCCCCGCTCTCGAACACCATGACCAAGAAGCGTAGATCTCTAACGTCCATACTCGTCCCCTCCTTCTTGCCCCAGGCCAGCGCATCCACTTCGGCTCTCCCAATAGCGTCGCCTACAAGGGCTCGCTCCAGCATCTCGGGGACGTCTGCGAGCACGACCAATCTTACGGACGTCAATAGTTCCACAGACTGGCTCTCTTTCTACTCTGGTGCGCCATCGCCTTTGTCTTCGGTAAGGCCCACCACGCCTTCGCGCAACTCTCCTCCCCCGGACCTTCTCGACGAGGATCCGTTCGCCAACCTTGCGCCCAGCCCGTCTGTGCGTGCCTCACGCGCTCCATCACCGATACGCACCGTCTTCGATATCTTTGGCGAGAATGCACCGCTACCGTCCGAGACCCCGCTTTCGCCACTGTCTCAAAGTGCGCTAGAGCAGGAAGACGGTACGCGCAGAGCGCGTAGTTTACGTGGAGAACGTTCTCGGTCATTTCGCAACTCCCCATCCACCCCGCCCCTCTCGCCCACTGCACCATCGTCGCGTCCTGTCCGGAGACCCAAGTCCTCGGGCCCACCTCAGGTACGCTCTGCCTATACGCGCTCCGCATTCACGCCGCGCCCCTCTCTGCCCTCCCTCAATACGCTTGCATCAACGACTCCCATTCATGTGCCGAAGGTAAGTCGGCCATCGCCCCAAGCTCTTCAAGCTGCGAACGCGGTCACCACGCGAATGTGTTGATGCGCTGACGGTCGTAATGTTTACTAGGTCCGTAGAGGTCGGCCGGGCGCCCACTTACCGCTCGAGCCATGGGAAGACCCTGCGCCATCTCCGTCCAACCCGCCCTCGCCGACAAACGCAAGGAGTTTTGCACTGTCGCAGTCGCTAGGGTCGCGCCGGCGAGAGCATCTGAGGCGTCCCACGCTGAGTGTGATCAGGGATTCGCGGATGTTTTTGGACGGCGACGGGGAAAGTGCGGACGCCGGAGAAGTGGCTCCGGAAGAGACGCCCAATGGAAGCGCTGCGGATGCCGCTGAGCAAGAAGATGCTACAGAAGAGGGCGCCTCGTTTGCGACTTCTGGTTCTTCTTCGCAGAACTCGCTTTCATTTGAGCTTGATGGGGATACCGGTGAGAGCTTGCATTCGGGCAATCGTCCGGATGATCAAGACTCGGGCACGCCTCCGATGCCGCCCCCGAAGTGCCCCCAGTCACCGCCTGTGGCTTTGCATCGCTCGTCGTCGGATACTTCTAGCGTCTCTGGTACCTCTGGCACCTCGCGAACTTCGACCGAGTCCACCGTCCCGTCGCTCTGCCCGTCCTCGCCTCAGTCATGCTCCTCGGGATCCACCGAACCGCATTTTCACTTGTCCCCAGAACGTGCTCAGTCACCCCTACCACCGCTCCCGACCGAATCCCACATCCGCGTACACGTCGCCGCTGATCACTCAGGACACCCGGGCTACTCCGACTTGTTCGCACACCATCGCCACACTCAGCTTCTCACCAGCGACCTCCTAGCGAGCTTGGACTACAACTACTCCGACGCGCTGTCCCATCTTGGCAATGGTAGTTCCGAACATGCGCCGGATTCGGCGCTCTTTCCCCCTGGAGACTTTGAGCCCGGTTCGTCCGCAGGAACGATCAAGCACGGTTTCTCTCAAGCATCCCAGCTGAATGACGTTGCGCACTCGCGTTGGCCCTCAGTAGATGGCCAGGTCTCGGTCCCGAACATGCCTCCGCTGCCGCATTCGCCCCCCGAGCTGCCCAGTTCCTCATCTGAGGATGTCTCGACGGAGAACAGTGTTTCGCCGTCGCCCGTTTTGTCAAGGTCCTGCTCCTCTTCGACAGTATCGTCCGAGTACGACTTTGGCGATGAGGAGTACGGATACTACTCGTACGACGTCGGACCCTTTCAGGACCCGCTGGGATCGCCTTCGACGGCGGGTGAGCAGCGCCGTTTCGTCGGGTATGGCATCCCCTGGCCGTCGACGCACCGGCGGAGCACCGGGTCTGGGGACTGCGGCGGATCAGCGTGCACCGGCGCGAGCATGACGGACGTGCTGGACGACCTGGAAGACCTCACGGAGGACGTCACGGAGCGGTTCTCGCTCGCGCGAACGTCTCCAGACAACTCTGTGCGTTCGTCTTTCCTTTCCGGGTCTGGGGAGGAAGACGTTTTTGGGTGTCCGGGAGAAGGCGGGCTCGCTGACGCGCCTGGGGGCGATTACAGCTCGTACTCGAGGCGGCCGAGCGGGACCGGCGGGTCAGGTCAGCACCACGGCAGCGGCAGCAGCAGCGCACGCGCTGGAAGCTCTTCCAACGGGGTTAGTGGCGGGTACGGCGGCTCGTGGAATGGGAGAGGGGGATACCGCGGGGGTGCGGGCGGCGATGACGATGATGACAGCGACGATGATAGGAAGCGGCGCCCGCCCCGTCTGCCTATCTCCTCCTCCGCGATGTTCTCGGACTCGGACGAGGAGTCGGAGAGCGACTACAGCGGATCGGACGATGACGTGCAGGGAAGCCCGACCGCTAATAGGAAGCGCCAGCGGCACGACACCACTCGACCCGGGATGCCTCCTACCTCTTCGCCCCCGAAGGACGACACCACAGACGATGATGTGCCTCTCGCGCAGCAGATCCCTGGTGCCTTGAAGGCGCAGCGGACGATCCGTCGTCAGGTACGGGACGAGCTCGACCAGAAGCGGGCAGAGCGGCGTACGCTTCGTGCTCAGGAGGCTCTCCTGCAACAACAGCACCATGACGAGCAGCGTCCTACGATCCCCTCTCAGCAGTCCTCTCCGTCCAAACCCGTTGGCCGGCCGCGCACGAGGACGCTCCCGAGCAACATGAACAGCCCTATCTCTGTCGGTGACTTGACCAGCAAGCTGCTTAGTCTTCAGACGGCTTCTCCTTCTGCTGGTGGCGCAACGCCCTCTGTCCCGCCCATGCCGTCCAGTGCCCCTCCCCTGCCGGGTCGATCGAAACGTCCGTCCTTCGATGGAAACGAACAACACCCGTCATCGCTGACGCGCGGCCGCAGCATCACCGCTGACGTGGGCCCGTACGTCCCTTCGGCGCAGAGATCGCAGCCTGCGCTGGAGGGGGCGAGGACCCTCCGACCGACTCGGTCCTTCCATCGTCGCCCGCGCACGGCAGACCCGGAGACGACCCAACCTCTCCCCGCTCAAACGCCGACGAGCGGCTCGCTGTCGCGCAGCGGCACGACGAGCAGACGGCGTCTCGCGGCGGAGGAACCCTTGCCCCCGCCGCCATACTCGGCCACGCCTGCACTCGATCGCGGGAAGTCCACGAGGAGCGCGCCATCCCGTCGCCCGAGTTATGAGCGCCAGGAGAGCAGTGGGTTCGTCGTGACATCGCGCAGCCGCTCGGCCGCTGCTCAAGCAGCAGTGGCTCCTCCGGCATCGCCATCTGTGTTCCCGCAGTCTGCCAAGGCGACTGGGGCGCAGATGTGGCAGCAGCGCGTATTCATTGGGAACATGCAGCGATTCGTACTCGTCGAGATCGGGTCCGTGACGACCGCGGGAGACGTGCTGAGCATTGTTGATGGCCAGGGTGCGCTCGAGCAGGGCAGGGACGGGTGGATGCTGTGGGAGGTTTCGCAGGACTTTGGCATGGGTACGTCAACGTTGTTAATCTTTACGTCCCGGGGTTCGACAGGCTGACGACATTGGTTCTGTGCAGAGCGTCCGATCCGGACCTTTGAGATGCTCAACGACGTGTGCGGGGCGTGGAACTCGGACAAGACCGTCAACTTGCTCGTCATCAAGAAGACGCTGCTCGCGCCCTTGCTCAGCCCGAAGGCCATGCCGTCCAGCTCGCCGATGTGCAGCGGGTACGTGCAGTGGGAACACAAGCGCGGCAAGTGGCAGAAGCGGTGGATGGAGCTCCGGGGGCACAGTCTCTGGCTCTCGAAGCGCGACACGGGCAAGGACGCGCAGTTCTTGTGTTCACTCAACAACTTCGACGCGTACTACGTCACGCGCGTGCACAAGGCGCCGAAGCCATACGTCTTTTCCGTCAAGTCGACCGACAGTTTGACCTACTTCGAGGATACGTCCGATTACGTGCATGTGTTCTCGTGTGGGGAGTCGGAGGGCAAGAACTGGCTGGAGAAGATCCTCCTCGCTCGCGTACGTTCATTTACAGACTCTGGTTGATTGTATAATTATTGACGATTGTTTTTGCAAATTGCAGTCGTACGTTCTCTACCAAGAACGCAACGTCGTTAACGCATCCAACGTTGGTACTACTGGTGCTGCTGCTCCAAGCAGTTCCGGCGCTGGCGCCCTCCAACGGTCCGGTACACGCAGACGTCCTGCTCAACCTCTCATCGCCGTCGGCCCTCCTAAGAACGACATGGTTGCTCCCCTCAACTTCGAGGCCCCAGCTGGATCTCTCCTCGCTCGACGCTAGATCAGCCTCGCATCCCACCATATACCTCGGTCCCTGAACGTACCATATGTATTGTCTCGCGTTCTGCGGAAGAACGTATGTATTACCTGGCGTTTGTTGGAACGCCGTGTACTCTGGTGTATTGCTTGCCACGTCGCCACTTCCGTTCCTTACAACCCAGATGCTTGCGTGACTACCTGTACCTCACCTGCGCTCGCCCATACCGTCCTATGGGTTGCTCGTCGCATTATATTTATCCCTCTCTCCTGAAATCCCGTCGTTTAGTGTGTTTGTCGTTCGTAATCGCTTCCTGCTCCTTTCGACTCTGTATCCATCGTTTGCAACGTGTAATGGGCTCCGGAGGAATAGAACCAAGATGATCATAACAAAGTTTGAATTCGACGTAGAGTCTACTGAACTGCGTCATTATAGATGTCCGGATACTAGTCAATGCATACTCTGTCTACGAAGTCCGCTAGCGTGTCCTCCAGCTGCAGGAGAGCCTGAGCCTGCTGCGTCTGATCCGGAGACCATGGAGTGGCGGAGATAGGTGAGCGGCCATACCCTAGACTGGGGGAATCCATGAGGCCGTAATCTGATCTCCTACCAGGAGACGCACACAATTGCGGATACTCTTCAAAGAAAGAACCGGAGGGAAAAACATATCATAAGAAATTATTCAATACCACGGCTTGCATCAACAGGCAGGCAAGTTCGACGCCGTTGGATGGCGAGTCGGAGCGTGCCGTGCAGTAACCACTGGCATCCTTGAACGTACTACATTCCGATCCAGCCGCTCGTTACCACCATTGTATGATGCTGAGGATAAGTTGAGCCTGTAGCCATAACCTCGAATCACTGAAATCGCAACACATTCATCGAAACTAGACCCCGATGATAACCCGTATCACCACGTGTAGTTCTGCCCCATATACTCACCCTTCTAGAGCGGTATCTTCTCACAACGACCAGCACGATCCGATTGACTTTTGCTCTCCCATTCCGTGCCATCTCTGTCAAAATATGTCCTCCACTCACCACGATCCTGTCCGACATCTCCGCTCCACACTGACGGAGAACCTGCCGTATTGCAGCGGTACCCTCAACGTCCAGCCGCGTAGTCTCGTGCTCTACTACGGAAAGGGAACCCAAACGAGGTGAGCAATACTCCCCAGACAGCCGGACCTGCAACTCACCGAGCATACACTACACATCTGACAGGCGCATCGATCTGTCGAGGGCGACCATCGATGAGCTCGATGCGCTGGAGAAAGCGTGCGAGCGAGCCCCATTCGGGCGCAACGACCAGACCGTCTTTGACGACAGCTACCGCAAAGCGGGAAAGATGGAGGTCGACGAATTCATGCTCGGGTTCGACGCCGAGCGTGCTGGGTTGATCGAGGCCATACGCTCGTCCCTCTTCCATGGCGCCGATGAAGAAAAGTTCGTCAAAGCGGAGTTGTACAAACTGAACGTATATGGTGCGCATATAGTTAGCTTTTTTGTGAACGCGAGCGTTGGCTAACAACGCACCTCATGCCCAGGCAAAGATGCCTTCTTTAAACCGCATAAAGACACACCGCACGCGGAGAACATGTTTGGATCTCTCGTCGTCGTGCTCCCCACTCCCCACGAAGGTGGCGCACTCATCCTGCGCCACGACCAGCGCGAGTGGACATTCGATTCTGGCGTGCTTTTGTCCGAGGCTGAGCCCGGTGCTGGCTCGCGCATCGCCTTCGCCTCGTTCTTCAGCGACGTTGAGCACGAAGTCACCCCAGTGAAGACTGGATACCGGCTCTCCGTCACGTACAACCTGTACTTCTCCCCGACCCGCACCGGACACTTCAGCGCACCGTCCTCGGGGCTGTGCGTCCTCCAGCCCAGCGGTGCGAACACATCGGCGGTCTCGAGCGCGCTCACTGCTCTCCTCACAGACGGGGGCATTCTCCCGGAAGGCGGCACGCTCGGCTTCGGGCTGCAGCACCAGTACCCGCTCCCCAAGTCATGGATTTATGGAGACAACAACCCTCTCGAGGCGTTGCAGGACTGGCTGAAGGGCAACGACGCCGCCCTGTTCCGCGCGTGCACGGCTCACGGGCTGACACCGCTGTTGCGCTTGGTCTACGAGGACGACGGTGAGGAACCGATATTCCCGATCCTCCTCAAGGAGGCCATTGAAGTATCTGGGTACGACCTCGAGGAGGATGACACCGCAAATGTGATTTGCGACGAGTGGGGAGGGGTGGTCATGCTCTGCCGCTCGCTCTTCCCCGATTCCGTCCTGGAGAAGGAATGCAGGGACGGGAAGAGACGCAAGTATCTCCAGCGGTTGGAGGACAGGTATGAATATGAGTATCTGAAGAAGGAGACAGCATGTCTTCCGTCAAAGACAGTGCATATGGTGACGGAGATGACGAGGTTCAACGAGTTGAAGTCCACGATGATCGTGCATATGGGAAACGACGCGGGGATTTGCCATATGTACAAGTATGTGTGTTTGATTGTGGACGTCGGGCCGACGGGAAAGCGGAGCGAGATCAGGCTGCCCGAGAGGAAGAATGAAAGGAGCAGGGACTGGGAGGAGGATGAGACGGAGGCGATAAATGAGGGGAGTGAGGATGAAGAATGATCGAAGACCCAGGCCCACCAGAAATTACACCGGCAGAGCGAGGTGGGAATTTGACGACTCGCATATACTGCACCTACAAAACCAGAAGTCTGCTGCTTCATGACATCGAATCCCTTAAATGCATGTAATTAAAGGACGGACCGTGGTAGTTGAATACCCGATATTGGTACGTGCCCTCCCAACCCTGGTGTTAAACAAAGCGACATCTGCACAAACTTGAAGGTAAGCCTCATCCCCGCACCAACGTACAACATCGTCTTTGCTCACGTTGAGATGCCGGTCCACCACCACCCTCCACTCAGAGCACATCCTCAGGAACCACACAGTTCAGAGCCGAGTCACAGACCACCAAAGGAAGTAAAACACGCCAGTCAAGTCCGGACGCTTGACCTCGTGGACCACCGCCTCGACCCTGACCGTCCCCTTCTCGAAGACCTGCCCGTCCCACAGCTCCCTCCAACTATCGGGCGAGTGCGTGAAGAGGCTGATATCCGGCGCGTCCCCGAGCCGCACCAGACGCCTGAACCCCTTCTCCGGCAGCCCGCGGTGCGCCCCAAGCAGCATTGAACCAGGCTC
Organism: Polyporus tsugae; assembly: GCA_024305745.1. NCBI lineage: Eukaryota > Fungi > Basidiomycota > Agaricomycetes > Polyporales > Polyporaceae > Polyporus > Polyporus tsugae. The sequence continues at coordinate 2,632,751 of JAHRBS010000013.1, forward strand.
GGGCGACAGGAGGCACGCAAGGGTCTTCGCGAGCCGGAACTGCCCCTCTTCGTCGAAGAGGTGGAAGAAGGACGACGCGTGGATGGCAGAGACGTGCCCGCGGAGGGGGTTGAGCGAGGTAAGGGTGGAGAGGTCCGGGCGCGCGTCGCTGGGCGGGCTGTCAGCGTAGAACGGCGCCGTTGCCTCGAGGAACGCGGGGTCGAAGGCGTCCCCGGGGATGAAGGGAATAGGGAAGGTCTCCGGAGTGGACTTGAATAGCTTGTGCCCCAGGTCCCAGAACTCTGCGAACGTCCGTCGGGACCGGTGTTAGCGAAAGAAAAACGAAGGCAGGTCCACACCTACCGGGGTGCAGATCGGACGCAATAGCGCTTCCCATTGGAAAGCCGTCCTGGATGGCCTTCCTCATGTCGTAGCCCACTGCAGGTGTCTGGTCAGCCCTTTGGTGGCGCGGGAGGAGATAGGCTGAGGGTTACTGCAGCATCCTATGTCGAGGAAGATGGGGTCCTTTCGCTCCTTGCCCAGAGCCAAAAGCCGGTCGTACGCAGGCAGCCGCGCAAGCCTCAATCTAGATTCCGATGGTAGAAATTAGACCCTCGCCTCCAAACCTACACGGCAACCAGGCAACGGACTTACTGGAGGAAGGTAAAGCGCTGAAGGCATGGGTACGGATGGATCTGAAAGGGGAGACATGCCACTCAGGAGCGTCAAGAAAGCCAAGTAGGAACGTAGACGAACCGCGTAAGCCTCAGCCCGGACGGTAATAATGTGCTTCTTGAGTTCCTCTTCATCTTCGATACCAATTTGGGCTTTCATAAACGTAAGGCCCTCCTCGTCCATGTTGTACAGCTTCAGACCGGCATCCAGCGGGTTCAGCCGGCCGTACTGCTTCTCGCTTTCTGCAGTAGAGGACATCGTGGGGTCTTCTTGGGTGTGGATGACGGTGGCGGCGTGAAGGCCAAGCGGCTCGAGTGTGTCGGGTGGAAGCCGGTGCAAGTGTTCTGGGGGCCTGGGACAAAGCCCCATATACATAGGCCGCTATATGTACCAAAACGCTGTCTCGATAGAATCCATCAGCCGTCGGCTATATATATGTGTCTGTGAGCCACCGGTTAAAAATCACTGGTGGAACGCTGACGCAGCTCTCACATATGCGCCATAGATAGAAACACATAGACTACAAGCCGTGCCGGACCGAAGGCGCGTACCTCAGACTCGCGCTCAGCGATCCTGGCGAGCGGTGAACGTTGCACTTGAGACGAAAATAAACCATCGGCCAAAGCTTTGACTCTACCCGACAGAGAGGCCCAATGAACGGAGAGGCTTCTTTCTTAGCGAAGTCCTTCCTGGAGAGCCTGTAGTCAGCACGGCCCGTCAGAATGAAAGCATTTATCAGTATAATCGACTGACACCTACCTGCCGGTGTCCGACCGTCCACGGACGCAACTAGCTGAAGAGGCAGGAGTACAAACGTATTTTTCACTGCGCATCATACTCCGCTCTCCTTCCACGGAAAATCTATCATGGTTTCTACGCGCAACTGGTTATTCAATGGCATATACCGCAAGACAACTATCACCTGCTTACCCGGCAGTGCACCATTTGTATGAAGGAAGGCACAAATGAATGAATCGCGATTCATCCAAATGATCTATGATCGAACATCAAGGGTTTATCAGGTGTCTACATAGCGCATTATGCATTGAACGGGAAGCTATGAATACATCCGAAAAAGTGCCAATCTCCTCGCACATCATGACAATGTTTTTACCCCTCAAACGTGAAGCTCGCGCCAACCTTGTGGGCCGCGACCTGCGACGTCGTGTCGTTCAGTCTCTGGGTGTCAAGGGCGAGACCGAAGGACCCGCGGACACCAGGGCGGAGAGCCTGGGTGTAACCTGTGAAAATAGCACGCGAGCGCGCATGTTAGTGGCGCAGCTAAAGCATGCAATAGAGGGTGAACGCACCGAGAGCGAGGATACCCGAGTTGTTGATCTTGGCCTTGACGAACGCAGCCGAGTCAAGGTAGACCTTGGTGCCGACCTCGAGAGCGACGCTGCCGGCGGTCGACGTGCGCGTGTCGTAGACGGCCTTCGCGCCAGCCTCGACGTCAGGGTTGACGCGGTGATAGTAGCTCGCGGCGAAGGTGGAGAGGTTGCCGAGCCCGTGGATGGTGACGGCGTACTCCGGCGCGCTGTAGCCGATGGCGGCGGCGTACTTTGTGATCTTGCCGTCGGTCACGTTGTACGACGCTTCAGCACCAACAAGGAAGCCGTCGCGGCCGATGACGGTGTCCGCGGTGAACGTAGGGCCCTAATCGTATCGGCGCAGGTCGGGGGCGAAAAGTATACGCGAGAGCGGCAGTAACAGGGGAGGAAGAGTTCAAGTCAGGTGAGCGCGGAATGTCACGTCATCAGGCGCGATGGCGACGTACCTTGAAGATATCGAGGAAGGCGCGAGTGTGGAGGCCGGGCTGCTTGTAGGTGGTGGTGAAGAGCGCGGTCTTTGCACCGGTGTCGGGGGTGAGGGCGGTTTGGAGGTCAAGCTTGACACCCTTTGCGATCTGGTTGTCAATCTCGACCTGGGTCTTGAGGATGTTGCTCGTCGTCCAGGCCTGGGTGAAGACGAGACCGTGGGGCTTGGCGAAGAACTTTGCCTCGATGTCGCCGCCGATGAGGGTGGACTTTGTGTCGCGGTTGCCGCCGACCTTAAATGAGACGTTGGAGGGGGTGGCAGTCTTCACCTCAAGAGCGACACCTGTGAGGGGGAAGTCCTTGCCCAGGAGGTCGTTGGACGACTTTCCGAGGTCCTGGACGGGTGAAATGGTGTTAATAGAAGAGCCTAGCGACGTTGGCAAGGAGGCAGACGGACCTTCCAGGAGGGGGGCACGGGCTGAGGGAGAGACATGGTGTGAGGAGTAGTGACGTTTGCCCGAAAAAAGTTGGGGAAATCCTTCCCTTTATGCCCCGGAGCTTCCCGGATCGCGCGGGCACGCGCCATCGCCCACGTTTGCTCCAGCATGCCCAAGCTCTCTTCCGCCCCGACGTCCAACACCTCTACGTACGAGCTCGGCTCTTGTTCTCGTCGGCCACCACCTCTGCTCCCCGCATGCCCTTAGACTCTGCACCCATCGCGCGTGTCTTGGTACAGACCTCCGGCCGTAATGTCGCATGATTTCTTGATGCGCACTCAAGGCCACCCTTCCCGAGCGCTCCGTAGCTAAATGGATCCCCGTTCTCCTTCCACCCTCCTTCCGTGTCGCATCCTCGGAGGTTCTCGCCGCCGCGCCCCTTCGGACTCTGCTGCTCTACGGCCGGCCCCTGCTTTGTGCGGGTCACGTATCGCACCATCTCGAACCCGGATCCTTGGCTTCTATCTGCATCGGTCCCTTTCCCAGTCGCCGTCGCACCACGCCTCGAAACTCGAAGCTCGAGACCGTTGCCCGTTGCCACCTTCCCCTTCCCGATAAGGAATGCGCGCAGCCCAGGGGTTTCGTAAACTCTCGCGCAGCTTCTCTCTTCGTTCTCCCCGGCCACCTGTCTTCACTCTCTTGCTCGCCCTCCCTCCACCGTCCGTTCGCCCACATATATCCCGCTCTAGGCCCCGCCCATCCCTCTGCTCTAGCCCTCTCCTCGTCCGTGAGCTCTCGTTTATACGCTCCGTTGCGATGCTCAAGTACATCTCCCCCGATGTGAGTCTGTCCGCCTCTCACCCTCACCCTGTTCCTCACCACATCCTGCAGGAGCTTGCAGCGATCATCAAAAGCGAGAAAGTCCCCATGAAGGACTACTGCGTGATCGACGTCCGGGACGACGACTGGGCCGGCGGGAACATCAAGGGCTCTCACAACTCCCCCTCGAGCCAGTTCTACATCCGCGTGAACGACCTCGTCGAGAAGACAAAGCACGTCCCAACTGTCGTCTTCCACTGCGCTCTCTCTCAGATGCGGTACGCTCACTTCTTAGTCTCCACCGGGAGGCGCGTCATTCCATTGTACTGACGCGAACCTTACATACGCACCAGCGGTCCGAAGGCTGCCCGAGTACGTCACCAAACACGCTACCCCACCCTCGCCTATCTCCAACGCTAACCTCGCCCCCATTCATCCAGATATACTCCCAGGCGCGCGATCAGCTCGAGGGCGACGGCGAGGACATCCCCCACCAAGTCCTGGTCCTCCGCGGTGGCTTCCAGGACTTCCAGGCCAAGTACCGCCAGGACCCCCAGCTCGTCGAAAACTGGAGCAAGGAAGTCTGGGGCAACCCCGAATACTTCTAGCTCGTTTCTTGACCATCGGTACTTTGACCATGCACGCTTGCTGCAAGGACGGCAGCGTGCCACGATGCGAGCGGGTTCGCGTATGTCTATATTTCCAGGGGGGTATTAGAGAGGGGTCGACGTAATGTGTATACCATGTACTCGGTTGCCACCACCTAGAGCGTTATAATCTATCGCGGCGCATACACGAATGCCGTCGATAATGCACATGATGGGCTCATTCGCCTGGAGGCCAGAAACGTACGAGGGCGCAAGCAGTACCACAACTACTTTTGAAGACGGTGGACAGACGCCGCCACGGCCGATCTGCGTCCCGCCTTCCTGTTTGTGACGCAGGCGGACCAAGTCAGGACACCTAGGATACGTGCACTCAGGCGGCCTTCTGTTCGCCCGTGCCCGCGGCGTCGTCGGCCTTCACGAAGCGTTTCGGCATGGCCTCTACGACCTGCTGCACGCGCCGGCGTTCCTCCAGCCGGTTCCGCTGACAGATGGACCTGCAACAACGAAGTTGAGCTTCAGAACGCCGTCCGACACGTCGCCGCGGGTGTCGTGAAGGGGCAGCAAAGAAAGAACGCGAAGACGGACGCACCATGTCCCGAGCGAGATGAGCGCGAACGTGCCGACGGCCCAGTTTGACGCGACGAACACGCCTGCCGGTGTGCCGTGCCGAACGCGAAGGGATCCGCGCACCTTGAAGGTCAGCGATGGCACGACACGACACGAGAAGAGATGCGATGCGGGAGGTAGGGGAAGAGGAGTGAAGGGAGATAGGGAGGAAGAACGAGGAGAGAAGACACGCACTGGTGGACATGCCGCGAATGAACCCGATGCCGACCCCGCTCGCGATCCCGCTCAGCAAGCTATTCCGCGCGCACGGAATCTCGTTGATCCTGTTCAGGTCATCGCGCGGGGATATTCTCTTCCTTGGACGTAGACACAGTCGGAGGCGGGGGCGGAGGCGGAGACAGGCGCGACCGACGTCAGTCGCGTCTCCCGCTGCCTAGCATAAATACGACGGCGTACCTGGAAGGCTTCCTTGAAGTCACCCCACCGGCTTCCGGTTGTTTCTACTTGGTACACGATCCGTTTCGAGTGCGAGGGAGTCTCAGGTGGGGGGAATGATGGTGGTTCTGATCCACTTGGTGGCGTTGACGACATGGTGGTGGCAAGCAAGACCTCAAGGCCTCAAGCCGCAGCGCGTCGTCGCTCGGCACGCACTACTTACTTATTAAATTATGCATCATGGGCGCTCCAAAACATCTACTCTCGAGACTCTCCAGACCATGCGCAAGTGACAGATTCGTTCTCTGTTGACCACAGGTACCCAAGGGTATAATGTAACTGACAAGTAACATTGCAGTCTCCAGACCTAGTGGTATTGAAGCGAAGCCGCACACGATAGCATACTGAACACCCCATCAACAACCAGTGCGAGTAACCCCAGCCAGATAAAGAACTATATTCCAAACTTGATCCATTTGAAACACCGAGCTCCTGGCCAATTGACCAGTCCCAAAGGTGCCCCAAAAAGAAAAAGCAAGGGAAATCCCCCGACGACGCAAGCCGGCAGTGCAGTGGCAAGGTCATCACGCCTCCGAGTTGCAAGCAGAGCTCGAAGGACAAGGGCTGCAAAAATTAGATAACCAATAATGGAGGCGGTGCCTCCATAATAGTGGTTAAACTATTAAGAACAGATACTACACTTGATCTAAGCCAAAAGGCCAGAGTGGTAAGGAATCAAGTATGTCTGGCCGAGGCTTATATAGAAGCAAGCCGCCGCGCACGGACCAGGTCCATTGGTGGCTCAGTCCGCCGGTTGGAAATCTCCGTAAAGCCGTTACGATAGTCGGGAACGTTGTTTAGGCCACAGCATTAATGGGGTAGTGGTAACCTGGGTCGTTGCCATCGACCCGCCGGGGGTTCGATTCCCTCTTAATGCATATCTTTCACCATGACGAGTTTTTGAGTTTTAGGCTTGGCTATACTAACTTACATCCAGGAACACAAACCGTTTAAACGTTAAGTAGCACAACATTTTATTGTGCAGTTGGGCATCCTGTGCAACAACTTGAACAAGGCGGCCAGTACTCAAGAGGCAGGGTTGTGCGGATGCACTGAGCTCTCTGTCGTCATCTCCTCCAGTATGGTTTCCTTCAAAGGCTTCCCGCGGCCGGGGCTGCCCAACGCGTCCTCCCGCCGACTCTCGGCCTCCTCTGCTTCCCGCGCGCCCGCCTTCAGTCCCCACGAACGCTGGTTGGTGCTGGGCTCGGAAGGCTCGTTCTACATCGGCAAAGTCGAATATCTAGATCAGAACTGCTCCTGACCGATGCAACGAAATGCGAGGGAGACTTACATGCGGTGGGTGTTTGAGGTACTCCTCGTGCATGTCGTGCTCGGTCACGGTCGGACGGTTCACGATCTGGTACGGCTTCTTGAACGTGAGCGCCTCGTCCGTCCTGTTCAGCTCGTCGTGGCGGTCGTGGCGGCTGATGTGCGACATGGTGATATATCGTCGCGGGGTGTGAGAACGACGTCGATCCAGCGTGGGGCGTTGTATCGCAAGTGGTGTGTTTGTGAGCGAGGGCAAAGAAAGCGGAGTCAGTAGGCAGGTTGGGACCGCTGTAGGCGAGCTACTTGTATGCCCATGTCTCGGTATCCGTGCGTCATGGTGATGTCACTAGAGAATGGTAGATGGTTCGGAATGTCCTCCTCCTCCTCTAAGCGCTCGAGCCAGGGCTGTTAGTGTGCCATCACTTTTGGAAAGTGGTGTGGTGAAGGCCGACATAGAAAATAACATTGGAGAAACGGGCCCGATAGGGGTCTGATATGCAATGAGTGACTGGTCAATTGTATGTGAAATGCGGCTGATAACGCGCCAAGCGGTCTTAAGTAGATCCTAAAGGATTATACGTCGACGGGGTGAGTATGGTCGAAGGTCTTGCCAAAAGCCTTGACCATAAGGAACAGTCAGACACCGTCGTTAAGCCTATCCTCTCAAATAAAAAATCTGAGCAGAATGTGTGTCATTTCGGGGTACGTGGTGCATGGACGTACTAAGCAGGAACGGTCTCATCCATCATGGTACGCCGCCTCGCATTCTCCGCCTCTATTTCCTCCATCATCTTGTCCAACGCCGCCTGGTTCCCCGGCTTCCCCAACTCAACCCGCCACGTCTCGTCGTCCTTCAACTTATGCCCGAGCTGCCGTTTCACCTGCGCGGCGTACCCGACCTCGCTAGGGCTCCTCGCGATCCTGTCCATCCTTCTCTGCTCCTCCGTCATCCGCGACAGGACATGCGGGGGCGGTCCCTTGTTCATCAGCTTGCGCAGACGGTTCGTGACCTCCCCGCGCCGCCACCGCTCGCGCTCGCGCGTCTTGTTGCGGATCTTCTCCCGTCTCGCCTCCTTGATCGCTGCGAGCATCTCTGGGGGGTAGGGCGACACCTGACGGGCGCGATCACGCTCGAAGCTCTCGGACAGGGTCTTCATGAGGCCGTCAAGTGGTTGGCCTTAGCAGGCGTGCCGTATGCATCAGCACAAAAGCGCGCGAGGGTCCTCGATGATAATACGCACGCCATCCGGCAGTGTCCTCCGTGAACACGCGTTCGATCGACTGGCCTTCCTTCTCAGCTACCTTTACGAGGGTGTCCTCGAACTTGAACTCCGTATTCAATAGTTTCGCGTATTCTTGGATGGTATCGAATGTGCCTATTCGGCGTGCGCGCGCTTTCCGTCTGGACGTGATCATGCCGGTGATGTGTAGAGGTTGGGGGATGAGCCGGGGGAGAGCCTTGTGGAAGAGGGAGGGTCGAAGGTAGCCCCCAGTCATGATTGGACGCGTGCGCATCCTCTCATACCAGTCCTTCACAATGTGTCAGCGAGATTGAGCGACCTCGAGAAGGCGAATGGCTGTACGTACTAGCTCCTCTTCGTAAACCGCTTCGGCTCTACGTTGCAAGCGTGCCCCGTCCAGCATTCGGCTGTAGCGAGCGCATACAGCGGCGAAATGTTGGTCTCCTGCGCGAGCTTTCCGGAATATGTCCCACCACTACACATCAAATTCAGAAGGGAATGGGAGAAGGGAGAGCGAGAGGGTGTACGTACCTTGTGAGCCTTCCGCAACTCCCTGACGACGTCTCCTTGCACACGCATGTTCTTACGAACGCGGAAGAACGCGCACATGTGCGACCTGATCTTAAAAAATTGCTGTCAGCAACTCGCCATCCTCCTTGCCTTCGTCTAGTCGTCCGGGGGCCGTCCTACACGAGGAACATAGAGGACAAGCCAGAGACACGTACCACTTCGTCAGGCGCGTCGCGCAGGATTCCTCGGTATAACGTCCATAGCGTGGGTATGCGATGGGCCTCGAGGCGGGTCAGAGGTGCGCGAAATTGAGTAGGTCTGAGCGGGGCAAGGAGGGTCGCGATGCGGGCGCGGTGCGCGAAGGATTCCGCGGAAGGAAGAGGCACAAGCATCCAGCACCAAGTAACGCAAGTATGGTCTAGCTAGACAGAATGAGATAGAAAATGCAATCTTTGACTGACAAGTACTACACCACGTGGAGGACGGCTGTTAGATCTATGACATCGTTCAGGTCGTGGACGTTGAGGCGAGAGGAAGGTCGAGGAGCCGCGGCGGCCTCGAGCTCACTTCCGAGTCGCGCTCGTTGGGCGCTTCTATCAGGCGCACACAATTGTATCAAACTCGACTGTGACTAGGACTGTTGAATACAGAGACAAACAGTGATATGTATATGCACAGCGCAAATTGATAGCCAAAAAATACAGCAGGGCGCGCAAAACGAGGGTATGTCGATGCAGAAGCAGTAGCAATTAGACTTTCATGCGAGCTGGGCAAAGCCAACAGAACCACTCTGATCGGCGTTGAAGACAGTGTAGACGTTCTTCATGAAGCTGCGCAGAACAATTAGAAACAGGGGTACGGCATTGGTTGAGGACGACTCACGTATCACCAAGGAGCCAGACATCGTCTCCGAGCCCAAGGTCCGCGCCGGTTATCGCACCAGCGCAATCGCTGGAACCCTCCTCCATAGGACCGAGGTTCAGGCTACGATGGACTATCAGTATTCATAGCTCTAACGGTCCAACAACGGGGTGGCAACGTACTCGTTGGCGCTGATAGACCATGAGTTCCCGCCCCAGCTGAACGCGACCTCCGGGACCGAGTCGCACGGGAAAGTGTATATTCCTTGCTCGAGCGGATTCGCGCCTTGTACGGTCTGCCAGAACGCATCCGCCGCGGCAGTAGGCGCAGTGATCAGCGTGCTGCCTGAGTCTATGATGGTCTGGAACGCAGAGATGGAGGACGGGGCCTGGCCGTTGACCGTTACCGAGCCCCCGCCAATGATCCAGTAGCCGATGGTGGAGGAAAGAGGGTGGTACTCGATGTCGCCCGTGAAGGAATCACTGTTCGTTCCGCCGATCGTCAATTCGGAACCGGACTGGGCGAGCTTGAAGGCGAAGGTGGTATCCGGGACGACGCCTTGTTGCATTGCAGTGTAGAAGAAAGGCGTCTGTTCGAGAGATGTCAAGTACCTCGATGAATGACTGCGCTGCGGAAGATGGGGCAAGCACATACGCTTTGGAGGTTAGACAGAGCGGGAAGACCCATCCCCATAATCCCGTCCATGGGCTCGGACTGGAATTCGGAGGACTCCTCGGTGACTGCGGCGAGGAACTGCCCACTGACCGTGACACCACCCACGATAACTGCAACGGACGTCAGCATACCATCTACAGGTCTATATGCGCCATGTAGATGCTCACCGGTGTCAGAGAAGGGCGTGCCGGACGTGCTCGAGCCATCGCCGTAGGAGATCTGAAACGAGCCGTTCTCTTGCTGACTCTCCGACGACGTCGACGGGTCGTATGCGTTCTGGCCGCCACAGTCCTGGCACGACGCGGACGGAACCCAGAGGTCGGCGGAGCCCGTGTCGAAGTCAACCACGAAGCTTTGCGGGGGGTTACCGATGGTGAGTTGGCCCGTCCACAGGGAATCGCCATTTTGGTCGGTCAGTGGCACGCTTCCAACAGTCGCGCCGGATGGTGCGGAGGACGGGACGGCGGTCCCAGTGGGAGTAACTGTGGTGGATGACGGCTCGGAGATGGTACCTGTTGACAGCACAGTGGAAGTTTCGATTGGAATCCCGGGCTCGGTCGCAGATACGATTCCTGTCGTAGTCAGAGTCACGGTGGGGGTTCCGCCGGGTTGGGTGGGGGCGCCGCTGGGTTCTCCGCTGTGATGACCGTGGCGGCGGTTCTTCTGGATGGTTTGAAGGTTCTGACGGTGCTTGCTGTTTAAAATTTCCAGAGTTAGCCGTACGATAACCCACGACGACGAGGACGGACACATACTTCTTCTGTCGAGTGATCTCGTTGATCGCTTTTGCGAAATTGAAGGTGCCATCGGTGTTGGTTAGGCCGCCACGCTTGGCAAGCGAGACACTCGTCGGCTTGCGCACAATGGGATTTGCGGAAGCCATGAGTGCAAGTGTGACGACGATGAGAGTTGCCTTGCAGAACATCTTTTAATATCGGGGTGGCGAAGGAGCTGTAGGATCTATGAGCAATTGAAGACGACTCGAGAGAAGGGAACCTTGGGACCTAAGGATGTGACACCACAATAAGAGGCTTTATACTGTCTCCCCATAGAGGATCCAGTGCTCTCATCATGGTGGGGAGAACGTCGTAGCGTATGGTACCCGCAACCCGACCGCCGAACATCATTGTGAACACCTTCGTAGGGATTCGGTTGCCACGTCGAAACCTGGAGTTGTCACGGAAATGAGTCCGCGAGTCAGCATATAATACCCGGATCGCCGAGGCACTGAATGCAAACATACGGAACTGCAGTGCCTGGATAGATCGTAGCATGCTCCTGCCACCTCAGAATGCCATTAGGGCAACTATCATCCCCGGGTCTCCTCGTCTGAGGCAAGGCAGGGGGAGAAATGTTGATAACAACACCGGACCAATCGAACCCGCGGTTTGACTGTCGCTGACCACCAGAAAATTCCAGTGCATGGACAAGACCAGTCTTGAGCTATATTTACATCCGCTGCGAGGAACACGTTATGGTAGGCTCTTAGTAGCAGTTGAGACCCCGAGGCGGCAGGTGTATGATGCAGTCATTCAGCGACGAACAGATGGGGTTGAGCCTGAGTTCGAGTAACCATAGAGTGCGGGTCCAGTCTCCTGCACGACGTTCGCTTGTATGTTCACGGATGGCAATGGATTGAGGCTGGATCTGTCTTTTGCGTATTGGACTTTTGTTGCAAGGATTGCGTGTGACAAGTACGCAGCAGGAGTATCGGTAGCGATGGTCCAGGTGAGTGCGAACAAGAAGGTAAGTAAGTAATCATAATAGAGTGGGACGTGGGGGCGTTTAGGCCACATGGAGTCCACATGGTGCCGCGTGGCTGCCATGTGCGCTGCCCAGGGTGTTAACGCAGGCTATTGGCTCGGTAACGTTCGGTTTGCTCCTGTTTGTATCCTTCCCGTTTTGGTACTCAACGCCCGAGAAGTCCCTCGTAATCCACCGCACCCCAACTCTCCTAACGTCTCCACCTCATCCGTAGTCTCCGTAGTCTACTATACGACATAATTACTGCTATATGCGTTCAGCGCAGTCCCGAGCTCCCGCTGGAGCTATGACATAGTTACTCGAGCTCGCATGTATATTAATGCCCTGTGCTCGCCATGTAATGACAGATCTCCGCTCTGCTCTCACGCCCGCCGGTTCGAGCTCCGAAAGTACAGAGCGTCACCACACTTGATCAAGTGTGGGTTCTTTCCCTTTGCCCGCACTTCGCTTGACTTCCTATCCGCTTATCCTCGAGACCGCCTTCTCGCTGAACATCCCCACTTCGCATCCAACCCGGTTGCCCGTAACATCATCGTTGACACGCTCTGCGGTACGTAACAAGTAGCGCTACACCAACCCCATCTGAACATACTTAGCGTGCCCCATCTGCTATGCAGACTGACCAGGATCTCCTGGGGCAGCTCGCTGCCAACCTCCCTCCCGAAGCATATAACACGCTTGCCCCCATTCTCCAGAACCTTGACCAGCGAGTCGAGGCCGCCGTGCAGGTACCGCCACAGTCCACTGTTACCGTCGACAATCGTCGAACCTCCCTCGAGAATGCCTTTTCCTCCGCCAACTTCATCATCCAACAACCCCAAGCACCACCTACCATCACTTCTTCCTCCGCTCGCCCAAACACCATCAAGGCTGAGCCACCGCACTTCCACAGAAAGGAGTCGGAAGATGTTAGTGCTTGGATACTGGTGGTAGAGGACTACTTACGAGGGTTACACATAACAGAAACTGATTGGCCGCTGCAAATCCCACTACTGTTCCGTAGTGACGCGATGCAGTGGTACATTTCTCTGCGAAAGAAGACGACCGCGCTCGGCAAGAAGCTCTCCTGGACGGACCTGAAGGCCGAGCTTCGGGCGAAGTTCGACTCGCCTCTTCGCGTCGAGTCCCTGCGCAACGACCTCCGCAACCTGCCCTTCAAGGGAAACCTACTCCGTTATGCATCCTCCTTCCGAGAGATAGAGACACAGATCCCCGACAGTGAGATGACCTTTGGTGATCGTCTTGCCAACTTCCTCGCTCATCTTCCGCAAGACCACGCCCGGGAGCTCCATCGGGAGAAGCCGACCAACGTAGAGGAGATGTACTTTGCTGCCAAGGAGCTGTACCGTCTGTCTATGCTGCACCATGCAAACCCAAGTGGTACGTCTCAGCAGAACAGGAAGGGAAGAGACAAGCCGAGTCACTCATCTTTTCCCTCTTTCGCTCCGTCCGCAGCATCTGCTCCCACAACGGCCGCTTCGTCCTCCAATCCACAGCCAATGGACCTGGACACGATGGAGACATCCGGCAGAGACGCCGGGTCAAGGCAGCGTAACCTGCTCCGGGTACGTTGCTACAACTGCAATAGGACGGGGCACTACTCACGTAACTGTCGCTCTCCGCGCAAAACCCGTCCACAGGAGTTGAACTTGATGGGTGTCGAGAAGCTCTACCCTGTACCCGAGGAGGACCCCGAGGCTACGCAGGTTGATGACGACGATATGCCATCACTATGCACCAATACTACCGGTTATCTAGCTGACAATGAGGGGCCACTCACCGACGACTACGACAACATTCCATCCCTTGCATCTGTATCGTCTGACAACCTCGTCATCATCGACACGAGCCCGAGCAGTACTGAGGCCCAATGGGGGGCTGACACACCTGCAAGCGACCGGAACATCCAGCTGGAAACAGAGGAGGAGGCTATGAATGTCGACCCCACTCGACCGCCGCTAGTACGTCAACCAGCTCTTCACGACATCGAACTGTATGTCCTCGATGTGAATCTTGGTGCTCTTGCCACCGACTTCTGCATCCTCAACCTCGACGATGGCGCAGACACCCGACAGGACCTGCCTGTGTACCGAGTCTTCATCCTGACTCCAAACCGGCACCATGCTGAGTTCCGCTGCATCAACACTATCATTGACAGTGGAGCCGCTTCCTGCTACATCCTGCCGTCCCTCGTCCACGACCTCCAGATCGAGACATTCCCTATCACGCGCCGTCTTATCCGGGGCGCCGGCACGACCTCCACGTCCGCAATCACCCGCTTCAAGGTGAAGATTGGAGGTATTGTTCGCCCGGTTGTCGCATACATCCTGGACCGCGACTGCTTGCGCTATGGACTTGTCCTCGGCCAGGACTGGATGCGCCGACACAACGCCCAACCGGACTGGAACACCATGTCTTGGTACCTCACCAACCCTCTCACCGCTCAAACCGTCCGTATGGTCATGGAACCTGTCGATCGGTCAGCTGAGGACCCTCCGCTGCCATACACACCTCCGCCTCCGCCACCGCCGTACTCACCATCTCCGGAGACCGAGCTCTACACTACGCAGGAGTTGGAGGACCTCTTCGCCTCGTACCCATTGGACTGTCTTCCGCTGGACCCTGAGCCTTAGCACCGTGCCCCTGTACGCGAGCAGCCTGCTCGTTCCACTGGCACCCTCAGCGACAAGCTGCGTAACCTGGCAAAGAAGCGGTTCCCTCAGTTGTTCAGCACAAAGGTATGCTATCGGGACATACCGTCTCACCGTGTCATGCACACCATTGATACGCGGGATGCGCAGCCCATCCGTGCCCATGGTCGTCCGCACTCACCGCCTGAACACGAGGAGATTGAGACGTTTGTCGAAGAAGCTCTCAAGGATGGGCTTATCGAGCCTAGCAACTCACCCTGGTCAGCGCCAATCATCTTCGCGAAGAAGAAGGATGGGACTAACCATTTGTGCGTGGACTACCGCAGGCTGAACGACGTCACCGTTAAGAACGCGTACCCACTCCCGCGCATTGACGATACGTACCAGCACTTCCACGGTGCCAAGTTCTTCACCACGCTCGACTTGAAGTCTGGTTACTGGCAGATCCCAGTCCACCCGAACTCGCGGGACAAGACCGCCTTCGCAACGCGCTTCGGCCACTACCAGTTCCGAGTCATGGAGTTCGGATTGTGCAACGCACCAGCCACCTTCCAAAGCTTCATGAACGACTTGCTGCGGCCCTACCTCGATCAGTGCGTGACTGTCTACCTCAACAACATCGTCATCTACTCGTGCAACGAGCATGAACACGTCCTCAACATACTCAATGTCCTCGGAACCTTGAATGATGCGTATGTTGTCCTCAACGAGAAAAAGTGCGTGTTTGCTCATTCGAGCATCCTGTACTTGGGTCACATCATTTCTGACGCTGGGATTCGTCCTGATCCTGACAAGGTTAAGGCAATCCTCGACTGGCTGCGACCCGACAACATCGCGTGCATCCGTGGGTTCCTCAATCTGGCAGGCTATTACCGTCGCTTCATCAATGCTTTTGCGCGCATTGCAAGTCCTTTGTATGATTTGTTGAAGGGTAACCCGTGCAAGGGCGCACCGGTACAATGGTCAGCTGCTTGTGATCGCGCATTCGAGACATTGAAGCGCAAGCTTACCTCATCACCCCTCCTCAGTTATCCCCGGCCATGGCATCTATTCGTTATCGACACAGACGCGTCAGGAGACGCAATCGGCGGAATCCTTCACCAGTCCACCGATGGTTTTGAAGGGGGAGAAGACGAAGAAGCACGCTATCAGTTTCACGATTCAAAACTCCATCCTATAGCATATGAATCACGACGAATGTCACCCACAGAACAACGTTACTCGGCACAAGAGTGCGAGATGCTTGCGATCGACTATTGCTTGCAGAAGTGGCGCGGGTACGTAGAGGGTTCGCCTATCGTCGTCTGAACGGATCACGAGAGTCTGAAGTACTTCTTCACGCAGAAGCACCTCGGTCGTCGTCTTGCTCGTTTCGCTGACAACATCGCACACTTTGATGTGCGTATCATCTACTGTCCTGGTCGGAATCAGCTCGCCGCCGACGCACTCTCTCGCCGACCTGGAATCTCGAACACACCTGACTCCGCGACTCTCGGTCCACTCTTCGCACACCCTCTCGAATCCAAAGATCCTATTCCTGTTGCTCGCTTCAAGACCTTGGAGCACTGGCGGCAACAACTCCTCGCAAACCCATCCTCCAATCCTTCTCGTCACGGCTACTCGCTCCAGAACTCGCACCTGTGGCGCACGATCAGCAACGGCTCTGGGGACATTGTGGTACGTGTACCCACCACATTAGAGGATGCGCGCGAGCTCATTCACACCGTGCATGTCGAGATAGGCCATCTTGGGGCCCAAGCTGTCCTCGATACGCTGCGGACGCGTGCACAGGTTCCGAACGCGATGGACTTGGTCACTGACGTCGTGAAACGCTGCAACGAGTGTCAGTTCACACGGCGTGAAGCACCAGTTCCGCAGCACTTACATCCGCTCCCTCGTGTTGACGCCTTCGATTGCTGGGCCTTCGACTGGATTGGCCCGCTGCAGAAGTCTACCAAGGGTAATCAGTACATCCTGACCGCGCTCGACCACCGCTCCGACCTTCCGCACGCCACAGAGCACCCGTCTTGTTCTTACAACGGCACGCTCGAGCTCCTCCGTACACTCATCACGCAGTACGGCAAGCCGAAAGCTGTCCTCACGGACAACGGAGAAGAGTTCCTCTCATATCCCTTCCAGAACTACCTCCACTGTCTTGACATCGAGCATCTACGCACATCTCCTTATCACCCCCAGACCAGTGGTCGACTTGACAAGTTCAACGACAACATTATGCAGACCCTCGCTCGCTTGGTGGCACCGGACTGACAGGATCGCTGGGATGAGTACTTACCTGACGCCTTGCTTGCTGCGCGCGCCCACACCAACACCTCCACCGGTTCCTCTCCCGCCTTCATGGCATATGGACGCGAGGCGCATCTCCCGAGTGAGTCCACGTACGACATCTTGCGTCGTCCACCGACCGATAACGAGATCGCGACCCTGCAGCATCAGCGCCTTGAGCGTGTCCGCAACTTGGACCATTTCCGGACAGAGGCTAACGTAAAGGGTTTGCGTCGGCTCGAGGAAGTTGCCGAGAAACGCGAGGACACTTACAAGGATTGCGGTATCGGCATTGGCGACCTCGTCTTGCGCCGTTCGCCTGCAGCCACCAAACTTCACCCTCGATGGGACGGACCGTTCGTCGTGCATGACCTTACCGACCGAAACACCTATCAACTCCGCACGAAGAACGGGTACGTGCTACGTACCTTATACAACGCTGAACGCCTCAAGCCATATCATCCATCCGAGCCGGAGCCCGGCCTCTGGTACTCCAGCGCCAAGCTCCAGCACCGCGACACCAAATCCCGTGTTGAGCGCGACCTTCGTGCTCACCATGTCACCTAGCGACTGACACGTCACAGCCTGCCGAGCTTTTCTTTGTCAGCCGTATGTTCCAGTTATGCTGCCTTGAAGCACTCACTTGTACGAATATAATCCCTAATAGCAGCCAGTGGTCTCGTCAGCGCAGATGGTCGCCTCGACGACGGACTCGACAGAGCGAGTTCTGAGAAGAGGGGATGGTGTTAACGCAGGCTATTGGCTCGGTAACGTTCGGTTTGCTCCTGTTTGTATCCTTCCCGTTTTGGTACTCAACGCCCGAGAAGTCCCTCGTAATCCACCGCACCCCAACTCTCCTAACGTCTCCACCTCATCCGTAGTCTCCGTAGTCCACTATACAACATAATTACTGCTATATGCGTTCAGCGCAGTCCCGAGCTCCCGCTGGAGCTATGACATAGTTACTCGAGCTCGCATGTATATTAATGCCCTGTGCTCGCCGTGTAATGACAGATCTCCGCTCTGCTCTCACGCCCGCCGGTTCGAGCTCCAAAAGTACAGAGCGTCACCACAAGGGAGGACCCGAAGCGCGCAGCGCGAGCTCGAAGCGGTCTGGCACGACAGGCAAACCACCTTCAATTTCCCCCAGAGGAGATGGGCAAGAAATGGCGAGGAGACATTAAACATATAATATCCTTTGTTTTGTTGGCACTTAGGCCTGAAACAGCCGATATTATACGTACCGCACCCATTTCCCGCCTATATCCTCCCCAAGGACAAAGGAGGCTTGCCCGGCACCGTGCCGCCGCATGGTCACTGGCCTGAAGCAGGAATGTCACTCACAGGTTTTTTTTACCAGGCTTCCAGTGCACCTCGGGACTGCGTGTCCTAGAGGCTAGCCCCCTCATTGCGCATACCGGGAGATTTTGGGAGTGAGAACCCCTCAGGGAATTGGCATTATTAACTGCTCTCAGGCTTATCTTTATAGAGACTACATCCATTGCTCCCCCAAACATTAGTGCGTAACGGGCACTGAACGGGCTTGGCTGATCCACACCGGGTGCAACAGGCAAATAGTTGGTGCCACCAGTGTGTGTAGATATTACACTGGCTCACTGGGTGTGCATCGGGCGCAGCTGGACATGTGTGTGCAATGGGTAGCCTCTTGAGGACCACCATGACCCCGGGTGTAGTTCAGGTTTACCAGTACACATTAATGAGTGTACGGGGCGTAAGGAGCTCAAAGCAGCCATTTGAACTGTTTGGATTCAACTGTATATTGAATTCCGGCTCGTTGTGAGCTGCGGAGCCCGAGGCAAAGCATGGTAAACCCATGGGTAACAGCTGAGGGTAATAAGGACATAAAGGCGGGTTGTTTTACTCTTGAGTTTTTCACGCTGAGCCGAAGGCGAAGCAATTTAGCGTGGCAAAGCCACGGGTCAAAACAAACTAGTGGGGACCGGCAACCTCTCCAACGAAAGTGTCCAGGTTATGTAATGTTAGCGCCTTAATCCATCTCGCCTGTTCCCTCCCGTGACTCGCTTGCGGTGTCCATTGTGATCTAAGCGAGCTCTCGCCGAGTTAGAATCTAAACTCCGCCAACGATACGATGGTCAAAGCAAGGTATCCAGCCTGAGGACTCGGAAGGTGAAAATGTCCGACATTAAGGGTGCTGCCTATCTATATGCCACGGCAGCTGTATACTAATGGTGAGACGAAGAGACGAAGCGGACAGAGCGCGACCAGATGATCGAGAAGTCAACCATACATGGTGCGCCTGTTAAGCCGCTCGCCATGATGAAGTTATATGAAAGGATTTAAGAGCAAGACCAAAGGGAGAAATGTGCGGAACCTCGGGAGTGCCGAGTGTATGATGGATATGATATCCTTAGGCTCGGGGGTAGTAGTGGCACCTGTCATCCACACAAGCCGTCACCGTCCTGCTGCCGCAGTCTCCGAGTCGCAAACTTGCACATCCTCGCTTTGAACTGTCCGAGCGACTCCGAGGTGAGTGGGGTTATATAGTTTTTCTCTGGAGCTTTCTGATTTGGTCACGCTAGGTTGGATCTCTCCGACTAGAGCATCCCCGCGCTGCTCTTCCCGGCGGCGGCTACTGCAGACCTTTGGCCCGGCTTGCAGTCAGTCCTTGTGCTCGGGTCATGCGCGCCTAGACCAGCGCTTCCGCACCGTCCACTGCCAATGCATGTTTTGCAAGTTGAGGCTTCACATTCCCTGTACCTCTCAATGGACCACATGAATAGGTAGAGAGTGCAATAATATTTCGATCTGTGGGAACACATGTGCACACAGAACAATGGATGAAAAAATAAGGTGAGCAGTTCATCGACTAAGACTACTAAATGGCCCTGCGGTGAAATTCCAATCCCACAGAATGATTCAGCCCTACCTTCCGGACCCAGATCAGAAAAAATAAGGGCTTCATGTGTGCTGTAACCCCTCAAGTCGATTTCGAGCCGCTTGGACTGAGCGCTACTCAAGTTCTTGAGCCAACTTTCGCTCTTATCTTTCGTCGGAGAATGAATTCGACAATCTCTACACCACTCGGCTCCTGATCGCACGTTTTTGGGACCAAATAGCCGTGGACGCGCGCTTGGAATTTCTCCCCTAGCGTTGCCGGTCCCCAAAACTAGTACGACTAGGGACGGCAATTGGCGCGCGTTGCTCACTGCAATTACGTAATATTTGTCGTCTGGCTCCTCACATCGTCACCCTCATCATCGACGTCCTACCGAGGTTTGCTCAGCTATGTCTATGTGCCCGTGCTGTTGATCGAGCTGCGTTATAGCCTTGCTTGTGACGACCCTGCTGCAGACCAAACGTTTGCTCTGGCGTCACCATCCTTGTTGCCTCCGGGATCATATCTCCACTGCTCCATTGAGGACTTTGTGCGAGTGTTGCGCCTAAAGACGCTCAATGCACTTCGAGCGGAATGGCGACGATGGACTACGTTGATGTTCCTTCATATGCGACTCGTCTGCGCTCAGGTCAGAGTCATGACATCCGCCCCGCCCCCAAGGTCGTCACCTCCCTCCCTCGTCCGGAACACTCCCCCATTGCGGCTTCACCTTCGACCTCTCAACCGATGTCTCCTGCTAAAGCAACGTCGAACCTGACGTCTATGCTCATTTCATCCGCGTTACAGCTACCTGCCAATGCACCCGCTGCACCTCGTGCTCAAGGCAAAGGCGGGCCACGGCTGCTTTCCAACAAGGACACACTCTCGCTCCCCATAACCACTGTCAACTTCAAGCGATTTGTGTCGAAGAGTGGTCCAATTTTCTGGGTCCAGGATAGGGTGGAAGAGATCGTGTTGTGGAAGAAGGGTTCGAAGTACACGCTGGTGTGGATGGCTGCCTATGCGTTCATTTGTGCGTGCATTTTAATTACTGTCCTGAATATCGCTCACCTCGCCGTAGGCTACTTCCCCCGACTTGTACTACTCCTACCGCACGCTATAGTCCTCGGCGTCTTACTCGCGACTCATCCATCTCTCAAGAGTCGAGCAGGAGCGGATACACCATCACCGAAGTTCGCGCAATCCGCACCCCCAAGCCAAACCGGCGAGGGTAGCGTTGATTACTTGGCAAATCTCCAGGCTATTCAGAACCTCATGGGAGCTGTGTGAGTCCATTCATACTACCGAGTATCCGCATATATTCACCATGTACGCGTCTCCCAGTTCGGATGGCTACGACGTCGTCGTCCAGCTCGTGCCCTACTTGACGTACTCGTCATCATATACCAGCCTTATCCTCTCGTTCGCCTTGGTATCCTTTTTGGCTTTGATCCCTCTCGTCAACATGATCCCCATGGGGACGACGTGTCTTGTGATCGGCCTCCTCCCGTTCTTCGTGACGCATCCTTTCACACAACACACGCTCTTCCCTATCCTCCGATCCTCTGGTGCTATGCTCAACTCGTTGCAAGAGCGCGCACTGCGGTTTATCGACAATGACAAACTAGAAGACAAGCACTGGCGCACAGAGCTCCGCGAGGTCGAATTATGGGAGAACGAGCGTTGGGTACGCCGGGCGAGTAGTCCTCCTGACGATCCTACGAAAGCGGAGGGCACGTGGGCCAAGAACAACCTAAAGCTTGGTGAGCGCAAAGCGTGGACGCGCGGCCGTGATGGCTGGAGTGGTGTCGCGGATGATGGTAGCGGGGAAGTGAGGTACGCATGTTCCAAACGCTCGTCCTTTGTGCTGTAGGATGGGCGCATACTGATACGTGCTCTCGGGCAGCAGCAACCTCACATTCTCGCTGTCCCCAGGCTGGTTCTTTGTCGAAACCGAGGATTGGAGACCCGACTTGGGAGGATCTTGGGTTCTATTGGAAGGTGCAGATGAGAGTAAGCCGGCTGAGCCCGTCATGTTCGCCACTTTTCTAATAAGCACTCATAACGCTCCACAGGTGGCTGGGTCTATACCAACGATACTTGGCTCTACCCCCACGCCCATCCACTCGAAGACTGGATGATGGGTGGGGGTATGACTAGACGAAGACGTTGGACAAGGCGAATATACTACAGTCCGGAGACTCCCGCGTAATTTAGCGTACCAATGGTTACTTAACGTCCACATCTGCCGCCAGTCCCTCCTGTCACGGAAAATGGGGAAAAGATGGACATGAAAGTCTGGATCTGCCTGACCCCAAGCCCCATAGTGGACATGCCTTCCGCGATATGGTCGCAAGGTCGGGTACGCATCATTCCTCATCCTCATCCAGAATACCTTTCTCGCTCCTTTGCTTCAAGAACTCAGGTGTTCTGTGCTATTGCGAGTTGCCAGTATACACATACTTTGTCATGTGGGAGTTCAAAGTACGTGATGTCATGGAAGACGGGCCGGAAGCAGACCGATAAACGTGTCGGGATGGGACAGTTGATCTAGGTATTTGAGCCTGTCTGCGAGTTTCTGAGGCTTGCTCACGGACTGCCCGTGACTTTGGTTTGGTTTGAACTTGCCACAGGCAGACAAGCGACACCTGCGGCATGAAGCCGCACAAACCCGACTACTCCAAGCTGAAGGCCTACCGGCCCATCGTCCTGCTTAGCTGCACGGCGAAATGGCTGGAAAAAACCATCAACAACCGGATGCAGTTCGACTGCCACAAACACGGCATCTTACACCCCTGCCAGTTCGGCAGCGCATGGCAGAAGTCCACGGTCGACGCCGTCACGTTCCTTACCACACACATACGCAATGGATGGAAACAGAAACAGGTCACGTCGATGCTCGGCTTCGACGTGGCCCAATTCTACCCATCCATCAATCACGACTTGCTCATCAGTATACTGCGTCGCGGCGGTTTCAATGACAAGTTCTGCACATTCATGCACGCGTACTTCGCACCGCGAAGGTCTTCGTTCCGGTTCGGAAACGCGGAATCACCCGAGTTCGAATGCCCGAAAGTGGGTTGCGGCCAGGGCTCGTCCCTGTCTTCCACATGCTCGGCCATATACATCGCACCCGTCCTCCACAAGGTTGCGGGCACCACCGTGACGGAGAAGTACGGTCGGGGCCACGCACTCCAATTCTACGTGGACGACGGCAACCTCATCGCAACGTCCGGGTCAACCATCGCGAACAACTACCTCCTCGCCAAAATGTACGGCGTCATGGAGGAGCAACTCACACGTCTCGGCCTTGTCATCGAACACGAAAAGGACGAGCTTATCCATTTCACACTACCGCGCAAGCGGACAAACCTCTCCCCAGCCGAGCACCTTGCGGCGTTTCGCCCGCTCGACCTCAACGCAGGTCCCTGGACGCACGACAACCCGCTCGCAGCGTCTAGCTGCGTCAAACACCTCGGCTTCTTACTAGAACCTGACCTCTCATTCCGAGAACACATCCGATTTTACGCCAAGAAAGGCAACACCGCCGCATTAGCGTATCGCATGCTAGGCACATCCGTGCGTGGTCTGTCGCCCATGCAGCGACGCACGCTGTACGTTTCCTGCATCCTCCCCATTCTCACGTACGGGTCTCCGGTGTGGTATCGCCCTGTAAAGGGGGCGACCCTCATCCAACCCCTCAAAGTCATGCAGAACGTCGCCTGCCGCTGGATTACAGGCACGTTCAAGACCACACCCACAGGCATTCTACCCGTTCTTGCGGGAATCATGCCCATTCATCACCACCTCCAAAAACTGCGCGTGCGATCGATTCTTCGCATCCACACACTGATGGCCACCCACCCCCTCAGAGCGCTGTTTCCCAACATGTACGAACGATCGGCGCTTTCGCCATACATACGCTTCGCGCTCCCGGCCACAAAACCAGCGAGCGGCGACTACCAGGCGGGCATCACGTCGAAGAACGATGCTTTCCACCAAACGTGGGATCGCGGCGGCGGAGACGTCCGCCACGATCCTGACGCCCCGGCATGCACATACGCCTACGACCCACTCGACCGGGAATGCCGCCCCGGCGATCGCGTTTCCGACGTCTTTGCGGATCGTATCACACTGCATCTCGCACATCCCAAGAAGAGCGACGACGACGCCCTACAGAAGTGGATTACAGAGACCCTCACACCACGCATCGACAAGGCAATGGACGACCCCGACTGCCTCGTCTTCTTCACAGACGGATCCGCCACGAGCCTAGGAGGCTCCGGCTCGGGCGGATACATCATGTACCACCGCCACCAACGCGTAGACTCGAACGCCGCATGGTTCGGACGGGGTTTCTCATACGACATGGAGAAGCTCGCCTTTTCGTGGGCGCTCGTCGAGGGCGCCGCCAACACGCTAGGCGCGCGACACATCTTCATCTTCACCGACTCAGAATCACTGGGAAAGGCCTTCCTCGACGTCAAAGATGGAAACGCCGCTTCTCTTCACATCGCACGGACACTACGGACCTGGTTTGAGCGGTCACCAGCACACCAACTCAGCGTGTCGTACGTACCAGGACATTCTGGGGTCCCGGGCAACGAAGCCATCGACGAGCTCGTTGGCGCCGTCAAGAACCCATCATACGCGGAAATCGAGGTTATTCCCACCTCGTACGCCTACCTACGAGCCAAGATCACGCGCGACATAGTCGAGGCGGATCTCCGGTCACGAATACACCCGCAAAAGCCGTACGAACTCGCCAGCCACATGGGCCGCAACATACCCAAAGGCCGGGTCACGCACATCATACAGAAACTAACACACGTGTCCAAGCAATCCCCCATCCGCCGATGGAAGCGAATGGGCATAAACCGGTTGTCGCGATTCTTCCGCGCCATCACCGGCCACGCACCCACAGGCAAATACCGCATGCAAATGCGCGAGAAACACCAGGAACCCACGTTCTGCCCCTGCGGCTACAACCCAGCGGCCGACCCCGGCACACACGCGATACAGGACCTCGAGCACATCCTTGTTGAATGTCCTTTCTACTACCGCAGGCCAGTCGACGTCTTCAATGGCGTTCCCACTGTGCCCGAGTACCTGAATGAGCTCGACCCCTTTCCGCTCATTCTACAATTTCTTCTGGACAACCCCACCGCCTTCACTTTCGAGGAAGTGCCGGAGAGCCCAAACCTGGAAGACAAGGCATACTACCTGCACCACCACGCGGGGACCGCGGCTTGGATCCTCTTTCAAGAGGACCCGACTGCGTTCCTGCTAGGCCTGCCTAGCGGATTTCCGTTCACACGCGACCCTGATAACGTCGCCGCTGACGACTTCATCAGGACCTTCTATGACGACCTCGCGGCTTACAAGCCATGGGCCACACACGCACTGAACCTGCGGATCTTGCAACCTCTCGTTGCCGGAAACACACGCAAGTATACCAGCGCACTAGAGGCGCTCGGACGCTTCGACGTCCTAGCCGACCCATCTCGCCGTTCCCAGACGGACCAGTCTGGCTCTCACTCGTCGGGCCGCGCGGCTTAACTGTGGTCAGCCGCACGGCCCCCCTACCACTCCTGGCCTCCGGCCGTGGTCCTACCTGCGCGACCAGCGCATTGCGTCAAACCGAACGTAGGATACCGGGAAACTTGCCGCTACTTGTTACATGAGCACACCATGTATTGTAGTCAGACATCCCGAGATTTTAAAAAAAAAAAAAAAAAAAAAAAAGACACCTGCGGCATGCGCCACTACGCAGAGGCGCAGTTCCGGCCCCCGAGAATCGGTTACGTAACCACAGAAGCTGCCTAGGGGACATAGTATGTATGACATTGTGCAGATAACCTTCGTCCGTGGTACGTAATTCGACTCATGCCTACCTGTCGGTGATCTCACGCGATTACGCGAAGGACGATATCGCCGGATCTGCAGATGATTTTACTGTTCATTCCTCGATTTCCATGGACTCCAGTCGCAATTCTAACGAAGGTCGCCGGAGCATCTGTCCAAGCGATGAAGGTCTCCACGGATCCTCAGGGGCGCACTTTGGCCGTGAGAGACGCTCAGTTCGCGTGTGGGATGCGGGACATGGTTCCTATATAATGCGGATGACTTATCCTTTCAATCTCTCCCAGGCAGCGTCGTCTTCATGAAGTCGCAACTCGAGTCGTTCTTCTCGCTCTCCGTTCTAGGAATCCTCGTTCTCCTGATCGTGACCTATGCGTTATCCCGCGAGAGATGGCGGAAGCGCAGTCGCGGCCTCCCATTGCCTCCCGGTCCCAAAGGTCTTCCGTTCATCGGGAACGTGGCTGATTTACAAAAGCCGGAGGTGTGGAAGGCTCATCGGGAGCTCCGCAACACGTATGGTAACCTTGGATCAGCGTATCCTTGTTCAATCTCGTCTGCTGATCCTGCCATGTAGGGGACGTCGTGTATCTTACGGCACTAGGACAGCCCATCGTGATTCTCGGCAGCCCTCGGGCGATTTTTGAGCTTTTGGACAAACGCTCGGCCCTCACCTCGGACAGGATCCAATCACCAATGGTACCGCTGTAGGTCCAGCTGGTAAGTGTCCCCGAGTGCACACACTGACATCCTTCGCAGCATTGGACAGGGCGGCAACTTCTCGCTGATGCCTTATGGCAATTGGTGGAGACGGCATAGGCGGGCGTTCTGGCAGCATTTCCTTCCTGCCTCCATCGAAAGGCACGTCTCGGTACAGAAGAAGTACGCACAGGCTTTCATGCGCAAGCTGTTGGAAGATCCGACCCGGTTATGCGATCACATACGCTAGTGAGTTCTAGTTTTTCAACCCTATCAGCCTTTTCTTAACGAGGTTTGCTAGCACATTCGCTGCCACGGTCGTCAAGATTACCTACGGCCTTGACGTTGCGGATACCAACGACCGATACATCAGCCTGATCGAGAAGGTTCTGTCGGTCGTTGTAGCATTCACGCCCGGCAGGTACTTGGTCGAAACGTTTCCCATACTTCAATACGTACCGGAGTGGGTCCCCGGTGCAGGTTTCCAGAAGGACTTCAGAGAATGGCGTACCGCAGCCAAGGAGGTCACGACTTCGCTGTACCGTGAGGCCACTGAACGCGTGAGTACCCTTAGTTGGCCCCGTTCCGCGATGGATGAAAATAATTTGGCTCCAGGGCGACGAAGATGCCATTAATTCCGTTGTCGCCGAGCTCGCTAGACGGGTTGATCAAGAAGGTGAAGGAGCCACCTCTTCGGACAAGTTGGATGTAGTCAGAAACGTCGGCTTCACTGCGTTTGAAGGTGCGTTCAGCCAGGCAAGGTTGAGTCTTGGTACTGAAAACGCTTCCCATTCTCCAGGCGGAGCCGACACAGTAAGTGCCTTTGCATTCATTGGATTCATCCTCATGGTTCTAATCCTCACGTTGCAGACGGTCTCTACCCTACAATCGTTCTTTCTCGCCATGTCGCTCCACCCAGAGGCCCAGCGGAAGGCTCAGGCGGAAGTTGACGCAGTCATTGGTTCAGACCGCCTTCCGGACTACAGCGACAGGGCCGCACTTCCTTATGTTAACGCCGTCGGGAAGGAAGCCCTGCGATGGCAGCCTGTGTTGCCTTTCAGTCTACCGCATATGACAGTTGAGGATATGGAGTACTCGGGATACTTCATTCCTAAAGGCACTCTCCTGATGCCCAACAGCTGGTACGTCCATGTGCTATGATTTGGCTGATACTTGGCTAACGTCAAGTTTGCAGGGCGTGCTTACACGACCCCGCGGCCTATCCGGAGCCTGAGCGTTTCCTCCCGGATCGCTTCATGCGGGACGGAAAGCTTGATCCGCGCGTTCGTGATCCTACGCGCTTCTCGTTTGGATACGGAAGAAGGTAACCCTTGAAGTAGCTTCGGTATGACACGCCTGCTAAAGTTCGTCCCGTAGGATATGCCCGGGAAGGCATTTCGCAGACGCCACATTGTTCACAAACATCGCAATGATCCTCCACGCCTTCGACATCACTCCGCCGCTCGACGAGGGCGGTAAACCCATCGCCATTGAACCCAGAATGACTGACGCTATGCTTTGGTGAGTATCTCTCTCGCGTTACGCACAATGACACCACTCAGGATATGAATTACAGTTTCCCGCTGGATTGCCGCTGCACCATTACGCCCCGGTCGAGCAAGGCTAAGGAGCTTATTCTTGCTGACGATCCATAAGGAAGACCAATTCGGAGCACATCTATGTCATGGTCATTGTTCCAATTTCCAAAGAAGCGAAAACACCCGATTTCTCCCGCATTCCAAACGCGCTTCAGGTCGGACTGAATGCACGAGCGATTATTCGAAGCACTCAGTCCGTGGATCCGTGATCGGCGATATGGCGACTTCTAGGTAGCGGTACGGCCTGAGATACGTTTGACTGACATGGGAGCCGTTCCTCCCGGGCGAGTGCTCTGCCACGCTTTTCCGCTTCGCGCGTGTCAGTGGTACAATCTACGCATATTTAATGACTACATGCGCGGCTCGTCGAGAGAATAAAAGTGGTGGTTGGCATCTCCGTAACCAGTCCGGTACAATCCTCAACCTGTGGACGACGCTACTGATACATTCATGCCTTTCCCACTTATCGGGCTTCTGGCCTTGTCAGCCTTCTTCTATGTCTTGTCTTTGGCGAAGTGGAGGGCCCGCAGTCGTGGACGATCCCTACCTCCAGGACCACCATCATTTGCTTTGGTCGGGAATATTTCCCATATGCGCAAGCCTCAGATGTGGAAGGCACATCGTGATCTATGCGCGACGTACGGTAAGTCGTGTTCCTATCCAAGTTCTTATTAGCTAGCTCTCATTAGAACCCTTGCCAGACTCAGATATTGTGCACCTTAGTGTGCTGGGTCAGCACATCTGCATTCTCGGAACCCCGAAATCCATCTATGGGCTCCTCGATAAACAATCTTCTATCACGTCCGGCAGAGACCCCTCGCCCCTCATACGTCTGTGAGCGTGTCCAGATTGCTATTCATACGGTCATACCAACTGGGGTCACATTATTAATGTAGAGGCGGGCAAGACTTCCAGATGTCGCTCATGCCCTACGGACAACGGTGGCGGCGACACAGACGCGCCCTCTGGCAACATTTCTATCCTGCGGCGATTGAAAAGTATCATGCTACGCAGAAGCAATCTGGTCATATGTTTTTGCGCAAGCTCCTCGCGGATCCGACTAACCTCGACGATCATATCCGTTAGTGAGTACCGTTATCTCATGTTTTGTGAGGGACACAGCGTGCTCACAACAGTTCTCAAGTACGGTCTCAGCGACGATCGTGAAGGTCATGTACGGAGCGGACATAGCGGATAAAAACGACCAGTACATCGTGCTCATTGAGAAGGTTCTCGCAAGCATCGTTGCATTCACCCCAGGTCGTTATCTGCTTCAGTTTCTTCCTATACTCGAGCACGTACCGGAGTGGGTCCCTGGCGCCGGGTTCCAGAAAGAGCTGTCTGAGTGGCGAGCGACAAACAACGACGCCAAAGAGACTTTTTTCGCTAAGAGCGTAGAATTATCGGTGAGCATAAGCGGCCCTTCCGGTACGACGAGAACTAACGTCAGTACCTATACCTAGGACCGTGCTGACTCTCCTCAATCGATTGTCGCTCAACTGGTGGAGAAGGCGAAGGAGAAAGACGTGTCCTCCGTTCCGGAGGAGCTCGAGATTGCAAAGAACGTTGCCCTTAGCGCCTTCGAAGGTGTGTCCGCGGTCCATGCGCATGATCTGGTCAGTCTAACCGTGTCTGCTTTTAGCTGGATCCGACACTGTGAGTCGGTGTCGGAAAACCTTCATGCCTCTGTTGCGCTGACACACTGATGCGCCGTTAGATGTTCTCCACGTTACAGGCGTTCTTGCTCGCGATGTCCCTGTATCCAGACATACAGAAGAAAGCGCAAGCACAGCTCGATGCTGTCGTGGGCCCCCATCGGCTTCCCGGCCATGAGGATAGGGAGGCGCTACCGTATATATCCGCTATTGTCAAGGAGGTCTTGCGATGGCACGTCGTCCTACCGTTCAGCCTTCCTCACGTCACCATAGAGGATACGGAGTATGGTGGGTACTTCATTCCGAAAGGCACCATGCTCCTGGCAAATAGCTGGTGCGTCAATTGGATTTCTGAGATGCGAAGTTGATGATAAGAAGTATACCATAGGGCGTGCTTGCATGACCCCGAAACCTACCCAGAACCAGAGCGCTTCGATCCCGAGCGATATCTCCACGATGGAGAACTGAGTCCACACGTTCCAGACCCTGCCCGCTTCGTATTTGGCCATGGAAGAAGGTCAGTATGGTGCCTATCAAGGATACACATCGAGTCGAGCCTTGACTCTTACTCACGCTGTACATTCCTATCTACACAGAACATGTCCTGGACGCCACTTCGCAGACTCCTCCTTGTTCATCAACGCCGCACTGATCCTGCACACCTTCAACATCACTCCGCCGTTTGATAAGCATGGAAAACCCATCGTCGTCGAATATAAGATGACCGACACCCTGGCATCGTCAGTGCACTCAGCCGGCGTTGCTCCTTACTCTGACCGATTGGGCGGAATTACAGGTATCCTGAAGACTTCCGTTGCACCATCAAACCTCGGTCGGACGAAGCGAGACAGCTCATACTCGCTGCTGAAGACTGATCGGGAAGAATCTATCGGGCGTACTACTACTCGTATCGTGACCGCCGCGGCTGCCATTGGGCCGGCCTTAACGGTATAGCTCTCTACAGTACTGTGTCGGACCTCTGGTCTAATCGTGTATGTACTCCGTCAAAGTGCTGAGTAGACCTCACGCCCCGCTCTCATCTCTCAAACCTCGCGTTTCGCGTGCATAGAAAGTCAGTCACCAGGTACTTGAAGCAAGCGCTTCAGATTCGTTGATGGCACGCAGAGCCAGCTTACGTAAACCTTGTTAGCGGTAGTACTACAAGCTCTGATTCTGACTGGATTCTGACCTCAGGAAAGCCTCTCATGGCCCAGGTTTGGCCGCTTCAACCGTAACTCTTGAGTCTGGCTGTCCTCAACCACTGTTCTCAAGTTGTTACGACGAAGGAGAGATACTGTCCAGACTTCCAGTTCTCACCCCTTTCAGCCTCCAAGTTAGCACAAGACAAGGCCGCAAGCACCACTTCGTTCGGTGAGTGCCACTGTCGACGTGCTCGCTAGTTTGATCACTTTCGTGCAGTGAATTATATAGCTCATCAGAAAGGAGCCTTTGTACAATCGTGGTCCGCACGCTCCACAGCCCCTGTGTGATCGAGAACGTGTAAAAAGGATGCAGCACCGATGAAAGCAAGACGGGTCCTAACACCCTCATCCGCTGTTCCTCCACGTCGCCCCACAAGCACTGGCAATTCTTCACGCGGCCAGTGTCGAAGCTCGATTTCCCGGCATCCGAGCACGGGGGGCTGGTATGTGAGTACGCCGAATTCTCAGTGGCAAACGCAAAAGTGATAAGGGACCCCACCTGCCTCAATAGTCAACCCAAGATTTAGACATCATGATGGATCCTACTTCATTCGCCCCTACTGGTATCTTGCCTGTCGTTGCGGGACTATTTGGTCTGCTCGCGGTCGTGGCGTATGCGCGGAGCATTGTAGCATGGCGGAAGAGGTCGAAGAACCTTCCGCTGCCCCCGGGGCCGAAGCCGCTTCCGTTCGTCGGAAATTTGCTCGATATGCCCCAGCTGCGGCCGTGGGTCAAGTTCAGGGAGCACTCTCTGCAGTACGGTGAGCACACCTTGGTTTTCCGCTGTGAATATGGCCGTGCTGACCCCTCCGTTGCTGTCAGGCGGCATTGTGTCCTACCAGGCCCTAGGTCAACCGATCATCGTCCTGAACACCACTCAGGCAGCATTCGACCTGCTTGATAAACGCTCGGCCAACTACTCCGACAGGCCGCCCACGCCCATTATTGACCTGTATGTTCTGCGATGTTCTCTCTAAGACCAATGCGAATGTTCATCATGTTTCGCTAGCATCGGCTGGAACTGGAACCTCGCGATGCAGAGATATGGCCCGACGTGGAGGTGGCACCGCCGTCTCTTCTGGCAACACTTCCACCCAGGTGTGCTCTTCGCCTACGACGACGCCCAGAACCGCGAGTCTATCCAGTTCCTGCAGAGAATCCTGGACAACCCCTCACGCCTCGAGCAACACGCCCACCAGTGAGCAGCCGCATCACTCCCGCTGTCCTTCAACCGAAATGATGACCGACTCCGCTTAACGCAGCACTTTCGCAGGAGTGATCCTGCGCGCGGTCTACGGGATCGACATCTCTGAAGTGGACACGAACAAGGCGACCGAGGAGGTTGTCGACACTGTCGAGACCGTCATGGACGCGTTCCGGACTGCGTCTGTCCCCGGCACCTTCCTCGTCGAGTTCGTGCCCGTCCTGCGCTACGTGCCGGCGTGGTTCCCCGGTGCCGGCTTCCAGACGAGGCTCGCGAACTGGCGTGCGGCTTCGGAGAGGATGGTCACGCTGCCATACGAGAAGGCGAAAGCCGCCGCCGCCATGGTGAGCCCCGACAAGGAAACATACGAAGCTACTTCAGCCGTTTGCTGACGTTGATGGTCGACAGAATACGGGGGGGATATCGTCCACTCTCGTTGGCGCGGCACTTTTCGGTGAGGTGGCAGCGGATGACATCCCCGCCGAAGAGCGCGAGTTTGTCATCAAGAACGTAGCCTGCACATCATACGCCGGTGGAGTGGATACGGTGGGTCCAAGTCCCCTACCCGTGCCGACCTCTCTTTCCCTGACTAAAGATTTACCTACGGTGCCATAGTCGCTCGCAACGTTGCTATCGTTCTTCCTCGCGATGAATCTCTATCCCGAGGCGCAAAAGGGAGCGCAAGCAGAGCTCGACGCCGTCGTCGGCCCGAACCGCCTGCCTGACCATGCGGACCGCGCAGAACTGCCCTACATCAACGCCCTCATCAAGGAGAGCCATCGGTGGCAAACTGCTGCGCCCATGGTTCTGCCGCACGCATCCGTCAAAGACGAAGAGTACAATGGCTACTTCATCCCAGCTGGTGCGACCATCCTCCCCAACATATGGTGCGTCCGTCGCATCGGGCGAGTTTGTTTAACCGCATGTATTCACTCATATCGTCATCTGTCGTTGTAGGGCGATGCTACACGACCCGGAAGAGTACCCCAAACCAGACGCCTTCCTCCCCGAGCGGTTCTTAAACGCGGACGGATCGATGAACGAGAAGGTCAGAGACCCCACGACGGTCTCGTTCGGCTTCGGGCGCAGGTGCGTGTCCCATGCCTTTCCACGAATCCCACGAGCGGCAAAAAGCGAAAACTGACCCTCCTCCGATGAGACTGTGCCCGGGACGGTACTTCGCCGAGCAGGCCCTCTTCCTGAACATATCGCGTGTGCTTTACGCGTTCGACATCAGCCCGCCGCTCGACGAGCTCGGACGACGCATCGTCATCGAGCCGCAGATGAAGAACGGCGCGCTCTCGTGCGTTTTTCCATTCCCTTTCGTCCTCACATTTTGCTCACGACGGCGCCTTCGCCTTCGCCCTCGCCCTCGCCCTCTACATCGTCACCGTCAACGTCAACAGCGGCCCCGTGGACTGTCGTTGCACTATCAAGCCGCGGTCGGCGCGCTCGGAAGCGCTGATTCGGGAGGCCACCGCGGAGCTGTCCGCCGCGCGACGCTAGCCACAAGCATGGGAAAAAAAAACCCATCAAGGTTCGCTCTCTCTCTGGAAAACCGTTGTTTTGCGCAGGCCCCTTGTACGTGTAGGATATGGCCGAAAAAATAAGGCTCCGGATGGTTCCTGAGTCGCAGTGTTAATGTATGATAGGAGGATGGATGGGAGGACACTACTTACCTATGTAACCGCCGGCTGTGTACGATACGATATGGAGGACAAGGATGGAACACATTACTTCAAGGTAGTAACTGCTGGATGTATTTACGTAGGACACGTCGGCGACGCAATTGAATACTGGCTTTTTGTCCAACCGCTGCCGGCTCCCATGCCACCCATGCAAGTGGCGCGCCGATCCAGCAGAATGCCTGACAGTACTTCGATCCGAGAGGGCATGAATGATCTTCGTAATGAATCGAAACCGATTAAGTATTTACAGCTGTGTACGATAGAGTGTACGATGGATCAGAGTTCATGAGCGTCTACATGCGTTCTAAACCGAAATCATCGAAGAGTGGCGGGGGAGGCGATTCAGGATGCCTGCCAACGCGCTGCGGATGAATGAAAACAACAGTCTAATACCTGATTGTAATAAAATACGAATGTATGCGTGGCAAAACGTGAGGAAACGTGAGGAACCCGTTCGGGGCGCATGTACGAACGAAGAGAGCATTAACGGGGGTGAACGTGAATAAGCGTGAAAGGCGTTGTGAGGATATCGTAAAGTTCGCCCCTGGGCCGTCCTGAGCGCATGCCGCGCACGCATATACAGTATGCGTGACGAGAAGGCAGAAGGATCGCGTGGGACCGGTCCCGAACCGAAGTCATGTCGCATGAATGGCCAGGGACCCAAAGCCGCCGAACGAGTTCGACCTGGGCCGCGTTGCGCGGCGATCAAAGCCCGAACGGAGCCTCGCTGGGGTGTCCACTGTGTCTGGTGGCGGCGTTGGTTGTGCGTCCTCAAGGGGCGTGGGCGTGTGCGCCATCGATATCAGCGGGTCGGGGATAGTGCTGGGGCGTGCTGTCGACGAGACGGGGCGATTCGGCTTGCGGACTAGGAAGGGCGTTCTGGGCGTGGGGTTTGGCACCGACATGGATGAGGCGAGACGCGGACGCGGCGGGAGGGCGAGAGAGACGGAGGACCGGTTCTGCAGGACGAGGCGAGAGTAGGCAGTGTGCTCGTGTGGATCAGGATGGTAGAAGGGATCCGGAACGACCATCCCGTTCTGGGAAGGGGTTTGAGAGACCCTGCGCAACATGCGCCAAGGGCTGCTTCTAGCCGGTGAGGGCGGTAGCGGCGGGGGTGTGGAGCATAGGGTACGAGGAGCACTGTCGCAGGCGGTGGATGTAGAACGCTTGCGCAGTACTCGTCTGGGAGAACCGGAACTATCCCTGTTGGATGACGGTCGGCGGGAGAACTCGGTTCGCCAGGGAGGGGCTGTAGTGGGGCGTGCAGTGACAAGCTTCTCTGAGGAGGAGAACCTCGAGGACGGGGCTAGAGAAGCTCGCTTTGCGTCTGGGGAGCCGGCGTGGGTGTACTGGAGTAGACCGAGGGCGCGTTGCTTTGCTGAATGTGCCTTGTTCATTGCCAGCCAGGATTCCATCCGTGCGCAGTTAATGGAGCAGTAGAGCTGTTCGTGGTCTGAGGGCTTGAAGGATTTCTTGCACTGGTGGCAAGACAGACGCGAGGTCTTTGTCTGGGATTTGGGCGGAACGGCGAAGAGGTTCTTGATGGTCTTCATGGCGGCAGCAGTGGCAGAGCGCTGAAAGGCTTTGAGTGGAGAGGGACCAAGCCCGTGGGTTGTACCCTGAAAGACCAAGGGTTTTATATATCTACTTCCGAAGGCCGCCACAGGGTGGACAAAGCAGCGCTTGGGACTCACTTGGGCAACGAGCGTCACCTGGGACTGCTGTGCATTAGGGAACAAATGGGGGAGCTCCATGATTGTGAGGGGACCAGCTCGTGGGCCACTGTGGGCGAGGAGGAGGAAGGGGGAAGGGGCAAAGATTGGTGCGGTGAGCGGGAGGTAGCCAGCAGCCGCCGTTGCAGTGGTCCGGGTTCCGATGGTCGAAAAACACGATGCACTTTACCTAATGCATCCCTTCCCTCAATTGCCGAATTCCATGTTTTCCCCAGAACAATTACGATCCGCAGATCCCAGATCCTGTCGCCACAAGCCCGCCCCAACGTCTCCCACCCACCGACCTCCACTGGCCACCTGTCACCATAACCTCGCACACCCCGCGAAGCTCCCATTCAAGTTGAGTGTGGAGGCGTTGCGTCACCCAGAAAGTGAGAGGCACAGATGACAAGCAGACGTCCGAGGTGACAGATGGCCAGAAGCAGATGTTTGTATTCCATCGAACAGAAACGACCGCGCGCGGTGGTCAGACAAGCTTGAAAGCTTGCTTCCGCTGAGCAATCTCCCAGCATGGGCGCTTGCTTTGGTTCCGGTGATCGAGATTCGACGGGTGATGGGCGTCAAGAACGGTGCCTTCGAGCTTGGGCCGGCTCCGTCGACCTCCCTGCATCGTTCTCGGTCCCGCCTCCCATCCCTCCCAGCCCCAGTCCTAGATCCTCGTTCTCAGCGGGTACAAGATGATTCCGCGGCCCCTCGACTGTAGTCACTGCCCAGATGGCAGACATGGAGCACCTATCGTGGAACACCCCGGCCCACGGTCAATCTACGTGACGAGCCCGCAATGGCTGACGACGCTTTTGCTGCATTCGGCCACTTTCCGCCCTACAGCATCTTCTCTTAGGCAAGCTAGGCCACGTCCAAAGGTCCTCGTCCTTTCCATCGCCCATGCCCTCGTCGCCTCCCACCACCCCCGGTCGTTCCGTGCCATCGCGCATCTCGGCCGTGTCATCCAAGGGGCAGTTCATCCCCGACGGTGGCGATACCGCCGCTCAACAAGAGAGTATCGAGATCAAAAAACCTCCACAAGAAGCGACCAACCGGCGCAAGAGGTGGAAGGGTCGAAGGTTCACCACCGTCGTTCACGGTCCGAACGCGTCTGAATGCGCCCCAGGATTTCAACTGTTTTCAATGTTGTCTCTCGCGTATCATCAACCGTCGTGTGTTCCTCTGTCTCTGCTATTTTCCATGTCGTGGTGGTGGTCTACATCCTATACCAAAGTTCCCTCAGTTCGTTTATTCCCTCGTCCCCTGCGCTAGCTGCGGTGCGCCACGACTGTTTTCCCCGGGTTGGATTCTTGCTCATTTGACCCCAGGTTCGCTGGCCACCGTGCCCAGACACGGTACGTGTTTTAACCTGTTCCAATTGTGTCACCGGCCAACGTCACGCTCCCCAGACATGCAGCAGCCTCCTGGCTGCCCCCCGACAATGCGCCAAAAGGGGTGAGCCTTGCCCGGAAACAACAGATTTGAGTCGCGTTTTGCGTCGCCGCCGTGGAGCGAGGGCGGGGGAGGATGGTAATGCTGTCGCGATCATATGCGTCATTGAGCAGCGGGACTAGTTGTAGCGCCGCTGCTGTTCATCGTGAGTATAAGTAGAGTAGTGTAGTAGTATCGCTTGTGTGGTAGTGCAATGAATACTAGTTTTCTCCCAGTGATTTAAAGCAACGGGATTGTCGTCTAGTGAAGGTGCATGCCCCCGCAAACCTGTGTATACCATAGCGCTACAATTGCTAGCTACCATGTCATTGGAGTCACAAGTACGAATTGACACACATTCCGCCACTTTCAAGTTGGTACCTCTATAGCTCTGGTGCTGGTTTGCACGATTGGGAGCTAATTTATTTTGTAAACTCGAAAATTACATCTATTGTATCATAAGAGAGAAGTCGCGGAAGTAGAAAGGAAGGGTCGTGCAAAGTGGATCTAAGGGAAGGTGAAGTTGACGTTCATCTCGATACCGCGGGCGAGCATCTGGTTGTAGATGAACTCGGCGGTCGTCATGTACGTG
The DNA here is from genome assembly GCA_024305745.1 of Polyporus tsugae. Lineage (NCBI taxonomy): Eukaryota > Fungi > Basidiomycota > Agaricomycetes > Polyporales > Polyporaceae > Polyporus > Polyporus tsugae. The sequence goes on from JAHRBS010000013.1 coordinate 2,669,845, forward strand.
ACATCCGACGTGGGCCTAAAGCCAGCACCGCCGGTGATGATTCCGGCAATGCGACCTTTGCTGTCGACGACGGCCGAGCCAGAATCTCCGGGCTCCGAGAAGGCGTCGCGGGGCTTCTTTGAGTCGTAGCCGTAGCCGAAGATAGGCCACTCCATAGACACATCGGTAGTGCCGTCCTCCCAGTAGGTCCTGGTGTAGGAGGGCACGTTGTTGATGCGGCCGACAGTCAGGCCGGTTGTCCTGCCTCGCTTGAGCACCACGATACATCGGTCGCCGTTGGAGTCCTTTTCTGAAGGGTCTCGGAGCTCGCAGTCGGGGATGATACTGTGAAGCCGGAGGAGACGGTCTCGTGGGTACTTGAACGGAGGTGGGCCCTCCGTGTCCGGGCGCGGACGCAGCATCCTCGTCAGGGTCGTCAGCTCGAACTCGAAGCCCAGGTCCAGGACGTTGGGGCGGAAGGTGTCGGGCTTGATCTTGCTGGAGTCGACCTCAATGATAGCCACGTCTTCCGTATACATGTGCTCGCCGAGGGAGAAGCCGATGGGGGGCGAATAGCTGACAAAGCCCAGGGTGCGGCCAAGATTGGAGAGATACAACTTGGCGACATCCACGTACAACTCTTCGAGATCCTTCACCGCCTTCTGCGCCTTCTCGAGCAAGCGTTGGGCATGTTCGAGCTCCCTTGTCCAAACCCTGACCACCTTCGCGTCCTGTCCCTGCGTTTTGTCGACCTCGCCCTGCGCCCGATTGACCCGATCGTGCTCGATGTCAATGGCGATATACTGCATCCCAATCTCGACCCGGATGGACTTCATGTGCTCGTTGATGCCCTTTTGACCAAAGACGGTGACATTCTGACGGCGTTTCCTAGTGGACTTGTGGTCGTAGACAGCGTTCTTGTCCCGAGCGGTCGCCTCAAGGACGACATGGCGGGCGGTGAGGAGGTAGACCTTGGAGGTGTCCTCGCCATTGATAAAAAAGAACCCGCTGCTACCTTCAGAATCGGGGCGAGCCTCGGTCGAGAGCGGGAAGCCGACGGCAGGGGTGAAAGGGATGCGGAGCTTGACGATAGGGTCAGACTCGAAGAGGGTACGGCGAGGCTCTTCAAATGCGGGCGCGGGAGCGACCGACTGGAAGCGCTCCGACGCTTTGATGGCTACCTCTACGTCGTTGAGGCCGAAGCTGTCGAGAACCTCCTGGCACCGTTTGGCCACAGGAGCACCATCTTCTCCGGAAAGGGTACCGGGTTTAACCCCTATACAAACGACGACCGGGAAGGGAGCCTCGTTGTTGAAGTCGACGTAGTGAATGCGGTGGACGTCGATAGTGTTCCACTTGACGTTCTCCTCGTCGAGGACCTTGAGGAGCGCGGGTCCCACTTGGTTCTCCCAGACTCCGGGGGCAGCGATGGCGTGTTCGCCCACCACCCGAAGTTCTCTGTCATATGGGGTGGTATAAGGGCCCGTGCGCAGCTTCTTCCACGGGACACCGGTGTGAGCGATAAGGTGAGGCCCGGAGGGCAGTCCACGAAAGAAGAAAATGATCTCCTCTCGAGAGAGTGGGGATGGGAGCGTAGGGGACGGCATATCCGCGACGAGTCCCGTAGGGCGTGTGTACGCTTCGCTAAGGCATTGAGCGGCGAAGACGGATGAAACGCTCACTAGAGAGAGCACAAAGAGAAGGCGCATTGAGCATGGGAAGACAGAAAACGAGAAACGGAACTCACTCGTGATTCGAGACGAGTGTTGGTAGAATCGAGTTAACGAAAGCAAGCCTGTGAGCGATCATCGATCACTGGTATCCCCTGTCAGTGTCATTTTGCCCTACCCTCACCCCCCCCCCCCCCCCCCCCCCCAATGGATGAACGAGTCAAAAGGGAGTGACGATATTCAGACGTTACGTAATGGAACACCGACTTACCAAATAGGACGAGTTTCTGCAGCGGCACCGGCCAAGCTGTTTCAATTTGCTTGTCCTCTCTGTATTCTCTGTTCTGTCGTCTGGGCTTTATTCTCTGCATCTGTTCTAGACATATATCATTATTGTGCTTCTTGTCTCATAGCTCTATAATCCCTCGACATCCATGCGCAAGCAACTTGACCCGCGCATCCCCATCCTGATCAACAATAATGTCAAGAAGAACCACCGTTCTTTCGTAGTGCTTGTTGGAGACAAGGGCAGGGACCAGGTGCGTGGCATTCAACAACAGTCATATCTTGGCTGATGTCTTGTAGATTGTGAACCTGCATTTCCTTCTCTCCCAAGCACGAGTTTCCGCCCGCCCTTCTGTGCTATGGTGTTACAAAAAGGAACTCGGCTTCACAACGTATGTTGAATGCATTTGGCACGCACGTACAGGCTTATTTTGCTGTAACGCAGACACCGAAAGAAGCGGGAGGCCAAAATCAAGAGGGAAGTCAAGAGGGGCATACGAGAACCCAACGAGCAGGATCCCTTCGAGATCTTCATCACTGTCACCGATATCCGGTACACGTATGTATCTCCGTCCTTTTCTTTGCTTTCGTATATTCACCCTGCATCATGCTTGAAGGTACTACAAAGAGTCCCATAAAATCCTTGGACAGACATTCGGCATGTGCGTACTCCAAGACTTCGAGGCGATTACGCCCAACCTTCTTGCCCGGACAATAGAGACGGTTGAAGGTGGCGGTCTTGTTGTTATCATGCTCAAGACTATGAAGTCCCTAAGACAGCTGTATGCTATGACTATGGTGCGTCCATAAATCCCCAACTACTTGGACCGTCTACCCACCTCTAAGTAGGATGTGCACGCGCGTTACCGGACGTCAGCGCACGACTCAGTGGTCGCCCGTTTCAACGAGCGGTTTATCCTCTCTCTCGGCTCTTGCGACGACTGTCTTGTTCTCGATGACGAGCTCAACGTCTTGCCCATCTCTCGCGGCAAGGACATCAAGCCCATTGAAGAGGAGCGGGGAAAGAAGAAGGAGGAGTCCGAGCTCAAGGACCTGAAGGACAGTCTTGCTGACACCAAACCCATCGGTGAGCTCGTCAAGCTCGCGAAGACGATCGACCAAGCCCAGGCTATCCTCACCTTCGTCGACGCCATCTCTGAGAAGACGCTGTCATCGACCGTGACGCTCACTGCGGGTCGTGGTCGTGGAAAGTCCGCTGCCCTGGGTCTTGCTATCGCTGCTGCACTCGCTCATGGGTACTCTAACATCTTTGTTACGAGTCCCAGTCCTGAAAACTTGAAGACGCTATTCGAGTTTATCTTCAAGGGTATGGACGTGCTTGGCTACGAGGAGCACCTCGACTACGATATCGCGCAAAGCACGAATCCCGACTTCAACAAGGCAATTGTGCGTGTGAATGTGTTTAGGAATCACCGACAGACCATCCAGGTTGGTATTTTCGACATATCTTGTTTCACACATGTCTCATCAGCGCATATAGTACATCCAACCACAAGATGCACACGTCCTTGGTCAGGCAGAACTCGTGATCATCGACGAGGCTGCCGCCATTCCACTACCCCTCGTCCGCAATCTGATTGGTCCCTACCTTGTGTTCATGGCTTCGACCATCAATGGCTACGAAGGTACCGGCCGTTCCCTCTCACTCAAACTCATCCAGCAACTACGCGAAAGCACTCGGCCTTCTCTGACTAAAGACGCGACCGCTACTGAGGATGATGCTGCGGCTGCTTCCTCGTCCTCCAAAAAGCCTCTTACGAAGGCCTCACCAAAAGCGCGCACTCTCCGCGAGATCAAACTCGAGACGCCCATCCGTTACGCTACGGGGGACAAGGTCGAGAAGTGGCTGAACAGTCTCCTCTGTCTGGACGCAACGATCCTCCCGCGGCAGACGCACATGAGCTGCCCGCATCCGAGCAAGTGCGAGCTCTTCTACGTCTCACGCGACACGCTTTTCAGCTTCCACCCCGCGTCGGAGGTCTTCCTGCAGCGCATGATGGCGCTCTACGTCGCGTCGCACTACAAGAACCAGCCGAACGACCTCCAGCTGCTCTCGGACGCGCCCGCACACCACCTCTTTGTGCTCCTCCCACCCCTCGCGGCAGACGAGACGCACCTCCCCGAGCCGCTCGTCGTCCTCCAGGTCGCGCTCGAAGGCAGCATCTCGCGCCAGGCGGTCATGGATGGGCTGAGCCGCGGTTTCCGCGCGGGGGGCGATATGATCCCGTGGCTCGTCGCGCAGCAGTTCCAGGAGAATAAGTTCGCGATGCTGTCGGGCGCGCGCGTCGTGCGTATCGCGACGCACCCGGACTACGCGAACATGGGCTACGGGGCCCGCGCGCTCCAGGCGCTGAACGCGTACTTCAGTGGAGAATATTTCGATGTTGGGGAGGGCGCGATGGAAGCGGAGCAGGCGTACCCGGACCCGGCGAACTTCGACGAGGTGCGTGCCGCTACTGCCAACTGATATGCTTTTGTTTTATTCGACGCTGATTATCATTTTTGACGTCGTCCAGGACACAACCCTCCTCACGGACGAGCCGAAGGTCCGTGCGGCGACGGCGATGCCGCCCCTTCTGCAACGTCTCACGGAGCGCAAACCTGAGACGCTCGACTACCTCGGTGTCTCCTACGGTCTCACACCACAGCTTTTGAGGTATCTACACCCGTGGCGAAATCTTGTTGGTGTCCACAACCGCTCACGATCTTATGCAGGTTCTGGAAGCGTGCAGGATATGTCCCGCTATACCTTCGACAAACGCAGAGCGAGCTTACTGGCGAGCATACGTGTGTCATGGTCCGTGGCTTGAATTCGTCGACGGAGAGCGAGCTGGAGTGGCTGGGCGAGTTCGCGAAAGGTGCCGTTATTTGCATTGTCATTCTACTGCGAGGCACTGACTGACGAGAATCTGTGTCAAGATTTCCGGAGACGATTCCTGAACCTGCTCTCCTTCAAGTTCCGCGAGTTCGGCAGCGTAACGGCGCTCAGCGTGCTCGAGGCCGCGAAGGCAGGCGTGAAGAGGCTCGACGAGGACCCCGCGCGAGAGCTCGGCTCCCCGGAGCTCTCCGTCCTCCTCTCCCCCTTCGACCTGAAACGCCTCGACTCGTACGCGAACAACCAGCTCGACTACCACGTCGTCATGGACCTCCTGCCCACCGTCAGCCAGCTTTACTTCGAGAAGCGCCTGGGAGCAGACGTGCGCCTGAGCGCGGTGCAGAGCTCGATCCTTCTCGCGCTTGGGCTGCAGCGCAAGACGATCGAGGAGGTCGAGGCGGAACTGGGTCTGCCCGTCTCGCAGGCGCTCGCGCTCTTCGTCAAGGTCGTCAAGAAGATCAGCAAGCGGCTGCTCGACGTGCAGAAGGAAGCGATCAGCGCGACTATCCCCGACCGCCGGCGTGTGGAGGGTGTGAACGCTGAGGGGAACGACGGCAAGGACAAGGAGTTCCGGCCGCTCGAGACGACACTCGAGGAGGAGCTTGAAGAGGCGGGCGACGAGGCTGCGCGCGCGCTCAGGGAGAAGCAGCGCGCGATGATCGATGCGCTCGACCTGACAAAGTGAGCGTTTGTTCCGTTTGGTTTTCCGTTCTTGTGCCTGGATGTTGGAGCGTCTCCATTTCGTTTTTGTGCTTGAGGCTTGGCGTTCGCGCTCCCCCTTCTATCCAACCTGGGAGATCTGGAGATGGCGATGCGGGACCGGGCATTGGCTTCCGCGTCTTTCCGCGTCTTGCGTGGGGTCGTGGGGCCCCGCGGGGGTGTGCTCGGCGTGCTTGGCTTCTGCTTCCGCTCGCTGCGCGTTCGCCATCGCGTACCTCGAGTGTATTGCTCCGACGATCTGTTTGTTGCTTTGCCTCACTATGGCATGTCTTCTCGTGCTTCCATTTCTTGCCTCCCACCCCACTTCATATTTCGTTTCCATCTGTCTTTGAAGACTCGGGCTGCGCTCTTACATGGATGGTGCTTAGGCTGACCTTGGCGCATGGCGGGACGTGATTTGCTTGCACAAACAGATACGCGATCAACGCCGCGTCTGCGGACTGGAGCACGGCAGAGGCCCAGGTCGCGAAGCTCTCGTCGTCTGGCGGGCAGGGCAAGTCGACGCTCGTGTCCGTCAAGGCCGCGGCGGTTGCGGGGCAGAAGCGGAAAGCGGAGGACGCGGTGGGGAAGGAGAAGGGCAGCGGAGATAAGAAGGCGAGGAGGAGCATGAAGAAGAGCAAGGCGCGATAGCACTTTGAACTGGGATACTTATGTGGCGTACCCCGGAGTATGTGATTTGCAGTAAGTACACCGTATTCGTTTTTGATCGTCGGCCGACTATGCTGTCGAGACTCGAGAAGACCCCGCCGATCGCTTGGGTCCGAACTCCCGTCGATATTCCGACGACGGTCACTGGTCGGCTCGTCTATGTGTATCGTCCTCGCCGACCAGGTGAAGTTCGAGAGGTGACTTAAGGTGCATCGATTGCGACTGATTCTTTGCCTCCGGGTCTGTCCAATACATCGTGTAACCACACCATCTTCGGAGATCGTCGATATTTGTAACTGCTAGGTGGAGATAGTCGGCTAAATAGAGGACATGGTTATCCTGTTTCGACCATCTCCCGCTGACCCTGCGCCGTATCTGTATCCCTCTTCCCTTGAATCCCTTCACAGTCCAAATTGGCACGGTTCCTGTACGGCTGACGTACTGTGATTCTCATCTTTTCGCCCGGATCAAGGTCAACAACGGAGACTATGCCCGACTGACCCGAACATGCATATGGATCGTGAGCCGTCCGAAGAATATTTCAGCCAGCCACTCTCGGAAAAGCTCCGTACGCCGCGCTGTGCCTGCGACAAATGATATCAACGCCGCATAGCATTCTGGTTATGTTTTTGTTACCGTACATTTCGGGAACCGGTGCGGAAATTTAAATATGTCTTTTGTCCGTGACGAGAGGCGTTCTGATGAAGGTTTGTAATATAAGAAGAACTTCCATTCTAGAGACTATGCATACGCTTCCAAGTTCCAACGGACTCTTGCGACGAGGGTACGGTCTATCTGGCATCATACTACTTGTACTTGGTACCAGCCACAAATTGTGGATCGCATGCGAGTAACCACTACGCGAGGCAGCATGAATGCAACATATGAGATGACAAAAGATGGAGGCCGACACAGGACCGAAACGTCGCATCCGCGACGCGACAGGATGTTTGGCGCTGTTCTGGAGTTAGCCTTCCGCAGCGGCAGGGACGGGGTGGGAAAGATGTTAGGAAATTGTCCGGGGAGGTCGCTGAGATGGAGGCTGTCAGTGGGGGCGCTCTGAGCCATCTCATGGCAGATCGTACACTTGCAGTTTGAACGGCATGTGAGAAGACACGTCCGCGTCGACAGCATGCTGAGCGGGATGGGAACAAGTCCCGGGCGGGTGAATCGCCTACAGGTGTTGTGGGAATTCGAAGAGCGGTGAGCGGGCGGGGGGCGGGAGAGCTTATGGTAATGCCGTGGCCGGAAGGATGGCCCGGAGAAGCACTGGGGCCCCGCAGCGACCCCGCGGGGACACGTGAAGAAATACGGGCCAGGTACACGGCAACTGCACGGCAAGACACTTCTACCTTGCCTTTAGCGGTCGGACGCTCGCATCCATCAGAGATGACTTGGAGAGTTCTCACACAAAATTGGCAGATACCCGCGGGCGTATATAGCCCTCCATGTCCCTTTGCTAGCCTCGACGGCTGAGCGTTGGTCCCCCTTCTCGAGCTCCTCCTCCCCCAGGCTTCTCTCAGAGCCTTCCTCCCATCTCTGCGTACGATGGCCCCCTCCTTCATACGCAACCTCATCCCCCGTCGCGAAAAGCGCACCGAGGGCCGCCCCCTCCTTGAGGCCCTCGCTAGCTTGACATGGGTCCAGTGGGGCCACTTCTGGTCTGGGTACGTCCCTTCATTCTTGGCATGCCGCGGCCTTCCCATGTTGCGTCCGCGTACTTCGTGCACGCTGCGAAGGGGCTTGGGTCGATCGTGGCTGATAGCTAATCTTGCCCTTGCATATCTCTTGCTGCGCCCACAACATCCCCTGCCGCGACACCGAAATCCACAACTTCCCTGATAACACGAACGTGAACGAGCAGTTGGCTTGCATGGACGTGCGATGCCATCGACTTCTTCTCCGTCTCCCTCTCCGTGTCGAGGCTCCAAACACAGTTCGGGAGGGATACTCACGACATCGTACGTCCCCTTCCCACTCGACGCCGCGCATCTGGCATTTGGCGCGTGAGCTAACCGTAAACTGATCTGTCAAGACGACCGCCATCACGCTCACACTTCTCTTCCGCTCCGCCGGAGCAGTGAGTGATTCGTGACGTCCCAGGCGCGCCAGAAGCTGATTGCATTCTGCATTCCGCAACCGTTCGTATAGGTCATCTTCGGCATCATCTCTGACCGGTACGGTCGCAAATGGCCACTGGTCATCAACCTCATCTTGATCGCCATCCTCGAGCTCGGCTCTGGGTTCGTCCAAACCTTCAAGGAATTCCTCGCCGTCCGCGCCCTCTTTGGTATAACGATGGGTGGCATCTGGGGTCTCGCAGCATCAACCGCGCTCGAGAACCTGCCTGTCGAAGTCCGTGGTTTGGCGTCCGGTGTGCTGCAACAGGGTTACGCCGTCGGCTATCTGCTTGCCGCCGTCATCAACCTGACGCTTGTGCCGGAGACGACGTCGACCTGGCGCGCACTCTTCTGGTGCGCGTCCGGCCTCTCCGCGTTCTCGGCCTTCATCCGTGTCCTCCTACCCGAGAGTGAGGTCTTCATCCGCGCGAAGGAGGCACAGCGCGCACGCGGTGAGACGACGACGAACAAGACGAAGGTCTTTTTCCACGAGACCAAGGAGATGCTCAAGCGCCACTGGCTCTTGTGCATCTACGCAGTCTTGCTCATGACCGGTGCGTGCCTGTTCTAGCGTCCGTGACCTGCGACCCGACGCGCCCTGTGGCTGCGGAGTGCTGTTTGCGTCACTGGTGCTGAGCCTGAGGGAGTGGATTCCTGATTGTGATATCATATCACAGGGTTCAATTTCCTTTCTCACGGATCTCAAGATTTGTACCCCACGTACCTGAAGGACGCGAAGCTCTTCTCTGACCACAATGCCACCGTCGCAACTATTATTGGCAACTGTGTGAGTACTCCCCGTGTATGGATTCGGAAACCCGCGCTGACCATCCATTTATCGTTCAGGGTGCTATCGCGTGAGTTTACTCTTCGCTTTAAGTTGCGACTCGGCATGCTGAACGGCACCACTACAGTGGAGGCGCCATTGCCGGATGGGTCAGCCAGTACATCGGCCGTCGCCTGACGATCATGTACGTCTTCGTTCAAACTTCATCGCCGCGCCACGCGTTCGCTGACGTCCTGTTTTAGCATCTTTATTCTCCTCACTGGCGCATTCATCCCGCTCTGGATCCTGCCGACGAGCTTCGGCGCGCTTTCCGCTGGTGCCTTCTGCATCCAGTTCGGCGTGCAGGGTGCCTGGGGAGTGGTAAGCTGACACGTCTTCTGAACGCACGGAGGACACGGCTCACCTTTGCATGCTTCTTGTGTGTAGATTCCCATCCAGCTTGCAGAGATTTCTCCACCGGCCTTCCGTGCTACCTTCCCCGGTGTCGCGTACCAGCTCGGTAACGTGGGTGGTCTTGAGTGCGTCGCTGTATGAGCGGGTCGAACTGACTGTATGCGCCTTCTGGCCAACAGATGGTCTCCTCGGCATCTGCACAAATCGAAGCCAGTGAGTATTCATCTCCGCCTGTGTCGATCCTTCTTCCGTTTGGCTGACGGATCTGTGCTTCTCCCTTCTTCCTCCCCGTTACCCCCACACAGCCGGCGCGAAGAACTTGCAGACGACGATCCGGGACTCGACCGGGAAGCTCACGGTCGTGGCGGACTACGCGACGGTGCAGGGCATCCTGATCGGCGTCGTCGCCGCGTTCATCCTCATCGTGACGATCATCGGGCCGGAGAACTACGGCTCGCACTTCGAAAAGCACAAGACAGCGTTCGAGGAGGGCGGTGGGCGCGACGAGCTCGAGGACGAGGTGCGCGAGGTGGGCTCGCGCCCGACGAGCGTGCAGGTGGACGAGAAGCGGAGCACCCCTGAGCCCGTATAGGCCGCGATGATGGCGGGGTGTCCGAGTACGCCAGGTTATCCTCGTCATCCGCATCCAGCGATCTACGATACTGACATGCACCTGCGGATGAGCGACGTTTGGGACTGCACGCGTTTGTATACGTACATGTTGTGTCATGACTTGTGACGACTAATTGTCTTGTCTGTTGTGTATTTGTAATGATATTCCGTCCTCTTTTCCGACTCATTACCGTGCGTGCGTGAAAGGCGGACACTTGGAAGGAGGGTAAGTGATAGCTGCATCGTGGCCGATTGGAAGAACGGGCGTGCGAGGGTAGGGTTTCGGCAGAAGTCGGAACGACGGGAGATTAGCCCGATGGAAGCCGTAGCCTATATTAGGTAACCTAAGCGCCTCTCTGGACGCTTTTGGCGAAACTTGAACGCGGCGGCTTACTAGGCTTCCGCTGCTACTTACCATTCACAAGGCCAGAGGCAAGGACATGGTGAGTGTACTTCACGGTCCTCGTTTTGGTGAATTGCATGTTGCGGTTGTAACTGTTGCTATGCTAGGTTGATTGTTTGGCCGACATTTTTGTCCTGAAGGGCGGGAGGTGGCGAGGCCCTCTCACGGGTATAAGACATACAGCTGGTGCGAATGACGACCAGTACCTATCACTGGCAACCGTCAACCTTGGCATAATCACTACTCGCCTTCTCGACCCACCCCTCTCCCCACGTGAAGCTCCGGAGAGCCTCAGGCTTTGGATGCGATCGCACTCGTCTTCTCAGACCGCCGTGGGCCAAATCTGGCAGTGGTTACGGTGCTGGGGTTGCGGCCGTGCCGTCTACCTGCCAGTCGGTCAATGGTTATGCAGCCCTTGCACTTGGCAGGCTACAGGCTGGGGATGGCCCCAGCCCCCAACCAGCGATTGGCCGGTCCATATGATGGACCTGCCAGTGCATAATCCCCAACTTAATGTCAAACCCTCCCATCCTCACGTCCCTTCATACAACTTCCCCTTCCCTACTATCTTCTATCCCTTCCTCGGCGTTCCAATGACTCCGCCACAGGTCGCTGCCAATCCTCCGGCGTCTGTGCATCGTTCCGATCTCTCCGCCCATGCCATGCAAGCAAGCTCGACGGTCCATCATCCTCCTCTCCCCGGGCCATTCCGCGACAGGTCAGGAGATCGTCGGAGGGACTTGTATCAGGCTGGTGGTGCGCCCAATGCCAACGGTCACAGCATGGCTCGCGTGTGGCAGGCTGAACATGCTCATGGAGATTGGAATCAGGCTGGAGCTCGGCGTGGCCGTGTCGGAGTCCTGCCGTCTCCCGAGCCGCCGGACTTCGTCCCGCCGTATCCCGATCGCGTATCCTTTTGTCAGGAGACGGATTCTGCTTATCCGGCGCCGCATTCATCACCACCGTCAGGATCGGCGACCTGGGGTTGGCATGCGAGTGGAGCCACCGTCGAATCGAGGCGACGTCCTGCCATGGGCCGTCACGTTATGGAAGAGAATTCTCCAGTCGAAAGGCGGCCGAGTCCTTCAGTCAGTCGGGAGTCGTCGTCTAGCTCTCATCGAGTACCACGGAAAGTCTGGACGTTCTTTGCAGCCCTTGTCAGACCGGCGTGGCGTCCACCGGTCCGTCGTACTGGCTCTACAGCACGCCTCAGTGCACGGTAGCGATGAATCTAGTCGGCTTATTCGAATTTAGGATCATTTAAGCGCTAAAGTGCCACCAGATGTCATGGATCCGGACATGTCGTTTCTTAATCTCATGTCAATTGTGTTCTGTACGTTATTTCAACGCCGCATTGGGAAAGAAGACACTCTGTATGCACAACCACCCTCGGCACTCTCTAGGTCAGTCCCTTGGCAACGCGCTCATCCTCTCCTCCGCCAACCAACGCATCTGGTAAGTACATCTGGTAACATCACTTTTTCTTCCGATGTCGACCGTCGTCGATCACACGTGTAACGGCCCGGGAGTCGGCCCGATCACTATGCCTGCGTGACCCATCCTAAAAGTTAAAGGCGGAATGTAGTTGTTTTCGAATCGGGAGTGCAAAAGACCGTGTATGTATCCTATATGTTCAGCTAGTGGGGGGTGTTGATCAAAGTTCGCTTATGCTTTCAGGTGATGCGACATGAAGAACGAACCAGTAGGCCTAGTGTATAACTCATCTACATCCCTGAGCGAACCAGAACAGCCTAAGAGATCGGGGCGGCATGCGTTCCACATCTGGTTAGAATCAGAGGCAATGCGTCAGCAACCGCCTCGCGCATGTTAACGACACAAGAAACATACCGTCCGGATGCCTACCACATCCACAAATTGAATCCCCATTCGACCGCGTAGTCATCCTCGTCCTCGTGTTCATCCCGAAGCTCGGGATATAACCTCCAATAATCGTTCCTCACTAGCCAGGCTTCGTCGATGGTTGGGACCCAGAGTTTGTCGCCGACGTGCTCTTTCATGTCGTCCACATCCTTCCTGTTCACGCCTTCGAAGCTGCACAGCACCGTGTCGAGTGGATGGCCGGACTTCTTGCGCGCCTCTATCATGCGCACAAACGGCTTGAGAGAGACGGTCGAGGCGCACTTCACTTCGAGACCCACAACTTTGAGTCGTGGCGCGTACGTTTCCGGAGATCTCGATTGGGGAGTCGGCGTGGTTGTCGTAACTATGGGGGGTGTCGAGCGACCGCTCGGCGGCGTCGAAAGAATGGTCGGAATAATCGACGTCGTCCGAATCGCTGCCTGAATAGCGGTCGGAGTCACTGTCCGAGTAACCGCGGGACGAGACCTCGGAATCGCTGTCGGATTGCGTGTGGGAGGTATCGTGTTCAGCCTGTGCGTCACCCTCAGGCTGGCAAAGCGCCCTAGAGAGTGCGGCGATGCCCGACGATGCATTCCTCGGGGATGCGACCTTGCCATGACGAACGAAGAGGCTGTTGAGAGACGGAAGGGGATCGAACATCGTGTCGCGGATGAATACGAAGTCGCCTATGTCTTGCATGGAGAAGCGTAGAGTCTGGAGGTTGTTCTTGGGCAGCATCCCGTACAAAAATCGCACGTAGGAACGGACGCGGTGGCCTACGACATTGATGTGGATCCAGAACCGAGAGTAAGCCCCGACGGCAACGAAATGGAGGGAGGGATGGCGGCCAACGCAGGTGATGACGTCTAGTCGGATGAGATGGTCCATCTGCTGGAGGAAAGGCACCGGCGCTGTTGGCAGTTCTCCCGGCTCAGAGGATTTCAGCGTGAGATCCGAGAGTCTCACAGTGGCATTGGTAGGTAGTTGCAGATATGCTAAGGCGGTGAGTGCGGCGTTGACTGGCATCAGGTGGATCCACAGGGCGCGGAGATGGTCCAATGCAACCAGGCCCCGGTCGCGCGCCATGCAACTTGTGACGTCGAATGAATTTTGTGCAAGGACCAGGGTCTCTAGACGAGGGCAGTTCGAAAGCAGCCGCAGAAGCCTATCGAGATTGAGGACGTTGCCGCCCATTTGGTTGAGGTTCATGTCTACGAGATTCGGGAACGCGTTTCCAGGAATGAACGGGATTGAGAGGGACCATACGAGAGCTTTCAGGCTGAGAGCCTCTCCGCCAAGGATTGTCGGCATGTCGGGTCCGACTACCTCACCGCAGTCCCAGCTTGCGTCGACGCTTAACAGGCGGAGCGAAGGCAAAGGAGTGGCCAGCGACTCGAGCATCCCTTCGAGTCGCGTCTGGCCAAGAAATTGGATAAAGAGGGCTTCGACGCGGAGTGGTTGGTTCTTGATTACCCACCGAGAGACAGATTCAGTGGTAGGTTGCGGTGTCGATGTCATGTAAAGGTGGAGAGGAACTGCCGATCCAGATTGCCGAAGGACTGCTCGGGGACTGTAATTCTTGAAGTCCTCGACATCGTTGTCCACAATATAGTACCACATCCGTTGCCATCTCGTGGCGATCGTGTACCACCTGGTGCAAACGAAGACGAGCCTTCTGTTCCAAGTCGCTTCCCGTGGAGGACTTGACGGGGGCCAGTCGCATAGATCATTGTACCTCACTGAAGCTGTGGTATCGAATGGGAATCTGATCATATACTAGAGGTGAGAGGTTACGCACCTCAGCAGGTTACTCTGGAGAGCTTGGTTGATGTCCGCGGTAAAGGTTTTGAACGACTGCCAGTGCTTGACTTTCGACTCCCAAGGCATTGCTGATTTCCTGCTATATTGTCATATGTCGAGGTGTCTGTGCTAATAGGATAAGTACGAACTCACGATGGGCCGTGAGGCGTCGGAGTTGGCGGCGATGCCAATCTTTAGAACCTCGCACTCGCACACGCGATGGGGGAAGATCTAGAGTTTGGGAGACCAGAGGAGCTCGAGCTCAGGCCTGATTAAAATTATTACATAGAATTATTTATGCATCAAGAGCAAGCTTGAAGCCATGGGCAGCTTAGAATCTGGGGAAGTTAGCCGAGGTTTTAGATTGGCGCTCGCATCGATGACCTCGGGGGTCCGGGAAAACTCCTTAGCTGAGCTTTTCTTAATGTTCACTGTTCTCCGCCCATGACTCGCTTGCTGCAATACCAAACGTTCCGTGCAGTATGGAGGATGAGGATCCGGAGGGGCGAGGCTGGAAGGGCGGTAGGTCGGAGGTCGTGACCAATCGCACCGCTAGGCCGGCATCAGGTGAGATAGGGCGATCGTCCTCTGGCGGGTAGCCCCCCTGCCTCACTGATAGGGCGTGCGCCGCCTGCGTCAATTCTTATAGCTTATGGCTGACGCCCTCTTCTGTATCGTCCAACAGTAATCATCCTCGAAATTGCCCACTCGACCTCCCCATGGCTGCCTCGTCGGACGCGATCCTCACACAAATCCTCAATCAACTCCAGGCGCTCCAAGTCTCGCAGCAGACACTGCAGGCCAAGGTGCGTTCAGTGGAACTTAAAGACAGAGAAGGATGATGCTCACGACCGCACGGCCTTCGTAGGTCGATGCCTTGAGTAATAAGGATGCGACAAGTACACCCCCGTCGCCTGTTAGTCGCGGTACACCAATCCTCGGCGTTCGTCAGGCCGCCGGGGCTGTCTTGTCGACCGAGGGGCCGACCGTCTCTCCTCGGAACAACATCGTCTCGCTGTCCACGTCCCCAGCCGTCAGTAGCCCGCTCCAGGAGAAGGAGAAGGAGAGGGAGAGGCTGCTGTACCCGTCTCGAGTGCTCCTTACGAGTGAGTCCCTATCTTTCTCGCCCCACCGTACCCCATACACCCGTACCGACGCGCTGCAGCCTACCCCGACCAGCACGGCATCAAGCCCTACCCGATCCAGTGGGGCGACGCGGACCCGGCCGTGCGCGGGCCCGTCATCTGCTCGCGTCTGCCCACGTCCATCAAGCAGCGCAATGCGCTCGGGGCGCACTCGGGCTCGTACTCGATTTACCGCGCGCTCGCGATCGCTATGGGCACGCTCGACCCGACGCACAAGCCTGACTACAGCCAGACAGAGCCCGCGGTGCCGATCCCGCCACAGCCCGCGTGGTCCGACCCGACCAAGATCGTCTCGTTCGACCCGTGGGGCCACCTTGTGCCGCAGGTCTACCGGCGCGAGCTCGAGGAGCTCGGCTTGGACGTGCGTCCGAGCATCGCGGTGACAAGGGCGCACATGAAGCTGAGCGAGATCGATGAGGTGGCGCGGAGGGGCGACCTGACGATCGACGGCAAGGTCCTGCTCAAGAGTCTCCCGCTTGTCAACGCGGACGGGACACCGAGCACGGCGGATCCTGGTGTGGAGATTCGAATCAGCAAGGCGGCCGTTGAGCCGGTGTGGTACCTCCCCGGGGTCGCAGAGCGGTTTGGCATGTAAGTGTTGAACGGTCTTTGAGCTGTTGAAAGTTGGCGTGCTTACGTTCCACTCAAGCTCGGAGAGCCTGCTCCGTCGCGCGCTCTTCGAAGACACGGGAGGGATGTATCCTGAGCTTATTACCCGCCCCGACATCAAGGTCTTCCTCCCCCCAATTGGCAACTTGACCGCATATATCTGTACGTACCCATTGGCAAAGTATTCCTTCGTGAATGGTGCTATACTAAACGCCCTGTCTATAGTCGGAAACCCCGCGTTCCTGTCCGACGAAACAAAGGAACTCACCCTGCGTGTTCACGATGAATGTATGCGCATATACCCACTGTTGTAGCCGGTTCCGAGCTCACGAAACCTTCCAGGCAACGGTTCCGACGTCTTTGGCTCTGACATCTGTACATGCAAGCCCTACCTCACTTACGCGATCGAGGAGTGCATCCGCGGCGCCCAGCGCGGCGGTGTCGGCCTCGTCGTCTACTTCCGCAAGGAGGGCCGTGCCCTCGGCGAGGTTACCAAGTACGTATCCATCGCCTCATGTCTGTTAGGCAGCGGAGCTGACGACCACTTGCAGGTACCTCGTGTACAACCTCCGGAAGCGTGGCGGCGACTCGGCGGACAAGTACTTCAAGGCGACGGAGCTCATCGCAGGCGTGAAGGATATGCGGTTCCAGGCCCTCATGCCCGACGTGCTGCACTGGTTCGGTATCAAGAAGATCGACAACATGGTGTCGATGAGCGACATGTGGGTGTGCAGGTTCGAGAGGCGAGGCCCTTCCGTGCTGATCGTGCTTCGTGCTTTACAGGAAATACAACGCTATCGTGCAGTCCGGCATCCCTATCTTGAAGCGCTACGATATTCCCGGTGCGTCGCACTTGGGGTGAAATTTCCTCTGCACAGTGCTGATCGTGTCCCGTCCGTAGATCACCTGCTGCCACCTGACTCGCGTGTCGAGATCGACGCGAAAATCGCCGCGGGTTACTTCACGAGTGGCAAGAAGATCACGGAGGCCGACTTGATCAAGACTGTGGGCAGGACTTGGGAGGAGACCGAGCACTGAAGCCAGCCAGGTTACTCAACGCCAATTTGATCCATTCTACAATTCACGTTCTGCATCGCTGTCGTAGCACCTGTACATGTATCCGTATAGCATGTTGTACTGTACTCATCACACGAATCATACACGGCATCTATGGGAAGCATATAAATACAACAAACCCAGAGTCCTCTATGATAAGTGCGCGCCTCGACAAAGGTATGGCGGCTAGTTCATTGCTTCGTTGTCTTCGCTATCGTCCAAGATCGCTTCAACCTGGCCTTCTTCGTCGTCAGATTGAATCTCTTCAACCTCGTCGAAGTCGATGTCCCCTGCGAGAACCATCCTGTTCGCCTCCTCCGCAGCGGTGAACCGTACCTCGTCCTCGCTGACTTTGCTCCGATAAGTCCTTGTGACCGTCAACATCTCCTTCTCGTCAATCAGCACTTTGCAGCTAACTTTCCCCTTCTCCTTCTCCTTGTCAATCTCGTACTTGACCTCCTTCTTCGGCTTGTGCTTTGCCGCCCAGATCTCCAGGCGCGACACCGGGTGGAGCGCGTCCACGTCGTCGTGCACGACGCGCTCCAGCACGCGCATCAGCCCGAGCCGCTCCATCACCTGCCGCACCTTGCCCAGGTCCCCGCGCGAGTCGACGTACACCGCCCCGAGGATGCTCTCGACCATGTCGCTGATGAACTTGGGCGCCTGCAGGCTCGTCAGCCCTGCCCACGGGTACACGCTGTGGTGCTCGAGGGCATCCGTGATCTCGGCGCCGTGCTTCTGGTAGCGGAGGAAGGTGAGGTTCTGGTCCTCGAGAACGCGGTGGCTCGAGTGGAGAAGGCACTGCCAAAGGTGGACCTGCTGGGAGTTGTCGACGCTCTCGAGCCCGTGCGCGATCGACCACGTCGGCATCGTCGACTCGACGGTGATGGACGTCTTGAGGCAGGTGTACGCGAGGATGTGCGAGTTCACGACGGCCATCTTCTTGATGTGCATGTACCCTGGACTGTAGTCCTTACCCTCGGCATGGTAGAGATAGTCGACGACGATCATGTCGAGGGCGCAGTCGCCAAGGAACTCAAGCCGCTCGAGCGACATCGCGACGGACTCGCCCTGGTAGCTCGCATGCGTGAGCGCCTGCACAAGGAAGGTACGACGGGCGAAGCGATAGTTGATCATCTGCTCGACGAGCGCGAGCTGCTCGGGAATATCGTCGATGTCGTCGACCTTGTGCATGGCTTCGATGTACTCCGGGAGCTTCTTCCAGGTGAGGCCGAGATCAAATGTGGCCGCGCAGTCGATCGCGAGGTCGAACCCGCCCTGTTCGTAGGCTGCGCCGATGAGGGACTCGACTACATCGGCGAGCATCTTGGTCGAGAGCTCTTCGGCGCTCCGTTTCTTCTTCTTGTCGTCTTTGCTGTCGTCATGAGTAGGCGTCACAGCGCCACTCGCCACAGGTGTTCCCTCTCTGCTTCCGTCCACGCCCTCGTCTATGTTATATGCGGAGTAATGCGGCTTCCACTTCCTCGGGACGAACCGATCGCGGATAATCCATCTGTACAACCCCTTCTTTACGGCCCATTTGGCAAGGTTGACATTGGCGACGGCGTGGTCCTTCTTCCGACTGAGGTACCCTTCATGCCAGAGAGGGAAGTCCGCGTAGAGCTGATTGCTTGTGATGAATTTCAACACCGTGTCACCAAGGGTCTCGAGTCGTTGGTAGTGAAAACGCTCTTGAGCGGTGGGTGCAGTGATAGCAGTGACGAGGAGTGGGAGTGCAACGCTAGAAACCGGCGATCGCTTCAAGAGACCCAGACGAAGGCTATGTACCGTTAATGCCATAGCCAGCCACCGCAGGATGGAAGGAATAAGCAAGGTATACTGAACTTCGTCTCGGGATGCGAGCTCGATTAAGGCGTATTGGGGAAGCAAGACGAATGGAGCGTCGTCGGATTGCGCAGGGTTCCTGTGGTCCGTGCCGTCAGGGGGGAAGGGTACGAGGAAATTCCGTCGTTTGGAGAGCGAGCGTACGACCATGAGTGGATATGTGATTTCCAAGTCCGGAAATGCGCTGTGCTCTTCGCGAAGCTTCTCTTCCTCTTCTATTGTGAGGGGATCGTATCGCCACTGCAGCAGGCGTAGAGGCTTGTCGTATTTGCTGACGCCCCTGACCATTGCGAGATTGGGTGGGTACGAGAACGCAGCACCGAGTGCCGCAGCATTCGCTAGAAATGGAGTCTCCCCGTGGACGACTGCGAGCCCCGACATGAACCGCTCTTCCATCCACCTTCGTCGCTCGTCCCAGTCCCGTGCGTCCTGCCAAGGGCCTGTAGGCAAGAAGAGGTACGAAAAGTCATCCCTGTCGCGCTCCATCCGGGTTCCGTACATCCTCCAGAAAAGCCTGTATGTCCAACGGCGGGCGAGCTGAATTTCCTCCACAGACGCTGGAGAGACCGCCGCAGCACCGATGGTCATTGACAGTTCCTTGCGGCCAGGAACACACAACGTCGGGAGGTCCTCCTGGGCGAACGTCGGTAGTGGGCGGCGGGTGAACATGCGCAAGGACGGTAAGCCTTCAACTATGAGCTCGTGCGCAAACCAGGTTGACCTCTCCGTGGAACCAACCCATGGGTCGATTTGGACGGAGACTTGGGCGGTGCTCTCGCGCTTGGCCACCTCAGCCAACATCGCCTTCACTTCCTCTTCCTTGTCAGGTTCGATGACGCTCGTATGGGGGAGTAGGTGGTTGTTCAGAAGACCCGCCTGGTACAACGCCACATACGCGTGATACGCTACATGCTGCTGCGCTCGACGTTTCGTACGATGGATACGGTCGGTGGTGAACTTCCGAAGGCTGAACATGCGGTGTCATTTGGATATCAATGTTCAAACAATGCGCGACGTACTGTGGAGGAAGTGCTCGTGGCAAGGTGACAGTTGCTCCCCAAGGGCCTGGGTATCGCTCGTTAAAGCGAACGTATTCCGGAAGAGTATGCCATCCTTCAGTATAATCGGGCGGATCCAGCTGGTAGATTGGTACAAGACTATCATGCCCTCCCGTAGGAATCACTGCGCAGAAGTGGTTGAGATGCGGGATCGCGGAGTAAAGCGTCAGAAGAGCTCTGAAAGACGGTAAGTGAGCTGGCATTTTCAAACCGGGAGGAACGGAGACTGACCCAGTTGAAGCAACCTCGAACTCGACATAACCGTCCATATCGGTGAAGTCATCCTCTTCGACATATGCAGCGACATCCCTTCTCGGGTCGTTGTAGGCCGCCATCATCTGGCGCTCTGTCTCCTCCCACTTCTGCACGACCTCCCGCGGCGCGGCTTCGTCGAACATGAGGATAAAACTGCTCCTTTTCCGGCGTGCACGGCCACGACTCTGAGCCCAAGAGACGACATTGGGAGGGACATCGAACCGGACGACGCTCCCGCATGCTTGGATGTCGATTCCTTCCTCTGCGACGGACGTCGAGACGATCAGGTTCTTGTCGCCGATCTTGAAGTCGCGCAGAATGTCGCTCTGACTATCGTCCAACATGCTTCGCGTGATGTCCAAGAACGAGTGCCGCTTGAAGCTTGAGGAGGAACCGAGTAGACATCCAACGCTGAACAGCTGCGAGGTCTCAGGGATGCGCCGAAGGAGCTCCGCGAGAACGAGGACGGTGTCACGGCGAGTGACGAAGATGAGGCCACTATAGTCTTCGTCCATCGATCGAAAGATGGTCTCCTCGACAATCAGGTTGTCAGCGAGGGCGCGAACCTTTGGAGTGATGTTGGTAAGGATCTCCTCGGCATCGTTCGACGGCTCTGTGATGTGGACTTGATTGAGGATGCCCAGGAGATATCGTTTCTCCTTCTCCTGCCACGCGGACATGATGTTGTTGTACGGATTCGCAGCCTTCTTCGTGTGCTCGATAACCCTCGCGACGTACCAGTCGGCGGCCCACGTCCCTAACTCGATACAGATGTCTGCGGCAGTGCGCACGAAGTCCCGCAGTCCCTTGTGTGTGAACGTGTCCTCCTTGTCGATAGCCTTCGAGAGTTGTTGGTCCACGCGGCGGCGGTCATCGCCGGGTTGAAGCTTCGCGAGACGTTCGCGGAGCGCAATGACATAGGGATCCTTCTCGATGTCCAAGGTCGAGACCAGCTTTGCGAGCGCCTTGTAATTAACAGAGGGGATGCCGTCCCAGACGTGAACGGGGGAAGCGTAGATGATGTGCTTAAACTCCGGTCGGTGAACGTGTTGGGCCAGTTCGTCCCGGTTGTTACGAGAAGAACGGATGGTGCTGTCCAGATTCTTCTCCAGATCTCTAACAGGGCAAATGCGATTTGTGGTGAATCGCAGAGTTTGACGCACTGCAAAAACCCACGCACCTGAAGGCAGTCTCGACGTTGGCCCCATACGTAGGACTTGCTGTGAGTCCAAGGACCATAGGACGCACACGAGAAGCAGAAGTATCGATAGGGCTGCGTGGCGGTAACTCGAAATAGTGGTTCTTCATAACCATGCTGTACGGATGCTTGCCAATCGCGTGATGAGCTTCATCGAAAACCAGCAAACCAATATCAGAACCCATATCCACGTATCCCTGCCCATGGTTGTGAGGATACAGGTTAACTTCCAACGACATAGAGCAAAGACTAACGTGATGTAATGCATCTAGCAACACCTGGGGGGTTGTAACCATGATCCGATGCCTCTCTAGGATCCCCCGCCAAAGCCTGGCATCCTTCCATTGGTTGGGTTCCGACGACCCCGACACGTATCCCACTGAAACGGGTATTGCAGATTTGATGACTTCGAATTGTTGCTCGACAAGGGCCACAGTAGGCGCTATGAACCACGAAACCTACCACAGGGCGGGACGTGGTGAGATATGCATGAAAGGTTGGGTATATGCGTCGGCAGACGAACCTTGCGGGACTCGTGTTCGGCCTCATGCTTCATTCTGAGCACAGCGATGTGGGTCTTTCCTGAACCAGTGTCAAGCGCGATGACGATGTTGCGATGCAAGCTCTCGTTGAGAAGTTCTTGCTGGTAAGCCCGGGTATGTACAATGCGGGACGCCGGTGCTTCGAGTTCGGTGTGGTCGCCATTCTCGACAGTAGACATGAGAGGGAAGGTGGGGTCAATGATACGATAGGATGGAGGTTCAGTATGTGGCGTGTGCTGGATGACCGGAATCAACATAGAGACAAGATCGGTGGCACGGGTCAGAACGCACCTTTGCCCCTGGCCGAAATCTAAACAAACTTTACAATGGGGTTCCCTGTAAAGGGTGTCGACGGGTACACGGTGCTGGAGACTTGCAACTTCCTTGCTCCTCGAAGTCTTAAGTCGACTCTGCAAGGGCATGGACGGACTACCGCAGCATAGAATCAGATAAACTGCCGCGGAGTGTCGCAGTCGCCGTTGAATTCGGAGGCTTGCGCAGACATTGTCGCAGCACATCGACGTACAGAGAAGATGTTTGTTCATTGAGCAGATGAGGCGGAAAGCGCATGCAGTGACTTCAGCAGTGGTGGCGACTGAGAAGGAGTCACGGCGCTGCTCTCTGCACTGTCGGAAGCGGGCAAGTGGGCGCCACCCATCGCGCTCGACGCTGCGTCTGAACCCGCTTCATTTCATACGACCACGACGACATCCTTCCGCCTCTGGTTGAGGGTCTCTTTACTACGCCGGACCTATGTCTCAGACCATTCCCCTCTCTAGAATATCTACAACGGGACCCTCCTCCCCCTATAATGCATCTTTCGGCAGTCCCGACGATCCCGAATACCACAATGACCTGCGCAACGACCACCCGGACGGGTTCCAGAACATGAAGCCCTCGTGGAACAAGGACCTTTACATGCTACTGGAACAGCCCACCTCCTCCCAGGCAGCATTCCTCGTCCATGTCTTCACTACATTCCTCATCACTTTTTCGGCGGTCGTCACCATTCTGGAAACTGTTCCTGCGTTTCACTCCATCTCCGGCAGATTTTGGTTCGGACTAGAAACCACGCTCGTTGTGCTATTCACTATAGAGTACATTGGCCGATGTATTGCTCATGGAACGTCCTGGGGAAGGTTCTTCAACTGGGTTGTCTGTGAGTGTCCCTTCCAACGGTTCAGGCCGCAATGCTGACATCACGATAGCGTTCTTTGGGATCATAGATTTACTGGGTATATTGCCGTATTATATTGAGATTGCTTTGCAACAAGACACAGTGAGCAGTCCACCCGTCTTCCGAGAGAACCTTGCTGAAATGCCTGCTACAGTCTACATTGTTCAGGTTTACAATCCTTCGTACTTTTAGGCTATTACGTGTATTCCGACCATTCAGATATAATAACACCATACTTCTGCACGTCTTCAGTTGCTCTGCCCGAGAAGTCCACCGCTAATTCCCAGTCTAGCACTATAGAAGTAATGTTCCTCTCATTCCGACGGTCCCAGCACGCCCTTCTAGCACTAGCGTTTTTCGTGGTGATGGTCTTGGTCGTGTTCAGCACGTTGCTGTGAGTGCCATTGCCTGAAAGAATGATCCAACGGGTAGCTAAGAG
This sequence comes from Polyporus tsugae, assembly GCA_024305745.1. Taxonomy (NCBI): domain Eukaryota; kingdom Fungi; phylum Basidiomycota; class Agaricomycetes; order Polyporales; family Polyporaceae; genus Polyporus; species Polyporus tsugae. The sequence goes on from JAHRBS010000013.1 coordinate 2,693,342, forward strand.
CCCACACGACTAGATACTTCGCCGAAAGGGGCACTTGGGACCAGACGCTTGGAGTCTTCCTCAACTCAGACGGCGACCCCAGCCAATTCGCAGTGCGTATCACAACACATCCATGATGTTAGTACCATTCGCTCACCAGAACTATAGTCTATCCCTGCCGCCGGCTGGTAAGTGACATCGCCAGTGTTGTTCCGTAGCGCCTTCAATTCACGTCTACACGCCGCTTTACAGGTTTGTCTTAGTCAGTGAGTGCTATTCGGCAGCCTTGTCCGCATGTTCTCCCTCTCACCTTTGGCACAGCGATCACCACTGTAGGATATGGCGAGATCACCCCCCGGTCGTTCTTGGGAAGACTGATCACCCTCCCCCTCCTCGTGTTTGGCCTGCTCCTCATTGCGCTGCCCACCTTCGTGCTCGGCAGGGAGTTCAGCATCGTGTGGGAATTCATGGAAGACGTCCAGGTTAGTCTCACTTCCTCGGTCGAGTAGCGGCTCATCCTGAAACCCGATTAGAAGACGCGCGAACAGGACGAGAATATCGACCCATTCCATGATCCCCTCGCGTCGCCGCTCCTCGGCGGCAGACGTCAACACGACATCGCAGCCAGAACCAACCTCTGGAGGCATCCCGCCGAAGAAGTAACGCGGCCGCGCGCGAGCAGGGTCGCGAGCACCAGCAGTAATGCCCCCGGGCCTCTAGATTCTACTACTGCTCCAAACGATACTTCGGCTGAGCTACGGGTGCAGCTGACGGAGCTTCGGGCCAAAGTGGAGATGCAAGAGGAGATGCTGCGGCGTATCATGGCTGCCGTCGAAGGCAGGCAGGCGCAGTATCAGGGTGCTGGCAGTCAGGAGGGGCCCCGAAGCAGGTAGTGTCAGCACGAGTGGACAGATATCAAGGGTTGTAGCGTAATACGTTCTATTGGATGTCTGAGAATAACTGAATAACTGGACTTTTCGGACACTGTATCGTGTTATCTGATCCTCGGGGTTGCAACGACATCCATCGCGACATGGAGAAGACGGGCGACGAAAGTCTGCCCCATGACGATCGAGCGTCGTTCAGAAGTCTAGGAAGAATGTTCTGAAAACGCTATCATGAACCATGCGGGGTTTGGTCGTATTAGCCCCGTATTAGCCCCTTCACCATGTAAGACAAAGACGCTGACAAAGACGCAGAGCTCCGCGACTGTTGAGCACAAGACAACTGCTTCTATTGCCACATGGTTTCCAAGCGTCACCGCCAGCATATTCATTCTCGCGGCATATCGAGGTGTCAAAGGCGGTTTGGCTTGTTAACCTTCGAACTTTTCAGAACAGCATAAGTAGTCGAGAATGCGTATAATGTACAGAAGACAGAGTAGCGAAATAAGAAGTGGAAGGAATTCTCTGCGCCTCAGAAATTTAGCGCGTCTGCTCTCCTCCAAGTATCAATACCTCCGCATGGGCGGAGCGCGGTTTGATAGTACAACGGCAGTCCTCAGGATACCTATTCAAATCCATGAGATTCACTCATTGTTATCGAAATAGGAATAGGGCACGACTTACGAAAGGATACCGTCCTTCATCTTCGGCTCGACTCGAAGAACCTCTCCGCGCTCGTCTAGCGGCGGACCAATGGCGAAGACGTGCAGGACACACGCGATGTTGATGAACAGCGCCGCCTCCGCGAAGTGTCTTCCCGGGCAAATTCTGAAAACGTGGACCGTTAGAATGCCGGCATTACGCCGTCCAAGCTCCGGGGCTGATCGGATTTGTACTCACCTTCTCCCAAAGCCGAATGCAACCGTGCCAGGGTCTCTGACGTCCGGGTTCAGCTTCCCATCCTTCAGGAACCGATCTGGGAGGAATCGGTCCGGTTCCGGGTACGCCTCAGGGTCATGGAGGATGGCCCTGCACATGCCCAAATGCATCATGAGAACAGAATCTTCGGAGAAGCGTAAGGACATGAGATGCATGAGAACTTACCAAGCGTTCGGGAAGACCACCGTGCCTGCCGGGATGAAGTACCCGTCGAACTCGTCGTCTTCCACGGCGGCGTGTGGGATGCAGAGGGGAACCGCGTTCTGCCATCGGAGACATTCTTTGATGATAGCGTTCACGTACGGCAGATCGCTGCGGTCTGCATGGTCGGGCAACCGGTTCAGACCAACCACGGCTTCGAGTTCTGCCTGTGCCTTGGCCACCACTTCGGGGTGGAGTGACATGGCAAGGAAGAACGTTTGAAACGTGGAAATCGTCTGTCGGGCACATCGTGGTAAGGGCAAGTCCATCTTATCGATTGAAGATGCTCACCGTGTCGGCACCGCCTGAACGAAGCCGAATAGACCCGCTGGTCAATATTCATCCCCGATCTGATATGAATCTTCCGCACTCACCGGCGTAAGAAATGGCGGCGACATTCTTGCTAACGTGTTCTTCCTCGGCGGCCGCAGAAACTTCCAGATGGGTCATATCCCCGAGCATCGTGCCGACGATCGAGGCCGTCGGATGACCATGCTTCTACTCGTTCCCTTCGTTAATGAAACGCTATTAGCGTTATGCCGAGGAAGCGTACCATTGTTGCCTTGGCTTGCGCAAACGGCATCTCGACCATCTCGTGGGAGGCGTCCCGCCATCTTCTCAGCTTCTTCTGGAAGCCGGCACCAGGTAACCATTCGGGTATGTGCCGCAAGAAGGGGAGGTACTCCACGAGGAAGGCCCCAGGGGTAAGACCCACAGCGACGCCTTCCATGGCCGTGTCAATGACCTGGATGATTGTGTCTCCGTGCTCGGCGACATCGATGCCGTACACCGTCTTCAACACGCTTGCGGCAAACGTGCTTCAGGGAGCAAAGCAACGTCAGTATGAGGAACATGGAGTTTTCGCGGCGTCCACAAAAACTTACTGTCGAATATGTTCTTCCAGCCGCTCGGGGCTCAATAGAAGCTGGCTCAAGAACTGACGCGATTCGTCGCGCTGGACGCCATGATATTTCGAGATCACGCCGGGATGGAAATGTTGCCAGAAAAGCCGTCTATAGCGCCGCCAGTCCTGCCCATAGGTCATGAACCCGAAGTTCCACTCCCAACCAATCCTGTCAATCGTCGAACGTCAAAAACAGCTAATATTACAGAAGCTCATAGGGTGGAACAAGACCTACAGATCGAACACCGGAGATTGCGGCCGGTCAGAATAATTCGAGGACCGTTTCTCGAGAAGCTCGAACGCCATTCGAGGGCTGCCGAGAATAATCATCGATTGACCCAGAGTGCGGAAGAATAGGATGTCGCCTATCAAATCGGGAAGTAAATAACCATCCACGAGAAGCCCAAGTGGGTATTCGCACCGTACTTCGCACACAGGTCCCGGTATCCAACCCATGGCGCGGTCTTGGGCATGTCAAACAGATTACCGACGAGAGGCAGAGCTTTTGGACCGGGGGGTAGCGGTCTGCCTCTCGTGCGCGCTCTCCAGTGATTCGTCGTCTGGATGTAGCGGACGAGGAGGAGAGCTACGAGTGCGGAACCGACTATAGTCAGAACAGATGGGGAGAATGTAGACATGGCGCGTTGGAGCCCTCCCCGGGAGAGTGGCCGTTTCTTATCACCATTGAGCGAGACGCCTGGTGTGCGCGCTCGGATTCACTAGCCCGAGTCCATGAGTATCAGATATGCACACCCCACCGGTGATGTCAAGCCACCGCCGCTCAAGCAGCGCCTTTAGCTCGCTGTGGAATCCACAGCGACGTACGTCAGGGCAGGGAAGCAAGATAGTCAAAATGAAAGCTCACAACGACATGCCCTATTCTGCAACTTGTTTCTCCATGGGCGACACGCGCAGAGAAGTACCTATACAATCATCCACACTCGCGCCTGCGCGTACTTGGAGAGGTGGGCAGGGTTCCTATATGGGAAACCTCAGCTGACAAGACGCGTCACATAGCTGGAGGACAAAAGAGCCATTTGCAGGCATATGTAACCGACGACTGGGTGATCGCAGTCGAGATGGGAAACCTGGTACAAGGAAGGTGAGTTTCGCATGCAATAAAATGCTTCGATGAGTAGGTAGAAGAAATGTTCACAGGCTGTGTGTATGCAGCGTGACAATCCACTCAGATACGATCAACTCGCGTTAAGTCCGCCGTAGTGTTGGTGAGACGGTCATCAAGTGTCGTGTATAAACAGAAGTGACTGAGAGAGCACAATGCGTGTCCGTCAGCTGGCCTATGTTTAGCTGACAGAAAGCAGTTCGTAGACCTACAACTGGGCGGATCGTTCTCAGCACTTGGTCCACGCTCTCGATTAGTCACCTATTCCCCAGAGTGGCCGTCGGGTGACCTCCACTTTGAATGCGCCGCCAATAAGGTTCCGGGACATGGTGTTTAGAGAGCATGTATGCACACACGTACCGCTGCTAGCCGAGGGCGGGCTGAGCCTGGCTTCCGAGATGCAATGGTTCGACGTCGAACAAGACTCCTTCTTAGCGGAGCTCTCGGAGCATAGTCGCGGATCCAGAAGGGGAGCGGCGATGGTGTGTTTGTTCTAATACAACACCACAACCTTCCCATCGTGGGCGGCTGAAGCACACGATACTGCATCACCACGCCGTAGAAGGACCATCACGGTAACTGACTTACAAATGAGAGATTGTTTCGCAGTTCTTGCGAAGCGGATTTCAGATCCCCCAGTACTGGACTAGCAACCCTAGGGCACGAACGGGATCCGAAACACGGTGGTGATTCGGATGTTCAGTCCCGCGCCGTCCAAAGACAGCAATAACCTAAGAAACTGCATATCAGGGGCCCTTACGCCTTGCATGGCAATTATCGATAGACATACCGGACGACTAGATAACATGGAACAGGAACTTACGGACCGGAAGACAGATCTCGTCACAATGACGCACGCAAAGAAGCTCGGCCCATGAGAGACCACGTCCCTTCAACGTGGCGTTAGGTTCTGTCCACGAGGAGTCTGGATAGATATCGCTAGTGCCCACCGTCTGAGTCATGCTAACTGACAAAGTCTCATCACATAGAACATTTGAACAGACTAGCAATAGCAAGGGCGGTCAGGATTTTTCGACTTCGGAGGAGGCATGGATCATAGACGTACGGTCAATAGAACTCCCTGAGACCCGCGCTGCAGGGCGTTAATAACCTTCGACCACTGCACAGAGATGCCAGAGGCCTTCTTTCAAGGTCTCTACTCGGAGGTGGAGATAAATCTTCACCGACACCGCCGGCGATATAGGGGAAGAAGGTAGAGAACTAGGAGGCAGATTGTTAAGCGGAGGTTGCGTTTCTCAACTATCCGCGCGAGCAAGGAGAAGTGCGTTGGGGGCGTATGTTATAAGGATGAGTGCAAAGTGTCATTAGGAGGACGCACTCGGGAAAGCTCACAGTTGACTGCCAGCAGCCTCAGGCGCCGACGCCGGTAGCGAGTCTGTTTGTCCTTGTTAGAACCAGAAGCCGTTGCACAACAGGGACAAACAGTTCGGGCGCTTCAGTCGACACTCCGAGTCGGTCTGATGCATGGACGCCTCGCTCTGGCCAAGACTCAACTCGAGTCACACCGTTCTTCAAAAATTGGTAAGATGAAATATACATATGGTTTCGATTTGAAAGCGTCTACCGCCCATCCTATTCGGTGTCGCTGCCAGAAATTGAACTGACTGACCACTCCTCAGCCTCGACGAGTCCCTCAGCCGTGGCACGACCATAACTTTCTGGTGACCCGGCGAGCTGAGAACCCATAATCTGGATCCCGGACATCTCGCCCAGACGCGCCATTTCCAAATTACTCTCATGGAGATCGAGCATGAACCGGGATATGAGAACCGTTGTGATGCTAGATTGACTGTAGGTCAGCGCTGCGAGACCGCGTAAGTATACGATATGTAAGCACAAGGTTGCTCACGGTTCTGAAAGCTTGGTCACGTATGATGCGCCCAGCAATGAGCTGTGCAGGAACGAAGTCTGACGTGGACATTGAGTACACGACGAACAATCTCTAGAGACCAGCGTGGCTCACCGGGAGAAAAGTGAATAAAATATGGAGGATATTCATAGTGACTAGTATGCTGTAGCCGGCGCCGGTCAATGTTGGTATCAGTGGGATCGTCCAAATGCTCACATGAAGTACTGGGTGCCTATAGCTTCGTTAGCATGTGAAACGTACTAATTTAAAACTTACTTACTTACCATTCCTGAACATGACCCTCGCTAGAAAGGATGTAGACTTTTCGCAATGGGTGCCAGTGTGGTAGATGGCTTTCCATGTGACTCCGATCACAACTGCGTCAGCGATGATTTGACCTCCGCGGATCAGCGCGATGTCTGTAGGAAAGTCATTGGGGCGTGAGCAGAACCTGACTCGGACCTATTGCAGTCGCACTGACCGCTGAACGTAGAAGTCAATGGCCGTTCGCCCGAAGTTCATGCTGCCACTTACACAAAACCGAGAGATGGCGTTAGTACCCATGACCTGCAACCGAAAACCAGTTTGTCATTGAATGACACATTGTGGAAGTCTGCCTGTGTTCATGCAGAATTAGATCACGGAAGTTCGGGTGATGAAAAGGTGGCTCACATAGTAGTCGAGCGGGATTGGAAGGATTGACCATAGGAACGTGAACGCGCTCCAAAACCAATTCTTCCGACTTAACGCATACACGCGCAAGGTCGAAAAGACTGCATACTAGTACTTTAGACATCACGCCCTGTATGAAAGCAGCAAGTGTAACACAGACCTGCCCATGGAAGGTACTGCAGGTATCTTGTGGCTATGTCAATGTAGTATTGTGTGCGGCACCTGCCTCGACGTCAGTATTCAATCTACTAGTAAAACCGAGAAGTGTACCGACTTACTCCTATAATCATCGATCGATCAGTATAGAAGCCACGGTAGCGCTCGGGATTGAACTCACCAGGGACAGTGGGAACGACTGACACCGGAAATACGCCAGGCCAAGTCCAACATAGTAGAATAGGGCGAGGTAGCGGTTGGCGAAGAATAGGATTGAAGCGGCGGTCATCTTGCGTTTCCAAAAGAAATTCGACTCTCGTCCGACCGTAAGAAGATATTCATATCCGATTAAGGCTGTTGCAGGCAAGCACGATAGTTACTATCAGGGCTTGGACTTTGCGCGTGGGGTAACCCACCTGCTCCGCTAGCAGTCATGAGGTTTCCTGCAAAGCTAATATGTCTGAGTCGCGGACGTGCATAGACAGAATGCTCATTAGGCCCACTCACTTCCCTTCTCTGACTGCAATACCGTAGGTCATTTCTGGGAAATTGAGGTGTAAAGGCCAGGGCTAGAAATTGAAAGGGTGCGGGGATCAGTCGAGCTTCAGGGCAACCGGTAATCGGAGACCTTATCGTCCTTCGACAGAAACTCAATCACCGCGAAACGGCCGGAACACACTATGATGGTGATAACATCTCGTGTTTTTGGGTATTGCCACATCCTTATTGGTACATTCTGTGACTGACGTATTAGATGCGGGACCCACGACGCGATGGATCGCAGTATGACACGTTAGTCAAGGTTACGACGTACCGTGGATACCCCACTGCCCAGGCTAGGTACGAACGATTCTGGTTCCCGCCACGAAGCCACTCTTCGCCTCGGGGCACGGCCTCTCCTGGGGGAGGGGGGGGGGGGGGCGTGGACTTGAGCCCGGTGGAGATGACCCACGTACACCCTGCCTGATGGAGGGAAGACGAGAGGGAACAGGAAGGCTATGGTCCAGCTCGCCGCAATCGTTGTCACCACGGGCCTGCAAGCAATGAGACCGGTCACCCAAGAAGTCGCCTGAACCCAGTGCATCCGTCTGCCTGACGATAACCACCTCCAGGGGCCGGCATGACGAGGCTTCTCGGCTTCCCTTTGCGTCGCTGGATATCCTGAGTCGTCGACGTAGTGCATATAGCATTTAAACCCCTTGCATTTGTGACGACGTTAGCATAAGTAGATCCACCGACGTTGCGAGGAAGACGAGGTTCACCGTCAAGCCTGTGGTCCGAGTCGACCAGGGCCACCACGACCGCGGCCGACTACAATCGATTGCATCGCATCCTGGCACTTTGGAGCACGGAATGCGAAAAATCTGAATGTCGTCGCACTATCCAAGCGTAGTAAGCGTGTCCGAGTCTGGATCGATTCCCACCACTCACCATTTCCGTCCATTTGGGAGCTTTGCTGTGCACGAGGGACTTGGACATGGTGCGGATGACTAGGAGTCCATGACGATGATGACGACTTTCAGTTGACTTGCACAGTGGATTGTGCGGTGACTCGAGAGGGCAACCTTGGATAGCCGCTCCTTCGCCTCGTGGATCTGAGGCTGATGAAGGTTCCATCTTCTGTCCATAATAGAAGCATCTGTCATAGCACTGTCATAAATGTGCCAGCGAGTGTGTGTGTGTGGGGGGGGGGGGGAGGGGGGGCCGCGAGTCTTGAGCTTGAGATTGTGCGCTCTTCACGGTAAAGTGTGAACGTGGTCCGTGGCGGCCCGACAGAGGCCCGATCATCCGAGGGGTGGGCAATACAGTGATTTGCAAAAAAGACTGCAGGTCGCACTCGCGCGAGTGCTTGTTTGCCCTTGTTTGTCCCGCACGCGGACTTCCTGTTTTGGGGATCGCGCGCTTGCAGCTGCTTTGTCGTCGCAGTAAGTTCTCCCGCTACCATCCATTTTCTTGGTCGAAAACTACATGTGCATCTTTATATGCTGAAAAGAACACATTCCGAAGTAGTTCAACGAAATTAGTGGGCAAGGGTACCTCCGCTGTGCAATGGCTGGCGGTTGACCAGGCGTCTCCGCCACATTCCAAACAGGTACAAACAGGCTCGCGCACAAGCGCGACCTGCAGTCTTTTTTGCAAATCACTGTAAGTACTAAGTACTCGGATGATCATCTCGAAAAGATCTCGCCTAGATTTTGAAGGGCTCTTGAAGTAATTTCAATTTTCCAGGGCCAAGGCCTTGCCAGACTTCGCTTCACCGCAATAGGGAGCGTAGAAGAAACGGAAATCGAATACAATAAGGAGCGTGGCGTAAATCGAATACACTCGGGTATCGATACAGTATAGCGCAGCCAGTGCTTCTCAAGCTACATCTCGACACGAACGGTCCCATCTTCACCGGAGCTGGGCGAAGCCAACAGAATTCTTGTCAACGGAGAACACGGTGTAGACGTTCTTCATGAAGCTGCAGCGCACACAGTCGAGTCAGCGACCCCCGTAAAAAGAGTAAGAAGCGCGTTCACTCACGAGTCGCCCAGGAGCCAGACGTTGTCGCCGAGACCGAGGTCACCACGAGAGATGACACCGATACACTGACCCGATCCGCTCCGGGTCTCACCGAGGCTGAGGCTAGACATCACGGCCCGCATTAGCAACTAATCTGACATATATTATCAGCGAGAGACAATGCACGTACTTGTCCGAGCTGATGGCCCACTGCTTCCCGCCCCAGGTGAACGACACCTTCGGCGCAGACTTGCAGGGGTACTGGTAGAGGCCGTGATGCGAGTCGTACACCTTCGAGCCGGGGACGGCGGCCCAGAACTTCTTTGCGGCGTCAACGGGCGCAGTGATGATCGCTGAGCCCGAGTCGATGATGGTGTCGAACCTGGACGCGATAGTCTTACCGCCGACGTGCACGGACGCGCCGCCGATCTGCCAAAAACCCTTGCCGGTCGAGAGTTTGTGGTACTCAATCCTGCCTGAGTACAGCCGCGAGTTCGTGCCGCCGATGTAGAGCTCCGAGCCCGAGTGGGCGAGCTTGAACGAGAAGGCGCCCTGCTTTGTGGCCTTCTGCGAGACGGCGGTGATGAAGAAGGGGTCGTGGCCGAGGTTGGAGATGGCGGGAAAGCCGAGACCGAGGAGGCCGTCCGAGGGTTCCGACTGGAACTCAGACGACTCCGTGGTCACCGCCGCAAGGTACTGGCCGGTGACAGAGACACCGCCAACGGTCACTGCGGGCGTCGGTACCTTAGGTCAAACCTCATGCTAGTCCTGTCAACGATACAATGTGACTTACCGGTGTCGGTGTACGGCGTGCCAGATGCGGTCGAGCCATCACCGTAACCGATGGAGAAAGAGCCGCTCCTCTTCTTGCTCCCGGACGAAGACGAAGGGTTGTATTTGGAGTGCTTTCCGCAGGTAGAGCACGACAAGGCGGGGACCCAGAGGTCAGACGAGCCAGTGTCGAAGTCGATGGTGAAGTTCTGGGCAGGCTTGCCGATGGAGACCTTGCCTGTCCACCAGAAGTCGTGCTCTCGGTCGGTGAGCTGGACAGCGCCGCGCTTCTGGAGGGAGTCGGGAAGAGTAGCCAGAGGCTTGATCTCGGCGCCCTTGGAGAACGCCTGACGACCAACGTTCTTCTCGAGGTTGATAAGGTTCTGGCGGTGCTTGCTGCAAACAGGGACGGGCGGTTAGGCTAAGCGTTGTCAAACGTGAATTAGGCAACATACTTCTTCAGCTTGACGATCTCACGGATGGCAGCGTCGTGGTTGAAGGTGCCGTCCGCGTTCTGCAGGTTCCCACGCTTCTGGAGAGGGACACGAATGCCATCGGTCGCTGGCTCGGGAGCGATGGGGGTCGCAGAAGCGATGAGGGCGAGAGCAACAGTGACGAGGGAAGCTTTGCAGAACATGGCTGGCGATCAACCGAAGGGAGTTGTAGAGCTTGAGAGAGAGGTGGAGAGAAGGAGCGAGTCTGAATCTGTACGGAACGCATTCTGAAGGCTTTTATAGGGAGCGGACGCAAGCTGGACAACATGAGTAGTTCAAAGATGCGCATGGTGCTCCGGTGGTGCTCCGAGAGGTTACGGCGACGACGAGGGTGGAGTGATGATCGAATTCGTCGGTGAGTTATGAGGCGCAGGAGGAGCGAACTGCGCGTTTTGAGTGGAGACAGCGCGCAGACAGGATGTATGATTACCGCTCCCCGCTTGTTGCTGCAAGTTTCCTGCGAGGGAACGTGACAGATGGGGCGGATTCAAGACAATTAGCTGTGCAGTTGCGTAACCATTAGACACTTTCCACCTCACCATATGTGGATGTGAACCCATTTGATCCACTCATGCTAGCTCAGGCTTTCGCATGCAACCGAGGCTGGAGGCGTGATGGACTTGTGATAACCTGTGTACCGGCTGTCCCAGTGCATATGGGTCTACCGCGCCTGTTCAATATTCAATGTTGGCGGCTTATGCCGTGTAGACTGCACAGTTACTAGTACAGAACTAACCGACTAAGTATTATATTACAAGTAGTATATTACATCATCCATGCACGGCCGTCGTCATGGCCGTCAGACCATCGAGAATTGGAGCAGACAGAAGAGGGAGGAAGGGCGACATACCGCGCTCAGATGGATTTGCGAGACCCAAAAGAAGGGAGGGGAGGACTGCATGGTGGGTGACACGTAGCAGATGGGGAGCTCTCCAGTTGCGATGACACCGAGGAAGCACTTATCTTACCCAGCCAACTACCATGAGCTCCACCATATGGTCCCGGCAATGGCTCTCCCCTGTCCGAGCGCAAACGATCCTAGACCCCGGTTCCTGTGAAGCGTGGCCAACGCAGGTTGTTGGAGTTGAACGTTGATACCTGAGGCTGAGATCCGGGTGGTTGCCGCAGAGAAGGGAGGATGGATAGCAACCCTATGTAACGTGGACACTTGATGCACAGAAGGACTTAGAACAAAGCAAAGGACCAAAGAAGAATATTGTCGACCAGAGAAGCTATGTAGCGGCTGGCGATGTCGATGAGTTGGTGACGGTGGAAGGGAGTGGGACGACGTCCGAGTCGCGCTGTCCAAGGTCAGACTCGGAGGCGCCGATGAGGCTAACGGATAACGGATGGGATAAGACCGACTACGCCCCCTACGCAGACTACGCTACTAGGCTGCAGGCGCGCCAGGCCTCGAGCGCTCGTTGAGCGCCGGAACTTGCCGGAACGTTGGGGGCGAAAGGCGTCCAAGGTACTTCTATGGGATTAAAAGTTGCGGCGAGAAGAATTCCCCAGCCGTGGGGGCCCGGATAATAGTGCAGTCTATACGGCATACAAAGAGCCTGCGGAAAGATAAGTAGTAACGGGTAGTACATGCTGCCGAGCATCGACGTTATGCCTCAACGGCGCCAGCATAGCGAATGGGCTTGTGCGAAGTCACCGCGACTGGAAAAATGTTACTGGTTGGAAGTAACAGGATTGGACCAAAGCTGAAGCTGAAGGCCGCGAACAAGTTGCAATTGGTAGGACCCGGATGATCGCCGGGCCATGTGTGGGCGTGTGTGAGCGCTACTACTCTTGCTCTCCCGGTAGTCTCCCAGTGCTCCCGGATCCGGACCTGCACCGTGCACCGTGACCACCACGCACCAAAGTTCAAGACAAGATTGTCAAACATTCTCGTTGCAAGGAACTACCCATTTTGATCGTCACCCTATCACAACGCCTTCTCATCGTGAGTTCCTATCATGTTAGCACCGTGACGGGAAGTGGGCACCTATCCATAACATTAATATTCAGTATTGACATCAATCAATCTCTCCACACCAACCTGTTGAGGTGTGTAAACTCCACCTCTGTACCGGCACATTCTCATTCAATGGTCCTCATTCGTCACAGCTGCGTTGTCGGGTATCGCCGCGCTGTCCGGCGCCCTTCGTCCGGAAGAGAGCCTGCAAACGAGGCGAATGATACTTCTGGGGTTCAGTTCGACAGCGATTCCGAGGGCTCCTTGGATAGCTACTCCGACTCCGACTCCGATACCGACAGTAGCTGGGAATCAGCCGATTTGGACTAAGTCGACCATTCTGACCAGTTACTCGACGCCCCAGCCCGGATCTCAGGAGACGTCCCCCCGCCCCAACTCAAAGCCGTAGGCTTCGAGCTGAACTGCACCCGACAGCGTCCCTTGAATTGTTTGTACGTGAGATAGAGGCGCGCAAGAAGTGCGGTCGTCCACTTACTACGTTTCGGTGCAACCTGACAGGTGTGGAGAGGAGAGACGTAGAAGACATGAAAGAGCACGTCGTCGATGGCGTTAGCGACGTCGACGACCAACTTTGGGTCCCGGCCGTCGACGAAGGTTGGCTGGTGAAGAACGATTAGTGGAGGCTATATCCCACGCGCTTGGGTGACTACGCGGAGTGGGGATTTATCTGGAAGAGTGGTAGACACGCGAAAGGTGTTCAAGTTTCGGCGGGCTTTTGACGAATTGATCCCTCCTGATCCTACTCACATGCGAGGTGCGCCAATGCACAGTATGCTTTCCAGTTCCTTATGCCCCTCCGGCTCGACCAGGGGTGCGGGCCAAGTGTAGCCTGGACGTATGTGGGTACCATACTTCATCATCTAGTAGCGAATTTTGGTTGAGATCTCTAGGCGAAGAATCAAACATACAAGGTAAAAAAAAACCAGTCTCACGCTCCGCTGATCCGAATCACAACTAGTAAACCTAGGCTTCTACTGGGACCGCTCAACGCCAGGTGTCGTTCTGGATGAACGAACCACTAGCCGGCGTAGTGATCGAGTCGTTCGGGTCCGACTCCCATGTGATCTGTCCATTAAACTTGCGGATATACTTGTACTCGACGACGGTCGACGCGGGGAGGGAGACGGTGATGCTCCAGATGGGGTAGTTGGCGGCAGAGAGAATGAGCGCATTGTCGGGGGACCAATCCTGGAGCGCGTCGACGCTCCCGGTGATGTAAATGTTCTCGCCGAAGACGGTCGTGGCTTGGACGTTGAAGGTGATAGAGACCGTGCTGCCGCCGCCCCCGCCGCTGTCCCCGCCGCACGTTGTGGGGAGGGTCAGGCCGGATGCGCCCCAGCTCGCGTAGGTCTTGCCCGAGCGTGCGGCGAAGACGGTGAGAGCGGAGGCGTAACTCCAGGTGAGGTCGGCCGCGGAGAGCTGTGAACCAGAGCTCTTGTCGAACTGCTCGGAGAGGCCACCGTTTGAGGGCGTGTACTTGGAGTTGACCTCGAGGAAGCCATCAGCGAAGTTTTTGATGGCTGAGGTGAGGGTGCTATATGTCGAGGAAGAAGAATCGTATGTGCCGGCAGTGACGGAGGAGTCGAACTGCTGGAAGAAAGCGAGCGAGGTGGACGTAACATTGAGCGCGCCGAGCTTGTCCCATGTAATGAGCGCATCGTAGAGCTGCTCGGCGACCGCGAAGACGGCCAGGTACCAAGGCTACATGGACAGACGTTGCTCGTCAATATTCAGCGTCTTATAGCGAGTAGGGTGGCTCTTACGTTGCCGTTGTAGTAGGAATCTTCAGGGTAGCGACCAGTGGCGACAGCAGCATTAGAGGCAATGCCGCTGTTGACCCCGTAGATGGAGCGGAAAGCGTCGACGTAGACCTTCAGATTCGAGAGCGCCTTGTCCGAGCACGGCTGGAACGTAACAGCGTCGCAGCCCGCCTCAACGTCGAAGGTGTGGATCGAAGTGAGGACGGTGTTCGCATCCCTGCCGGAACGACCACCGCCGGTGTTGGCGGTCACATAACCGGACCCAGAGTTCCAGTACGACTACACGTGCACGATGTTAGCGCGTAAACGGGGCGATGGGGAGCGCGGGACTAAGCTAACCTGGAGGAAGCACAAGAGGTTGTCCGCCTGCGTCGTGTAGCCGGCAACAACCGAAGTCTGTCCGATCGCTGAGGCCAACGCCGCACCCTCACGGAGTGCACGGTGCTGGACAGCAGTCGTGAAGAATGAGGACGAGTTCACTTCCTCCCACAGATCGAACCTGATCAATACGAGTGAGATCCCAATGAAAACGCTTCGGAATATCGGGTCAACTTACGTCGACTGGTTCCAGTTGTTTTGGACATAGTCCAAGTCAAGCTTGATGATAGGCCAGAGCATGTCCTGAACGTAGGAAGTGCCATTGCCGTTCGCGAGGAGCCAGTTCGCGTAAGTGATCATCGCCGTAGCGCGAAGAGCAGGGCCGTCTGCACCAGCATCATGAATGGTGAGTATGGAAGTTTGCTATTTTTGAGCGTACCACGCTGAGGGCGGCCCCATGCGCCGGTAAAGGCGCTTTCGTCGACATTGAACTTGGGCTCCCCAAGACCGCCGGTACTGACCGAACCGGAGGGGTTGGACGTCTGTTGAAGAATGGCCTCTGCGGTCGTGAAGTCGTCAATCAGACCACGAAGCGAGGTGTCCTCGCCGGTAGTGAACTGGTCGATGACGGTCTTGAACACAAGCGAAGAGTCGCGAGTCTAGGTGTAGAGGTAATCGGGGTTGGACGTGCTCGGGCTGGCAATGACAATACCCGCCTATCAAACAGACCCGCAGACATCAGCATTGGGTCCAAAATCACATGGCCAGAGTTAGACTGCATGAGAATGACGCTCACCTTCGCGCCGTTAGACTTGGAACCGTCAGGTCCAATGTTGGCGATGAGGCCAGCCTTGGCGATGGGCGATTCGGAGGCGACGTATGTATCTGCCGAGGAGGACTGTGCGCACGCGCCGACAGCAAGCGCAGCCCACGACACGAGGACGGAAAGGTGCATTTTGCTCGATGTGTTGAACCGGAGAAACGAGATGACGAGCTGAACCGACGACGACGGTGAACGAGTGAGGAGGGCCGGTGCAGAATCATGCGGACTCTCCCCCTATAAATATGTCTCCAATATATGTCGCAAACAAACGTGCGGGTCGTCGATCCTGACGACACTAGAAAGTGCGCATGTGGGGGAAGTGAGGAACGGGTCACGCGGAGAGGAAAGAAGGCACAACACCTGATGATGCCGTCTCGAACGGGGATTCCATTCGAAATCGAGTGGTTGCCAAAACGATCCTCAAGGACGTCGTTTGCGCAGCTCCTTGGACCCTTCAGGAAATCCGGCGGTACGGATCGCGAACCGACGCATTAATCTGTAGAAGCAAACACCGCGCAGGTTTGAACGAGGTCAAGGGGATGGACTTGGTTGAGCAGCGGCCGCTCTATGACCGCCAGCAACACTACGGTCGATAAATCACGCCCCTGCTTCAACACCTTCTTCTTTCGCGTGGCACTGACATATGGCCGCCGGGGAGAAGAGACGGAACGCGAGTCAAACCGGGGTTTTTCCAGTCCCGAAAGTGGAGATCGTCGAAACCTGCGAACAAACAACGTTATCAGGTGCCTCTGATCCGAGAAAGCCAGACTCACGTGTGACTGTGGGGTATCCGGGGCAAATCCACCGCGGAGGTACCTCCGTCTTTCAGGATCCTCGACATTCTCGTTCATTCAAGCTGGTAGCCTGGATTTTGCGTCTCTAACTTCCGGATGAGGGGGTCGATGGTTAGGAAGTCCCCGTGGACGATGCATATCGTTACCGTTCGGCATTCTTCTGGTTCAAGAAGTTAGACGTTGACGAGGGCCATCCGGCGGGAGATGCATCCTCTTGGTGCCCCTCTGAGTAACCTTGACGAGGGGAGAGTGAAAACAAGGATGCCGTACGGCTATCACCTATCAAAGAGTCCGCCTTGTAGAATGACACAACCATGCGTATATTCGCTAGAGAGCTCGCGTATTGGCAGGCCACAAACGGCCTGGTTGCCTGGCGAGGACCGGTTGGCAGGAAAGGGTCGATTGTACGACGTGAAGCGCACCTGGTGCTTCCAATTAGACTTCTCGGGATTTGTTTGCGGCGCGTGATTCTTCAGGGGTAATCGCCGACCGTTCCTGAAGAGTGAGGTTAGGGAGTTCCCCACCGCTGACACTGTACAACGCTCTCTCCATCATGCGACCACCCAAGAAATTGATCAGCAAGCGCAGCCTAGTTATTCTCACCATAGGCTTCCTGCGCACTTGGTGCGCCCCACAGTCTGATGTGCAACAAAATTCCTAGAAGCCATTTCCTTGAACGCTGGGAACGGGAGACACCCTCGGTGCGAAGAATCGATGCCAAACCGCACGGTTTTCGGAGACCTCGTTCCCTAAACAGAAACATTGACAGTCAGCCACGTTAAACACGTTTGATAGGGTACATGATCACCGCTACAACGACTTGTGTCAATTCCAAGCGATTGGTTTCGCAGTTGGACACCCGCCCCTCGAACCACCGCAACCTTGTAAAGCTGACCTTGAAACCTCTTGAAGGTGTCGAGTAGCGGTGAACACCATCTGAGACTCTAAGGATACCCCGCCAAAATAGAGTTCATGGATTCTGAAGAAAGCGCATGGCTTGATAGTGGATACAGCTGCACAGGCGAAGTAATAACACAAACAACGAGAGCAATGAGAGGAAAGGGGCCACTGTCAGAGAACAGTCCGACAAAACGAACACGGACCTATAACAGAGAAGAGGAGTGGGTCAACGATGGTACACTAAGGGGATAACAGATATGGGCGGATAGTTTGGACGACCCGCACAGCTCTCGGCATTTCATCGCGAGCTGCCTGCGTGCCGCTCGACTATGTTAAAACGACAGGCTCACCGGGTGTCCTTCGACCTCCACAGCGTTATCTCCCCCCAGCTACAGCGTTTCGCCCAGTGGTTCCCTCTTCCAGCCTCGCTAACGTCTCCTCGAGGACGAGTGCCCGATCGGCGTCGCACCGCGCTTCCCACTCGGGGTCCGTGCTCATGTAGCTCTTCGGGCGATCCTGCTCGCCCTCCGCACCACCGCGGCTCCTCCGCTCGCTCCTCCGGCTGATTATGCTCCACGCCGAGCCGTTGCTCCTCGGCCGCTGCGAGCGCAATGCATCGGTGAAGAAGCCTGCCAAGAGCAGCGTGCTCCCTCGTGTGTTGCCATACGCCGGAGGTGGGGGGATGGCGATGATGTTGTCCTCGACGTCGCCCGTGCCCACGCCGGACTGCGCGAGCGCCGCTGCGTACGTCGGGAGCGGCGGCCGGTTCCACGGCGCGAATGCGATGCCCATCTCCCGCTCCTCCGATGCCCTGGGGCGCGATCTGGGCAGGATCTCGCCGGGGTGGACGTATGCGTAGCGCTCGGCGCGGAGACGGAAGATGGTGCGCTCGAGGAATATGATCTCCCCAAGCGCGACGATGCCGAACGCGACGTGCACGAAGATCTGTGCGGACGTGGTGCTGAGCACCGCCTGCATATTCCCATCGCCAGAGCTCGACGAGGACGAGCTTGCCATGGATCTTTGCATCCTCTGGATGGTGAGGACCCAACCCGCGATAGTGCTGGCGAAGAGCGCGAACTGGAAGAAGAAGGTGGCGAGGGTGGTGAGGCGCAAGCCGCTGAAGGTAGGTATCCGCTTCGGCTTGAAGAACGAGATGATGCTCCGCTTCCCGGCCGTGTTCGCGGTGTTGGTGGACTCCGTCCGCGATGGCGAGCGGGGAGGATCATTGCCCGCGGCAGCGTTCAGCTCGGATGACGCGGCATGGTCCCTGTCGGCTGGATGTCGTTCGGGGAGGGAGGTGGATGAAGAACTCGCCTGACCGGCATCCAATGGGACACTGTACAGACCCTCGTCGAAGCCAATCTCCCCGCGCTTCCTCGGCAAGGGCTCTGCCTGTGGTCGCGGAGGCTCTTCCGCAGCCGGGGATCTCAGGACATGGACATCCTGAGTCCTGTCGTCGTCGTTTGTGTCCGGAGAGGTCGCTGTTGTCGTCACCAGCACTGTCGGCAGTGGGCTCTCGGCCAACGGTTCGAGGGCGGCATTAAGAGAGATGCTCGACGCCATCGCCTGCGAGAAGAAAAGAGCGGAAATTATGCTTGCGTCCGGCTCTGCCGACACAGCAGCATACAAGAACGAGCAGGCGAGAAGGGTGGGTAAGAGAGGGAGTAGAAAAGAGAGAGGCTACGAGGTTCGCTGCGCAGCTGACCCTGGTTGTGATTACTCGATGGGTCGGCGTATCCAACTGCGTATCCAGGGACATCCCCTCCTCATCTTTTTGCAGTCAGCGATCCGGCCGACGTCCCTCCCCTGATTGGTCGCGCCCAGTGATTGGACGGCCCGAAGGTGCAGCGTAGCCTCCGCCACCAGTGGCTGAGCTGAGCGTACAGCATCCACTGACATTGGCAATGACAGCCCATTCGTCAATCCGTCGATCGCATACTAGTACTTACGCCGAGCCCCGTATCTAACAAGAACAACCCCCACCCAGCCTGCTTACAATTCAGCACTAAGCCTGGGCTCTTCTCGGTACATGATAGATCCTAGGTCGACGACAGTGTAGAATGAAAAGTTCATCTCTGGAGCCTTGTTCGCCGCGTGTGATCGCGAGGGCGTCCCGACCTCAGCCTCTTCCGACGGCTCTGGGTCGTCTGACCGGTACGTGTACGACACGAGCATGTTGAACTGACGGCGTCGCCATCGGAATATAATTAGCCAGTGTCCTGCAGAAGCAACAGCAAGTCAAGGAATGAATGCACTCACCTTAACATCCCCACGCGCCTCCTTCGGAATGAGCACTTCCCCACTAACAATTGTAACGTTGGCTCGCTTCTCTACGATTCCAACAGAACGAGCCTTCCCCCTTCCATCTTTCCCTTTCTTTCCCCGGGCCTCCACGAGCTCCATGCCGTCATCGTCCAGGAACATGTCCTCGTCTTCATCGTCGTACTCCCATGCCTCTGCAAATGCGCCGACAGGGAACGCAGCACTCGGCAGCTGGATTTGGAACGTGTTCCGGCGTGCCCGCTCAGCGGCTTCGGCGTCGTCTACCGTCTGCGCCGGAGCCACTGCCTTCGCGAGCCGTATTTGTATGGGGTCGTAGAGCGGGTTCGTGAACGCGAGATGGAACGAGTACGAGTGGCCCGCGATGAGCGCCCCTGCCGCCTGTTGCTCCTCCGCCGCGGCAGCAGCAGAGGCCGGCTTAGCCGACGACCGCTTCATCATCTCGATGGCGGCCTGTGCATGGGGCAGCGTGACGGCAATGGCGGGCAGGTAGTTGGCCGCGACGAGCTTGATCTTGAACCTTGTGGACTGTGCCTTCTGTTCCGGCTTGATGAGGATGTGGCGGCAGCTGGGGCATCGCTTCGACTTCTTTGACTGTAGCGGTATTCGAAGCGGCTTGAGATCACTGCGCCAGGATACCTGTCAGCTTCCTCGACGTTCGACAGATATGCTGCTCACCTCGAGCGCAACGGCGACACCCAGCTACTCGTCCATCTCTGCTCCAATGATGCGACCTCGTCCACCGTCTCTAGGTGCCTCAAGAACTCTACGTCCACCTCTCCACTCAGCGCGGCGGCGTTGCTGACCTCCACTCTGCTCTTGTAGTCTGGGTATTCTTGTCGGTGCGCGGCCTTCTCGCGACCGATGCGCGAGCGTGAGAGGGGGCTGTATTTGCCCACTCCGGGTATGTCGCGCGCGAGCGCAGACGAGGCTGCTGCTGTGATAGGATTCGTATGGACGTGATGTGAGGATGCGCTGGGGAGGGCGGTAGAAGAAGAGGATGCACGTAAGAAGGGTTCAAAATGTTCCTTCAGGTGCTCGAACTCGAGCGATTCCGGTGCGGAGTCCTCGAACTTCTGTAGCTGCGCTAGGGTTGGGTGGGTATTTGTGCGTTGCTGAATGTACTGTGATGAACGAAACGTACCTGCGAGCCCCGTGGGTTTCTCGAATGTGATTCCTACTTCGGCCGAGTCCCATCGACAGTGGTTGCAGTAGAGGAAGAAGGGAGGCTCGCCAAGCGTAGTCGAGACAATGGGAGACATCCTGGAGTCGACGTCTTCCGGTGGGTCGGACGGGACCACGGTGAGGGTATTCCGACAATTGGGACATAGGAAGCAATTCCGCGCGCATCTGTCACATGCGTTGAGCACTTCACCAAGACACAACAGTTGGAGATGACGTACCTGTTCTTCTCTGCACGCACGCTTGCACTAGGGACCTCGAACAAGCAGTTCGGACAATAGTATCCACTCACTTCCAACAAAACGCATCGGTTGCATCTGACCGCATCGCATTCCTCGCAGAAGAAAAGGTTGTGTAGGGAGTGGAAACTGTATGAAGATGATGGAAGGTGCGGGGGTGGCGGATGCGGTAATTCGGCCAGGCAAGGACAATAGTATTCAATCTTCGGCGCCATACTGAGGCAGTTTGTCAATCCACCGGCTTTCGAACCACAATGTCGCGCAAGTAGGAAGTGGGAGAACGATGGGTCGAGGGTGTTGGGGGCAAGGACTAAACGGAGGCGCTTAGACGGCTAGAGCCTCGATGAAAGCATTTCGTCGGGGAGCGCCCATACACACAAGTTGGAGGGGAGCATGCGATCTCATGTCAAACTTTGACTGTATACGACTGCAGCGACACTACTTATTTCATGCTGCGCGGGAACCATATTGAAATATTATGGTCTCACAAGGACAGTGGTATGTGGGAAGCCTGCAGCCACCGCCAGCAGCGGCGTGAATCGAGATGTCCTACGTACATCTTAAGCATGACAGCGGTATCGACGACATAACCCCACGGGACGCAACTACACGACTTCCGTATTTCCGTTTGCGCAGGCGATAGACGAGCTGCCCACCTCCTGTCCATAAAACATGAGATTATTGAGATTCATCTGGCCATTTGGCCACATATTGGGCCCGATGTTGACACCGCATCAAAAACACTCACCCCGGACTCTGACCATATCTCTGACGCTGTGTGGCTCGAAGTCGGATTCGAAGCAACTGACAAATCCCCCAGTTCCTCGGATACCGGATTCCTCGAGTACGGTTGTCCGATATCAACGCTCATGATTTGAATGGTGGACAGGTCCGAACCTTGGTGGGCTAGTCCCCGATTAGTCTCGTGGAGGTCGAGCATAAAGTGGGAGACGAGAATCGCTGTCAGGCTGGAAGGTACACGGGTGAGCACGACCACGTGTATCAAGGAAGCACTCAACGGTTCTGAGATCTTGGGAAAATACGACGTGTTTGAGAACTGGACGTGTAAGAGGGAGTTCTGAAGCATTCAATTAGCAGGCGAATGGTGGATGGATAAATAAATAAGCTTCACCGGGAGGAAAACGAATAGGACGTGGAAGCTGTTCAGGACTAGCAGAATGCTACGACCTCAGGTTAATGTGGATATGAGTCAAGATGGTGCGGGCCACTCACATGAAGTACAGAGTGCCTACGATCCAAATCGGCATGAGGTCGTCTAGCCTGAGATTGCAAGGAACAGATTGCAGGGAACTCACCACTCCTGAACATCACTCTCATCAGGGAGGACATGGACCCTTCACTACGCGCATGGTAGGTCGCCTTCCAAGTGACTCCGATCACGACTATGTCAGAGATGATTTGACCCCCGCGAATGAAGATAGTGCCTAAGGAATAGAGCAGATAGGAAACGCGGAACTTCGGGTGATGCATGACAACACTGACCGCTGCGATCCTCATTAGTAATCGCTCGTAAGGAGACACAAGAACTTACATTTCGCTGAGGAAAGTCGGTATCGTCGCACTTGTCGTGCATCCTAGCACCGGATCATGACCGTAGGACCTATGGTGGAAGTCTCCCTAATACGGTATTAGGCCATGCGGGGCCGCGGACAGGACCGTAGAACTGACTT
The DNA here is from genome assembly GCA_024305745.1 of Polyporus tsugae. NCBI lineage: Eukaryota > Fungi > Basidiomycota > Agaricomycetes > Polyporales > Polyporaceae > Polyporus > Polyporus tsugae. Next base: position 2,715,814 of record JAHRBS010000013.1, read on the forward strand.
ACATAGTAGTTGACAGGGAATGCGAGGCCAGCCCAAAAGAATGTGAACACGCTCAGAAACCAGTTCTTCTGCGTCAGCGCGTGCACTCGCAAGGCCGAGAAGACTGTCCCCGTCGCGTGACACTCAGCATAGGTTCCCTTGAAAAATAGGTACAAATAAGACGAACCTGCCCAAGGAAGGTACTGCAGATACTTTGTCCCAGTGTCAATGTCGACCTGCGTCCGGCAACTGACTCGACATTGGTATTCAATATATAGTTCGATATCGCATCCACTTACCCCTAAAGCCGAAAGTGAGCTCAAGAAATTTTTTAACCATAAACGACTCACTGGGTATGGCAAAACTAAACTACGGTAATACCCGAGGGCCACATAGTAGAATAGAGCAAGGTAACGGTTCACAAAGAACAAGATTGAAGCGGTGTTGACCTTCCGTTTCCAAAACAGACGTGATTCTCGCCGGATGGTGAGAAGATAGTCATAGGTGATCAAGGCTGCCAAACATAAGTGCTTTATCACGATAGTCAAGATACGCATTCACGTACCCGCAGCACCCGTAGTTATAATGTTTCCTATGAAACTAGATTCATGCATCAGTTGGGGGGATGGATGCATACGAAAACATTGGCGCACTTGGTGTTTTCTTGTGCTATTATATCAGCGTCGGAAAGGGGCATAATGGGAGACCACGGGGGAAACTGGATTATCAGGGTGGGCCCGGTGGGGGTGGGGGTCACTGGTGGTGGGGGTCAGCGCTGCTGGCTGAGCCTCTGGGGATCCGGGCAGGATTTACTTATAAGAAGGACATGACAGGTATCACTCAACCCAGTCGAGTGATGCACGACGATTCTGCCCCCCCCCCCCCCCAATGCCGGCTGTCCCGAGTGGTGTTGTAAGTATAGGCAATGGCATACCGCGAAACGAAACGGATCACTTACAACACATTCCGTCGAACCGGACGCACTGCAGATGAGATTGTGAGGAGATTATGGGTATCATGGTACTATATACGTAGTCCGAGACCAAGCAACCATTTAGATGAACCGACGAATGTCAACTTGAATAGTGACGTATTGGACGTGGGGTGGCGATGCAATAGACGACGTTGGCGCGGCCTATCGAGGTAACAAAATACTTATTGCATGTTTCTCGCCGCGAAAGCTTCCGCCGTTGGCACATCGCCAACAGCTTCTCTGCTGGTGGCGTAGGGGTCAGACTCATGTGGACCTTCGTTATGAAGACATCTCCTTTGGAACACGGCGAATAGTCTCTCTGTTAAATGAATGGCGTGTCTCCGTCGGCTCTGAAGATGGTGGCTGAAGCTGTTGTACATGATAGGGTTCGCATTGACGTTGCGCCGGTGTCTTCGTATTGACAGGGTGCCAAAGGCACTGGCGGTGAGAGTCAGCGCTGCTGGCTATGACTCTGGAGATGGGGACAGGCCCGGCTTATAAGACCCAATCGACGGCTGGGTGATAATGTCCAGTCAACCTAATTGAATGCTGGGATGATGTTGGCTCTTATCGGTGACCTGGAGGCTGGAGCGGACGATGTTATGGCTATAGGAATGGTAAGCTGCGAAACGCGATAAACTTACACTCCCGGACGCACTCCAGCTGGATCATGAAGTACTAATGGGAACCGGGGATAGGCACCATGATACTATACACGTAGTGCGAATCTAAGCAACAGTATAGATGAACGTTAACGGACAAGACGGAACTCCACCTTCAAGACCAGTAGTGACTCACGTATTGGACGGGCAGGCGATGCAACAGATGACGACATTGGCCAATAGCACGGCCTGCCGGGTGACATCATGTCGCATATTCTTCGCTGCGAAAGCTTCTGCTACATAGTAAACATGGCGGTGGTCAGATTGGAAGATGGTGCGGTGGCAGAGGCAGTGCATTACGGTGACTTACACTGCTCATGCATGGGGCCACATGCTGAGTCCGAGAGATTACCGAACGCGGTAAAATGCCAGTGTAATGAAAAGATCGACTGTCATCTTTTGGTCCCGATAAGGTCGACCAGCAACGGAGACATTGACATGACTCTAAGTGTAATGCCAGTGTATGCCTGAGTTTCCAAGAGAGGGCGACTGCTAACGTTGAAGGTCCTCAAACGTGGGCCATTCGACTCGGAACAACACGTGACGATAGGCTGTGACGGAGCCGTAACACGTGACTGAGTAAGTGCTATATTTAGTCTAGTAAGGCGTTCGTGACAAACCAAACTAAACCAAGTCTAACCAAGTTCAAGTAGGTTCAAGTTGATGAGGCTAAGTAAGCTCAGGCTTCCCCGCCCAGGTCTTAGTTTATCAACTTGAGTTGGATGCTCTCTAAGGCTCAAGAGGACCCCGGTACAATTCGGATGGAGATGTCCATACCATGGGGGCCATCCCAAGAACTCCTTGGAGCAGTGAGAGCCTCCGAGTCCGTCCGAGTCGGCATCAGATTCCCACAAACTGTCCGAAGGTCGATTTATCGCCGTCCAAGCTGCAAGAGACAGGCCCTATCATCCATGTCACGGTTGTACTATTACGCCCCTTCTTCGTAGAGCCATGATAGATCTAGACAACGCGATGTGCACGACTCGGAATCGATCGACGCCATCTCAACTCCCACAGCCCCAGAAAATTTGACAAAGAGGGTATAGCAACGCACATGGTGCGGTCTGCTTAGGACATGGAACAGAAAGCAATGTTGTCCCTCTTGACGTCGATGTCCACAAGGACCCCGGATCGATTCTGACCCCACAGGAAAATGCGATATCGTGATTCACTGCACGGAAAAGAGTCTGAGTGGAGCGAAACCATCTATTCATACGGATAAATAAATACCAATCCCTGCACGCACCAGTACAATGCAATCCCTCTCACCGAGGGCAACCTCCAATGATTCCTGCGGAATCATTTGCGGAATAAGAAGCGGAGTGTGAAAATATGAACTCAAATATCAGAACCGGGAAAGCATCGAGAGGAACATTAGGGGTGGTCAAAGTTGACGATTTTGGTGCGATTCTGAGAGCGATTCTGCTGCGATTCTGGGACCCAGAATCGCGATCAAAATCGCGCCCACTCTGACCACCCCATCCGAAAACGCGATTTTGATGGTGATTCTGGACACGATTATGAACACGATTCTGAGCTGGGGCAGAATCGCAACGCCAGAATCGCGATTCTGGAGGCAGAAGCGGCTCTGGAGCCGCTTCTGCGATTCTGCGCGATTCTGGCAGAATCGCGATTTTGGGACCAGAATCGCGTTCAGAATCGCCTCCCAGAATCGTCCCCAGAATCGGACGAAATCGTCCACTCTGACCACCCCTATTTACAATGATTTTCTGAGTGAATCCGGCATTCAACCAGGGGATACATATGGGAAGAAGACAGCGTGAATCTCATATGATTTCTAGGATTATGTCTTGAGAGTAATGCAGGACTCATTTCCCATGATTCTGACAGACTCATGGTGAAAATTTCCATATTAGGCAGATATCTACATGTTTCCGGAGGAATCATTTGGGGGACCATGTGTTATGGTGCCCGAATTTTTTCGGCGCATGATTGCTCAGTCCAAATATTGGATTCATGTTCTACATTACTTTCTGACTTTCATCGAATAATTCGTCAGGAACCTCACGCTCTGGTTCTGCCATGTTTCCCGGTATCTCATTAAAAGATTAAATTTTCACACTCCGCTTCTGATTCCGTGCATGATTTCGCAGGAATCATTGGAGGTTGCCCTCAGTGTCTATCGTCATGGTCGTAAGCATAAATCATAAGCGTCCACAGGGAACGTAAGGTATCAAGGAACTGTTTACCAAATACTAAGCACGGTCTCCGGACCCCGTGCACGCGAATGTATGCTAGCCGAGCGTACGCATGTGTAAACCAACGTCGACAACGTAAACACCGAATTCGGCCGGCGGTCGAGAATTGCATCTAGAACTGGTTCCGATAACGGAAGGAAGGGAAAGGGAGGGCATTAACCATAGCAATGGGTGTGTGGGTGCCAGGTGGGAAGGATCCGCAGCCGGTGGTGCGACGCGAAGGAATTCGAAGTAGTGAACAGTGAGGGGTGGGCGGGGCTAGGTCGGAGGCGAGGGAGACGGTGATGGTGGTAACCGGACGCCATCGCGCCAGAAGGGATGGCTCTACGATAATAAGTCGTAACAGACGGATGGGAAGCGTCTGTGGAGTCTATACTACTAGTTCTAGCGAGGCGTGTCAGAGTCCGAATCCGGGCTGCGGGACCGTAATATCGAACGAGAGTGTCGAGCGCACAAGAAGTCGTGAGCACAAAATTAGCAGCGTCGTCGCGGCGGAATACAATTATGTCGTGGGAGTCTGAAGCAGAGCGCGAAGAGCGAAGAGCGGACGTCGGTAGAGATGGAGGGGTAGGTATGTATGAATGGATGTGATGGTACACGACAGACACAGAGAACAGTATGCAGAGTGGTGGCATCTATAGTGGGCATGAGAAAAGAAAAAAAGAGATCACGATGAGATGGAGATGGGGTTGGCAAAGCAGCTCGTCCGGGGGTATATCGTCTGGAACATAAAATGACACGTCAACAGATCTAGCACAATATCACAATCGTACAGTACGTAGTGTCGCAGCGTCGCCACCTCCTCCTCAAGTCTGACGCCCGCTGCCAGGGGCCAAATACAACCTTCTTCGTCTCTCCGCCGACCTCCTTCCACGACGAAGCAGCGAAGTTCGAACCTTCAACACATTTCCCGACACAGATACGGAGACTCGAGACGCGTCTCGTCGAGCCTGGCACCACCCACTCCCGCCATGCCCGCGCCCGAGCTGACTCACGCACCGAGCCCAGAGGCGGCCGCGAACTCGCTGAAGCCCGGAAGCTCGATCTTCTCCTTCGAAGCCTCGCGTTCCTGCAGGCTCATCTCGCCCACCGCCCCATCAAGGCTGCGCCTCCGCGGCTCCTTATCGGCCACCCCATCCGGGCGATTTAGAGGCGACGAAGGCGACGACGGCAGCTTCAGAGGGGGCAATTTAATTGGCGGAGACACCGCTCGTGATCCAGGCACTGGGGAGACGTCGCTGAAGGTCGTCCGTAAGGGCAGGGCCGTGTTGTCGGCATGCGACGATGGCGCGGGCGGTGCGGCACGAGGACGAGGGTGTATGGGGGTCATCCCGAAAGCAGCACGAACCGAGTGCGCTAGGTGTGCGTGGTGGTGGTGATGTGTGGTCGTCGGCGGGTGGTGCGACAAACGCGTGTGGTGCGTTGGCGGCGGCGACGACGCCCGCGAGCTCGACGCGCTGCTCGGGTCCGCGACGTTCAGCGACTGCGCGCGGCTCCTCGGGCTGCTCCCGAGGCTGCTCGGTCCGCTTGACAACTGTGGGGTCGGCAGGGACGTGATGCACGTCCTGTCGCTCGTGTACGGAATGTGGAAGCTCGGGGGAGGCATCGCGAAGTGCTCCGCGGAAACGCCGTGCGCTACGCCGTACGCCACGAGGTCGCCAGAGCTACTGCGCTTCGCCATGCGTCCACTCAATGCACTGATGGACGGAGGGCTGCCAGCAGCAGTGATCCTGCGATTGCGCGCATCGTAATAGCCGTACTCCTCAATTGGACTGTCAAGCGAGGGTGGCGGAAGACGGAAGGGCGACGGGGCGCGCGAAGGACCACTCGAATGAATGTTGAGCGTCCGCAGACCGCCGAGGAAGGGACTCGTTGAGGGAGTGAATGCAAACTCCGCGCTACCGGGAGACTTAGCGCCGTAGGCAAGCCCATGGTGAGGCGCCTCGGCGGGAAGGCGATGCGCCGTTGTGGGTGAAACGTGTGGGGGTGATTGCACAGCATGCATAGAGGAGTCGGAGTCCGAGCTTATTGGTGACGGTGAATCTTCATGTCCGGGGTGCAGATGGGGTCTGTTGGTCGCGGGGTGGGGGTATGGATGTGACCACACGGAGTGTCCATGGCCATGGGGCGCGTGCGAGTGGGACCGCGAGTGTGTATATGCGCTCTCGACGACGTGGCCAGAGGAATGGGGGTGCATCGACAAAACATCACGTTTTGAGTTACCAAGACTGCGCCTCCGCGCCTGCTTGAGGGTGATGGGCTCATCGTCCCCAGGCTGCGAATCCCGTTCCCTGGAGACGCCGAAGTACCCACCTTCGTCGCCAGCAGAGAAAAAGGGTGTGCCGAGGGGCGTGTTGGTCGCACTTTTCGTGAGCCTGCCGTGGACGGGTAGGATATCGGCATGGCGCGTCTCATACTCCGCGCGACGGAGCGCCTCCATACGGCGAACCTCGAACTCGGCTCTCCGTAGCGCCTCGTCGCGCTCCAGAGCGTACAGCTCTTCCATAGCAACGCTCGACAAGGCGGAGAAAGCGTTCGGATTTGATGCAGGGGAACGCGAGTGTTCGACGGAATGGCCGGCCCGGTGGTGGGATATGGGGTAATTGTATCCTGTGGGGTCGGCCGAATACAGCGCGGTAGGGCGTGCATAGGATTCGCCCTGTCAATGCCGTGTCAGTGTATACAGCCTCACTACTACACAATCCAATGAAGTGACAGCGGGAAAATGTGGGGTGAAACGGTGAAATGGTGTGTGGTCCGTGTACTCACCTCATCGTCGCTGTTGGCTCGGCTCCTAGCTTTCTTCTTGACACGCATGCTGGACCCTCCCGCGTAGTCGGTATCAGCACTGGAAAGCGTGGTCGAGAATCTGCCAGCGCTGATCTCCATGTTGCCGTCGGGTATGTAGTCGATCTTCGCCTTGCCTTTGGTTTTGTGGGCATGACTGGAGGTTGCAGCGCCAGCATGGTGCACGGTGTCGTGGTTGTTGTGTATGCGGGAATGCCTGGTGAGCTCGTCGGAGCGCGAGAAGCGCTTCTCGCAACCAGGGAAGGTGCACTCGAAGGGCTTCTCCCCAGTGTGCGTGCGGATATGGCGGGTCTGTAGGGGGCGAGATAAGGGGATAGCCTGCGAATTAGGGAGTAGCACACGCACCTGGTGTTCCAGTCTACTGAAAGCACGACCACATAGTGGGTAGGGGCACTTGTATGGGCGGGCGACGACCTTCTCCTGAGCGGCTGGAGGTGCTGGCGGGGACGTAGGAGGCATGACGTCCATGGCTTTTTGGTGGTGCAAAATAGCGTAGAGGTCCATGCCAAAAGAGACGGAAGGGAGGGGACGGGAGGAGGAGGGGTATTAGTACTGGGCTGGGGGGTAGTTACGTATTTTGGAACTGACCTTGAGGAGATTAACGGAACGTGGGGTGAAGCGAAGATCTATAGAATGGGCTAGGGTTCGGCAAGGAGTTGGACGAGGAAGGTCTAGGGCGGGGACAGGGAGGAAGTGTGGAAGTGGATGTGGAGATTACCCCGCGTTGACTGAATGGGGCTGAGAGGGTGGTAACGACCTGACGGGGAAGGGAATGGGAGAGGAGGAAAAGGAAGCGGATGTGTAGAAGAAGCAGATATGGAGAGACGGGGGTCCCACCGTGGATGATCCGGCGGGATTCTAGACGGCCAGGGATTGGGGGAAGCAGGAGATGGGGGCGAGAGCGAACCGGGGTCGTGGCGGGGGAGGAGGAGGGCGTCAGAAGAAGATAACAGGCGAGACAGGGCTGTCCGCTGGTAGGGATATCACGCAGCGTGGCAGATGGTCGCAGCGGTCACGGAGAGAGAATGGCCAAGGCACGCGGAGGACGCCGTGGGGAGGTGGGGGTCAAACGCTGGGAAGGAGCGGACAGGGGTGCGGCCTCCGTTCTTGTCCAGCCGGCGCCGGAGAACGACGGGCTGAGGCACCGGCGTGGCGTTCGTCGTCAGTGGAGACAGTCGATGGCGCGAGCGCGGGGACGATGTCTCGACTCCGGACGGTGGCTGAGGCTGATAACTTGCGGCTGCACCCACACGCCGTTCTCGCCTCCCAAAAAAGGCCGCATCGCTTGCGATAGCGATCACTTATGGCATCCTCGCCGCGCTTTCCGACTATCTTCCGTCTCACCGTCCGGCAACCATCCGCATGCAGATCCTCGCCCCCCCCCAATCACAGCCGCCTGTACCAACGTTCTCCCTCCATTTCCTCTGCTCCCAGTCGTCTTGGCCGAGCCTTGGCTTCTTGGCGGCCTCTTCAGCGAACGGGAGAGCATGGACTCTGCAGGCACCGCCTCCGGTATAACCGCCGACCAGTCCGACACACGTTCGGACTTGTGAATTTCTTATCGGCGTATATTGAGGGGTCTCCGCGGCGGTCCGCCATCTGAGATGTAGATGACGCGGACAAACGACTTTGCGCGCCCGATCAGAATCCAGATCCGATTCCTGGCCGAAAATCACAGGCGCATCGGCCACTCCATCCTCCCCACGGGGACTTCATCCTCCCCGGCTGAGCTCTAACAGGCTCTAAGCTAGCTTTATTCTCCAAGCCACGCCGGCTCCGGATGGCTCTGACTTGTTCGTGGTTAATGAACCGCTGGCTCCCCGTTCCGGCGCCACAACTGGAAGCCTTGCCATCCAAGTCGCAAGCTTACTCTATTGCTCTGGCAATCCGGCGAGGACCTCCGCGGTATCAGCCGTCTCGCTCGGTCGCATAGGTGAGATATCCGATGCGGTGACGTTATCGCGGTCTAGTGCGTCCCACGCACCCAACCCTCGGACTATTCCAGTCACGCTGATCGTTTTCTCGCCCTGCCCAGTTTCCGTCCGGATACCTTTGCCAGCAAGGTTTCCTCTCCTCTGGGCAAACGTCCTTCCCCTCCCGGCTATGACGTTGAGGTACGTGCTTTGGGGAGCTTAACGCTGTCTTACCGGAATACTCCCTTTTCTCAGCGATTATGTGAACTTCCGACGCAGGGGAGCGCTGCAACAGCTTACGACATACACGTTCAGTTTGGCCGTGTACTCGCATCTCTTTCTGGCACCGAGCGCAAGGTTCGACGCACGCGGTCAGCAGACGGTAGGCACACGTCGGCGCAGCACTTTCAAAGTCGTTTTGGGTGGTCAGGCGTCCATTCACTGCCCGTTGGGACGCATTCCGAGCCTTTCAGCTCGAGACTGCTCGCGGCGTGCCTCCTCGCTCCCAGAGAAGCCGGACGAATCGTGAAGAAGACCCGAAGCGCTGGATGCCCTGGAAGGAACCACCATATCGAAGACGTTGACGCCAGCGCAACGGTGATACCCGCCTGTGTTTGGTCTTCTTTCGAGGTTGGCTGTTGCGGGTCGCCGAGCTCGCCATGCTCTAGTCCTCCCCGTTGTCCTGTTCGGGTATGCAACCATGCAACACATGCAAACCTTCGCCGAGTATCTGTCATGAAATGTTGCTGATCCATATATCCGACCGCCGGCTAGGGCACAACGTGTGCGCCCGCACCGCATGCGCTGTGTCGCTTGCTGTAAGTGCCAACGAGGGTCGTGATGACAAGCACAAACGTGCCCAGGGCAAGAACGCATTTGGAACATATATCACAACGTCGTTCCTGTTTTTCCCGAGCTTCATTACCGCTTGCACGACCTTTGCTGACTGTTGTTCTTGTCTAGGACGCGCTTTCTGCCACCGTACTGGGATGTCGTAAAGCTTCTCTACCAAAACCATGGCAATAATCCGCTAAGAAAGCCAATGTGCGTTCAACAACGTCACCAAGTCGATGTTACACGGCTGTGACGGCACGTCTCCATTTATTCTTCTCGCTTCCGACTTTCGGCGAATTGACATGAAGAGTATGCGATAGACGGGAACTCGCCACGCTCCGTGCCCGAACCAGGCACGTACGCTTCTGTTCCAATACAATGTTCTAGCTTCTGTCTGCAGGACCCAACTTACGCCACTCTTCTCCTCGGTAGCCGGTACAGTCGTATACTGAACGCTTCTCAGCGATACCGTCTCTTTTCCTTCGTCCGCCGTTGGGCGCGTTCACACTGCGGGCTCTCCAAGTTCACCCGAAGCACCTTTCAATTACCGTGTCCTCTCCGACGCCACACCATTCCCACAACTGCTGCGGGGAAACCCTGAGGCAAGAATACGCGAAGTTCATCCGAACAGAGCGAACCCCTTCCCCACAAGATGTTCATCACCGCCCTCCGGACACACCCCGCGTTGTCCTAGCAAGTGCAGTGCTTCGATCACGAGATCGTCCCATACTTATCCACCGACAGCGCAAAATTGGGATGGTCTTCACCCTCGGAGCAGTATGCTGCCTATCAATGTTTGTGGCGCCCGTCTGGATACCGATCCATCTGCGCCGTCCCGGACGTAGTAAAGCGGCGTATCTCGGTCTGTTCATTTTTCAATTCCAAGGACACGCGGGGACATTAATACCTTCGATCACCAGCCCGGCCCAGCCCTCGACAATCACACCCGCGCGCTGTGCAATGTGCATCCGCTCGCCATCCTCACCACCGGCCCAACATCATCGACCCCTTCTGCCCTTCCCGTCAGGCGTTCGATATAGGCCCACTTCTCAGCTGCCGGCGGCCCGGCGCCCGCGTTTGGAGGAAATCGCTCACGCGCGCACAGAACAGCAGCCGCACGCTCAAAAGCTTATCGGGCTTTACGCGGTCGCCCCCACTCCGCGCGTGCGCGCCCGCAGCGCGGGGCACACGAGACACGCGACACGCGTTGGGTTCGGGGTTCCAGTCCCATCTCGATAGGCGTGGCCCCTGCGCCTGGAGCCTAGGGCCCCAAGTCTAAAGGCTACTCCCGCAGGCTCAGAATCAGGCCCGTTCGGGGTAAACGCCGCCCCGTCCCCGCCTCCCACACCCGCGTGAGTGGTCCCAGGGAACCACCCAGCGTTCTGTTCTGCGTTCCCTGTTTCCTGCTCGACGTTCGACGCTCGACGCGTGCCGTTCCCTCCGACGCTCGTCCCGCAGCGTGACGCTATCGAACCCTCCCCAGATGCGCCTAGGTTTCCGAATGGACGCCGGCGCACGGCCGCGGACGTGCATCCTTCTGCGTCGGTTCTCCGGGAGTCCGGGGGGCGCGCAGGCGCGCATGAGACACGGCAGGGCCGAGCCGGAGCCAGAGCCAACCGCCAGCACTGCGATCTGCCGCAGCTTGCACACGCCCCATTTCCGAGAAGCCGCCAGCATGCCCGACGCCGGCGACCCGAGCGCCGCGCTCTGCCTCCCGGTTCCTGCGACTGTCGCGCCCTTGCCTACCATTGCACGCGCGCTCTCGAATTCAAGTTGCCCTCCTCGCCCTTGCCCTGGACAGAATCTTGCTCCACGTCCTCGGCGCCGTAGCGAGTTTTATATGTAACCCGATGTATGCAGACGGACCAGGCGCGTCCGAGTCGCGCCCGCCGAGGATACGGCGACGGCGCCCCTTACTACGCCTGCCCTCTCGTGCGCGGTGGAGCTGCCCAACGTGCACACTTGCTTCGCGGACGCCTCACGGCGATCGACCTCGCTCCATGCGGGCGCGCGATCGAGGGCCCATGGTTCCTCCTTTATCGACGGTGGCGTCGGGCCAACTGGTGCTCGGCGTACGTATATAACAAACTGACGTACTTACAGAGACGTACGCCCGCGGTTTCTCCGACGCGTCTGCAGAGCTCTCCGCTTCCTGGAGGCTTGGGCGGCGCCAGAAGCACGTTCCGCCGACGAGCACGCACTATATGCGTACCCGCAGCCTGCAGGATGCGCGTGGACACCTCTGAGGAATGCGCGGACTCGGAGGGGAACAGTTCGTCGGCGACAGCTCAATGTACATGTACTTCGCTGGCGCGTAGGCCTGGCGCGCGGTCGGGAAGGGTTGGTTTCGTATTGATAGATGTAGGCTTTTGCTCGGTATATATGAATGCCTATATGAATGCCTGGATCAAAAGTCCCCGGCGAGGGCTAGAACCGCGTCGCAAAAAGAGGAGCAGCCATGCTGCACGGCGACTTCGTTGGAGACCCTGACCGCGCCTCTCTTGCGCATCAATCCCGCCGATCGACGTTCCGCAGAAAATCTTGATCTCACGCAATTTCAGGTCTAACCCGAAACGGACGGGTACACAAGCCGACACAACTGCGTCACTCCGTTTGCAAAGGTTTGCAACCGGATACTATAAAACATACGTTAAGAGGCGTTTGAGGCGGTAGCTATGAGGTAGGAGGGCCTACGTATGCGCACAGATGCAAGCGAAAATATGAAGGGTACATGGGTATCGAAGAATATACTATAGTGACTATTGTAGGAAGCGAGCAATGAATAGAAAGCGGTGGACAGAGAGACCGGACGAAAGCATAGTGACCAAAACGTAATAACAACGTACGAGAGCATAGTAATCTGCAACCCAAACCACGGTCCGAACATCCGTACCATAATCCTAGATGGCCACGGAAGTTGTGGCCTTGATCTTCGCCAGCTCATCCAGCAGCCTCGCCCGCTCGTTGAGCAGCGCAAGCGTGTACTCCGTCGTCGGAGCGTTGTGCGGGGTGATGATACGGTGCGGCCCGCTCCCGGAGTGGGCTTGTGGTTGCGCATGGGGGGACGGGCGGAGCTGCGACAGCGATGCGGACAATCCAGAGTACGACTTCGCCCGACGACTGGTGGACGCTGACAATGGTGCGCTGGGCGGGGAGCGTCGGTCATAATAGAACTGGAGCTCTGACTTTTCATCAGCCTCGTCTATCCACCCGTCGTAGCGGAAGGGGAGAGGGATCTTCGCAGGGGGTGGTAGGTCCTCCTTCTCCTCTTCGTGCTCGTCCAGAGTCGCGCAATGGCATATGGACGTCGCGGTTGACATGTCGGGTTCGCGGTTGAGGACAAACGATGGATCCTCGACTTCGTGAATACAGCGTGGCGGTGGTCGGCCAGTGCCCGTCGAGGACGTGCTACGGCGGAGGGCTGGGAGCGAGGGCAACTCGGGAAGAGTGTGGGTAAGGGACGTGAGCTGCTCGGACGCGAAAGACGACATGCTCGTGTCGGAATCGGCCACGCCAGTGTGTATCATGGAGAGATTCGAGTGCACGCCGCTTGTTATGGTGGAGTGTGTGGATGGGGAAGTCGCGCGGCGGCGGGCATTGGACGGTAAGGATGGAGGTTGGTCGTCCCCTGGCTGTGACGGACCTGCAAGGAGACCCTTGCGCCTCCCAAGCCAACAGAGGAGCTCACCGATGAACTCGACCTCCTCCTCCTCCCCAGCGGCGAGCCGACGCGGGTCGACCTCGCTCAGCCCTACGTCCTCGCCGCCGAGTACATCACTCTCGAACACCCCGAGGAAAACCTTCATCGCTTGTACCTTGTTCGCGAAGTCGCGTGACGCACGGATTGCGGGAGGAACAGGAAGGCGTGACTGGAGAATGGACTCCAGGATACCAAGAAGGAGGCCAGGCGTTAGGTCCCATGGCGTCTCGAGAGCGAAAGGGAGGGAGATGCTCAGCTTGTCGATGAGTTCGTTCAGACTATCCACAAGATCGGGAGTGCTGTGCGCATGCGCGTGCAGGTCTGGGCGTAAGTAGTCCATGCTATGTACCCAGAGGAGAGGATGTCGAAGAAGGGAGACAGTGGGTGCAGACCGTACAGGGAGACGTCTCCGGGTGTTTGATCCACAGGGCCGAACCGCCGCGTCCTGCTTGGTCGTGTTGTGCAAAGGCCTCTGATCCTAACATGACCAAACACCCGCTCACTAGGAGGCGACGATATGACGTCACCAATCTGCTCGAGTTCCACGGCTCTTGAATCGATATTGCAAACTCAGAGCTAATCTCTACAAATGAATATTATATTAAACGGCAGGGCATATTACCACGTGCCTCTCATTTCTGGGCGTAAGTAGTGTCTCCGAAGATCCACCGTCATCAAGTTTCTGCGCTAGCGCTATCACTGTTTTAGTTGCTTTCCTGTCGAGCTTACGACCAGTGAATTCGCTGATACCAGTATTGGGCAGCTTGGACAGTATGGTATAAACCTTGATCGCCGATATCCGTCCTTGACTCGCGTGAATGTTGGCAGGACGCCTCTGGCACGATTCCCAACCCTGAACCTCCGAGAAAGCTATCCACGCGCAGGTTCGCGATGGCGGGATGGTGATCGAGAGAGACTGAAGGGGTGGCAGGAGCGAGCCCCTCGCTTCTTCAACCATGCGGACCATAAGGTCGACGTCGATACGCCCTTTCATCTCGAAGCCGAAACTCGAGGGCTGGTGCTGGGATACGTTGCAGCAAGTCGTTGTCGCTTTTACGCAGACTCGGGGCTGGTGAGTGCGTTGATTTGGGCCCTAGGTTATGTAAAGGTGGAGACTGGTGTTGAGAAGTTGAGAAGGATCATTCAAGGATGTGTCCGAGTCATTATGCAGGCGGGCGTCTGATGTTCACGCGTAGTGCTTTTTGGGCGTCGTTTCCGTCATCGTCGCATCCGCCCTCCTTACTTACTTACAGACTAAGACAGCTTCCATGTCTTGTCCTTGTCGCCGTGCGGCGTGCGCTCGTAACTTGACGGATCAAGCCGATTTGCGAGTGATTTGCATGGTACTAGTGGTCGAGCGTCTGCCAATCATCTGCACAGGCGCCCATCACTGTCTTACTGTCCACCTGACCAGCTCTCCATCTGTGGCCAGGAACAGTGGCCTCCATGTGCAAGCACTCCACTGGCGATCTCTCAGTCTGGCACCTGTCTGGCACCCTGCCATGTCGTCACGCGTCCTGCTCAGTTGCAAACAAGCAGCGAAGCGAAGTCCGTGAATTCACTTCAAGTAGCGCTGGATTCTATTAAGTATATATACAGACCGGTTGAACAAACCGCGTGCTCCACCCCTCGTCACTCTCTTGCCCTGCGGCTACGATGCGTCTATCTCTCCTTACATCTTTGGCCGCCCTTGCCGTCAGCTCGTACGCCCATTCTCCTTCGGCCGACGTTTACGTCGCGTCCGAGTCTCCTGCTGCAAAAGCTGGGCTCCTCGCCAACATCGGTCCTGATGGTTCCAAGGCCAGTGGTGCGAAGGTGAGCACCGGACCATCAAACCATTGTACAGAGTCCGGTTGGTTGTTGCCTCCGGGGTTCCCTTCCATGTGCGCGCGTCATATAGAACACTAACCCATGACCACGTGTGCGCGTCTCGTTAACAGGCGGGTGTCGTAATTGCCAGCCCGAGCACGTCGAACCCGAACTACCTCTACACATGGGTCCGCGACTCATCTCTCGTGTTCAAGACCATCATCGACCAGTTTACTACCGGCGAAGACACCTCCCTCCGTAGTCTGATTGATGATTTCACGACGGCCGAAGCCGTCCTCCAGCAGACGTCCAACCCCTCTGGCTCGGTCAGTACCGGCGGTCTAGGAGAGCCCAAGTTCAATGTCGACGAGACGGCCTTCACCGGGGCATGGGGGCGTCCTCAGCGTGGTAGGCATCTCAGCGACCGCACCCGATCAAGGCAACTCCCACGCTCATCGTCGATGCCTCGTGCACAGATGGTCCTGCTCTTCGAGCAACCGCACTTATCACGTACGCAAACTGGCTCCTCGCAAATGGCAACGGTACCTCGTACGTTCACAACACGCTATGGCCCAGCATCAAGCTCGATTTGGACTATGTTCAGAACAATTGGAATCAATCGACGTACGTCCGCTTGAAACCTTGGGTATATGCCCTCACAGCTGACATCTCCTGGGGATAGCTTCGACCTCTGGGAAGAAATCAACTCATCGTCGTTTTTCACAACTGCGGTTCAGCACCGCGCGCTCCGTGAAGGTGCAGCATTTGCCAAGACAGTTGGACAGTCTTCGGCTGCCGGTGGGTACACGACGCAGGCGGACAACCTTCTCTGCTTCCTCCAGGTAAGCTCCGAGTCATATGTGCAGTCAAGAGTTATGGTTGTTGACGTGCTTCCCGTCCAGTCGTACTGGAATTCTGATGCGGGCTACGTGACTTCGAATACGGGAGGCGGTCGCTCCGGCAAGGACTCCAACTCCGTGCTCGCCTCAATCCATACCTTCGACGTTGATGCCGGCTGCGATGCTGCAACGTTCCAGCCGTGTTCGGATAAGGCGCTATCCAACCTCAAGGTCTATGTTGATTCGTTCCGGTCTATCTACGGCATCAACAATGGTATCGCCGCCGATGCTGCCGTTGCAGTTGGTCGCTACCCCGAGGACATCTACTTCAATGGCAACGTGAGTTCATCCTTAGGCTTAGCATTATGGCAGCCCTGTCTAAACGTGACTTTTTTTTTTTTTTTTTTTTTTACACAGCCCTGGTACCTCTCCGTGTTCGCTGTCGCTGAGCAGCTTTACGATGCGCTCATCACTTGGAAGAGACAAGGCTCGCTCGACGTGACCGCCACCTCACTTGCCTTCTTCCAGCAATTCGACTCCTCCGTCACTGCTGGCACATACGATTCTTCCTCCTCGACATACAGCTCCCTCACATCCGCCATCAAGAACTTCGCTGATGGCTTCCTTGAGATCAACGCGAAGTACACGCCGTCGAACGGTGGCCTCTCCGAGCAGTTCGATAAGAACTCTGGCTCGCCCCTCTCTGCGGCCGACCTCACCTGGAGTTACGCCTCCGCTCTCACCGTCGTCGCCGCACGCTCGGGCAAGACCTACGCGAGCTGGGGCGCATCCGGCCTCACTATCCCCACGCAATGCAACGGCAACGCGGGCCCCACCGTGTCCGTCACCTTCAATGTCCAGGCGACGACCGTCCTCGGAGAGAACATCTACATCACCGGCAACGCCGCTGCCCTGCAGAATTGGTCCCCCGACACTGCGCTTCTGCTGTCGTCCGCCAACTACCCCACATGGAGCATCACGGTGACGCTTCCCGCGTCGGCCGTCGTCGAGTACAAGTACATCCGTAAGAACGACGGCGAGGTCACATGGGAGTCGGACCCGAACAACTCGATCACCACGCCGGCCAGTGGGTCGTTCACGCAGAACGACACCTGGCGGTGAGTGGTCCACGTTAGGGTTCGGATTGTATTGTGCCTCGAGCCTAGATTGAGTGGGGTGGTCTCTTATATACCGTATCCTCGGACGCTCGGCGAAACTGTGGGGTGTTGGAAGCAAACCGACGTAGCTACTAACACGATGATCATTCCCTCCGATGCTTGGTCTATTATTAAATGTAATGCAATAAGAGTCTGACAGTGACTGGCTGTCTCTCGAAGTCGACTCTGAGTGCCACGGCGACCGCCACAACACTTTTGGGCCTAGGTATATTTGGCAGTCCACGCCCTGTGCACGCCCAACCTATTCTCAAATATGGCACCGTATTCCACTACGTCGGATGGGGAACAGGCTCTATCGGTACGTGGCTGACTTCATCACACCTTATTTTTTGAATCTGATCGAGACGCGCCGTTCGTCGCGCACAGAAGCTGTTGGTGACATTTTCGAAAGGATGAGGGATACATCGTTGCGTTGACAGATGCGTGAGTACTGTGACCGATCTCATCACCCATCTCACGTCCAATGCCGCATTATTGGCAGTTCGTCGTATGCGCTGCGCTGGGTATCTAACGGGACCTGTACTCAGACTACAGGTATACTTAGTATCGCCGCACATATCTTCCTTCTTCAGGATGCGCTCCAGTTCCGCAGGACGGCTACAGGTGGTTCTACCCATTTTGCCACCGCCACTTTCCACAGCTGTGCCAATATTCGCTACTGCCGGTGTCGAGAAGACCCAAATTCATCATGCAGTACTTGATGGATTGGATGCAGGTGTTTCTTTTAATTCGAAGTCCCTCCGACCGGAGTGTAGAGGGGGAGGCAGCGGCGGCGCAGCGCAGGCATCCGATACTTATAAATCGCTTCGTCTGCCTGCCACGGTCGATTCCACACCCTCGCGTTTGTCTGCTATGTCGCTTCAACTTTACACGGCGAGGACTATCACGGTCCAAGATGCTCAGTGAGTGTACCCCGACTTTGGTGTCAATGCACACACACGGCAAGGCTCATATATAACCCTAGTTTCACAGGAAACCTCATAACTGTGGGCATCGCCGGTACGTATATATGCACTGTGCGGGCTGTACCACGATGTTGGACTTACGTTTAGCAGCTTTGGTCGGTTACGACTATCTTCTCACCGTCCGGCAAGAATCACGTCTGTTTTGGAAACGTAGGGTACCAAACACCGCCACAATTTTGTTCTTTGTGAATCGTTACCTCGCTCTGGTCTACTATGTGGCCCTCGCCTACTACCGGTGTCTGTCGTTGCCATACCTAGTGAGTCATGTCATTGGTGGTCGCTGGCGAACTTCCTGTTCTCACTGCTGGTTGCAGGAGTAGGTTGATGCAATATCCAGTTATCCATTGAATGCTTATGTCGAGGCAGTTGTCAGGTGCAATACTACATCGACTGTGCCATAAGACACGTGCAATATCTTCCTTGGGCAGGTTGGTCTAAATTTTATGCGTATGTGAGGGAACTCATACTGATCTCGCATACCGAGGGCAGTTTTTTCCGCCTTGCGCGTATATGCTCTGAGTCAACGGAATTGGTTTCTGACTGCAGTCACTTTCTTTTGGACCGTGCTCGCGTTCCCAATCGAATACTACGTAAGTCCAGATAGTATATCGCTTTCCCGTTCACACCACCTGATATGACACCAATTTAGGGAGACTTTCACCTGGTGTCCTTCGTCGACAATTTGGCCCCAGGGTGCACGCAAACAGCGACAAATTTTACTTCCCTTAATCTACTGTAAGCTTACTCATCTTTCTTCGGACTCAGAGGGGCATTTGCTGACCGCGATTTCAGCGGCTAGTACTACAGTCATGCATCAGTTGAAGCCTTGCCCTTCTAATCCACGCGAACCCACAGGCATTGTTTTTATTCGCGGGGGTCAAATCATCGCTGATGCCATCGTGATTGGAGTTACCTGGAAAGCTACCCATCATGCACGGAGTGAAGGGTCCATGTGTTTCCTGACGACAGTCATGTTCAGACATGGTAAGTTTTCCGCAATCGTAACAGCCTTACGCTGACATGAAATATAGGCACTCTGTACTTTATGTGAGTTGCTCGCACTCGTGCTAGGGCTCATACCTATTAACGGTCGTAGCATCCTACTGGTGCTGAACATCCTGCATACCATATTCATTTTCCTCCCGGTGAGGCATAGCCATCGTCCCGGGCCCGGGTCGTATGCTCATACAAAGATTCAGAACTCCGTCTTGCACATACCGTTCACAAACACGTCATATGTCATCAGGTTTACGGAGCCGTTGAGTGCCTCTCCCTCGTACATGTGGTTTTGTGCTCACCCTCGTGCGTTCCAGCGTCACTGCGATTCTCGTCTCCCGCTTCATCCTGGATCTCCATGAGACTCATTGGGCAATGGCACAACACGGTGGCTTAGCCGGCATTCAAGTCATGGGTTCTGATATCGGGAGAGCATGCTCAAGCGAATTTGTGTCACTGGAGATGGATAAGTGGTCGGTCAGTTCCAATCCGACTCGGCGCGATACTGAGTCAGGGTGATGAGGATAGACACGGTCCGATGTGGTGAGTCAACGTCATGCATGAGACGCGGTTGAACGGACAAATCTCAGCTCCAATGCTTCATCGACAGGTGGTGCATGGCTTCTTGAAACAACAGACACCTACCAGAACCCTTGGTAGTTAGGCTGCAGTGCGACGTTATAGCATCTTTGGTTTGCGGTCATGCTCAAGATGTACAGCGAGTTGGCAGAGGACGCCAAACACAGCAATGGTTGCCGGGCGCCTTCCGGTCCGCAGTTTGCCGTCGGGGCGCTTTGCTTCAAGTCTGCTCCATTTCCTCTCTCTCGCGCTCATGGTCATGGAAGGTTCGATTCGGTCGCGAATTATGCCTTTGAAGGTTCTGTGGGTATGTGGACTCGCCGGATCTATCCCACTATCCTTTGAAGCTGACCGAGATCCCCCGTTCATCAAGCATGGAAGCCTTTATCGATGTGTCAGCGGTAGTGGACGAGGCATTCAGGGCGAGGAATACACGAAATGTCCTCTCCTCAACAGGTGTGGTAAAATTAGGGTCAGTCTTGTCGTCCATCTCACGTCCGCTTACCTCACTACGGACAGGTCGTCTTGTGCACCTTGGACTCGCACAGTATTGTGCACACCTTCTATCTCACTGTGTGCGGCTCTATTCGATCATGTTCGAGTTCGGCCCGTGAGTGGTTCGATGTATTTCACCTCATGCCCCTTCCTAAAGTTACGACAGGATTAGTGACTGCCGACGTCGAGACGGCCCAAAATTATCACATAGAACCTGATGGTTGAGTACGTACTCTCGCATGCTGTACGTTTCTCATAAATAAGGCCCATCCCCCATGTCCAGAGGCGCGGCTAGCTCCCCACCAGTGACTTCAACAACCGGTTTATCTCAAGCCTCAGTGTTCTCGCTTTACGTCCATTCCCGACATGACCAGGATGCAAGTTATCGTCGTCGGGAAATCTACGTGAGTGCGCCGCCTGGGATACCTCAATTAAGAAAAGCACATTGGGCCGGCTGCACACTGCCTTCCATGTACGTCGCGGGCAGTACAGTCTGAAGTGCCACCTCTCTCACGACTCATGAGCCACCTCTGTAACAATCACGAATGGCGCTCATTCAGGCTAACATAGTATCCTCCTAGTGCTCATCGACACAATATCCTACCTATCCGGCCGGAGCCCCGACCTCGTCCTTCAACTCCCCGCGCTGCCACCGTCATGTCTGCCTTTCTCCTTGTCCTGTTTGTCATCATGATGTCGCTCGCGTCCCGCATCCCAGGAGCGACTGCACAGGGCACCGGTGCCATCTGCAATAGCGGGTTCGACTGGGTAAGCTATCCACATTGCTATCACTCGATGCCGGGTCCAGCCACTGAAGGTCTGCGAGTAGATGATAAACTCCAAAGGCCAGAGTCCGTGTTTGGTCTCATCCTGGCTCTTCACTCCGTGCAGTTCCCCATCCGGTATGTCTCAAGTGACCTTCCAGGATATTGGCATCCTCGTCCTGCCTCACTTTCACTTTGATGCCCAGACTCTTGGGTCGACCCATTACCATCGGGATACCACTACACCACACCTTTGAATACCACGGAAAGCGCGAACCCCTGTCGCTGCAACACTGTTCTGTTCTCGACTATCGCTGCATGCGCGACGTGCCAGGATGGGGCGGAAGACATCGTGCCGTGCGTATCTTCTCTTCTTCCTACTGGTGCGTGTTGCTGGATCCTCATGCTGATCCAGTGGCGAGCAGATGGCTTCTCTATTCTCAAAATTGCTCAACCGTCTACGTGCAACAGTGAGTGTAGACCGTTCATTGCTGACCTACCTTACCTTATGTGCCCCCCAAGGTACCCTGAGAACATCCCTTCTGGCACGGCCATTCCGGCCTGGGCATACATTGACATCACAGTCATTTGCTCTGCTTACTGTTTATCATGGGTTCTCCAGTCTCACAGTCGTCCCGCAGACTAATGGCACGTTCGTTCCTGCAGCGGCACAGGCTGTAGCTGCGCAGCGTAATGATTCACATTTTGTCGGATTATATCATGTACTAATTATTGTTTTCGTATCGCTAGACCTCCCTGAGTCGACCGCGCCAGCCGTCGCAAGCCCGACTTCTGAGCCGAATGCCACAAGCCAGACCTCCGAGTCGAGCGGGAGCACCATGATCTCGCCGTCGACGGCGACCGACGGGGTCAATGGTACACCCACTGCGACTGGCGATACCTCCAACTCGGGCCCCAAGAAGTCCAGCGCTGGCCCCATCATCGGTGGAGTGGTTGGCGGCATTGCAGGCATTACTCTGATCAGCCTTGGGGTGTTCTTCATCCTCCGGTCTCGTCGTAACTCTGCACCAGGTGGCAACTATGGTCAGCACCCGGAGTACGCCAACTACGGTACCAACACGCAATCGTGGGAGAAGTCGTCCGTGACTCCGCAGGACCCATCTCAGCCGTCGGTGTCGACCCACAGGCTCTATGTATGTCATTCCTGCACAAACCATTGCTGTGTCTCTGACCTCACCGCACCTAGGGCCCCAACTTTGACCCAAGGACCTTCCCCGCCCAGTATCCCTCTGCTGGGTTTGCGCAAGCTTCCACCAGATACCTTGCTACGGAACACGCCTCGGCTGGGGCTGTCAGCGGTAACTACACTGACGGCTATCTGGGTAGGGGTGTCACGACCCAGAACCCCTACCGCGGCGCACCTGAACTGTAAACGGGACACCTGGTCACACTCTTGCCTTGTTTCTCCTGATGTTGGCGCTGTTGAAGGACATTAGCAGCTCACAAACGATCCTTGTACGGCTTCAATTGCTGGGTCGCATTCCGGTATAAGTAATGGCGCGCTCTCCAGTGATCGATATCAATGCCACCCCCGTATCCAGAAGATTAGTGATTGAGAGTGGGATTGCGCTGTAGGGTAAAGCATGGTTCACGTTGCAAGGAAGCTATGTGCAGATGTTATGGCTGTAGTGTGTGATGATAGCGTATTCTATATACGAAAATCCAAAGGATATTCCACGATAACTTACACACGGACGCACCGTCCGAAGATCCATTACCTCCCCATAAATCAAAATAACACTCCCTCCTCCCTCCTCACTCCAAGCGTCTCCACTCGCTCTCAGGGCTCCGGGCTCGGCCTTCAGAAGTACTTGTCCCAGAAGCCTTTCGTCCCATTCGTCGGCGCCGCATGCTCCTCGATGCCAAGCAGCTTCATCATGAGGTTGTACACCTGCACGTTCTCGAACGTCTCCATCACGTACGCGTCGTCCGCCGTCGAGTGCCAACCCTTGTTCGGCCGCGCGAGGTCACGTCCGAATAGGGACGTGAGGCGCCGTGCGGGCGAGGACGACGCCGACTGTATGCGGCCGGCCTCGATCGCCTTCACGACGGCGGAGAAGGGCCCGTGCGCGACGAACATCGCGTGCATCTCCTTATACTTGTTGTCGTAGCCGTGACTCTACACAAAAGGCATGGCGTCAGCCCATGAAGGCGGGAACCGAGGGGTGGGGTGGGAAAAGAAGAAGGCGAAGCTACGCACCCCCTTGTTCATGCCCGAGCCGTTCTCGACGCGGTCCGTGAGCGCGTACTCGATACGTGGCACGACGTAGACGGGCGCGATGCGCTGGTTCTCCGTGAAGTGCCACCGCGCCGGCATCGTGTCGTGCGTGTACACGTCGAACTTGCCGCCGCTCAGGTGCGACGCGTTCCTGAGCACCCTGAGGTACTTGTCCGTGTTCTCTGGGGTGTCGAAGCGGAGGCCCATCGCCGGCCAGCCGTCCTCGTGCGCGATGTGGCCGTAGCCGTCGCCGAGGATGTCGTCGATGAAGATGAGCTCGGGGTGGCTCGTGTCCGTCATGCCGTGATCGCTGACGAAGACGATGTCGACGATGTCGGTCAGGTTGCGCGCTTCGATCTCGTCGTGGAGGTCGCGCGCGAAGACGTCGACTTGCTTCAGGACTTTCTGTAGACGTGGACTTCTATCAGCACTACCCGCGCACCCGAAAAGATACTGACGTTGACGAGCTTAGACGTGGGACCAGCAAGATGACCCGCCTGATCGAGAGACGGTTCGTATGCTGTAAATTGACGGGATTAGTGTACGGTAATGCAAGCCAGGTTGAGTGTAGACAAACCCATTATGAACTGAGGACGCGTCTCAATAGGCATATCGATCCAGCTGATGATTTGGTCCAGTTTTTCCTTCAGAGGAACGTGGTTCTTCACACATTGAGATAAGTAAACCGCATGCTGGAAGAAGGAAGGAACAGACCTTCCAAGGTACAAAGTACGTCGAGGAAGCACCACTCATGGTCCTTGGCGGGCCTGGCCTAGTGATAGATTGAGCACAGTCTAACGCGCGAGGTCCGGCGTGACATACCACATGAGATTCGCAGTCCTTATTCCCGCCTTCTCCGCTGTCTCCCACATCTGAACACGGGAAAATGTCAACAGAGTGGCATCTCAAGTTACGTTGCTAGGGTGTACCGGTTCACCGTACCACCATTCTGAGACCCATGCCGACTCAATGCGGTCGTAGTGGAATTCACGATGAGTAGCCGGGTCCCAGAAGTTCTGTAGCGCAAGATCAGAATGCGGTAGTGGACAGAACTGATGGAGCGACATACGTTGGCCACGATTCCATGAGACTCTGCATATAGGCCAGTCCTAAGAGACTTGAGCATATGCGTCCCATCACTTGATGAAGAGTGGCTTACACTTACATTAAAGCCCAATGATTGCTTCCGATGCATTCGCGGTCAGTCCATACCGGGAACGGAAATTATGCGTGGAACAACGTACGGGAACGTAAGCGTCTGGCATTGACGGTGAGTACATACATAATCGCCCACAGTAGAGGTAGTAGACATACCGGGAAGACTGGTTGCATGGACTTGGCTCGGAGTCCATCCTTACTGATTGCCAGCAAATGGGGGGTTAAGCCACGGTCCAAATAGTCCGCCCTGAAACCCACATTCGCTACGTCATCTCACAATGAACGACATTCAAGACGTACCGTAGACCGTCGATAGAGACAATGATCGCCGTCTTCTTGAAGTCGTGCGTTCCATTACTAAGCAAGCCTTGCGTCCTCAGCTGCGGCTTCGCACCGCTCTCGGAAGGGCCAGAGAAGAACCGTCGAACGGGGATGGCGATTGTGAGTAAGAGGAGGGAGAAGAACAGGACGATGAACACGAGACACTTCCGCGACCTGCTCGGAGGCTGAAGCTCGATGTTCTCCTCGTCGTCGTAGTGCTTGTCCTCGAGCCTTCGCTCTTCGGGGGATATGAATGCCTTGCGTTCGTCATCGTCCACCGACTGGCGAGTAGCGTCTGGGGTAAGCTTAAGCTTGGAGTATGCCGGCTTCATGGCAAGGCAATTCTAGGGCCGGGTCGTCTAGGTCAAATATCTGAAGATACGAGAGACGCCGAGATCCACCTGCAGGTGCACTCAATGCTCCTGAGACAACGAGCACTGAGGAGGAAACAGCAAGGGGATGTGGAGGGGACTGTAGCAAGGGACTCGGAGTCGGAAGCGCAAGCCCGCTACTCGTCCCATTTGGTAAGTCCGTCTTCCATTACGTAACCTCGAGCGTATCTCGTGGGCGGAAGTACATCTGTATTCTGCCAGTGCGGCTGTTGGGGTAAGTAGGCATTTATAGTATATTCACGTCCATCCTCCTAGTACACCACGATCTCCTTTGCTACGGATCATAATGAGCATTTGCACATATCGACGGGTAGTGATCTCCAGCACACCTGACCGAGCACATTAATGGTAACTTACGAGGAGTCCCACTCGTACGCGGATATTGGCAACTCCGTCGGGGGGGGAAGTAGGAACGAGAAAGATTGACACGGCATACCGGTGCACGACTAGTTGAGGGCTCAGATAGGTAACACCAAAGGAGTGTTTCCGCATCGCAGTTTAATTTGAACGTCTTTCCGCAAGCGAAACGGAGCTATGAGGACTCGAACATGCAGGGAAAGTGAGTGTCATGATAAGAGCATGGGATTAGCCGGGTTTGGCGGTATAGAAGGTATTGTCAGGGAAAGGGTATCGAGCGAAGAGAGGCTCCGCATGACGAAGCTGAAGTACGTTCGCAAAGCTGGTTGTCGTGGGCAATCAAGGAGTGGAGGAACCTAGACAGGAGATACGCGACGAGGTAACTTAGGACACCAAGGAGAAACGGCGGAAGCAACGGTGGTCGGTAGGTCGAACGTGTGAGCCCACAGGGAAGCATTGTGGCAGTCGAGGCACGGGAACAGGCCGCGGACAAGAGCCGATGTTAGAAGTTGGTTAGGAGCATGAGTGAGTAGGACCATGCTTGTGCAGCGTGCATCAAAGGACGAATTCGATCTCGTTGTCCGAGTCTTCGCTTTCGTCCACGAACGCGCCAGCCTGGACAGACGTATACTCGACGAACGGAGGGCCACGAACGCCTGCGTGCTCCGCGCCTCCGACCAAAAAGACATTGTCGTCTCCGAGCTCGGGACTGGCTAAGGAGGAGCAAGATTGCCGGTCACTAGGAAGGGCGAGGGAAAGGTCGCCTATATCGGCCAGGGCGGAGGTTAAGAGAGATGGACCTGGCGCGCCGAGTTCAACGCGGTGCCAGTGAAAGGTGGACTGTGTCGCGTAGGCGTCGACGAACTGGAACGGATGGCCGACGTGTCGCCAGTGGTTCGGGGCACGAGCAACGAGGTTCCAAACATGACTGGAAGCGTTGAGACCGCGACAGAAAGCAGACATGCGAGGCTGACACGAGTGCGGAGAGGGATGGTCGGACCGAGGTTTCGAGCGGCCACAATCTCCATTGCCGGTAAGCACAGGTGGAATGGGCTCAGGCAAACGAAGCGAGTTCTTCGCCTTGGTGTGCCCCAGAGGGCTATTAGCCTCGAACTATAAAGCTGCCGTGTCATTCTCACATTCCACGACAGACGAAGAGAAGAGCGTACCTCTTGCAGAGGAGCCGGGAGGATCTCTTCCATCTACCTCTACGTGAGACTCGAAGCGTGGAAAAGGAATCATTGACTGGACTAACCAAGAACACTTCCTCCAGCGGAGCCGGGATGATCTCCTCCATATGTATCGCACCCTGGAGTTTGACAGCGTGTCGGCGAGAGATCTGCTTTCGCTTGCTCCATACTCGATATGCCTGCTTACCAGGAGAAGTCAGCACCGTTCTCAACAGCGAAACCCCTGTACGGACCTGGACAGCAGGGCGGCGAGCGGGTCGGCGCCTCTTGTGACTTCCCTTGTTGCTGCGTTCCTCAGGCGGCCGAGCGGTGTTGGGGCTTCTAACAGGGGATCGGGCGACTTTCGCCGGATCCGCGGACAAAATAACCTGCCTCGCCGAGTTCCTGGCTCCTGCGCGGACCATGGCTGTGAAAGCGTCGGGCCATTGGACGCGTGGTGCAGGCGTGCAAGCTTTCTGCCAGGTGTACCTGGCTGTGACAAGCGTCGAAGAGAGGATGTCGATCATTCTGACGATAGTCGGCAAGGCGAGAGGGCTACGAGCCATACTCGCCAGGTAGAACAGACCGGTACTTCATCGTGGCAGCAGCGGCCGACAGCAGTGGCGGTCACAGCTATCCAGTGCCGATCATGTTAGCCTCATGTGCCTGGAAGTCCTATATTGAAATCATCGTTCGGCCCACCTTAGTCGCATCCAGCACCTTCGTGACTGACTATAGGATATGTCATAACCTTTTCTAGGTCTTCATATGACAGGTTGGCTCAAGCCTTTTCTGAAGCCGGACCGCGATTCAGCAGCGAAGAAAGTAATGTATTATCACAGACCGAGGGCATAGGATCACACAACATTGGCGGGAGGACGTTCGAGCCTAGACCTCTACAGTAGCCCCGAGAGTAAGCCCGCGTCCGGTGGCCGCAACGTTGAGCGTCCCGCCTCCGATCGGGTACCATGTCCGAAGCTCGTCAGCCTCGTCGTCCGGGGAGGCGAATACCTCGTAAACCAGCGAAACGGCGACGGCAGTAAGACACGGTCGAGAAGTGCTGGACGGATCTGTTGGAGAGACGGTGGTTGCGGTAGGGATGCTCGAACGACGAACCGGGGTAGTGTGGATGGGGCGAAACGGAGGTGAACACGCCGAGACGAGGTTTCCAAGAGGCGTGTTGTCGGGGCAGCGGGGAGATCTGGAGGATGGACCATGTCCGGAGACCACGGCGACGTCTTCCTTCTCGACTTCGACGACTGCTCCCTTCACCTTGCCGGACTTATCGTCGGTGTGTGCGCTGATGGAATATGGTAGGCTGAAGATGCTGGAAGACCGATCCGGGGCAGCAGCAGCCGAGATATTGAAGCCGTCTTCCGCAGAGGGTGAAGCCTGAACAGGGTCGTCGGCCAGCGTGAGCCTTCCCATGCCTCCGACAAGACCGTCCAGATCGGAGTCGCTGACAGGCAGGACAGGCGACGGACAGTTCAAGCGTACGTTCTGAAGGACGTTCCGGTTCATCTCTCAGCTGGTAATTGGGAGCGAAGCCCACCTTCTGTTTCTGCCTCTTTCTCTGGAAAACTTGAACGGTCTCACTGTGTGAGCTCTTGGGGGTCTTCGAGCTGGACTGGAGCCAACGAGTGGTGAGAAGCAATTCGCAACATGAAAGAGCAAATCGCTGACCTTGTATGGGCAAGCGATATCCCTGGTGGGCACTCGGAAGGGCTTGGCCTCACCAGAGACAGGCGCCGCGGCTGTAGCAGTATTCATGGGATCCGGCGAAGCAGGTGTCTCCAGATGGGCTACAGCATCAAGCAAACGCAGGCGCGGTGGGACGAGTGCGGGTTGCTTGCAATGAAGATGATTCGATCCTTGGGCACGACAAAGGCTCGTCAATGTGAAGTTTCGAAAGGAGAAATGCGCCATTTCATACCCATGATGCTGGACGAGGGCACAACTCAGCACCGCTAGACAGTCGTCAGAGGACGTGTTCTCGGACGGTACAGGGATTGCACTGGCGGCTGAGCTGTCCAACGAGGTTGACATATCGCCTCGGGACCGAATCGGGACCACAAGGGCGTTGACTACGCCGGGTTTGTACACAGAACGGGTACCACAACGATAAGCCGAAACCGAAGTGTCCCGACCAAACGACCCAGGCCGTGATATGGGGGAAAGCATTCATTATCGCATCGTAAATGTCAACATGAACCATGCGATCGAGAGTATTCCTGAATATTTGGTCATTATTCCAATTACATGAGAACATGGAACCAGATCGAGATGATACTCACCTACAATCCAAGAACAGAAGATGCAAAAATTGTGCCAACGACAGCTGCCAAAACAACACTTAAGCCAAGTTCCCTAGCGCCGGAACAACCATTATTCCGGGTAGTCGTGGCAGAGGCGGTAGGGCTAGATGTCGTCGACGAATAAATGCTGCTACTCGATGAAGTCGGGGATGCGGGAATAGTCCCTACAACGCTCGTGCGGGTAATCGTGGCAGAGGGAACGTCCCCTGACGTGGAGAGAGTGGAAGGGAACACACTTGTAGTACTAATATCTGAAAAGTTTGCATCGAAGATTTGGAACACACTGCTAAGGTTGTTCTCATCACCAAGTACTAGCGTTGGAGACGTCGTGAGATCTCTGACTACAAGGAGCTAATCAAGGGACAGTGAACTCACATGCAACAACGTAACGTTGACCACCTGGTAGGTTGAATGGGCAGCGGACGTTCACCCGCCCATCCTCGAGCGTTACGTTCGTGGCCAAGGGTTGGTCTATGTACAAGGATGGAAATTGAATGTTGGACATCAGAATCTCCGCAATGCACCGTAAACCAGACAAACGCACCTCTCCAGAGGAAGTCAGACGCGTCCGGGTTAAGATAGCCCAGGAGAATCGTTCCGTTCTGTCCCGCGAGGTCCAAATCTTGAGTCACCCTTGATCGTGCATGAGTCTAATGATACAACAAGGCCGGTTAAACTACACGTACCACGCAACGGTCTCTACCTGACCAACAGTCCACGCCGTTTGCGAGGTAGGTTGAAGGATGGTCGGCGAGACAACGCGAGGAACATGAACCGAAAGGGCGTGAACAGTAGCCAGGAAAAAGAGCCAAGTATGAAGGATCATGACGATAGAATCGAGGACGACTGTAAGCCCCACGGACGGCACATCCACAGATCTAGAGGTTGTAAAAGAGAATGTCCTCGATGCATGGCGAGGCCGACGTCGTTTGCAAATGCGGGTAGGTGCCGGGCGCTGGGCGCTGATGGCGGGACAAGCACAACGTCAACCAGCATCGACCGCGTCCCCAGGGGGCGTCTATTCCAGGTACCCGGAGTAACCGTGAAGTCCTCGCTTTACGCATACATACTTTGACTTCACCTCTGATATGCTACTCGCAGCTTCAACTTGTGTTTCCACTGCCCATATTTCAGAGGTTGCCGTTTTCGGGTGCGCACAAGACACAAGGATCCGGTCAAATGAGCACAAGTCGTGCCTGCCTTGTACGTAGTAAGTATGTGTACCCACCTCGATCCTGGCAGCAGCCGTTCTGCTGCTCACTTATATTCCGGACACCCAATGTCTTCTTGGACATGTTTCAAGGCTTGTTCTCAGCCCTATCACGCGTATACGATGCATGTATCAACATATAGGCATGCCTATCTTTGTTCGACCTCGGCAGAAGTTCGATAACAGAAGGAGACAGGCCCGCCTGATCAAGCTCCGCGCGGGACCTTGGCAAGTATTTAAAGGCGTGGTACCTGCCTACCCCACAATCCGGCCACTCGTCCTCGTCCTCGTCCTCGTCCTCGTCGACTGAGTTGTACACGACCTCCACGACCTCGGTCGCCCCCGCGGTGTGAACGACCTCGACAGCGCGAGTCCCGCCGTCGGATCCTAGGCACCAGACCTCCGCAGTCCACCCCCGCTCCACCCGCGGTCCTGCTTCCTTGGACTCGTGCTAGCCTTTAGGTCCACATCGGCTACGCCTCATCCGTCATGTCCCTGCTCTCAACCATCATGCAAGCGATATCCCTTCTGCTTGCTTTGGCCGTCACGGTTCTCGCAAAGCCGCTCGCCTTCCGCCCCCGCGATGCGATATCACCACCTATCACGAACCCGACGGCGAGTACAGTATGGAAGGCAGGGGATAGGCAAACCGTAACCTGGTGAGTCCACTATGGCCTGGGCAACCGGCGCTGTGTTCTAATGTGAGGTTGAACCTGACAGGGACCTCTCGGGCTTGAACGGCGCCCAGCCGTCGAATCCCATAGGCAAGGTTATTCTCGGCACTTTTATTAACGGCGAGGAGAACCTTCTGCTCGGTACGTCCCCATGCTCTCTTTTGTTCCATTCCGCCCTCCTTACAAAGGAACTCCGCTGCTGCAGAGTCGCCGCTCGCGTCTGGATTCAACATCCTCGACGGGAACGTCACTTTGACTGTCCCTACCGTCACAACGGGCGGCGACTACATCGTCTGTCGTGCGTACATCATCATTCTTCTCGCAGATCCCGCGGGCTTCATGGAAGCTCAATATCATATGTCTCCGCAGTGTTTGGTTCTTCCGGAGACATTAGCGCTCCCTTCACGATCATCGGCACCGACCCATCCGCATCCGCCTCTGCCTCCACGCACATCAACGCAGCGTCGAGTTCGAACACGCTCCCCCCGCACCAGACGACTGACCCCTCGACCACCGTCAGCCTGCCCCACGGTGTCCCGATCACCGGGGACCCCTCCAGTGCGCCGACCTCGAGCTCAACTCCCTCAGCCACTGGCTTGAGCTCGACCACCGCCCTCGTCTCCATCCCCTCGGGCGTCGTTCCTCCATCCGGGGTGCCTTCATCTACCGCGACCTCCCCCAGCGCTTCAGCGACAGGGACGGGTACGTCCTCAACGAGCACGGGTACGGGCACGGGCACCGCTACGGCCGCTGCCAGTACCAGCACCGGGAATTCGGGTGCCCGGATGGCCGTCACAGACTTCCACTTGTGGGGCGCCGTTTCTGGGGCATTAGCTCTCTTCGTCTTGTTGTAAGCTAGTTTGCTAGTTTGGATTACCGACCGCAACGAACTTTGTAATGCTTCCGGTGTGCTTGTATACTGTATATTAGCTTGTATATGTACGTAGTTACGAGATCGAATACGACTAACGCCTTCTCACGTCCCTCCAACCTCACCTTCACCGCGTTCCCCCCATGAAGTCCGGATCCCCGCCTTGCCATCCGACATCACACGCAGCTGCAGGCACGGGTTTCGAATGCAAACAAGCCAAAATCCATACAATTGCGAGTCAATATGCAACAACGCGACACACTATATATGCGACGACCGACAGAAACGCGCGACGACAATCCAAAACCGAATCCGCGTGCCGCCAGCCGCTGGGTATATATAAGTCGAACATCTTCCACCACGTATTTACACCAATCCACGCGCCCTATACGCAAGCCGGGCCCTTAGATCGCGACACGCCACGCCGCTGTGTCGCGCGGGCGCACGATGCATGACCCTTACATACAACGACTACCCCGTGCTGTCGATCCTCCTCTTCTCTGCTCTGCTCGTCTCGGCCGGCCGCCCACACGGTCGCGGGCGATCCGGTGGCGCTACGCGCTCTTTAATGCAACGCGATCCCATAGATCGTCTTGTCTTCTCCGCCCCGCGAGGGCCGTGAACCTCCGGGGACGGGCTTGGGCTCGGACTTGACAAAGAGGTCGCGTGCCGAGGCCGTCGTCGTCGTAGCCGACTATCGCAGTCCTAGTCGGGACAGCGCTTCTTGAACGCGGGCTTCGAACGACATCGTCGGGTTGCTGAGGCGCAGTACATCAAGAGCCTTCATGAAGACTTCCGGGCCGTATCGCTTGCCAGCCGGTATTGAGGAGCACAAGTATTGAGCTGTCTCTTCATCTAGAATTGGCAGAAGAGATATCGGCGGAGATAGATGCAGATGAGAAAATGGGTGAGATGGGGAAGCAATGAAGGGGTTAGCGACATGAGGTCAGGCGGAGATGGACGTACCACTGGGCTCAACCGCGGATAGCCTAGAAAGGTGAATGTTCTCGCAATCCTTGTCTCTGCATTCCCCGCCGATGTCATACTGACAGACTCGGCCTTGAGGATCTGATAGATATTTCAGTACCGCGACTTGCTTGAGCGGCTTCAGATCAATGTCGGCGGACGAAGTCGCATCAAGGGACGACCCAGCTGTAGCTGCAGATGGAGGCAAGAGTGTAGAGTCTTGACGTGAGTGTGCACGCAGGAGAGGATGGCTGTCTAGGAGGGAACGATAAGTAACAAAGACAGGCGTCTTATCATGCGTTTGCTCGTCGTCAGCGTTGGTATCGGCATCGACCTGTAGCAAGACTCGTCAGTACCTGCGGGCGCGTGATCGTCTCCTTTGCGAGGATTCCACAAATGAATACGTACCTGAGCCGACGTCTCTGGACATGATCCAACGACGTCGACTTCTGTGCTCTCACTTTGTTCGCCAGTGTCATCAGAGTCGACAACCTGTCAATGAAACGAAAACGAAACGAAAAGGGAAGTGGTTGGGAAAAGTCGCATAGGGGGCGAACGACGGAGAATGAATGAGAAAGCAGAGGAAAGGCCGAAAAAGGACAACTGTTAAGCATGGGTTCGAATGGCCGCTAAAGGCGCGGCATGAAAAGAAAGGATCCTTGCCGCTTGCTCTTGTTGTGCTTCATCTGTCAAAACTACAAAAGTATCACCACAAGGCAACAAAAATGAAAGAGCAACGTCACCGAGCATGCCCCCGCGGTCGTGTAAGCATGCGAAGACAGAGGAAGCGATGTTTATGTAGTGAGCGGATTGAGGATAGCGCGAGAAGGTGAACGATGAGGATGCCAGCGCCGCCAAAGAAGTTGATATGCCCAAGGACTTGCCTTTGTGGCCTGTGGCTGGATGCTCCACCAGCTTCGACAGAACCTCTGTAGAACGTACGCATCAGAGAAGAACGGAACAAGTGACATGCGAAGATGAGGACCAATTGGTGTCGGCGAGCTGCTTGTCGACTCTCCATCCGGGAGTTGTACAGTCTCATCCCCGTTGGTTTCTATGAAGCTGGATAAGCAAATCGATAAGTATATTCCACACAATCGTGGACTCACCACGGGGAAGGAGGTTGCTTAAGACTGTGCGCTCATCTTGGCTCTGGGTGCCTCGCCCATTTGAGGAAACCTCCGGCGTAGACGAGGAACTGCTTCGCGAACGATCCAGAGATCGAGCTGAAGCTGGATCGTCCTCCTCTTCCTTGATGGCAACAGATCCATTCGTCTGTAGGTCCAGTGACGAAGTCCCGCGAGACACCTGTCGGACAATCAGCTAGTGTTAACGATTCATAAGAATGAATACAATGACACACCAATGCAAGCTTCTTCAACCTACCCTCTTCACGCTGAGCGATGAGCTCGCGCATCCGGCGGATCTGCTCCTCCTTCTCCAACAACGCCGCAGGAGTAACAAGAGGTGTTGTGGGAGTATTGACTCGTGGTGTCGGAGCGACAGATGCTTGGGGTGTAGTGGTTTTCGGCCCACGGGAGTCGGCCCTGGACTGGATATCCTGAGGGGCGTCTTCGTCCAGTCCGTCCTCGGAATCGCTCAGGTCAATGATACACCGCCGCTGAGTTATGCCTGCGAACCCAGTTGTCCTCCGTCGGACATGCGGGCGATAGTTTTCGGTCCGAGCTTGCGAACGAGAGGGCCCAGGATCCATGTCGACGAAGTCGGCAGCCACTGGCCGCTTGGTTCCTCTACGGGCGCCTGTGGACGCGCCGTCGTCCCAGGACGAACGAGCCTGGAAGAGCCCTGGGATAACATCCATGTCATCGTCGTTGCCGTACGAGAGGATTCCATTGCTACCATTGGTGGTCGAAGGGGCCGCTATAGTGGAGCGACCCGATGTCGTAGAGATCGCCGAAGTCGGCAGTGCAGGAAACTTCGGAGACAGTATGTCGGACACCGAGGGCGATCTAGTCGTCGGTGCAGGGCGGGCAAGTGGTGTGTAATCGGTTGTAAGACCTCCCGACAAACCAGGCACCTCGTCGTCGACATCCATGTCGTCAGAGAACGTTCGTGATGGTGGCGGATTGGCGGCAGAAGTCGACGATGCAGCTCCATTGCTCGAAGATCTGACGGGCCCAATACTGTTCAAGAAGTCGTCCACGGTCTTGGTAGGAACAACTTGACTTGCGCTGCTGCCCGAGGCAACAGGTCCTGCGGAGGGCGGCGAGACATGGGAGGATGACTTCTGGGGCCTCAGCTTTCGCGATGCCAAGACCGCCTTGCGTGCGAGCAACTCCGCTTTGCGTTGCTGCTCCATATCGGTAAGACTGGGAACTGATCCATTCCCGTCGCTGGTGTTAGGCACGAAAGGTGCCGCTGTAGCTGAGAGAGACGATGTCGAGTCGGTCTGTTGAGGCCGTGAAGGAATGCTCGAGGGTTCGGTGCCATTTGTGGCGGAGGACAGGGAAATGTAGGGCAACAAACCGGTGACATCGAGATTCTCTGGAAGGCGTAGGTTGAGTTCGACGAAGACGTAGAAGATAATCTCTCGACTGAGACCACAGTTAACGAGGTACTCGGGAGACACACCCCAGCCAAGCAGGTCTAGGACAGTATCCTTGGCCAAATCGAACTGTGCTTGAGTTACTGGAACCAACAAGCAGGATTAACTCTCACGGAGCCTAACAATGATAGGAGGACTTACACGCCAGACCCGGTCGAATGTGTTTCTCATCGACAAGGGTTGACATCGGAGCAGACGCGGCGAAGAGGAGCGGGCGAGGGACAGCAAAGCTGAGGGAAGGAGACATGGGCTCGATCTTGGGCTTCAACGGTGGCGGAGGCATCTGGGCAGCTGCCTTCTCCTGGTTCGCAACCTTGGGAGAGGCCTGGGGCTTGCTGTTCGGTGTCGGCGGAGCGGTCTCGGAGTCGCTGATCTCGCCCTCCTCTCGAGCCTGATCATCGTCAACGTTCATCGGCTCTTGTTCTGACGCGGCATCCTGCACGGACTGCACGGTCGGCGCAGGCGACTCGGACGGTTGAACTCCAGACGGTTCTTCCGAACCATAGTCGAGCTCGATGGAGGGGGGCGCAGGGACGAAAGGGCGAGGAATTTGAGGAATGTCTGCAGTCGAGGAGAGCTTACGTCTCTTGGACTTGAGGGTGAGTAACGCTGCTGCTCTGAGTGAGGCAGCAGGGTCTCCGGCAGGAGGGGCGGTAGACGCAGCATTAGGGGCGACTTCTGGGGCCTGCTCGACAAGATGTGGCCCAGACATGGTGGAAAGAAAGCGGTTTACACCACAAAACCAAGAAGTAGGAAGGGTCGGAGACAAAGGAGGGAATGGGAGAAGACGGTGGACGATGGACGAGTGATAAGTTCCCAGTACGGACCGGGAAGTCACCCGCTTGCTCACGCACAGACCACCCCTGCCGGCGCTTATGACAGCCTGCCTCCAAGTTTCTTTCATACGGTCTGCAGCTGCCAGCAGGTCTGCACACTCCCAATATCACGCCAAAGCCTTTTATGATCCGCCAACACTCTCCCATAGTAGGTGTGCATAAGGGAGGGACACTGTGAAGAGGCTGAACACCGGAGCGCTCAACGGTTCGGTGACTATATAATACTTAAACCGTACCCTGCCAGATCTGTCTCCAGCTACTAAGTATTACATATGTAGTACTGGCCAGGGACGTCGACTCCGGTGGGCCTGTCCGTCTTCAGAAGCTTCCGACACACTGGCTGAAAATGGATATACTATGACTCCGCCCTCGTGTTCTTCATAATGATTCGGGAACTGCAGCCGGGTTTCGTCAGTTCAAGTTGAGTAGATCCACCGCTTTAATCACAAGTGGGAGGATGCCTATAATGCCATGTGTCAGAGACCCAAAACAGTCAACGACGGCTCGCTCACCTCCTGTGGGAAGTGGGTAGCGGGGCCGACCCATCGCTCTCAAGAAACCATTGATTATTCCGCTATGGGCCGAAATGCAGATATCTGATCGCGGACAGTGAGCATGCGCAGGAGGTACTGCTGAGGAGTAGTAGGACCACGCACAGGTCTCATTGTCCGTCGTGAAAATCCGGTCTAGGACCGCCTGCGCGCGGCGCGCGACGTGTTGCTTTGTCTCCCGTTCATCCGCTTTCCAATGGACGTCTTCCTCCTCGAAGTTCTCCTCAAACTCATAGACAGGAGGTGGAAACTTCTGAGCTATAGCCGTTCTGGTCGAGCGCATGTCGCACGTATGTTCCCCATTCTCCTCGCGCAAGTTCTGTATCGCAACGTGGTCCGTCAGTGACCACCTCAAGCCACTACTTCGATGCGATTGCGGACCTCGAGGATCGTAATGCACAGAGGCTGCCCTTGGACGAAGTCAGCGCCCACAAAGGTTTCATGGAAGGTGCGAAGTGCCCGTCGGAACGGGCTTCCATAGTGCTTCTCAGGTAAAGGAATGCCATGCGCGCGTTCGGTCTCCCATGCCTCCCTCGCATCTTTGGCTTGCTTGATACCGACCTCGGTCAACTCAGGGTCGGGTCCCCAAGTCAACTCGTCGTCCCCGTAGAGTTTCGACCAATATCTGTTCAGCATTTCCTTCAGTTAGGCCCACCCGCACAATGTGGGGAAAGACTGACTCATCCCAAAGCTATCGCACTTTACTGTCAGCGACGATTCGGGCGATGCAGGACTGGCTTACCTTTGTGCCGTATTTTGCTTCTCCAACGTTATCTACGATCTGTCAGAGACATAGATA
Organism: Polyporus tsugae; assembly: GCA_024305745.1. Classification (NCBI taxonomy): domain Eukaryota; kingdom Fungi; phylum Basidiomycota; class Agaricomycetes; order Polyporales; family Polyporaceae; genus Polyporus; species Polyporus tsugae. The sequence continues at coordinate 2,752,951 of JAHRBS010000013.1, forward strand.
TACAGGGATGTATCGCAATGGCACTTACGAACGCCCTGGCCGTGGCGAGACAGGTAAAATACCTTGTATTTGGTCCCTTGCGGAGCAGCTGCATTCAGCTTATCGATGCGTGCTTGGAACGTCTTCCAGCGTTGTGGCGAGTCGTCCACCAACCCAAATTGTGGCGGAAGCTATCACGTTCAGGATCAATCAGTTCAGGTCAAGCCAGACACACATCGTATCTCACCGCTCCGATAGCTGCACCATCCGCTGCTGGATTATCTTGGGCGAAGAAGCCCGTTATGATCTAACCAAAGTCGGTTATATCAGTCAGAGATGTCCGGATCCATAACCACTCACTTGGCTTACGACCCACCGAATATTCTCTCTGAGAGTATTCCATGGGTGTTCGATGGATCCTAGAGGATGTTAAAGGATAGACAAACAGCACCAGGAACCCAAAAGTGAGGAAGTAGAGGCACCACAAGCGATATTTGCTAAAGGATGTCGAGACGGTCGACATCGACATACAGATAGGCGCGCCTCGTGCGACGGTGCAGCGTCAGTGTTAACTTACCTCCACGCCACGTGGTAGAACTTGAAGCTACATACCATACTCCCACCATTCGCAATGATTTTGGTCTATTAATGGAGACAGACAGCTATAGCTAGCATTACAAACGACAGCCGTACTTCTAGTTGAGCGCCTCTCTAGTCACCAATGACTCCAGGACAAAAACGAATGTCGGGGGAGGACACCAGTGTCGGCACCTTGAAAGCATCGAATGGAAGACGCACAAGCTCCGAGCCGCCGAAATGACGGAGGAAGTGTGCGGGAAGGGATTGGAAGTGCAAAAAGAATATGGAGGAAGTGTCTAGCAAACTGGCGCGACGCACGCAACCCACTCCTAGAGGCCGCGAACCGGTCCAACTAAAGTGTAGCAGTTAGTCGAGGTCCCAGGAGATCGTGAGCGCGTTGGTGTTGGCGGAGCCAAGCTGCTGGAAGACCGCAGCACTCAGTTCTGAAGGACAAATTGGTCAGCATCCGGGGGTGGAAGACTCGAAGAAAACGCATGTACCGATGTCGCTCGCAGCGCAGGTAGCGCACTTGTCTTCCACAACGGCGGTTGTCTTCTGACCCGTGACGGCGTTGGTAATCGTGACAGTCTGTGCCACAATCGAGCGAGTCAGCCATGACAGCCCGGAGGCCCAAAGAGACATCAAATCCGAACCTTGCCGCACTGCTCCCCGTTACCGTAGATGCCTGCCGGGATGGCGACGATACTGTCGCTGGCAACGTTGGTCTGGCCGCAGGCACCTGCACCAATGTTCAAAAGCGTTGCGCTTCCGGTCGCGCTAGTAGCGCCGTTGTTGTTGGAAGTAGAACCGCTCGTCGGAGAGGTAGCGCCATTAGTCGGGGAAGTAGCACCGTTCGCGGGGGAGGCGGCACCGTTCGTGGGGGAGGCGGCACCATTGGCAATGGCTCTACCACGATTGTTGTTGGCCGCAGCGGCGTTGTTGGGAGGCGGGGCGGTGTTAGCGGGCGGAGGCGGCGTCTTGGTCGTTTGGGGAGGAGGGGGGTTGTTGGTGGGGGCAGCGCCGTGGTTGGGGTCGGCAGCGGCGTTGGCGATGGCCCTACCCTGATTGTTGTTGGGCACAGCGGCGTTGGCGGGTGGAGGCGGCGTCGTCGTCGTCGTTTGGGGAGGAGGGGGGTTGTTAGTGGGGGCAGCGCCACGGTTGGGGTCAATGGCCCTGCCCTGATTGTTGTTGGGCGCAGCGGCATTGTTGGGAGGCGGGGCGGTGTTAGCGGGGGGAGGCGGCGTCTTGGTCGTTTGGGGAGGAAGAGGGTTGTTGGTGGGGGCAGCGCCATGGTTGGGGTCAGCAGCGGCGTTGGCGATGGCGATGGCCCTACCCCGATTGTTGGGGCGGGCGGCATTGTTGTTGGCTGGAGCGGCGTTGTTGTTGGCTGGAGCGGCGTTGTTGTTGGCTGGAGCGGCGTTGTTGTTGGCTGGAGCGGCGTTGGTGTTGGGCGCGGCGGGGTTGGCGGGAGGAGGCGCCGCCGCCGTTTGGGGGGGAGCGGGGTTGTTAGCGGGGGCAGCGCTACGGTTAGGGGCAGCAGCCGCGTTGGCGGCGGGCGCACCGTTGCGCGCAATAGGCGCGGCGAACGCGGTCGCGCTCAAAAGCAAGAAGACGAGGGAGAAGGACACCATGATGATCGAATGGGAAGCAAGGAAGTGAAGTGATGGCCTGCACCGAGAGTTGTGGCTAAGAAAATTTAGTGTTTGGAATCAAGTACGAACTGGATGAGTGTGCTGAGGAATTTGCAGGCCAGGCCGACATGTCTTTTATACTTATGCCGACCTACCTGGTCGCCATATGATATGGCAGGCGTGCTTCTCCATGGAACGCTCGCCTTTGGAGGCCGACGCTAGTCAGGACTCTGTAACTAGAGTCTTGGGCCGATGTGCGGAGTGCGACGGTGCCCGCAGCCCCGCAGCCACTGGAAGCGTAGAAATATTGTCAAATCTGGCCTACAGCGAAAGAAGATACTGCGGCGGCAGGACATACCGGGCTTTAACTATGGTCATAATGGACAGCAGTGAGCTTCTTGACCCTGCTGTGCAGCGGGTTGAGAGGTAGAGCATATGACCGCGGATACAGAGTCCCGATGGGCGTGGTCTCATAGAAGGCGACCCGGATGTCAATACAATCTTCCTAAGATTTTCGTCGCTAGGACTTAGTCGGGGAAGCGGGGCCCTAAATTGGAGGCGACGGGGCAATGTTCAAGCAAGCTTTCAAGCTATGGCAAGTCTCGACAAACGTTTGGTTTTGTTGTAAAATGGCAGATTCAGACACTACTGGTCCTTCTTGTGATGAGTATTTCGATCTTATTCTTGGTGTACTGCGTCAGCACATACCCAATGCGGATAGTAGAGGCCTTTACTGACCTTTCAATCGTATTCGGACGGCATAAGTTGTCTCCAAAGTTGAGCCGAGTTGAACTTGTACATGTGCGGCCAAGCTCTGATCAGATCGCACATCCGAACAACGCATCAAGCGCCCACCGGACCGAACACTGCCACTGCGCGTCAGCTCCGCTTTCCCCCGCATGCACCAGCCATCGCAACGCAAAACCGATCCCACCGGTACCGTTTGCCTTGCCACCCATAGTCCACAACCCACTTCAAACTGAAATCTCGTTCTGACAGTTTGTTGGTGCAGATCGGAACTCATTGTGAGGTCTGATGTACGCGATGAGGAACCCTCGAAGAGTACCTTCGAGGATATTCTAGAAACTACCGATGGACAACTGCAGTGGTATGTAATTGCAATACAACCTTTTCCCTTTTACAAGTCTTGGTCCGAGCTGCACTGCAGCACGCCACTACACGTCTTTCCACTCCTTCCTCCCACTCCCTCCGCTACATACCATGCCACTCAACTACTCCAAGTGGGACAAGCTAGAGGTGCGTTCCCTTCTGCGCTGTAACGCGTCGCTGGCACTGATATCATGCGACCGAGGGCAGCTCTCGGACGATTCCGACATCGAGGGGCATCCGAATGTAGACAAGCGGTCGCTCATCCGGTGCGCATACACCTAATCCCAGACCCACCCTGCCCACTGACTGGATCGCGCAGATGGAAGCAACGCGCGATCCACGAGCAGCGCGATGAGCGCAAGTTCCACATAGGCCAGCTCAAGGCGGACCTCGCCGTCAACGACGTCCTGAAGCCCCGCCTTGCCGCTATCGCCAAGGAAGTCGAGGCGCAAGGGCCCCCGCACTTCTCCTCGCTCGTCGAACGATTCAAGACCAACCCCTCGCCGGAAAGGCCGCCGACGAACGCCCCGGAGCAGAAGACGTACGACGAGATGCTGCTCGCGCTGATGCTGCAGGTGTGGGAGGAGGCAAAGAAGAAGGGCGTGGAGAAGGACGACCCCAAGCTGGGGGAGGTGTTGGTGGACGGGCTGAAAGCTAGCCTTTTGAGGATTGACGAGCACCAGGTGACGATGCGGAAGGAGCTTGTTGTAGAGGAAGAGGAGATGAAGAAGAAGATCACGTCGGAGGATATCCATGAGGGGTTCGACTCGAAGGTGGGTGATGTCATTTGGGAAGAGTTTCATCTCTGTGGCACGCGCACACATATCGTCCGAACGGTCGTGACGGGTGGTATCCATGCGTCGGACATGGAGAATCACACAGTATGCAGCGACTCCGAAGATAGCTTCGCCACTGTGCTACCGGAGATGGAACATGTTCTCGACCGCCTTCCCGTGAGCCTTCACGCCGATACTAATTCTACGCCCTCTGCAGTATGTACCACCCAAGCCTGCACCGCCCCCCGTCAAGAATGCCATCCCCTCCGACAACCCAAAGAAGACAGTGGCAGAGTTCGAGACGCTCAACCCCAAGGGCATCGCGGCTGGCCCCTTCAACCCCGAAGCCTCCTCGTCGAAAGCCCCCACAAAAGACGACGACGACGACGACGAGACGGACGAACTGCCCGAGCTCACCCCATCACTGGAGCAGTTCTCGCACATCCCGATCCGCGCGTACGAGAAGTCATGGGAGTTCATAAAGGCGCACCGTGACGTCTACGTTGCCGGGGCGTCCGACGCGCTTCTCGTCGCGGCGTTCCGCGCGCAGAGCGACGGGGATGCGAAGTGGGCCATTCAGTGCGTGCACCAGAGCCTGCTGCTTCAGTACTGCGACAAGCTCGGGAAGGACGGCCCTTCGATGTTCTTCCGGAAGTAAGTCCATCGCTTCTCGTTCCTCTCCTTATCGCCCCGCGCTCATGCATTTGTCGTTACCCTTACCTTTCACCTACGCAGGATGATCGCGAGCGATCCGCGGGCGACAGGGGTATTCGAGAAGGACGTCGCGGACACGTATGGGCACCTCGTCGAGCGCGTGCGCATATCCAAGGCAGAAGAAGAGGCCGCCGCCAGCGGGGAGCAGATCCAGCTCGTCGCGGAGAACCCGGACACGGAGATCGGGTTCAACGTGCCCGACGGGCCGCCCCCAGAGCACCTCCAGCTAGAAGGGCCCGGGTTCGAGAATGTGAGCATGGAGGAGGTCCGGAAGGTGCTGCAGATGCAGTGGGACATCTTCTCGAGCTTCGACGAGCGGCTGCAGGAGGCGCTGAAGGCCCAGAGCCTGGAGGAGGTGAACAAGGCGCTCGGGGCGATGAAGGTCCAGGAGGCGGAGGAGGTCGTGAGGCTCTTGGACATGTCCGGCATTCTCAGCTTCTCGGAGGGCGGCATCCGGGACGAGACCGGCAAGGGCAAGGGCAAGAGCACGGACGCGGGTGAGGACGGGGACGATGAGGGTGAAAGCGAGGGCGGGGAGGACACCGCGGAGGTCGATTGAGCTTTCGGCAGATCGTGTCGTGACGGCTATTCGGTTCCGTTCGGAGGTGAGAGAAGTCAGTAACCTACTGCGCTGTACTTTGTATGATGTGGCTGCGAACCATGGTCCAAGTCAAGGTCCACAGATGATATCGCGGAATACGCCAGTCAGTGAGCGACAACCTACGACGACTCCTTTAACAGAGAACATGAAGGTTTCCAAATATCCGGATATCGTCGCAGTCTTCTACCGCCGGCGTAACGTTTGTGGTAAGTCGATGATGGTGTTGTGAACAATAGAAGTCGACTATGCATCTTTAGAACTTGCAATATCTATAAGCTGCTGAACGCTGTAAGACCATGAGATTCGCTTATGATGATGTGTGGATGATCTCGACGAGGTGCGGTCCTGTGCAGTCCCGGTCAAGTACCGACAGTTAAGTATGGGGTCTCTGTTATGGACGAGCCTGGGCCGCGGCGTTGACCAGGTACCGGAGTTGCACTTTTTCCAAAAGTTGCTCGGGTAGCGACCAACCCTTGCGGTGCGCTGTGGGTACGCGTGGACATTCACTGGCAGATCTCGGTCAGGCGCCAAGAACCAACAGATTGAGTACAAGATGGTGGAGTGCCATCAAGCTTGCGCATGCACCGGCCACAGTGACTCACCACAGGGGACTTATAGGGGATCGCAAAGTTGAGGAAAGGAGTTGTGTGGACCCGCCCCAAGCAACTTGGAGCTTAGCTTGACGTCGCAAGCACGAGATAAAGTGATGATTGCCGAAGCATGCGCAACGAATTCGGTTCCTACTACTTACGTCCTGATGACCATCGACGGCCTGAATAGGCAAGCGGGATAGGCACCTGTGCCCGGCGCGTGTCGTTGTATCACAGATGAGACTTTCCCGCCACTGTTGCATCCCGCCAGTGCAACGACGCCGTGAAATACTGGCCATGCGAATCTCTCTCCATTCCCTTCTACGCTCTCTCATTCTCCCGCCCCTCAGGCCTCAGGCTCCTCCCTCCGCTGCGCCCGTCTTGTCATCCTTGTGGCCTCCAACACCAAGCGATCATTAGTTCGCCCGTCTGTCACCCAACGTTAAGCTCGATCGCATTTTGGAACAGCACCGCGCCCATCTGGGACCGTCAGACAACCCTAAAATCCTCTTCCCCTGACCTCGAATCTCCGAAGCGTTCTCCCCTGGATGTATACAACTCCGTCCTAACACCACAAATTCCAATGTGCCTGCCGCCCACCGTTACAATCCCTCACCTTCGCTTTTCCTCTTCTTCCTCGCTGTCATGCTAGGCTGCCCTACTCCCACATATCTGAGGAAACAGCCCACTCCCTCACAGTCAATCCCTCCGCGCCGCCGCACGAACAGCACGAGTGCATCCCTCGCCGAGGGCCAGAGAGACGCAATGCCATCAAGTCCGCCTCCGCCGCAGTTTCCGCAGACCCAGCAACCAGGGCCAAGCACCCCCCTTCCTCCTCTCCCTCCCCCCAAGGATTTCAGCGGTCCCAGCGAGGTCCTCAACCGCTCCACCTCTGGCAAACGCAAGCTATTCCGCCTCAAACGTCCCGCTACCGCCAACGCCGACTTCAGTCCCACCCGCGAACCAGAGCCGCAGATGCTCAACCATCACAAGCACAGCGCTATGAGCTTGAGCGCCCTCGTTAACCCCCCTCTCTCCCCCTCGGCCCCGCCCAGGCCTCCCCGAAACCCAGCGCGGATCAACCTTGCCCTGCGACCGTCCTCCTCTTCAGGCGGGCCCTCGTCCAAGTCTCCACGGCTTCACGTAGTCACGGGTGAACAGGGACGGAAGCTCTCGGGAGATACTGCTGCGGACTGGGAGTTCCCCCTACCGGTAAGCACTTCCTCCCGTTTGCCTTCTGCACATCCCATCCTACCGCGTCTCGTCGCGGCGGAAGGCTGCGGAGCCTATCCTCGGCACGTACTGACGTCATCCGTGTCCTTTAAACTGTTCGGTTCGCTCGGGGACCTGGGGCGCGATGACCCAGCGCGGAGGCGAGTTCCCGCTGCAGCGAAAGAAGAGCAAGAGCCGCCGACTCGACTCTTCGCAGATCACGCAGGACAAGAGCGCGAAGAGCGACGTGCAGTTCTCAACTGTCGACCGCACGATCCTCCAGGAGCTCCGGCAGAAGATCCGCGCGAGGGAGGACCAGTTCGTCACCCGGAGCGGCAGGAAGCACCACGCGTTCTCGCCGGGGGACGTTCCCTACCCCCGGAGCTACGACAGGCAGGTGGTAGACATGTGAGTAGCCAAGCTGTCCTTTTTCGCGCGTCGGCGAGCGGAGATTGAAGCCGCACAGGGATGTGTGGGATCATTTGTGGCAAATGAAGTTGGGAGGCAGCATCACGATGCATGTCTTTGAGACTCCTCCGGCAAGAGTGTGAGTCACCTCGCATGCAATTCGCATGAGAGCAGCACTGACGTCATAGCTCTCCAGACTCGATCTAGGATGTGGTACGCTTACCTGACCGGTGTCTTCGTTTAATTCATGAGGTTAACGGACCTACAGGAACCGGGACTTGGATTCTGAACGCGGCCAGGGAATGGAAGGTCGGTCATTTAAAGCTGCTTTGTATTAAAAGGAAGATGCTTATAAGCATCTCGGACGCAATGCAGACGTCTTACTTCGTCGGTTCGTGACATCTCATTCCAGGCAACGTGGCCGTGTTTCCTAACGTCTAGCGCAGGGTTGGACGTGGTTCCCTTACACCCAGACTTACTCCAAGTGGGATGCTTTGACCTTGCAGCACGGATAACGTGGGTGCAAGGGAATTTGTGAGTGATTCTCTCATTCTTGAACGCATATACCTACTGTCTCGTGAGCACGAGCTGTCGTCTTCATATGTCTGCATGTTTCTCGCCGCCGCCCCATCCACTGCCGCCCCATCCACCGCCCCCCCTGCCCCGCACGTTACGCCCTCGAATGCTCGAGCGAGATCACACCTTGTATTTTGTTTGAGTCCAGGGTCTGCTCGCCCATGTTGTTTGGTTGCTCTCTTATGCCTCCGCCTCTCGCGACCTCGCTTGCCTTTCTGAGCGATACTAACCGATATGATGTACCAGCCTGGAGAGCCTTCCATTCCCGAATGGGGAATTTGACTATGTGTGAGTATATATTCACCGCGACTTCCTGAACTGTATTGATGATCTGATTTACGTCGAACCACAGCCGGGTCACTCGAGTCGCTCGTGGCGTTCCCGAGGACAAGGTACGTTATACGTGATATCTGCGATCACTCCGTTACTCTATTGACACCTTCATTGCACAGTGGGACACCTTATTCGAGGTACGGCACCGAAGTTGTCTCCACCTACCATTTTGCGCCGGCCCTGACAGTGTGTTCCGTGATAGGAAATTACACGTGTGATGAAGCCTGGTGGCGCTTTCGAGGTTCGTCATTCTTCCTTTTGCATAACGCATCTAGTGGCGATCTGACACGGCGAGAAGATGTGGGAGGAAGATCTGCATTTACCCGGAAGCCGGGGTGAGAGCGTCCACATCATCGACTCGCCGGACCCGATGCGCCCCCCAACTCCGCCGAATACGGATTCATCGCACTCCTCCGAGCAAGAGAGGTTATCGTCGCCAACCTATGCGCTTCCATCGCCGCGTTCGCTAGCCTTCAGCTACTCGTTAGATGACGTCTTGCGAGCGAGGGGAAATATATCCGAAGACTCCAGGCGTCTATTGCATTCCAGTCCTAATGTTGCCCACACGCCTGTCCTCTTGCGCAGCGTCGAACGACCACCCATGAATCCTCACGACCACTCGTTACTTGAAGCCATCTACGACGAAATGCACGCCTCCCGATTTATCAACCTGAAACCTGTCTCCATGATCGCGAATTTACTCCCGTTACACTTTAGAGGTCCGTAACCGAACGTCCAAACAAGTCGCCGCTGATTGAAGTCTTCTAGATGTCCGGGCCCCTGCTCCCCTAGTCATTGCGTTCCCACCTCCCCCGTCATCCGTCTCCGAACAACGATCCGACCTTTCTCCGAAGAAGACCGACCGAGCCATGGATTTCGATTCTGACGTCGAGGAGCCCTATCATACCGAAAGTCCAGCGGAAATTGGATCTCCCGCGTTCCCTCAACCCCCTCCTGTATTGCATGCGAGCGACATGGCTGATGGAACACCTTTTGTCGCGTTCGACGCATCAAGACTGGGTGTCTACTCACCTTCCGTCATTCGACAGGCAACTGTTCCGTCCGGCAATGATGACAAAGCGGCACATGCCCGGCATGCACTCGGCAGCCCTCCGTCCCCAACGTCGCCCAACATCAAAGGGAATCCACTTCCGAACAAGACCATCAACTTCGACCCGCGGGCGCTCAACTTGCTTTTCCTGCTGCGAGTCAACGAGGTGGTGGGCTGTGCGGAGGCGATGTGGGACTGGGTGGTGGATTTCCAGGAGAGTATTTTGCAGAGCGCGAGGGCGTCGAAGGGCAAGGGAGAAGGTGGCGGACTCCCAAGCATGTCTGAGCAGATTACACTGCGTCGCCGGCATCCGAAACAGGATGCGCTCGTGAATCTAACGAGAATGGACTTCGATGACCTGATGAGACGCTTCGAGCTGTGAGTCGCCCCCTCCTCCGCTTCGGCTTTGGCAGGCGGCCCCCTGGTACGCGGTTCTTATCACGCGAAGCCGCGCGCCATGGGGTCGAATGTCAGAGCCACTCCACAACACCGCCTCGGGAAGCGAGTACTGACGTCTGTTCTCGCCATCTCCGCCTGCTTCCTGCCCGCAGAGACATGAAGGCGCGCATGTACCTCGGCCCAGCGGTCGAAGGCCGCCTGGGCTGGCCAACCCCCCCCGTCAGCCGCACCGAAGAGCGCGAAACCTTCGAGGCGATGTGCACCGCGTGGGCCGAGTACGAGCACCGTCAAGCACACGCCGCGACCACTGGCACGTCGGCCCGCGGGCGCGCGTTCTCGACGTCCAAACGCAGCCCGTCGCCGCCTCCTCCCCTGCCGACCCCGCGCAACAGCAACCTGTTCGAGGACGGCGAAGCCACACCACGGCGGCGCCCCGGTCCGCCGGCACGCTCCCGCACTTCCCCTGAGTTCGGTCAGAAGACCCTCATGGACACGTTCCCAATGGCATCGGACACGAACGGGCTCTTGCGAAATAAGGGCGAGCCAGAGAAACTTCTACCTGTGCGGCCGCGCGGCCGGCCTAGCACTGCGACGTCTACGACGTCGTATAGGCTCGGTACTGGCACCTCGACAATATCTCGTCGGCCTGCCACCGCGACTTCGACCACGTCGTGTCGACCCAGTACTGGGAACTCGGCCACCTCGTATCGACCTAGTACCGCGACGTCGACAACGTCGCACCGTCCCAGTACTGCGACCTCGACGACTTCCATTCAGCCCAGTACCGCGAACTCGACGACATCGTCCCAACCCAGCACCTCGAACTCGACTACGTCTTCGCGCTTGTCCGATCCAGAACCGGAAAGCCCACCGTGCTGCCGGACCGGACGCATCTTCGTTGCGTGGAAAGCAACTCAATAGCCCCGAGGGAGAGGAGAAGAGAGAGAGAGAGCCCACGTCACGCGCTTCTCCCATCCTCCGCCTTGCCCTTCGTGTGGTCTAGCTCCCAGTCCGCTTCTCTTTCCTCTGGTGCTTGGCCGCACCATGTATGGGGCCGCTGATCATTCTGCTGCGGTGCCGCAGATTGCCTCCGTCTCTCCCGCTTACGTTCGTCTCTCCGTGGCGCCGCCTACTCGTTTGGGGCCCCCGTCGGAGTGGGAAGGCACGGCCAAGGGAAACCCACAAGCCGCATCTGGGCCTTGCGATGCGTACGCACCATATGTGTCCGAGTGCCGCCGTACGACCGTTCCATGGCCCTGGGCCCAATCATGCCTCCTATTCTCTCCCTCGCTTCCGTGTTCATGAAAGGCAACAAGGCAGGAACGGTCGCGCCTTCATGATCACCTCTATCGTCCGGCCGCCGTGTGTGCGAGTTGTCCGTGGTTCGAATGCAGCACCTCGCCTCGGCACGCGAAGATCCCGGTCGAAGTTGATGTGTGGCCTGACATGCGCTCTCCGCTCGTCCGCTCAGACTGGGGCACATCCGTGTCTAACGTACAGAGGTCGCCGTGGCCGTCGTCGCCCACGCGCTGGCCCCGGTTCGGACCTAGACCCCAGATCCAGTGCAGGGCCGTTGCGCAGGATCTATCTATCTGTCTGCGTGCGTGCGTGCGTGCCTACCGGCGCCGCGGGTTCCCTGCTTCCCTTCGCGCAGTTCGCGTTCTCATTCGACGCTTCGGGGCTTCGATTGGGAGATGCACGCGCGATTGGAGGACTCGTCTGGGGGGATTCTCATGGCCGCCGCCACGTCCCACTTTGTCGCCGCTTCATTCCTTCTTTGCTACCCACCCCTCCTACACATGAACTCTGCCGCTTGGCATATGGTATTCTGCCGCTCAACGTCCTTTCGTTGGGACCACGCTCTTTCATTGGACGCTCGGGCTCTACGTCCTTTCGTTCGTTCTCGTCGGATTTTTTAACCTTGTTGTTACTCTGAACCTTGTTGTAACCGTTATCCCCACGAACCATCTATGTTGCTTATCTGTTTCGCGCCTATGTCTGTAGCCTCAGCATCGATGTGCTTCTTACCATTCATTTCGTCTCTTCGCCGTGCCGTACGTTGTCGCCGCATAAGTATAGCGTAACTTATCCTGTACCCCAGCTTACGCTCACCCATTCACTCCGTATCTCCAATTCGCGTCCTCTCCCTTGTTGTCGTCGTCGTCTGTACACCCAATTGTATGTAACCCCTCAGTCTGCACTAGCCAATCCCATCACGACTCTGCTCAGGCATCCGAGCTCACCGGTAAATGAAGTCTGAAGACCTGCTCATGATCAATAGAATCATGCCCATCCTTCGCGACGAGGTTCATCATCGCCTACACACCGATCGCCACCAGGGACCAAACCATAAACAGCACGTCCACTGCCAACCCCGGCCCCAGGAGCCAGCGCACACAGCTCATCTCCAGGCCACGCTGTCCCAGCGAGGACGGCTAGAAGCACCGGCGTGGGGCGCTTCTCCGTCCGCTCTAACCTGAAGCGCGTCGAGAGACGGTGACGTCGACGCGTCCTGCGCTTCAAGTTGCAGTCACTTGCCCTTCCTGGCCTGCGCTACCCAACATGTGGCCTCGCTCCGTCGTCGTCCGGAAATGGCGTCGAGCGCCCCATATATGGGTAGGAAGGTTCGCCGGAGTGGTTTGTCGTGCAGCCCGGGTGGCTGCAAACCTGGCATATCATGGTGGCACCATCAATATTGGCACGTATGTGCCGGCGACGGTATACAGCTTCGAATTCGCCATTCTAGGTGCGCGGTGCTGTACATGTACACTGCAGTGGAATCTCAGTGGGGACAGCTGTTGGCCCCTATTATGCTAAGACGGTCCGGAACTTGAAGCTTTGAAGCCTTGAGGACGGAAGGCATGGTGGTGATCATGGTTCATAAAGCCTGAGCTTGAGCGCGTGAGGAGACGTAAAGCAGCACGATCGTCTGCACAGGTACAGTGTTAGCGGTGACCTGCCAGTGGTGTTTTGCTTCGGTGCCAACGAGTTGGCCTATTATTGAGAAGGCGCTCCGTCGGGTGGGATTCGAAAGTCGAACTCTCTGAGGAAGAAGGATGGGTGGTGTCGCGCTAATGGTGCACTTGCATTCCCCGCCTGCTCGAATTGAAGCGTTCCCCCCCAATTGTTCCGTGCTAAATGCTGACGGACGCATTTTGAGGGGGGGACGTCGACCTGACAACGGAACACGGTCTAACTTCACAGTGCGCGCGCTTATCATGACAAGCGGACGGCGAGGATGTCTTGTCCTCGTCATGACCGGCCAACATTACATGTGTTGAACCAATTAATGCAGGGAAGCGCACCACTTGCTTGGTCGCCGTCCCTTGGACTCAAGACCCGGAACTCCAGGACCGAGGTCTCAGACTCGTAAGCCTTGCGGAACTCGAAAATGACACTGCAGGTTGCACAAAAGTGATCATCGCATGGTCAGTGCAAACGTGATCAACGCTCGGCCGCGGAAGCATTCCATCTGACGTTCGAATTGGGAATCCGGATGGTGCGGGACTGTGGTTATTTGAAACGTCCGAACCTGTGGTATGCTATCGCGCGCGACCCATTGGGCCTTCGATCTCCTTCGATGCATCGCCGTACGTACCCTCGCGACAGACGCGATCCCGTCTCGCCGGCATCATGTACCGCGCGCGCGTTCAAAATCCGCATACGGTCGGTGGCGCCGAGCACCCCGCGAGCAAACTTGATTCGTGATCGCAGGGCGTTTTTCGTGCCAGTGCTAGCGGACCCGGTGGACACTGAATGCCTGGGCCAGGCTCGACAGCGCGCCCGCGCGTGGGCCCGATGGCGAGTGCCCCTCCGAGCGTTCGACATCAGGCCGACTCCCATGCCCAGAAAAGGCACGACGATGCGCGTCGTGCGCTGATGGTCCCGCGACTCCGCGAGGGCGCCGGCGAAAGAACGGTGTGGCACGCGCGACTTCTGAACAAACCAGCTTGCATTATTGCGTCATCCCATCATCGCGCGAAGCATTCTTCTCTATTCTTCTGCGAACCAGGTTCAGTTCGGAGTTCTGGAGCTGTATCGAGGCTCAAGCGTCGGGTACTCACAATTGTATCTATATTATACATACGGCGAAATAAGAAGCGTTGGTGACCAGGGCGGCGTCCCATTGACGAGTCTCGCCCCCTCGCGTCGTCGCGCCGGCGGATTGTAGGTCGCCGTACGAGTGCTTGCCATCAGTCCCTAGTCCCTGGTGGCGTCGAGCGTATTGTGCGGATAATGAAAAAGGGGGTTCAAGGTTGAAACCACCGGGTGCGGGTGATACATTGCGGGCCGTTGTCAGGGCGACGGCTGAGCGTGAAGCGAGACGCGTGGCTCGCTCTGAGACGTCACTGTCCACGTCCATGGCTGGTGCAGGTGGGGCGCGAAGCTCGAAGGGTCCCGGTCAGGTTGTGCGATTTAGGCGGAGGCGAAGATGACCGCGGGATGCGGGTGACGGTGACACGAACAAGACTGCCAAAATCGTCATGGCGGACGATCGATGGCGGGCGGCTGTCTGACAGCACAATGGAGCTCTGGCGGCGTGGGCAGCTTTCTCCCGATCCACCCAGGCTCCTACACTGCTCCCGCCCGACGTGAATTCAGAACAACGCCCGGCGGCCCTGGCTCGTCCCGGTGCACGGGAGACTCTGCGCTGCTCTGCCTTGTCCCTGGTAGCTTTGTGCTCCTGGTCGCACGCGCACGAAGGAACACACGGCGACTTAGCGGGCACGTTACGTTCGGTCCAACTGCACAAAAGGGACGCACGCTCAGGGTCCTTCCTGTCTTCTAACAGTAGCAAGGACGCACCGCCAGAAAAGGCCTTTGGAGAAGCCGAAGGCTCCGATAGTTCAAGGAGCCTGCTCCAAGCGGGGAACTGCCAGTGCCGCAGGCAGACAACGCGGCACCTTGCCGTCTGCGTCTTAGAGTGTGTGCGAGCTTCTTCCGTACGAACGCGTCCGGGGAGCCGGACAGCGCGACACGATCCGCCGCCGGGGCGCTGCATGCCGACTTCCACCAGGCCGAGTTGAGGCCGAGCGGGGAAAGCGCGGCGGCGGAGACGGACGATGGGCTTGCCGCTGCAGGCAGGATCCCGACCGCAAACGGACCGATGACGTAGCACTAGCCTTTTCTCTGCACTAGTGCTGCACCGTCTCGATTCCGGACGCGAGCGAAGGAGGCCTGCGGTAAACCGGGGGCGTGTGTGAGCTAAGTGCGTGATAGCGAAGTGTCAAGCGTGGTCACCAGAGCACTGCGCGAGAAGGGTGGGGTTGCGCAGCCAACCGGGCTCGAGATGCTGGGGCGTTAGCACGGGGGCGTGTCGTAAAGGGCGGGGCACGCAGGGGAGCGGCGGCAGGCGACGGACATAATAATGTCGGAGAAGCTTCGAGTTGGCGGACGAGTGGCGCAGCGACGTAGCGACTGCGTCGCGGACGAGACGGGCGGGGGATTTATACGAAGGCCGAGGTGTGAAGAGGTCGCCTGCTCATGAAAGGGCAATCTGAGAACGCTGCACAAGGCAGGGGGATACTTCCCGCTTCGTTCCAGCTGCGACGCTTGGCGGACGTGAGTATGCGTACATCTATACGGGGCAAATACGGGGCCAACGAAGGATCAGCACAGCGCTCTGCAGCGGTGGTCGAGGGCCGAATCACGTCAAGTGGACCCACGAAATCACAGTGAACGGAGGGCAGTAAATTACGGCAAGTCATGAATCAGCGGTTGGATCCAGGCATTTCGGAGACGCGCGAGTGCGCATCTCGACCCGCTGAATTGTCTGAGACCCGGATCAAAACACAGGCAGAGAGCGGGGCGGGGCGGTCTCCAACTGCAAGCCCGACATCGATAATGTGTGCCCAGCCGGAGCGAGCGTGTGCGGGGGAGAGTCTGGCCGGGGCGGGAAGACAGTGGTTTGTCGATGGTCTGAGGTCCGACGGGCCCAGTGACGACGAAAGAGGGCCGAATCGGGCACGGGGCAGAGAAGGGCACTGGCGGGGAGGTTTGAAATGCGGTGTGTCAGCACGGTTATGGCAATTGAAGTTTGCACTGCAGCTGCATTCCGCGTCCGACGCTGACAGAAGCCAGAACGTGCATGTGGATGTGCAGCTGATGGGTGACAGAGTGAATTCCTGCGGCCGTTGGTGGCAGTATGCCTACGCTAGTGGGGCGGGCAGAGGCGAAGAGCGTGCGGTGGGACGCTGAGGAGGGCAGCAGTCGCTGCTGGGACGCGTGGGCGGGCGATCTGGGCGTGCAGCAGCTCAGAGTCTGAGTCGCCGCCGCCGCGCTCTCCCCGGCGAGAACCTCGGACGCAAACGGGCACACCACGCATAAGGAAACAAACTTGCCCCATCCGGAGCGAAGCTGCGTATGACTATGTGCCGCGCCCAAGTTTAGCTCTATTTGATTTGTGATGCCTGTCCGTCCTTGGCCGCACACGGCCCTCCGCAGCCTCCGCCCCCCGCTGGCGGTGCGCGCGGCGCGTGTGCAGGCGGCAAGGCGAGTGCGCGCACGATGCCATCGTTGCAGAGGGCGCGCGGGGCAGAGGACGGAGTGGACGGAGGGAGAGGGCAGGGGAGGGCGCGAAGTGGTCGCGAGCGGAAGGATCTGGGGGGATGCCTAATCGAGAGGCAACGAGGTCGATCTTCGGCTAGCTCGGGATGGAAGGAGCCCCGATATGGACATGTTAGAGCTGTATGTGGACGGGGTGCCTTGCTGCGAGAGTCACGAGCGGATGGAGAGGGCCGTGCGTGAGACAGGCAAGGAAGGAGGGATGACAGGGAAGCGGGCGGCCAGGACGAGCACTGGGCCTGTCTTTGGGGGGAGAGGGTGATAAGATAGCGGGAGTGGCGTGGGAGAGCGGGGGATGCCGGGGGGACGATGGCGTTGTTTGTTTGATGGGTATATATGGGGGGTGAGCGAAAATGGGAATGTTATTTCCCTCTCAGACCTCGTCTCCATTTCCGGTACGCGTCCGAATTGGGGGTGCTCGTCCTCCCAAGTCATCCCAGCCCTCCGCTCCTCTTAACCAGCTCATGGCCTTTCGCAGAGGCCAGCCCACCCAATCCATCCCGTCTCAGTCCATCCCGCCGCCCTATCCCAACCAGTACCCATCCCCCGACACCCAGCCACCCCCTCTCCACCCCCACCAGTCCATGCCCTCCGACCTCCCGTCCCCAAACATGTCCAACAAGCGCGCCCGTCACGAACTCGACCAGCCCGCCGTCCCCAACGACGACGGCTTTGTCCACGATCCTGACGCCGCTGACAGCGGCCAGGATGACGACGAGGACGAAGACAAGCCCAAGTCGGACAAGAAGGCAGGTCGTAGGAAGATCAAGATCGAGTTCATCCAGGACAAGTCCAGACGTCATATCACCTTCTCAAAACGAAAGGCGGGTATCATGAAGAAGGTTAGTCTCCCCTTTCCTCCTTGCCCAAACCGTCCGCGACCTCTCCCTCATCGCGCGCCTCCTCCAGGCATACGAGCTCTCCACCCTCACCGGTACACAAGTCCTCCTCCTTGTCGTGTCCGAGACCGGTCTCGTCTACACTTTCACCACCGCCAAGTTACAGCCCCTCGTCACCCAGCCCGAGGGAAAGAACCTCATCCAAGCATGTCTCAATGCACCCCACGGCCAGCTCCCGTCCTCCATGCCCGTCGGCACTCCCATCAACCGCACCTCCATGCCCATACAACACCCGCCCAATGTCCCAGGTGGTCTCGCGATCGGTTCCGCCGCCAGCACCAAGGAAGATGAGCCGCAAGAGGAGAGTGAGGATGCCCCCGCATCGGGCGACACTGGTCGCAACCCTCGTAAGCGCCGTCGCGCGTCCTCGTCCGTAAATCAACCCCGCGGTAACACCTCTCCGGCCGTGCCCGGTTCTTCTGGCGCGCCCCAGGCTGGCGCACCTAGCCAGTCACCGCACGCTCGTCCAGGTCAAATCCCTCCCGGTGCTCCCCCGATCACCATCCCTGGTGTGCCGCCCCCGATGCCCCTCGAACACTCGCCGCGCCAGGCCCAGGCCGCGCCGCCGACAAGTCCCAACTACGCCCAACCCACCGGTGGCTACCCGCCCGCGCCTGGGAGCGGAGATCCGAACATGTACGCGCAACACTACCCTGGCGCGCCTCCGCAGCAGTATGGGGCTTTCGGGCATGAAGGTGGGGCGCAACAGGCAGTCAACCAGAATCCTTGGGCGTCAGCACCGGGGGTGCAGCACGGAGGGCAGTACGCAAGAAGATGACCTTGACCTGGACGTGTTTTGCGGGTTTTTTTTTCTTGGGCAGGATCACACACGGACCCCTGCCGTATTGGACAAGGCTTGCTCGTGTGTGGTGTTTCCCGTTTCCTCATGATGGTTTCCGTGTCTAGCCCGTTAACGAAGGGTGTGTATATGACGTGCTCCTGTTGCTCCTGCGTTCTCGATTACTTCTTGTACAAGTGTTAACACCCATTCGTCGCTTCTTTCCCCCTGCCCATCCTCCCCACTCTCCGCCGTTTCGATATCCTTAACCCCCTTCAGTCTTAACCCACCTATGCAACACCTCTCTTCTCTTTCTCCAGCCACGACCATACGATATGGTGTCTCTTTGTGCCGTCTGGAGTATGTGATTTCGAGTCGCGACCATATGTCCGAGTACTAGTACCCAAGTAGTGTGTCCAAATGTCTCCCAACGTTACTGTCCTCATACTCTACCCACTGTGCTTTTGTGCATCGCCTGCGAGCTATGGTTAGGAAACGAAACGAATTGCCGCGATGTATATAGTAGTCTCCCGTCTTCTTTCTCGAAATTCGAACGTCGACTGAATTGCGCCTGCGCGTACGCCAGGGACGCTAGGGGTGACTTCGAGAAGGGCGGCGAGATTCATCGACCCGCTCGTCCTTGTGGCTGGAACTGGACGCGATCGTGAACAGGACGGGTACCTGACTGGAGTCCAAATGCGATGTGGGGTCGATCGAGAACTAGTGACCTGCCGTCGGCTCAAACACATAGAGTTTAGTCGCGATGCGTCGCCGTGCCCGTTACCACTTACGGGAGCTCAGCATCTCAACGAGACACTGGCATGCTAGTGCTTACTACGCATACAGTTACACCTGCCGACGGTCGACGAGGACCACGATGAAGGTTCGCGCGCCGGGACGGGGACGTCGAGTGGGACCGGTCAATCTGGGTTTGTGAATTTGTATATTCCTCGGAAGCCCCCCACATCCACATCTGCATCTGCACCCGCGCGCCAGATGCAGCGGAGCGCCATCAATCTCGCGGAAGCATTCGTGGAGGGGTGGCCTGAGGCTTCTCGCACCTGCCTCGTTGGGCGGCGCGCGGGAGGGCCTTAGACTGTTCGAAGCCATCCCTTTTAGAGTCTCGGATTCTCGAGGGGGCGAGTGTTCCAGCGGTGTGGTACCGCACGTACGTGCGCGCGTGTACCCGAGGCTGTATAAGTACAGCAGGTACGTATGTCGCACGATTTGGACATGCCATCGGCACGCGCGCCACGACGGATCTGGAGTCGCCAGCCTGTTTGGGTTGACTGATGACATATTATATCGGGAGGCGCGGCTGGCGGGTTTGGCGTGTAAGATTAATCCGGGTGCGACATATGCATTACATACTTATGTGGGCGAACGCACGACTACGGAAATCCGAGTGCGGGTGGTCCGATGGTTCGATGGAGTGTGTCCGGAGTGTTCGCGGCTATTCGGTGCGTGGGGCGAGTTTGGCTGCAATCGAACAGGAGCTGCGTCGCGCACGAGAGATTGCGGTGGGCGATCCGTGCTCGGAGTCGATGTTCGATGGGCGATGGGGCGATGGGGCGATGGCAGATGGGGCTCGGAGATGGCATCGGGCCACATTTCCCTCGAGAGTCGAGACTCGTACTTGCGAGGGCTCAGGGAGGCCCTGACTTGCCATACGTGGCTCCAACGTGGCTCGTCGCCATGCACGGTATGGAGATCTGGCAAAGGATGTTGCGGACTCGTTTTGGGCACGTAGGAAAATCGCAGATGGGGTTGCCATGGCCAGCCTGAGAGGCACAACCTGCAAATTCAGTATCCGGATTCTGTGTAAGTGCCACCACGATATACGTAGTCTTTCCAGATATACTGTACGTAGGACAACGTTTGACACGTACGGTAACGGTTGGGCGGTATACCGGATGAGTAACGGTGCCTTTACGCAGCAGACGAGGGCCATAATTGAGGGAAGCCGATGTCCAACATGCATGAGCGCCCCGAGCTGGGTTGCGTTGCTCGACTTGCGAGCAAACAGTTTATGGTATTCCCTGTACTGGGTTAGCTACCACTGGCCCTTACTGATACATACTAATGCTTGTGCCTCAGCGACGTCCTGTGCTTGGTGACATCACTTGGCACACGTATCGCTTCGATCGTGGCCAGTTCGTGTCCGTCGGGTCGTTCTAATATGGCAACAGGAGTTGCGCATCCAGTCATCCATCGCGTGTTCTCTGTAGGGATCGCCTCAGGGAACCGTTGCATCGGCCGACCGGAGCGGGAACCCCGAGGTGCCGCCAAACCGCGTATGGCCTACCTTGTCGTAAGAACGGCGAGGGCACCGAACCCTGGGGTACAATTGGTGTCGGGTGCGGATGTCAGCACACTCATAAAGCCGGCGGCAAAAGAAGCTACCGTTGTTCTGCGACGGGATCTGGGAGTTCTGAGAAATTTTTGGACACCAGGAACGTTCGACAAAAGGAACTCGTGGTGGTTCGGGCGGTGTATTTGGATCTGTAGTACAGGTATGTGGTCGGTAATGGGCGTGTCTCCGTTTCCGGCCGGGCCCTTGTGATTGCGTGCCATTTCAGAGGCTTCTGGTGGACAGAAACCAGATATCAGGGCGCAGTTACATGCAAGGAGAACGAGGCATGCTTACAGGAATTAGGCATGATACGTCCAGCAATACCGAAAGTTCAATGTTCGAGTCCACAAAGGTGCCACCCATGACGGATCTAGAGATAGCTGGCAATGGAAATTGACCACTGCTAGTAGCAGTAGTGGCAGCTGGGGTGGCAGCACTCGGGATAGAACCTTGTAACCAGCCACTTAGAAAGACTTGTCTTGTCATGATCAAGCGCGGATACGAACGTACTGTGGAAGGTGTATTAGCGCGAGAGATTCG
The DNA here is from genome assembly GCA_024305745.1 of Polyporus tsugae. Classification (NCBI taxonomy): domain Eukaryota; kingdom Fungi; phylum Basidiomycota; class Agaricomycetes; order Polyporales; family Polyporaceae; genus Polyporus; species Polyporus tsugae. The sequence continues at coordinate 2,774,044 of JAHRBS010000013.1, forward strand.
TACTCTAAGTACATGTTGAGCACTGAGTAGTGAACAGTATAGTGACTACTGACTGGTGCAACCTCAGGATCGGTACGCATATAAGCTAGCTTGGCAGACGAGGACAAGAAGGAGAGGAAACAAGCTGAAGCCAATTGCAAGCCATCGGCGCTCGGGACAAACGGAGCGGAACGTCGGCTGCCGATCGGCTGGATTGCAGGACTTGGCCTGCTACATCCCGTTCCACGTATACCTGCCTGCCAGACATCTATCTGAGAACTCTACCAGAGCTGCGCCGTATACCCGCCGATAATATCTACGACGAGAATGTCTGATCAAGCAGGCTGCAGGATCCTCGTAATCTCGCCCACTGCCGCTCGTGCGCACCAGTTCGTGGAACGTATGCACCCGTCCCGCCTCGCCCCTCTTGCTCGCGTCCAATGACTCCCTAGGTGTCCAGGCGCTGTCCCCGTCCCCCAGGCTGAGACAAGGCGATGACGCAGACGGAGAAGCCAGCAGCGATACCGCCGCAGCGATCAGCGGACAACACCAGCAGACGAGCAACGATCCGCTCGCTGCGGGGAACACCGTGCACATCCCGTGGACGATCGCGAACAAGTACTACACCGCAGACGTACACTTCGAGGCCCACGAGTTCGAGCACTTCAGGGTCCACCACGCCGTCGGCGTCCCGGCGATCATCTATGTCTGGGGTCCGGGCGAGGTGAGTCTCAGTCCGTTCCAGATGCCCCCACTGGAGGCTCATTCCCTGCTTGGCATGCGTTCATGTATCCAATCCATGGGTGTCTCGGTGCGCCGTCGGGTAGCCGTACCAGGAACATGTCCCGGAGATTGCGCAGAAGGTGCAGGACTACGACCCCGAGGTCTCGCTGGCGGTGCGGTTTGGCGGGAGCGTAGAGGTTGCCAGTCCTCCAGAGCCAAGTGTGGACGATGACGGACTCGACGAATTCCTGCTGTCGCATGGATTCGAGTTCGTTGACGGAGACAGATCGTTCCGAAGACCTACCCAGGACACGGACAGGCACTCCGACGACGAGGACTCAGGTACGTACATCGTTAATCGCCTTCTAGCCAGCATACAGACTACGCATCAGACACCCTTGGCACTGATATTCTCGTCTGCTTGAAGGCATACCTGGACTTCCTCGTGTGATCGATGCGCTCAGTACGATAATGTGGCCTTCGATCGTCCAGTCGGAGGCAACGAAAAAGCGGAAGTCTCGCGCCCGAGACCTCATCGGTTGGGCTCTCGAGGAGGAAGGAGACGACGGCCTCCGTGCCCTCATCGCTAACCCTTCTGCCTCCGCCTCCTCCGACCCAGCAGAGAGCGTTGCGGCTGCCGCAGTAGCGCGGAAAAGCCGTATGCAGCGGGAGATGGAGGAACTCGAGCGGTGGCTGGGCAATGAAGAGACCACTTCCGGAGTGAAGTATGGCCGAGGCAAGCCCGAGGGCCGGCATGCTGAACAAGACTCATCTGCATCAGCGAAGCCAGAAGACGAGGAGGCGCGGATATGGGTCAGCGCGCCGGTCTCATCAGCGGAGGGTTGGGAAGACATGATGATACCCCCTGCGATACGCACGCCACGCCCGGCCGACGGGCATTCTGACGACGGGGCATCCGAACACGGGTTCGAGGACGACTTCGCCGATTTTGTTTCTGCGTCGTCGCATCCGCACCTCCAGCCCCGTCGCCTGACCGACGAGAAGCTGCTCGAGGTAAATTACGACGTTGGCAGGCTTACGCCAATGCACACTGGCATGTCCTACCGTTCGCTCGGATCCGTGTCCGACTTCGGTGGGGATGGAGATGAGAGTCTTGGAGCAGAAGGCTACGGCTCTCTGGACAACGACGAAGACGACCCCGATCTCCCGTCTCGCGCTGAGATCCTCGCGACGTCGCGCAGACTTTTCGGTGTTTCCGCTCTCTCGCCTGCCCCGACATTATCTACCCTCGCTGAGCTGGACACCACCCCAACACGGGAATCTGCTTCGAATACCGAACCCGCTACCGCACGACCGCCGCCCCAGCCCTCAGCGTCTGCGGACTCGTCCATGGACCCCGAGGATGGCGACGAGTCGTTCGCAGCGTTCGACCTTTCGCGCGTGTTCAGTGCTCTCCAGGGCATGAAGGACGAGATCTCAGGGATGGAGGACGAGGACGAGCGGAGGCGTGCAGCTGCTCGTGTCGCGCTTGGACTTGTTTATGGTCTAGGCGCTGGAGGGGACCGACAAGAGGAGGCTGTCCCTGTCCCTGCTACGGCCGGGGAGAGTAGTAGTAGCGGAGGTGCGTGAGAGGTTGGCTGGTTGTGCAGTCGTTTACACGAGGATATGGTCCTCCTCGTTCAATTCCGCTGTCGATCGCGATCCTATACATTTACTTGGACATCGGACGGATTTGCATCCGCGAGCCTTTGATTTTACGACTATGTCGTTCACATTGAGGTTCAAAACAGTCGGTCAATGAGCTCGGGAGTTTCCAACCACTTTCATTACTGACCGCTGACTAATCGAGGCCTGACGCAACATGGTAGAGGAGGCGAAGTTTTGTAGCTGGCGAGACGGACTTGGGCTATGTACATGGACAAATGCGTCAAGGGAGTTATCGTCCACTCCATGAGTCATCGAAAGTGACGCAAGTAGCTCTCAATGTACCATCTTGTCAGGGTGAGCGTTGTATGTTTACAAGCGACATTTGTTGCTTACTCAGCCCATGTCAACAATACACACACTTCCGAAATCGGCTCCAAGACACAATCGTTCAAGTTGCGTCACTCGTCTTCGGAATGGCGACAGTCTATCCATCTTTTTCCCATCCATCGCCACGATCTTACAGAAATGCAATGCTGGTAAACGGTATGTCTAATACTGGCCTCAGATGGTGTTAGCAGCACGGCTGTACATCCCAATACGCGCTCCGGCAGACGGCATATTATGATATTGGGGAGGGGCGGGTCGAATCCACGAGTCCATCTCTCCAAGACTGGATGACTGATCCACTGCAGGAGAACTGTCGGGCATGATTAGAAAGATACCGGCTTATGGGACCTTCCTTGCTTCCCCGTCCCAACGGCAGTATAAAGATCGAGGGAATCTGCGGGGTGGCAGCCATATCCACTCAGCCCTCTCCCACATCTACACCACACCACCTACTATCGCTTGTCTTCCCAGCTTAGCAGTACCCAGCAGCAATGGCCACCGCCGCAGTCCTCGCCCCCCACGACGTCCCGACGTCCCTCAACTACTACACCCCGATCGGCACGGAGGAGCCGTACCAGTACGTGCTCGCCCCGCCCGAGGGCAAGGACCAGCACAACCTAGGACTCGACCCGCACGACGTGACGGTCCACGACGCGCGCGGACGCGAGAGCGAGTTCTCGCTCGACAAGAGCGGGTTCCAGTTCGTGAACTACCCCAGCGCGGAGAAGGAGTTCGACGACGACGAGCGCATCAAGGCCGTGTACTACGCCGAGGTTGAGGCGCTCCTCAAGGAAGTCGCGGGCGCGAAGCGTGTCTTCATCTTTGACCACACCATCAGGTGCGTTGTGTCCCCGACGTGCAGAATGGGATTCACTCACTGACGTGGGACGACCCGAAAATAGGCGTAAGCCCGACCCGAACGCGGCGCAAGGTCCCACCAACCGCGGCCCCGTCGTACGTCTCCTCCCTTCCGTCCCTACATGCCTGCCGAACGCGTACTCAAACCCACATCCTCCACAGGAGCGCGTGCACATCGACCAGACGTACAACGCCTCGGTCGAGCGCGTCAAGTACCACCTCCCCGAGGACGCCGCGCGGCTCCTCCAGTCGCGCGTGCGCATCATCAACGTCTGGCGGCCGATCCACCACCCCGTCGCGCACAAGCCGCTCGCGGTCTCGGACTGGCGCCACCTCGACGAGAAGGACCTCGTCCCGGTGCACTTCATCTACCCGCACCGCACCGGCAGCACGTACAGCGTGCGCTACAACCCCGCGCACAAGTGGTGGCACCTCGCGGGCCAGACCCCCGACGAGGTTACGCTCATCAAGTGCTACGACTCGGAGGAGGACAGGGCGAGGCTGACGCCGCACTCGGCGTTCGCGGACGCGGGCAGCCCGGCGGAGGCGCCGCATCGGGAGTCGATTGAGGTGCGCGCGTTGGTGTTCGACTCCGAGTAGATCTGGTGCCACCTTCGAGGTCGGGTAGACCGTCGTGGGGCATCTTGTATACGTTTGTAAGTTAGAATAATCTTGTACGGATTTGTAGTATGCATGGAATCGGATGGCCTGTTTGTGTATGTCCTTGTGGACCGTTCGTCCGATCGTCTTTGTAGAGATGGAATAGAACACAGAAGATGCTACATTTGCAGATCGACTTCCCAAGTAATCAATACAACAGCGCAACCATAAGGATAAGTAAACCACAAGAATACAACCACCTCTAAATACAATCACGCGGTGACAGCCTGCTCCGAAGCTGCGTTGTCCAGGCCGTTCGCGTACTGGAACTCGCCAGAGTTCTCGTACTGTGAAGGGGTATGTTAGCTCAAAGACGGGGGGTCAAGCACTAAGAGGACATACCTCCCACATGTCAATCGCAACCTGACAACTCTCCCGCACTACGCGAGGTGCGTCTGGCCTCTTTATCCACTCCTTGAGATGAGGGAGGACCTCTGGCGTTGCGATGCCACCGAGAGCCTCTGCAGCCTCATGGCGGACCATGTCGGACTCATGGCTATCCTCAAGAACCTTGAGAAGGGCAGGGACGGAGTGGGTAGAGAGGAGCTGGCCGAACACGAATGCGATCTCGTGCCTGCACAACTACGATTAGCTAGAATAGACGACATATAACAGCGGCACGCACTTGAACAACGCGCTGTCGTCGCCGAAGCCGGAAGCAAGCGCGTCCACGGCAGCGGGGTTGCCGATATTCCGGAGCGCGAACATCGCGCGGTATCTCTCGAACAGCGGGAGGGTCTTGTCGTTCAGGGTATTCCGGAGCTTGGCGATGTTCTCCTCGGACGCGTCCTTCGGTGCCGCCTTGCCCGCGAGGAGACCAGAGGTCGGGGGTGCGGGGTCAATCGAGGTATAGGTCCTACCATGCGACAACTATGAGGTGAGGGTGCGAGGAAGGGACGCCTGGACGTACTGCTCAGCAGATTTGGCAGTGGTGGACCGGTGTTTCTCCCCCTCTTCGGAGTGATCCCACTCGATCTTGGAGAGCGCGATTTCGCATGTCTCGCGCACACAGCGCTCAGGGTCGTACAGGTAACGCTTCAGCATGTCTTTTGAGGAGGTCGCGGAGATGGCGCCGAGGGCTTCAGCAGCCTGAAGGCTAGGTCAAACCTTCGGCACTTCAGCAGAGGATGGACAGAACTCACAGACCTCGTGCCGGACCATCGGATCCTCCTTCTCATCTGCGAGGACGGACTCCAATATGGGGAGCGCAGACGTGTTCTTCATCTGCCCCAGACAGTACGCCAACTCGTGCTTGAGCAGGGCGCTCTCGTCCGCGAAGCCTGGTAATCCAAAGTAGAGTTCAGTCGAAAAGCGTCCTCAGAGAAGGACCGCGATGCACGCTCACCCTTCGAGATGATCTTCACTGCGTCATCATTTTTGAAAGCCTTGAGCGTGAACAAGGCCCTGAACCTGTTATGGAGCGGCACGTCGCCCGCGGTGTTGAGCAGGGAGGCCTCGAGGGCGGACAGAGTGCCGGAGTCGATTTCAGCCACCATGGTGAGGGAGAGAGCAGAGATTCGAGATAAGATTACTCGCAGTGGTGCATAGATCTAAACTCGAAATTTTGGAGATAAGATCAAACTTTGCTAGACGCTCACTCTTGAGTCTCGATCAAACGCATCCTCTCTCTTGCCCTCGCGCGGGTTATTGGTCGCTGCTTCTCCATCTAAGCTTGTATCACTTCCTGTACTATACATACCCCCACATCTGCTGCTTAATATCCTGCCTCAATGCCGAAGTCAAAGCGCTCCAAAGTTGGTGAGGATGGCCTTGAGCTTGTGTGGACGAACAGGAACTGACCTTGGATCCAGTCTCGTTGACCAAGGTTGCAAAGAAGACTAGGGAACACAAAAATGCACTCCTCGCAGAGGTACGCACCGATCTGTCTTCTCCGCTTCACGCAAAGCTCACAGTGCCAGGTGCAAGAAAATGCCGACAAATGGCAGTACTGCTGGTTGTTCGAGGTGGGGAACATGCGGAATTCCCACCTGAAGACCGTCCGGAAACTATGGAAAGAGTACGTCTCCCTGTTTTCCCCCCCTCCCTTCTCCTCCCTCCCCTTAACCCTCGTATCCACAACACCCTCACACCCACATCTTATCTCAGCACCGCACGGTTATTCTTCGGCCGCGGCGCCGTCATGGCCAAAGCCCTCGGCACCACCCCCGAAGAAGAGCACCGCCCAGGCCTGCGCGCGCTCGCATCGCAAATCAAAGGCCAAGTCGGGCTCTTCTTCACCGACTCGCCCCCCGAGGAGGTCCTCGAGTGGTTCGCCGACTTCAAACAGCCCGACTTCGCGCGCACGGGCAACCGCGCGGCACGCACCGTCGTCCTCCCCGCGGGCCCCGTCATGCAGCAGCACGCGCAACCGCCGGAGCCGTTCCCGCACAACGAGGAGCCGCAGCTGAGGAGGCTGGGCTTGAGGACGCGCATGGAGCGGGGCGTGCCGATGATCGACCAGCCGCATACGGTGTGCGAGAAGGGCAAGGTGCTGACGCCGGAGCAGACGCAGCTGCTGAAGCTGGTCGGGATCAAGATGGTCACGTTCAAGGTCGGGTTGAGAGCACGGTGGGATGCGGAGACGGAGGAGGTCACGCAGATTGAGGGGCAGGCGATCGGAGAGGACGAGGCGGGCGGAGAGGAAGCCGAGGACGACGAGATGATCGAGTGATTGTATGATCTCCTTTGCATATTTCCATTTGCTATCACATCTACTGTTATATCATCCGCATATACAGGCTCTCTTCACATTCAGCGTACAGCATACAAGCGCAGGACATAAGCTTGGCGACTGCTAAGGTTCCTTTCTCTTACACGTTCTCTCACTCCTCGTCAAACAACAACGCCCTCAACTCGATGCTCTGCCTATGCGGCGCCCCCTCCGGCGTCGCACTATCCCAAAACGCCGAGTGCGGCGTCAGCCGCGCCCGGTCCGTCTCCGAGTCGTAGCACTTGATGAGGGTGACCTCGCTCGGGGTCTGGTGCGAGAGGTACCACCAGCGGTGCGCGGGGTTGTAGCGCACGCTGAAGGTCGCGCCCGTGCGGTTCGGGTAGTAGTACTGGACCGCGACGAGGTCGCGCGTGTCGAGCGTCCGCCAGTCCGAGACCGCGAGCGGCCGGTGGAAGACAGGGTGCGCGATCGGCCGCCAGAGGTTGATGAGGCGGACGCGCGACTGGAGGAGGCGCGGTGCGTCGGGGCCGAGGAGCTGGTGGACGCGCTTGATCGTCGCCTCGTACGTCTGGTCGATGTGTACGCGCTCCTGTGCGCGTCGCGGTGGTGTTAGTCAGTGGTCGAGTGCTTTTTTGCGACAGAGGGAACAAAGGAAGCTTACCACGGGGCCGCGCCCGACGTCTCGCGGGACCGTCATGTCCTTGTCACTGTGACGCCTGCACGTATCCCGGATTTAGTTGTCTCGCATTCACTCACAAGTAACCCAAGCCTGCGAGGACGAACCTGATGGTATGGTCGAAGATGACGACCCGCTTCGCACCAGTCGCATTCTTGAGCAGCTCCTCCGCCTCCTTGTAGTACACGTCCTTGATGCGCTCCTCGTCGACGAACTCCGTCTCGGTGCTCTCGTGCGCGAGGAACTGGAAACCCTGCACGTCGAGCGAGAACTCGGCCTCGCGCCCACGCGCGTCGTGCACGACGACCGGGTGCGGGTCCTCGCCGAGGTTGTGCTCGAGCCGTCCTGCGGGCGGCGTGAGGTAGATGTAGCGGTAGGGCTCATGAGAGGGGTCGCCGAGTGGCTTGTAGTAGTTGAGCGTCGTGGAGACGTCGTGCGGGGCGGGGAGGACTGCTGCTGCGGCCATGTTGTGCTGAGGGGGAAGAGATCTAGAGGGTGCGAGCGGGGTGGTGTTGAGCTCGATGTGCGATTGGGCTCTCAGGTAAGTAAGTATGTTTGTCCGTGAGACCGACGAGCAAGCTGGGATGGTTGGACTTGTCAATACTTATACTGTCGGACGTTCAGGGCGTTAGAACTTACTTCTGTCAGCAGCAGATAATTTAAGACCTAGGTGGGTAGAAGTCACTCGCCGGCTCGGACTTTGTCATGCGAGCAGAGACTTGGAGGAGATACAAGGCCGGCCTTTCGTCATGCGATTGGGAGTTGGCGCAATCGTTCTCATGGGTCCCATTCGCAAACTAAACTTGCAGTGAGGGTCACATGGACAGGGCTGGCTCACAGGGCGTACCGCGCAGGTAAGATGGAAGATATGCGCTTCTAAAGGCGGCTGAGCGTGCCTGGTGTGCAATGCGGCGGGAAGGGATCAACTACATACCTCCGTAGCTCCTAGGCGGCGGGGTCGGCACCGAAGAGCTGCGAACAGATGAACTAATTCGGGGGACTGCGGCCGGCCCTACCGGTACCAGAGCTTCCAATCCCCCTTGTCCTAGTCTGGCTCCGAGTCGGACATGGCTCCAGGCTGGCGGCCGTCCTCGCGAAGGCTGTCACGGTCGGTCGGGCACTTTGAAACACCGTTGGCACTAGTCCGAACAAACTGCAAATATGTGAGTCGAGTACGTTCGGATTCCAGAGCAATCCCAGATGTAGCGGCGCCGGCGAGGAAGTCAAGCTCAAGCCCGAAGAACTTGACTCGGAAAGGAACTGAGGAAAGGTGACCGGAACACGAACTGTGTCACGGTATGACGGGACGTGACGAGACGCGTCGATGATGGTGCCACACGCGTCAGCACAGCTGGCTCCCCTGCGACTCCCCACCGGCCGTTGGACGTTCTTCAGCGCTGGCCATGATCGGCCCATGGACGGAAGCGAATAAGGCTGCAGGGACCGCTTCTGCATGGATCACGTCTTCCGCCAGGACCGCAACTCGTCTTGATCTCCCCCAGCCTCAACCATCGCCAGTTCAGAGAAGCCCGGAGTTTGCTGTTCCGTGGCATTCAGAGTTCAATATAGGTCGGTGGTTGAGCACGATCTTTACGATTTACTAGCTGAGATGTCACTTCACTGTCATGCCCGCGTGATATCGCAGGGGTAGTGTCATCGGTGCCTTCCACTCGAGAAAGAGACGACAGGCGTTGAAGCTGAACCCTCGACTCCACATGCAGACCCACAGATCCAAGCCTAATTCATGATCTGCGTCACAGAACATCCCCCCTCAGATCCCTCGTCCCCATATCTAGCCCCCGAAGAGCCATAGCTTGTGCAGCCATCGGCCAATCCAGACCGGCTTTCTGGTCTCTTACGCATGCATATATGGTCCACATACGCCGTATGGAAACGTGGATGCGTTCCGGCCACGGACGGAGGAGGACCGTCGCTTCGATTTCTGCTGCCTTCGCTTCCGGGTAGGAAAGGGTCGATGGTTGGAAGCTTCGCGTTCCACCGACCTTCTTGCTCCATCTCGCCGTATTTCTCGATCGCCCTCATTACCCTTCCCTGCCAGTCCTCCATGCCCGCCGTGTCCCTTCCTCCCAACTTCCGCCCCCCTCGAGCGCCGCGACACCCTTGAGCGCACCCCCGCAGCTCGTTGACGAACCATGGCCTCCCCCGCCGCTGTAACGTCTGTCGTCCACACTCGCTCTAGACGTCGTTCTCGCTCACCCTTCTTTGTCTTAGCTACGGTCCGATCTTCGTCGGTGTCATCTTCAACGTCCTCCTTTACGGCATCATGATCACACAAACATACCTATACTTCAACGTCTACAAAAAGTAGGCCCGCCCTCCCTCAGACGCTTATTCTGCTAACCATCTTCAGGGATCGATTGTGGATGAAGCTATTCGTGAGGCTTTTAGCATTCCGCTGTCACCGTTATTGGACAGCCAACTCACACTTTATCGCGCCCAAGGTCGGCTTGCTTTTCTTATGCGATACCCTCAACACCGCGTTCGACATTGCGTTTCTCTATACCCCTTTGGTCAACAATTTTGGTTCGTCCCATGTCATATCGATGTTGATTCACGCTGATCTCCTCGACACTAGGCGACGACACGGCACTCATGTACGCCTCTTGGGGTGAGTCTACCCGTTGGCGGAAATACGTTGCAGCGGCTGATCCATCGTCCAGTATTCGCGACTGGTTCGTCGTCCTAATGGAACATCATGTGGAGCGGTGATCTATACCACTGACCTTCTCTCCCATCCCCTTTCCTTGTAGACCCCGTTATGACGGTCAGCCTCTAACTGCTTACTGTCGCTACAGTTTGATCTAATCTGCGAGTAGGCCCTTATCGGAAGCCTCGTGCAATGTTTCTTCGCCTGGCGAGTGAAGGTTCTGACCAATAGCTTGCCTGCTGTGTTTTTCATAGCTACGTGTGCTATCGTCCAGTTCTGTAAGTCATTGATGAGGCGGACTCCACCCTACTCAACGTCTTTCTAGGCGGTGGCCTTGGCACCTCCATTGCTGTTGGCATGATCCCGGAGTTTGTTCACTTTCAGAAGTTTGAAGTCATTGTTATCATCTGGCTCGCCTTCTCCGCAGTTGCCGATTGCACGATTACCATAGCTCTCGTTTGGCATCTTGTACGTGATTTTATTGCCGACTTGAACAGGCCCTCGACTTACCAAATGGACGTCAGCGTAAGCACAAGACAGGATTCGCTGCCACGGACGACATCGTGAACCGAATCATTCGACGTATGTCATTCTATACCGCGTCCTCGCATGCCAACTCATCTCAAGTGTGCCGCAGTTACCGTTCAGACCGGTCTCATCACCGCGTTGTGCGCCCTGGTAGACTTGATTTTATTCCTGGTTACCGTCAGTAATCGTACCCGCTTCGTTTTATCGCTGCTAACGCTTCTCAACAGCCGGCCGGCCTTCATCTCCTCTTCAATCTTCCTCTGTCAAAGCTCTACACCAACTCGCTCATGTCCAGTCTCAACTCTCGGTCTGGATGGAGGTATGGCAGTGGAAACAGCGAATCCACATCGGACGATGTGAATCGCACCGATCATGGCCGTCATATGAATGTCCGAAGTGAAACTGGGAGGCGTGTCAGCATGATGGTATGCGTGAGGTGCCTGTGTCTCTGTTGCATCGTATCTAAAACCTGCTCGAATAGCCCCCGAATCAAGTCTACATCGACGTCGAATCGCACGAAATGGTCGACGTGCTCGACGCCAAAATGCTTCCGGCGGGCGCAGGCCTCGCGAGCATGCCAACCAAGCAATTCAACGAGAAGGCGGGGAAGCTGACTCCTCACAGTGGTTCTGATTCCTTCTGAACAAGTCTGCATTCGCAGACGAGTCACGGTGGTATATATGCGCGTGTATCCTTAGCAGTACGTGTACCCCCCTCTTTACTACTTTGCGCCACCTTGTTGTATGTTGAGCGCGTCGTCGTATTCTGATGTAGCAACTATCTGTATTCGAGTCTATCAACTGCGATGCCTTTCTGATGTCCTTTGGCTAGTATCGATGTCCAAGCGATGATTGCACTTGACCAGTTTCTATTTCAGGATACGCTTATTTTGCAACTGAGGTGAGTGTCTATCATCCTTTTCAATCTCATACTTGTACTTACCGCGGGATACGGTACCAGGGGTTTCGACCATGGACGACCAGCAGGCCGGTTAGCGCCAGTTAGACTTGTCCGATGTCTCGCATCAGCGGCGGTGCTAGTCCCATTGGTCCTTTGCTGGGACCGATACTCGCCGTCGTCGTTGATTCGACGTTGAATCTTTCTCTCATCATCGTCCACTCTGTATCCTCGGGTACAACTCGGGGGGCTGGTCCGCTCCCAAGGCCGTTGACAGCGACATTGCGATCTCCTCGCCCTTCGACTAACTGATCTTCCTGGACGTTTCCATGGTCTTTCCTGTGATATCACTAATGGTGTTCAGAAGCTTTTGCTCGGCTTAGGTGTTCCGTACTCCGGTCATCGCCCCGGTTTCACTTGAGAACTCCATCGGACAAGTGCAGTGGGAAGTATCTGGACAGAACGCATACCGGTCTGCCGGCCAACAGCTACTTTCCTCCGTTTTTAGGGTACGTGGCACGGACTATCCCAATACTTTTGCTTAGGAACGATGGATTCTTGATTCAGGTGCATTGTGTCGCTTGCCCGCGGGGATCTTCGGCGTTGGGAAGCGTCACGTGTATCATACCAGCGGGGAGGGCTTGGTGGGAACGTCCAACGTGGATGGCAGCGGGCGCCGCGGTGAGATGACGTTCGGTTCCCGTACTAGACCGTCTTCCCCCGCGAACGACTACTGATTTCTGTTCCTTTTCAACGCGGCTAGGTGACGCCTGCTGAGCGCTTGACGCGGCGCCCGACCTGCTCTCAGCTTCATCACGGGCACCCACACCGCAACAATCTAAGGCCATACTTACGTCGATTCCCGCGATGCCATGGGCTCCGATGAATTGTACCAAACCCTCTTCGTATGTGGACTTGGTGTGTGCGACGAGCAGCTGGCCGGCCCCGATGCCCTCGGCGACCGCGGTAGGCATGCGGTCCGAGGCGGCCTTGTACTGGAAAACTGTCAGCGCTGTCAGCGTCGACGGCCAGTGAGTACAATATGTAAGCACTAACGGCAGCGAATGGTGCACCCGCCTAGTGTAAGCTATCGTGGGTTCGTGACTATTCGTAAACTCCCTTCTCAGTTTACTGATGCAGGCTATTCCTGTTATTGGCCCATGCGCCCTTCTTTGCTTTAGGCGCTCCAGTAACCTTGCATCACGACGTATTTACTCAGTCAAGGAAGACTTCTCCCCGGGATCAGACTTTCCTCTCGGCACCCAGACGACGGACACGAGGTTCTCCGTCAGCTAAGCTATTTTGTGGGTGAGCATCCAGAGAGGTACGTGCCAGAACTATGTGCACGACAATGGAAGCAGGGGTGTTAACTTGCAGTAGTTGTCAGGTTCTGCCACGCCGAGGTCCCGTCCATCCGCGGACTTGCGACGGAATGAAGGACTTTCGGCGGGCAAGTACAGACCTTAAACTCAATGTTCTGTTGAATGGGCTGCCTGATGCAAAATCTGGCAGGTGAATCGTGCGTGTGTCGACGAATCCGCGTCGGCTGCGAGTGAGAACTCGTTACGTGACGTCGACGTTCGAAGACACGGTTGCGCACGCAGTCGAGGATGAAGCTTTCTGCCGGCGGGCGGGCGCCCCTTAGATCCGCACCATCGCGGAAGACGAAGCGAGCGGGGTAGTCGTCGGGGGAGTCGGTCTCGGGATATAACATCCCCGGTGTAGTAATGCGATCCTCGACCCTCGCCCCCACTCGTCCTCGGTCCTCCGTTCACCTCCCCTGCTCCAGCCCACGTGCCCGTCTTGGGCGAGAGTGTGATCCTGGCAGACACCCTTCGCTGTCGTTTGTTGTATAGTTTGCCCACGAGCCGGTCCGCAAGATGACCTCGCCCGCACAGCCGGTGTGAGTACTGGCTAACGTTATGGATATCGTCTACTATCACTTGTCTTCAACTGATTGCCCCTCTCGTCTTGCACACCTCCAGCTATGGCCCCATTTTTGTCGGCTTGGTTTTCAACATTCTGTTGTATGGGATGATGGTTACACAGACGTACCTGTACTTCAACATATACAGTCGGTGAGTGGCTTTATGGTCCAACGAGTGTTTGGCCGGCATGTCCTGACGGAGGTGGGGCCCAGTGACCGTTTATGGATAAAGTTGCTTGTGAGTGATGATACATGTACTTCCTCACCTTTTTTGGTCGCTGTGGAAAGGCTGAGCCTGACGGGGTGGCGTACAGGTTGCCACGTTGTTTGTGTGCGATACTGTCAACACGGGATTTGACATCGCGTTTGTGTACGATCCGCTCGTAAACCGTTTCGGTGAGTGGTAGAGTTGAGCATCATGTTTAGGCGGTGTGCTCAGCAAAGCGTGTCCAGGAGACGTCGACGCAGTTACCAAGGCTACCTGGGGTAAGTCCGGATCGTCTTGCTGAGAGGTTGAGGGGTTTCTAACGGCCACGCGTTCGTAGTGTTTGCGACGGGTGTGTTTGCATATCTTGAGATGCTATGTTGTACCCGCTGAACTCAATTCTGCCTGATGTCATGTAGACCCTGCGATGACGGTGAGACCAGTGTTGCGGTCGTATCTCGTCGCGACCCCGTTGGCTGAACCGTTTCTGTAGTCAATCATCGCCGCGTTCACGCAGGTGTTCTTCGCATGGCGGGTGAAGGTCTTGACTGGGAACTACTTTGCAGTCGGCTCCATCGCGTTCTCCGCTTTTGCCCAATTGTGTGCGTCAAATTGTTTGCTCGATGACTGGTAATCAGACATGGGCTAATCGGACTCGCACCTCTTGCAGGCGGCGGGCTGGGTACATCCATCGCGGTCGGGATGATCCCAGAGTTCGCTCGGTTTATGCAGTTCAAAGTTATTGTCATCATCTGGCTCGCGTTCTCCGCCGTCGCCGACGTTCTGATCACCGCATCACTTGTCTGGCATTTGGTACGTCCAGCGAGAGGGGATTGCCTGGGATTGGCTGTTCTGATGTATTCGGCGCTGACGCGCCTCGTCCGATCCCCGCAGCGGAAAAACAAAACGGGGATGTCTTTTACGGACCACCTAATTGACAAAATTATTCGCAGTGAGTCCCTGGAACCATCTATACTGATTTGGAAGGATGTTGTTACTGACCTGCCGTTTGTGCCTTTCTTCTCTTCTCTTCTTTTCTCACCGACCGTAGTGACCGTTCAAACTGGGCTGGTGACGGCGGTCTGTGCTGTCATTGACCTTATACTTTTCTTGCTCGTTGTAAGTGCGCTCTTCTGGATGTCGGCATCGTTGCCTTTCCCGCTGACATGCCTGTTTCTGATGTCGTTTTTCCGCGGCCCTGTAGCCGACTGGATGGCATCTGCTCTTCAACTTGCCGTTGTCGAAGCTGTACACAAACTCGCTGTTATCAAGTTTAAACTCGCGACGCGGATGGAAGTATGATACTAGCGACATAGTCAGCGCCTCCCACCACCACCCGGAGCATCCTGGTAGCGGGCAGAGGGCTAGAAACGTCCAAGTGAACGTCCTCCGTAGCGAGACCGGAAGACGGGTGAGTCTTCTGTTCAATGTCCTTCTCTCCCCTCCCCCTACATAACTCTTCCTCTCTCTCTCGTTCGCCTGAGTGTTGTGTGCGTTGCATTCTTGGGTGCTGACGTGTGAACGACGCAGACGGTACCACAACAGATCTACATCGACGTCGAGTCGCACGAAATGGTCGACGTCGCGGACGTGAAGGGAAACCACTATTCGAGCCCGAGCACCTTCCTCCCGGACACAAAGTCGATGTCGAAGATCTCGGAGGAACCTATGTCTCACTCTGATTCGCGGGAGTCTGAGCTGAGCGTGTAAATTTGCCAAGTTGCATTATTGTACGTCTATCCTTGGATTGGTCTCTTTCTACACCGGGTAGATTCATGGCTGGACTGGATGGACTCTTGTCGGTGCCCTGGGTCACCAGATCGCTCGTTTTTCTTGAGACCTCGACCTGCTTACCAGTACATAGGTCACTAAAGTTATTGTATTTTTATTCTTTGTTCGTAATGATTGTAATCGTTGGCTGTTGTAGCCAGACCCTGCCTCACTGCTGGTCCGAGTGTCGATGTTGACTTCTGCAGCTTGTCGCGAACATTGGTGTCCGTCTCAGGCTGACCAGTTGTATGCACCGCCACCGCGGCCGTGGGCGGTTGGCAATTGGGAATGTGTCCTTCGATTTGCAATTCACAGAGCATTCGCCATGTTCGCCGACGCCGGGTGCCATGTCTCTGTGCCACTCCTTGTCTCGCTGGCACCGTAAGTGGTCCACTAAAGCCCCTTGACTACTTCTGACCAGACGCTTCAATGCTTCGACAGGTCGACAAGATGGTAGCCTTGTTCGCATTCACCCTCGTCCCGGCGATGTGTGTCGCACACGTCGCTGCAGCCTTGTACCCTGCACGCGCGGTGAATCCAGGTGACGACCCGAACAGGACACCGAGTCCCCCAATCCTGCAGCCGAACCATGTGGTTGAATGGCAAGCTCTCGAGGTTCAGACAGTAACTTGGTAGGTCTCGAGAACCGCATGGTTTCATTTGTGAACGGACACCGAGGTCCGAAATGAGACTTACGATGGTCCCTCACAGGGACACCACTGGCCTCGATGTGACTGGACTGAACGGGACGATCCTGCTGGGCTTTGTGCGCCCAGATACGACTAAATTCGTATACCAAGGTACGCGACCGTCCTAGGGGCCGCCAATAGAGCAGAGTAACTTACAGTGCTCACACACACGCCTATTTCCGCGCAGACCGGCCGATCGCTCAGAACTTCGCGTTGGCAGACGAGGCGGTCAACATCATCCTCCCAGATGTGCCTACAGGCAATCGCTACTTCCTTATTCGTGAGCCGTCCTGTCAGTGGAATCTCGGCCCTATCGCTCGCTCACAGTTAGTCTTCTCTCTTTGCAGTCCTCGGCGACATGAACAACACGAGCCCCCTGTTCGGCATCGCGGGTACGGACCAGAATAACCCTACGAACAGCCTCCCACCGTCGACCCTGCCACCCCAAACGATCACAACGCGTTCTGCGACTATTACACGCACGGATGTCGTCTCGACAGTCGATAGAGCTTCAAGCTCTGCCGTTGCCTCTACTAGCCTTACATCTGTGGCAGAGCCTTCTAGTTCTGGGACAGGGGTGCCCAACAGCGCGGCGCCGGCGGTCATAAGCACATCCGTCTATTCACTGGGGGCAGTCTTGGCGCTTCTATTTACCATATATTAAGTAGCTGCTCTCGTGTTCGTCATGAATCCAGTCCATTTGTCTCCTCTGTCGATGTGTGCCTCACATCCCTCGAAAATCAATGTCGCATCGCAAGGTCATTGCTCCAAACAGTAGCCCTCCATTCACATTCAATTCCTCTGAGCCTCTCTCAACCTCTCTGAACTCTCCAAGAAAGGCTTGATAGCGGTGTACCAGACTGGAGAAGCTGAAAAAAAAGTAATGTCGTACCACGCTATGCATTAAGAGGGAATCGAACCCCCGGCGGGTCGATGGCAACGACCCAGGTTACCACTACCCCATTAATGCTTACATCAACAGCATTTATAATTTGATATATTAACAATGGGGGCACGGTCGAGAGCAAAAGACGCAGGGGGGCAGCGCCAAACTTTGTCCTGGTCCGTGCGCCGTCCGTGCGACCTATATAAGCTGCCCCCCGACATGCTCGATTCCTTACCACTCTGGCCTTTTGGCTTAGATCAAGTGTAGTATCTGTTCTTAATAGTTTAACCACTATTATGGAGGCACCGCCTCCATTATTGGTTATCTAATTTTTGCAGCCCTTGTCCCTCGAGCTCTGCTTGCAACTCGGGGGCGCGATGACCTTGCCACTGCACTGCCGGCTTGTGTCGTCGGGGGATTTCCCACCTTTTTCTTTTTGGGGCACTTTTGGGACTGGTCACTCGACCAGGAGCTCAGTGTTCCAAATGGATCAAGGAAGTCCTTGTTTAGTTGTCGTTTTGCGTTTTGTTTTGTTGTTGGAGATTGTATGAGAAGGTATTGAGCTCAAGCATTCGCTTTCGGGCATGGATTGAATGACTGCAGTACTCTGTCGTATTGCTTGCACATCAATCTCCTTTGCAAGAGAGTGAGAATTTTGTTGTTCCATGTATGCAATATACACAATATGTATAACGACTACAGTACCGAAACAAGAATGCAATGATACCACCCAATACATAAACAGTTTACATGAGCTTGCCGTTTGTATAGCTACTGTTAACCGGAGAACCATGCCCACCGCTCTTCTTGAAGGCCTTCCGCGTCGCGAAAAGCATACTGTCAATGAGTGAGGCAACCGTAAGCACTCCTCCAACGATAGCACATGTCCTGTATTCGAAAGGTATCAGCACCAGCAGGACCAGGAGTCAACGAAGGGACTCACGAGGTGAGGAAGTGCGCAAACGACTGCCGCGTCTCAGTGTGACGGATCAGGAGGGGCGAGATCTCGTAGTTGAAGAATGCGCCAGGAATGCCACCGTTGCCGTGGGCGACGTAAAGACCGGCCGGGCTGTTCTCCACAGGGCCCTTGTCGAGGTCACGCTCGAAGTGCGTCGCACTGTACTGGTGGGTGCCAACCTAGGGCCGCGCCATCGGTTAGAACTTCCCGCGTTACTTCGCCGAGCAGCCCAACTGGGAACGCACCTTCTTTCCGTCGATCGTCTGGAACTGCGTCGAGACGACCTTCAAGAAGTACTGGAACATGTATTGCTGCTTGATGGTCTACAGCGCGCCATCAGTCATTCTGCTCGCATAACATAGCAGGTTCTGCGAAGCACGTACCCTGCCCTCGGTGCCATCAAGGGGGTTCGCGTCGATGCCGAGACGGCCTTTGAGCTCCTTGCCGAGCCTCGCGTTGCTCGGGTCGTACTCGTCGTCGTTCTCGAACGCGAAGTGGTGAATCACATGCGTGAAGTCGTGACGGTTGCCGTCCGTGCGGAGGTACGGGACGAGCTCATACAGGTTGTGTGCGCTCGTGCGGAACGAGCGGCCGGGCGAGAGGTGGATGTTCCCGACGACCTTGTTCACGCGTACGCGGCCGGCGATGTTGCAGCCTTCGTGCGCCTGTTCCTTCAGCTTGTCTGACCAGCCCTCCTTGACGCACTGCGAGCGGAGGGGAATGGCGGTTAGTGTACGCGCTTCCCTACATGCGCTGCCTGCCACACAGACATGCGCGGGCACGGGTAAAGGAACGGCGCAGGACACGCACCTGCTCGATCGAGTCTGGCCGGTTGAAGCTCCATCCCCTGTTCACGTACGCCTGCCGGACCTCGTCGCAAGTCTGACAGCAGCCGCTTTCCGGCTCGACACCGCCGTAGCAGGACCCGCAGAAGCCGTTCTGCCGCTGCTCATTGAGTTTGTCAAGGTCGTTCTGGAGATCGGCAATGGCAGCGTGTTCGACGGGCTTGCCGTGGTCGTCGAGGCGAGTCTTGAGGATGTTATGCGTGATGTCGGTCTGCGTCTCCCCAGAGATGTCCATAACGTCAAGACTGAGGACTGAGGGAAGGGAAGTCGTTAGCGCGTGTCATCGTGTCTCCGCCATCGTGGGTCAGGACAGCAGGACGTGGAGGGAAGGGTATGATGTGTCCTGAGCATACACCTCACTTGCTGGGAGGTCGGGCCACAGAGGAGGGGTAGAGGGAACGAGGCACTCACGGTAGCATGGAACACGGGGGAAGGTAATATTCATGTTCGCTGTCAGCTTCTCTCCCCTGCTCCTGTCGACGACGATAGACGTGTCGACATTGACGCGGCGGTAGTCGAAGAATTCGATAGTGGAAAAGGAGAGGATGATCGCCGCGGCGATAATTGTCACTTCACGTTGTGGCCATCCTGGGTTAGACTCGCGACGTCACGAAAAGTGAGGCCGAAATGTGGGTACTCACAGAGCGCTCCGGTGCGTGTCTTGACCTTGACGTCCTCCGTCGTCTGCGCGCACAGTCAGAACACGACTCCACACCTTGCATTGCTGGCAACGGCCTGACTGGGCCCCGCGCGAGGAGAGGGATGCTAACCTTTCCGAAGGCGTCGACGCCCTTGAGGGCGTTAAAGAAGCCCTTTGCCATGGTGCCCTGAAGTCAAAGAAACCGAATAAACTAGAAGAGAAGAAAACCGGGCGCAGAGGGCGGCCTGGCCTCCCTGTCGGCGAGGATGATGGTGGTGGTGAGGAGGAGAGTTGTTGTGAAGGCGGTGGATGCGGCGCGGGTGTCTGGTCTCCGGCCTCGGGAACGGGCCCGCGGGTGGCAATATGTGTAGGACGGGCGACTACAGATTGAGCTGACGTGTCATAGCCACATGATCGCGCTTCTCCTCTGCTCTCGGCCTCGCGCGCGTGCGCCGCTCGCCGACCATCCTCCAGAAATTACCCGTACATATCTTCCTACCTACTCTACCGATGGCTACATACATAAAGCGCGGAACACCGAGAACAGTCCGGGCGCGCGGTATCTGAATCGATGCTATGGTTGCGACGCAATCCGGTCCACCCCCTGCTTTACCTTGCCAAGCAGGTTCCGCACGCCATCTTTGATCCCTTCTGTCTGCAAGCTCACCCCCTCGCCGCTTGTCCTGTAAACCCCCGGCGAAGCCCCGCCGAGACTCACGTTCACACCCCCGAGGTTGAGGTTGAGCGAAGGCATGTTGTTTGCGGAGCCCGGTGGTGGCTCGTACACTGACGCGGGGAAATTTGAAGCGGCAGCGCGGACCATGTCCAAGAAGCTTCACGACATCAGTCCATGCACTTCGATCGATCTCGAGGAACAACGCTACCTCGAGGAGTTGTGAATGCAGGTTCCTCCGAGCAGGAGCCGCGTCCCAGCTGCGGCAGATGGTCCGCCGGTCGTTGCTTCCTGGTTCAACATCGCGACGACTCGTGCTTCGGTGTAGGTCGTTCCACCAATCATGAAGATGATGACATCCCCCGGACTACGGAGACGAGGTTAATATCGGAATTCGGAGGAGGTTAGGGTGATCGAAAACTTACCGCTGCAGACCCGCGTTGGGCCCCGAACCATCTAAGAATGGATGCGTGGTGTCTCGGAGTCGGCCTTTGAAGAGGTTCTCCAGGGTTTGAGCCAAATGTGGCGTGTGCTGCATGTACACGTTCTCGACGCCCTTCAGGCCCTTCAATGCAGACCGCCCCTTGGCGAAGAGCCCTTCAGCGGAGAAAAGGTCTTCTTGTCGTTGGTCCGAACCGGCAATGTTCAAGACGACATACACTAGCTGGCAAATGCTTTCAGTCTTATACGCAGTAAGTTTCGCGGATGTGGCTCGTACCCGCGCATCTTCTCGTGACACGCCGTTCTCCAGCATCAGGTTTATAAGCGAAGCAACGTTCTGCGCCTGCGTCTTCTGGTATCGCAACGCATAGAGCATCACCAGTCGAAGCTTGTTCCAAGGTTGGATCGCCGGGTTAGTGATCAACGCCTGCACGCTCTAGTACACCACACAATCTCATCAGCATATATTATCCTTTGTCTCGCCCTTAACATGACTCACCCTCAAGTCCGCCCCCGACCCAGTCGCGAGCCCCTGCTCGACCTCGCCGAGCTCAAGCAGCTTGTCGCGCTCGACGAGGCGGCTGAGCTCGCCGACGATCGCGACGTGCTTGCTCACGTTCCCCCCGAGCTTCCGGAACTCGGGGTACTCCTCCACGAAGCGCTTCATGTCCGTGATCGACTGGATCTGCGTCGGGTTGTGCGCGAGCGAGTGCGACTGGTACGACTGCACGTACGACTTGAGCGCCGTGCCGAGGTCCCCGAACGTCGCGAGGTGGTGCGCCTGGAAGAACGGGTCCGTCCCCGGCGTGAGCGTGACCTCCTGCATCATGCGTGTGTGTGTATGTGCTTTCTGTCAGAACTTCTATGGATGGGGAGAAGAAGAAGAGGGAGGGCGAACCTTGAGTTCCGGCCGGATGTCCGGGATCAGGGAGAGGTCGACACGGCCGTTCTGGATGCCGAGCAGCTCGTGCACCATCGCCTGGTACGTCCACTGCGACAAGATCGGTGTGACCGGGTCGCCCCGCCTGTCCAGGATCAGGAGCAGAGGCGGGACCTGGGTCAGACGGAAGTCGAACAGCTGCTGCTCGGACTGTATCCGGTGCTGCTCGTTCGTCCGTTAGCGTTAGTCGTCTATCTCGCCCGCTCGGGCACGGGAATTATTAAGGGGGCCGCACGCACCTGCACCTCGACCCCGAGCTTCTTCGCCATGGGGCTCGACTTCTCGTACCTGATCACGGGTTTCTTCTTGAGGCTGAGCAGCGCGGCGGTCACACCCTGAACCGCACGCTCGAGCGCGGCCGGATCCCATGTGTTCGGTGAGTTACCGTAGAGCGGGTGCGAGGAGGTGGGGGTGTGGTTGAGCGAGAAGAGGGAGGGCAAGATGGGGGCGAAGTCTGCAAAGTATTCCTTGAGGGTGCGCATAAGGCATGGGTCTTCGATGTAGACGAAACGCGCGGAAAACAAAGTTGGAAAGCGGTCGCGCGCATGGTCTGCGCTCACGCTTGTGGTGTTGACCGCAGGGATGGGGGAGGGACAGGGTGTGGGGGCAGGGTGGTACGATGGGGAGGGGACTAACCTGCACTTCGCGGACGACTTCGTACTCGTCCACGTCCGCGAGGCGTTCAATGGCAGTCTTGCTGAGGATGTTGCTGAAGTCTAGAGTCGCATACACCCGATCTAAGTTAAAACACGGCGGCACGAAGAGCGGAAGGAAGCCGCTCACTGACAGAGGTAGTATTCCCCGTACTTTGGCTCGCGCAGCTCGGCGGAGAGAGCCTCGAAGCTGTCCTCGCCAGGCTGAAGGAAGCAGACGCACTTCATGTGCGGCATGCGATCGCGCTTCTTGTTGTCGATCTTGTCCGTGAGGTAGACCTGGTGCGACAAGAGGATCGACTGCGTAGCGGACAGGGACACGATAGGTGTCTGCATTCGAGCAAAGGCACGTAAGAAACCCTTCTCGGACGATGCTCAAGGTGCGAACACTACGTACTGTGTGATTATCCAGCAAGAGGACCTTCATCGAAGCTGGCGTTGACACCATCCTCGTTATGTAGGTCTCTACAGCCTTTACGACGTCCATGGCGAGGCTTTGGCACCTGGCCTAGGAAACGAGACGATTAGTTGGCTCTGTTGGGTGAATTCGTCCTCTCCCGTCGACGCTACAGGCTTTATCTCCTAGAGTGCAAATAAGGTAGGTGGATGGGAAGAGAAGTTGGGAATGAACAAGTGCCGAACGCAGTAGCCTGAGGAAGACTCGGACGCGTTCCGGCGCGACTGTCACTGCGCTCCGGCACTTGCACTCACATGTAAAACGATGACGCTCCCCGTGAGCCCCTTCTCCCTTGATCATCACTGCCAGCTGCTGCTTCTCACCAACCTCTGTGCTCACGAGTCCTCATCTTCGCTTGACGGTACCTACTCGGCCTCCCGAACATAACGCGATGGCTCATATGGCTTTCCCAACACAAGAGTCTGAACCGCACGCGTTCGTGAAAGAAGAGCTCTCCCGCGCTCTGAACGAACAGTCGTTTGGGATTACGAGTTATGAGATTGTATCGTCTACACCATTAAAGGCGGCGGCGAGTGTAGTACTGTTGGAGGGCGACACTATTCTGGTGTCTTTGTCGAGCAGGGGTTTTCAGGTGCGCCCGCTTGATTTCTGTTCGACACATCCATACGAACACAACCTCCAGCTCCATAGCCTTAACGAATCTCCAACGGACCCCGACTTGGATGCAGAGCTTGTTTTTGAAACACTTGAGCAACTCCTCCAGTCCGTCAGCCTACAATACGACGCCGCGCGGAGAAGCGCATTCATTGCGAAGCTTGATGCCCTCGCTTCTCTGGAACCTGCATGATGTCCACAGGTTTGTCTTCCTGTTTTGCACGCCTTACGGCTATCCAGCCGCTAAGATGCCAACCAGCATCACGACCCACCTTTCAGAATTCTGCAGAAGGCAATATAATGCTACATTCGACCCCCTAAAGTCGATCACCTATCTGTACTCGCACAACACACATACACCTTCCTCGGCCCGCTCTACTGTCCGTCGAAGACCCTATCCCTGGAACTTGCCCGTTTCCTTCCTTCTCTTCAATGCGTTCTGGTATGACTCATCGGTGAACACGAACTTGGAGGATCCCGTCCTTGTTTTCTGTATGGTATCGTTGATCCACACCCGCTCCTCGTAGTTCCGGACGCAGTTCGCCCACCACCTGTCCATGCTGCTCACGAGTATGTCGCTACGGAGAATGTTGTTCCCGCTCTGCTCGGACAGCACGAACAACAGGAAGCCCGCGTTGTACCGTTCCAGGCCAAACTCGGACATACACTTCAGGATGCGGGATATGCGGAGGTTGTTGTGGGGCGCGCCTGCGTTTCGTTATCACTTTGGTTGGTGGAGGATGGGTGGAACGGTGACCGTGGGTACTCACGCGCGAGGTTGAAGTATCTATCTTGCCAGTTCTGAGCGCGACGGAGCTCCCCCGTTTCTTTCGAGACCAACTCCATCCCGTAGAAGCCGAGCATGAGCTCGTACGAACGCTCCATGCGTTCGATGATCTTTGGGTCTGCTTTCATCGCCGCGATCTCATGCTTTTGTAGGGGTTGTGCTTGGTAGTTCATGCCGTACTCTTGCAGAGGAAATCTGTGATAGTGGATGCTTGTCATTTTCGCGCTCGTAACGGAGGGACGCATACATACAGCCACTGGATATAGCCATGCTCGTACTCCAGCTTATCGTAGTCCGTCTTCCATCTGTTGGAACGTCCGCTCCAGCCTGTGCGTGATACAGACCGCGTATGTGTGTCTTACTGTTCGTGAAGCTCATCGATCAGGAGATTGTCCGGTCTGCAGCGTTCTATGTTGGAGTAGAACTGAAGATTTGACTTCATTGAGGGGTCGTCGTGTACATTGGGATATTTGTCCAAAAACTCGCGGACATCTCTAGGAAGGGACATAGCCATGGTATGTGTGGAGATCGGACAGACAGCACTGGAAGCAAGTGTCCAGGAAGGTCTCCTAGGGTTGAGCCGCCTCGAGAGAACGCGAAGCATAAAGCGGTACTTTCACCTCGTTAGTGGCGGAGTTTCAACCCATCCTTATCCTCAGTAACAGGAGCTTATCGGGCTTACTTAATAAGGGAATAAGTAAGGCGTGGTAAAGTCACGCTCGCACCAGCCACAGGCGCGACCGAACAACGCGTGTCAGGATCCACGCTCTTAGACCAGATCCATGCCTGGTGTTACGAGATCCATGCCGTCCTCATCCTCATCCTCCTCCCTCTCCGTCTCTGATGCACTCACCAACCTCTCCAAGGCTGCCACCGTAGCAGTACGTCGCCCTCTTTGTATTCCGCCCCGCTATTGTGGCTAATCCAGCCATGCTCTCCTAGATCAACGCTGTCCAAGGCGCGCAAGACCATGTTTATCTGGAGGTCGAGCGTGTTCGTGCGGAGAGAGACGACGCATTGAAGGCGTTGCATGATGCACAATTGGACGGAAAGGACCTGGAGGTTCGAGAGGAAGGATGGAAGGCTGCTGTGAGTCCCAGGCTACGCTACTCATCGTCTCATGCTCATCACCTATACATGTTGCGCAGTTGGAGAAGTCAGACCTGACAGTAAGACTCCCCATGATGTTCGCGTGCTGACAGTTTATAATGTCCTACAATCAGATAAAGCACCAAGCCGAGACAATCACCCAACTCCGCTCCGAAGTCCAGACATGGAAGACCCAACTCACCCGTCTCGAGGAGTCCTCGCGACAAGAAGTCGAAGGTTGGAAAGAACAATACCGCCGAGCAGAGAACGAGCGGACTAGACTCTCCGCCCGCATCGAGGAGCTCATCGCCGGGCAACTAGCGGTACGTCCCCCTCCTCGTCCCTTCCCAACCACCCTTCCCAACGCCCCCTCCCGCCTTTCCTTCCAGTGGAACGCAGCTGCGCACGCCTACGCCGCCCCATACACCTCACGTATCGGCTATGCCGAGTTCTCAGATCCCTCCACATCTTCCTCCGGAATCGCCACCAGACGCGCTTCGACCTCCCACTCCCGTCGTGCACCCGGCACGCCTCGCGCTAACGGCCAGGCACCCGCACCCGCGGACGACGATGACGTCCCACTGACCTCCGCGCGCAAGTCTAAACCGCACACTGTGCGAAACACGACGCAAGCTGAAGCTCGATCCCGCCCCGCCGCATCGCCGGGCCGCGCGTCTGTTGCGCGACGGAAGGACAACGCCACTGCCGCAGACGTTCCTCAAGCAAGTGGGAGCCGCGCGACACCCCGCACACCCGCGGGAGCGCGGTCTGCACCCGCGCAGACGAGCATGCCGCCGCGGTCGCAGCTGATCCGCCGGGTGACGGCGGTCGTGGACAGGGACGTGAAGGAGGAAGAATCAGAAGGGGAAGGGCTGGACGATTTGGACTCTGCGGCATCGGGATCGATGTACGACCCAGACGAGCAGCCGCCGGTGGCTGCTGGCAGCAGGAGACGGAGGGGGTCGAACGCGTCTGGGAGGTCCAAGCGAACGAGGCGGGAGTTCGACGAGGAAGAGGACGAGGGGGATCAGAGCGTGTATGACGAGGACGAAGTGCCCAGCATCGAGCGGGAAGGTGACGCGGAAGACGACGAGCTGCTGCTCGGCTCCAAGGTGAGCCTCTCCTCATTTCCCCGCCGCTCCAGCCTGTTTCGGCTTGTCTGTGTGTTATAACAGAGTGTGCTTGCTGATGGACTCTCCTGCTTCACATCGCAGCAGACACAGCAAACGCGGAAGCCTCCGCGGACACCATCGCAGGGACAGTCTGGGGGAACGAGACCCCCGCGAACGAGCGGCGGCGCAAAACAGCTCGGTTCTACGAAGAAGCGAAAGCTGGTGGATGGCGATGTCGGTGTGGCTGGTGGAAGACCTGGGTCGGTGAAGGCGGCGAAGTCGCGGTGAGGTCGATTCTGTAGGTTGTCTGCATGGGCAGTATCGAGTATGAGTGTATGTTTCGATTGCCCGCGCCGGGCTAACTTGAACTTATTGCGTTTTCCTTAAGGTCAATTCTTGGAGTTCGAGTGAGGCGCATTAATGGGGTAGTGGTAACCTGGGTCGTTGCCATCGACCCGCCGGGGGTTCGATTCCCTCTTAATGCATACCTGATGTATCTATGTTCATTTTCATCATTTCTTCAAACATTGCGGTACCGTGCAGAGATGGGACTTGTTTGTGAAATATTACTCGTGACCGTCCACATCAGGCTCAGCGGGCTTCATAAAGGAGGTAGGCAAATTCATGAATAGACCTGACCATCACTAGCCCAGTGCTTTGCTAGATTTTCCGACCCTCGATTGTGAGTTGAAATGCGTTGTTGAGCGCAGGATGAGACATGATCGGCGCTCAACTAGTACTACTAGTAATAGTATGCACTACGTGCACACCTGTCATGAGTGCACGGTTAATGTAAGTACATCTCTCTCTTCTTGGGGACGTGGAGAAATGTGTCGGACTTCGAAGTTCATCAGCACAGGCCATTCATTTTCGGTACATTCTCGTAAAGCTGTCAACCAACTTGAAGTTGGTCATCGACACTGACAAGGGTCTAACTAGTACGTTTGCATATCTCCGATATTGCCCCATGTTCGAAGAATCTGGTACTTATATATATAGCTACTAGGCGATCGTCTTGCGCCCGCACACTGCCTCTCCGAAAACCACTGCATCGCTTAGGTGAATCAGGCTCGAGCTCAATGTTTCTGCTCTTCAATATCATTGCACTTTGACCTGTCGTGCATGGTCGCAGGTATCGCGCACTGGCAGTCGCTTCCATCTCCTCCGATCGGTTCGTATCACAGATGGACAGCAGCTGGACGCGTTTGCGACATGCTCTGTGCGCATCCGACCCCGCAGTCCTTGATCCACTCGGTGACGATGGCGCCGAAGGCTAAGCAATCCAACCCTCGCATCGTCGACTCCGCCTTCCTTGCCACGTTTCCACCAAACACTCCTCGAAATTTACAGCCTTGGGACATCAAGCAGGCTGGCATCCTATCAGCTACCAACCGGGTTACGCTCTTCTTCCACATGGTCATCTTCGCTCGATTGTGGTACTCTTCGATTGAAGGAGTTGCACCTCTGTTCCGTCCAGCTTGGGTCTCATGCAGAGCTCATCCGTCTGCCTGTCGCATTCGCACGATTGGGAAACCTGAGGTGTAACAACGTACAACTCGGTCGAGTCCGAGTCGGTATCACTGGACTCGACTCGCTAAGGGTCTCGGCTCGTCGTCGGCTCGTGAAGCTCTCGACTTTGACGGTGAGTGTGGCTCAGCCATATATATGTATCTAGTTTAATTACTTTCCACATCGCATGCTGCTGCTGATTCAAACTGACAATATGAGTAGGTGTGGCATCTGGGGCCGACGGCCATCTCCCCTGTTGTTGGAGGTAGCGCAAGATGACTTGCAGGACTTTTACTTTCATGCCTTTCGCGTCAAGAGCACTGGCAACTGGGACGCTAGTGAGTGCATTGCAGTTACAGCCTGCTGAACCTTAGCACCCTTGTCGCTGCTCAACCCGACGAACCCGACGTTGTCTCAGTTGTCGTAGATCACTCTCCACTGGAGAAACAAGCGAGGTGGGGGCCTGGATGAATATCTACTAGCAGGAGTTTTCAGGAGCGCGTCAAGCCTCACGTTAGATCATTTACGCTTGGCCCATTGGCTGCCAGTTGTATCTTGATCAATCTGCTCAAACTCCAGGCAAGAGCGGGGGACAGCTCACGCTCGCTTTGGGACTCGCCCTCGAATCGAAGAAGAAGCAGTGCCTGGGTCTGGAACAGGTGTTTGCCGACCTGCGCTTGAAACAGTACGTTGTCTCTCTGCATCTTCCCTCCCAATGCGAGTGGACTCGAAGCGAGGCGATCCTTAGGAGACGTGTGGAGGAAAACATTTCTGGGTTGCACGGGAGAGGGTTACTTACGATTGTGGTGATCTGACCGTCTCGCACTTCCATCCCCGGTCTCACTAATTAGCTTCTAGGTACGACTCCCTGCATGAATGCGGGGCATGAGGAGGCCGTCATCGCCCTCACTACTTCCCCGGATGCGAAGTGAATCGCTAGTGGATCCAAAGAGTGGTAACATCATCCTGTGGGACGCGAACATCCTGGGTCGATCGCGGACGAGTGGCGGGGATGTGCCGATTCCTCCCAATCGTTGTTGTTCCCTCCGGACAGCCATCGCCTCGCCTTCCCCATCCACCTGCGTATGGCCATGGGACGCGAAGACCTACGCACTGCTCCATACCATCGCGGATGATCCCCCCATCTACCGCCAATTTGAACCCCGATCTTCCCTTCGGGAGCGAGATCGTTGGAAATCCACCGTCATCTCTTGAAGCTCCTCTTGTCGACTGCTTTCTCGACGGCCACTGGCTCGTGGCCGTATCGTTTCCCCGGGCGTCGCTGGACGACCGGGGCGTGATCGCTTCACGAACATCGCAGTATACACCACCGTCTCATATTTGGGACATCACTACGGGCACTCAACGCGCCACGATCGGATGGACGGTGAACGTGAACGAGGCCTACGATGGTCCTGCTCGGCCACGTACCGATCAAATGCATCACGATGTTCGGTTGCGCGAACGTCGTCGGTGGCTGTTTCTCGCCGAACGGACAGTACGTCGCTGTCTGCAGCGAGAACGAGGTCGACGGTCTGGTGCACGTAGGGATGGTGTCCTGTTGGGAAGTTTAAATTTCAGGTACAAATGCTATCAGAAAGGCACAACGATCCAAACCGAACAAGTCGACGTCGTGTTCTTCTTCGGAGATGGGAGAGCCGTATATGTGGGAATACCAACAAACAAAATTCACATCTACCCTCTCTCCCTCCCCTTGCGCAAACCAAATACGACTCACGACGACGACGACACCGCACGCAGGCAAAAGTGCGACTAAGATCGATGATATCAAGAACGAGGCTATAGTACAATTGCCAATCATGCAAGAGATGCGCCGGTACCCAAGACATGTCGAGGAGAAGACGAGATGACCCATGAGGTGAGACGGTATGGGAGGAAGGGCTGGGGCGGATATAGGGCACTAGTATCGTAGATGGCGGGGTGGCGCGGGGTGCGCCAGAGGAGGGCGAGGACAGTGGTGGGGGGATGCAACGAGGTCTTTTGTATGGATATGCCATAAGAGCGAGCTAAATCGTGTTCCAGAGTAATCGACGGGTCACGTCCAGGCGAGGAGCGTCGATGAGTGGAGTAATTCGTGTATGCGTGTCTGAGAGAAGTTATGGAAGGACCAAGAAGTGCGCGGAACTATGCACGGACCAGACGTAACGTTCCTCGCAGGGGATGGGGGTCTGCAACAACTATGTATGGACGAGACGAGACCTGGCTCGAAAACTATGAGACGTGCTGGGCGAAAGCTAGACAGCATTGCGAGAGTCGTAAATCGTGAGTCGTGAAGTCGTAGGTTACACCATTTCAGGGCCTGTCGGGACAGGGCGGCGCTCGGCATTCTTCGCCCGTTCGCCAAGCTCGAGGGCCCGCTTGTTACTGGAGAAAGGGCGACGTGTGAGTAACGCTACTATCGGGGATGACAAGAGGCGGTAGCAGGACGTACGGCTTGTTGAGGATGGACTCTCCGCCGGTGTAGATGAAGAAATCATAGATGAAGGTGCCGACTATTACGGAAATACAGTTAGCCATCAGGGGCGACGTGACAGGAGTGGAGATCGATGACGTACCGAGCGCACCCACAATGGGAGCAATGACTGGACACCACAACCAGTAATGGTTCCTGAACGTAAACACTGACAAAAAAATTTCAACAATCATAGTTCAGTGTACTTTCCTCGACGCGACTCACCTGGGGCACCGTAGCCGACCATGGCGGTCAAGAGTCTAGGACCCAGGTCACGAGCAGGGTTAATGGCGTAACCTGTGGATATCGTTTATCAGGAGCCGTTCGAGCGGTTCCCGAAAGACGAAGCCGTACCAGTCTGCATTCCCAACGAAGCACCAATGCCGAGGATCATGATAAAGAGGACGAGGGGGGCGAGACCGGGTGGAGGAGGCCCGTTTCTCGCATCGCCCATAGCACAGACGACGATGAGCAGCACGGCGGTGCCGATAAACTGAAATTTGTATTAGAGGATTTCGCATGGACATGTGCGTGGAGCAACCCACCTCATCGAACCATGCCGACACCGGAGTCATATACGGCAGCTAGAAACACACCGCTCAGATAATTCCGCCACAGCCGGAGTAACACGTCATCGAGCGTACCGCGTATGTCGAGAACAGGCCAGCGGTCCCAGGAACGGTGCGGATGTGGCGACCACCCTCGACGAGATCGATGGCATGGATGTAGTTCGCATAGATGATCCCGGCGCCGCACAGTCCGCCCATGACCTGGGCGAAAATGTACGAGGGGACCTTGCGCCAAGGGAAGTCCCGGAACGTCGCCATTGCGATCGTTACCGCGGGGTTAATGTGGCCTCCGGAGATGCCTCCAGAGACCCACACGCCCAAAGCGGTGCCGACGGCCCATCCGAAGTTGAGGGACAGGTAATCCTATAAACGCGCGATGGAATTGAGCGTTAGCTAAGTCCGAGAGCGCAATCGAGACAATTGAAATAGAGTTTTGTAGAAGGGGGGATCGTGGGGAAAGATTGGGGAAAGAAGCGAGCGCAAATGCGGGGCAGGTACTCACGCCGTACACCGCTGACGCGACCTTTGCGTTCTTGGAGAGCTGCGTCTGGCAGTCGACCCCAGCCCCGAAAATGATGAGGATCATGACGCCGAAGAACTCGGCGGCGGGCTCCCGGATGTACTCGCTGGGAAGGATGACGCGCTGGTGAGTCCACACTGTGACAGTAATAGCATGGGAAGGATCTGGGCTGACCGAATCCTGGACCAAGCATTCGGGTATTTTGTGTAGTGGGCGAGGAGCTCATCGTCGGAGAGGTCATTGACGGCATGGCTGATCTGGGAAGGACTGTCGACGTCCTCGATGTAGGCGTCGTCCTTAGCGTCGGGGGAAGGGGGAGAACGCTTGTTGATAGACTGCCTCGACATCGTGCTGCTCGAGGAAGGGGGAACACGGAAGGCCGGGACTTGAGGAGAGCAGGGATAGAGAGCGACGGATTAAATACGTGGACCGGGGAGACGGATGGTGGGGAAAGAGATGTACATATAAAGCGACGGCGAAATGGCAGAACTGTATATTCAAACCGGGAGTAGAAACACGAGCTGGATCAGGGCCTAACCGGCGGAAAAGGGTCAGCCGGTGATACAGATAAGGAACGGCCAAGAAAGTTGGTGCTCGGTCGGAGGAGGAGTCGGAACGGTACCCCATGATGACACAACCAGAAGGTGCTGGCGGTCCGGCTCGAAAGAAGAGCCAAATTCGGAGGTGGGGGGTCCTGAGAAGGGTCCACATGGGCTCGTCTGGGGCGCCATGGGCAGTCTGGAGGCGGCAGTCTCAGGCTGGCGGCAACGGTTTGGTCACAGTGGTCGGTGTGCAAGCGTGAATGAGGGCATCCTCTTCCGGTCCCCTTCTCGGCACTGGGCGCTTCACATGATCCACTGGCCTCGGCGAAGGCGATCCTGAGCGTGGTCACTGGCTTGCGATCTGCCTTCTCCTGCCTGTTTGCCTCCTTCGCGTCTGTGCACATTCTCAGAACACGTTCTATCAGGCTGTCTCATTACCCCATCGACACTGCACTTTCCTGCTGACTCCGGCCCCATCCGTCACATTTGCCTCCGCGAACGTAATGCCCCCAGCTTGCCACTTCCTCACCTCGCAACGGCCTTGCACCAGCTGAAACTTGAATTCTCACTTCGCTTTCTAACCCGCTCGCTTTTCCTGCCGCCCCTGGAACTTTTTGTTGACATTCCAGCCGTCATTCGAGCGTACAGGTCGTCAAATACTACCTCCCATGTGTCTCCCTCGGGCGTTGGATTCCGCATCACCTGTCGCTGGGTCCCCAGTTATGTCAGGAACAGGAACCTGCCCTTGCATATTACTCTCCTTTGACTCACTATGTAAGTAACCTATCATGCCCCACTCATTCGCTCTATCCAATTCTTGCCATACTGTCCAGGTAGTACTTGAACCTGGACCGGTCCCTTAAAAGTTTCGTCCCAATCATACCGTTTTCGCACGGAAATTTGACAGGGCTCGAAGACATCTTCTGTCACGCTGCCTTTCCGGCGCTGATACGACGCTTCCCTTGACCAATCCGCTGGTCATGGGGACACCGCAGTCTTCCAAGGTATACTCTCTTGTTCCGATGCGGGCGGCCGACTATCCGTACGACATCATGCCGGTAGCATCTCAGCTCAAGGGGCAAAGGTACGTCTTTTCTCGTACATATCTTCGTTGAATGTTTGCTTCTGACACCAGTCATCATAAGCTCCTTGGTCAGGGACGCTCTTTCCCCAATCGCCTGATCAATCATCCTGGTCAGCGCCAACGTACCCAGTACATACTGTGACGCGGTACTTAACTTTGGAAGATGCAGCGACGTTACTTCAACATTTGACAGCTCGTTATGTAAGTAGACTTCAAAAAAAGGTCATCACGGCGCGATCGAGATGCAATTGTATGTCGACCGGGGTTAACGGGGTTGCCACGCATACACAAAGTCTGGGATACGGCGGACGTATGTATGTACAGTCTGTAGTCGTTTCTTCTGGGGCGGCATTGAAGCCTTGGAGGAAGAGGTGAATAGCCGACCGGCTGAAAATCGAATGCGTGGTCCATCCCACCCCTGTACCAGTAACTGCATGCGAGTTGCCATACCTTCCCACCTATTCCCATCGGCATCTTCGACCTCACTGTTCAGATGGAGATAGAATCACTACAAGCTTCGATCACAAGCCACCACGGTTTGGGGTGAAATTTGAGCTGGTACCTCGGGAGTCGGCCTTTCCTTAACCTTTCGCGTTGGTACGTCATCTCTCAGTCGGCCACTGCTGTTGTCGTACGAAGAATACAGTGGTCCCTAAATGCGTTTTCGAGCCTTCCCGGCTAACTTTTGAAGGACATCTTAACCCTAAATAATAAGCTTACCTGGTTGGCAAGTGCCGTAATGGGCGCCTGAGTGCAGCAGGCGCCTGGCGCAGCTGGAGTGGCGGTGGCCTGTTTCTCTCGGGCTCCCACTGTATACTATATAGCTCATCCTCATCTACCGTCCGCCTACCCATTCCAATCACATTCGAATGTCTATGCTAGACAAGTTCCGCCAGGGTGCGCAGAAGGCCGGGATCCAAGCGACCGCGTTCCTCAAGGAGGGCTCGAGCAAGCTCGCGAACGAGTCCCAGCACTTCGTCCAGGGCTTTACCCTCCCAGGCGAGGCTGAGAAAGCCTCAAAGGCACTGGAGAGCTTCCTCGGTACGTTATTATTCAGGGTGCATTCTCCCGTCCCCAACAAGTAATAAGGTTGTCGTACAGCCGACCCCGAACATCCAGAGTCCGCCCTCAACTCCATCCCCAAAGCCGTCCTCCAACGCGCTCGCGGTACGTACGCCCCACCCTCTTCTCGTTCCCCCTTTCCTCCCTCCTCCAACATCCCCACTCGTGTTCGCAACGTGCCACTTACTCAACCACCGCCCCCCACCGTCTTCACCCCCGCTCTCCGTCCTCCCACTCCACCACCTTCCCCGTCAAACAAACAAACAACGTGCCGCAGGCCTCGCCATCTTCTCCGTCCTCAAAGCCGGCTTCGTCTTCTCCGGCAAGGCCGGCTCAGGGATCGTCATCGCGCGCCTGCCCGACGGCTCCTGGTCGGCACCCTCGTGCATCGCAACGGGCGGCGTCGGCTGGGGGCTCCAGATCGGCGCGGACATCACCGACTTCGTCATCGTGCTCAACAGTGAGGAGGCCGTGCGTGCGTTCGCGCTCGGCGGGAACGTCACCATCGGCGGGAACGTCTCCGCCACGGCGGGCCCCATCGGGACGGGGGGCGCGGTGCAGGCGACGCTAGCGCACCCCGCACCGATGTTCTCGTACTCCAAGTCGAAAGGTGCGCACCGACCGATGGTTGTGGTTATTTGTGTTCTTGTTTCGTGCGCTGTTACGCCGCGTTCCATGCGATGCACTGCTTCTACGAGCTCCACTACTGTGCTGTTGCTACGGGATTGGCGCGCATGTGTTCGCGATGCCGAGCGCGGCGAAGGCGGCGAATCGAGTACGGAGGACACGAAACACGAGGACTGACGTCAATGACCGCGTTCGCGCAGGACTCTTCGCCGGGCTGTCTCTGGAAGGCACGGTGCTCATCGAACGCAAGGACGCGAACAAGGACTTCTACGGCTCGGCAGTCCCCGCCCGCGACATCCTGAGCGGACGTGTTCCCCCACCGGAGGTCGCATCACGGCTGTACGAGGTCATCGAAGCTGCCGAGGGCATCGATGAGAGCGGGCTTCCGGAGAACGCGTACGTGCCCACGGCATCTGGCGACCATATGGACATCCGACACGGAGGGACGGTCTTCGATGCCGAGGGCCACTGAGGTGCTGAGGGATCTGATTGGTGGAGGCGGAGGTTTATGTCACATACGATTGCGAAATGTTTCTGACTATGCTGTGGATGGGAGGCTGGGAGGGAGAGGTGCATGACGGCGATACCGGTACCCTGCATGATTTCAACGATTCAATGTAATGATATGCCCCTACTTTGCTCCTACCGTTATATCTTTTTCGTCTTCCTTCCTGTTCGCACTGCGTACAGGTATAGTTCTGCTCTTGTATGACCTTGGGCTTCTCACCACCTGACAGCCCAGGCAGCCGTGATTCCCTCGTCAAGTCCCTCGTAATGTCCCGTCTCACCGCGCCGCATGTAACCTCGAGCATATTGATCCCTCGGACTTGTGCGTTGCGGGCATGCGCCCGCTGTAGGGACGGGGGAGTTCTGACGAATGGCGGGGTAACCGCTGTGCGTACTCCTGACCGCAGCAAGAGGCTGGACCCCGGGACGCACTCATACTCAATGGGCGGCAGGTTTATAGCCTCCCGCTCCCTTGCCTTCGATGGCCGGGGGCGGCCGGGCAACCGCAACCCACACCTCCCGCGCCCGGCCCTCCCATTTCATCACAGTAACCCTCCATCCACCCCCTCTTTACGTTACAGCGTGCCTCCGGAACTGTCTTGACGCTAGTACTCTCCCCTTGCAACCCCCCTAGTAGTATGCACGGGCCTTCGGGTCCCTGGTACAGTCAACCCTTTCCTTTTTCTATGTGGTTATATCACCTAATGCCTAGTACCGTGCGGCACGGCCTCGCAGGGAAATATAAACGGGATTAAGAAATAAACGAAAGCAAGAAAGTCCTAGCTTTGTGCCTTGTATGACCCGGGAACCCGGACCGGATATTAACCACTGCCGACGGACCAGTGGGCACTCGGAAGCAAGGTTTTTGCCCCGTCACGTCACCCTGCTTTCAAGAAAATTTGCCCCCCCCCCATATGTACATAATTGACAACGCATGAGTCAAAGAATCCGAATGTTAGGAAACCGTGCTAGCAAAAAGCGCAAAAATTATCTAGTGCATACTAGTACGAATACAGTGTGAAGCAAAATACCCTGTCCGTGTGGCGGAATACATACGAGAGCGTCCATGTATCATCCAGCAAGACTGCGGTCTAGAAAGAGAGATTGGAATATAGGTCAGGCGATGGGGAGCAGAGACACGGAGCCGCCCAATAGGTTCCGTGCAGATCCCGCCACTAGCCAGAGTGAGTCGGTGATCCATCATCCGCCACGCCCACCCAACCCTGACCTACTGCGATTTCCAAGCGCATCCCCAACTTATCCCCTGGTTGGATCTGCGAAACGCCTCCACCGCCTCCTCCCTTCCCCGTGCCCCGATCCCCGCGGGCCCACGAGCACCATGATGCCCCCATCGATGTCAGTTCTGCGGGGCCCCGCGCGGGACTCGGGCCAGGTCCATGAAAACCCCACATGTATCACTCTTCCCTCCCCGTCCCCAGCGGCGTCGGTCTCCCACGTCGCAGGGTTACTAGTCTCGGCTCCGGTACGCACCTGAGATTAGTACCGCGCGTCCCACGGATTGGAGTACGCGGGCGGCTGGTACCCGCTCTGTGGCTGGTTATATCCACCCTGAGGCTGATACCCAGCGGGCTGCGCTGCTGCGGGCGGCTGCTGGTTGTAGCTGTACCCGCCCTGGCCGCCGACGGCGTGCATGTTGTACGCCTCGGGCGCGGGCTCGTGCAGCGGCTGGTACGTCTGGCCGGCCTGGAAGAACGGCATGCCCACGCCCACTTTGCCGGCGGCACCACGGCGGCGGCGGCGGCACGCGGCGCAGCATAGGAGGAGGCCGCCGAGGAAGAGGAGCCCGGCGCCGATGGCGAGGCCGATGACGAGCGGGAGGTGCGCGCGGATGCGCTCGCCGAACGAGGTGTCGGAGGGCGACCAGGGCGAGTTGCCGCGGACACGGAGGAAGTCGGAGTGTGCCTCGGCGGTGTTGTTCGTGGTGGCGAGGAGCTGGACGTAGGGGTCTGCGGTAGTGCTTGTGGAGCCTTCGACGAAATCGCCAAAGTTGATGGATGTATATGTGTTGCGAACTGCATATCGGGGAGGGCCAGGTTCCGCGCGTGAGCAATTACAGATGACGGGGGAGCGGGAAGAGGGACATACGGAAGGCCATGCCGAAGATCGCGTCGTACGTGGCGTCGTTCTGGGAGGCCATGGGTTGGAACTGGTCACGGATAGAGTCAATGATGGCGTCATAGGGACAAAGAGATATGATCCCGAAACATACCGCGCCAAAACAGACGTGGTTACCATTGGAGTCCGTCAGGTTGAGATCAATGTTGGTGTCCAGCGGGTGGATGGGGAAGCTGCTGCCGCCGAATTTGAAGGTGACATTGACCTCCTTGTCGCACGGAAGCTGCCAGACGTTACCGCTGAGTTCAGAACGGCTTACGAGCTCTGCGCCGGGAATGTCCTTGTAGAAGGCCGCCGCTACTGAACTACATTGGCTTGTCAACATCACATTCTGCACACAGGAGCTAGAGTCACGTACGACGGAACTTGCGGCAAGGAGTAACCCGTATCAAGGACGACCTATGGGATGGTCAAGATGAGATTTGCAGGCAGAATACGGCGGTAAGAGACAAATAGCTCACTGTCAGCTGCTTCTTGTTAGAAGTCGAGCTCACAGCAGTCACCACATTGAACTCGTCGATGACGTTGTTGTTCGAAGGGCCAATAATTCCATCCGCATCGAGCAGAATCTGCCAGTGCTGGTTTACAGAGTTCGAGCTGGCCAACACAGACACCGCAAGTTTGGGTTGTGAAGCGATTTGCTCGTAGCCAGGGAGGATCTCCCCGACAGTCAAGTCACCAGTAGGTGGATCCGCGGGGTCATTGGTTCGTCCTAATAGCACAGTGATGTAGTTGGGAGTCGACGTATTCTGCCTGAATATCCTGTCGAGTACAGCATCTCCGGCCGAAGTACCAATCGCGTCGGATACTTGGGAACCGTAGTTCGGCCCGAGGCCGATGAGGCCACTACCGGCTGCATTGTCGCTTGACGCTGCAACACTGACTGTCCGCGCATGGAGCTTGGTCGAGGGCACAAGATGAGAGGATGGGATGCATGCGTACTGTAAGCCTGATTGGATACTGTGTACCCTGCGAAGTCCAACGACGCCATGAGGACGGAACCTGGGACGTGATTGTCAATTGTGAACACATCTGGACGCAACGCGGTCGCATACCTTCCACTCCCCCGACAGCATAAGTCACCTTGGCGGCCTTGCCGGTGTTTTGAGCATTCGGTACGTTGCCTACTACCCACAAGTCCGAGCTATATGCGCACACAGGGGGATATTGATCGCAGTGCTGATTCTCCAGGGTAGGAACACATACCTTCCAGTGTCTATCTGGACGCTGAACGTATTGCCTCCGAGCTTGATGTCTGTAACGTACTCAACGTCTCCAACGTCGGACACGGACGAGCCCCCGACAATGCTTGCTCTCCGCACAAGACCCGCACCCGAGGATGCGAAACGAGGCCGAGGTCTCCCGCGAATGTTTAACCGTGCAGCGCCAACCAAGTCAGAAGCCAAGCCGAGCAGCAGGGGTATCGCAAGAGACGACGGCTTCATGGTAGTTGTGCGGAGAGATGTGCAGAGGGAACCCCCGTGTCTATGGCTTGCGCACGCAAGAGGCGTTGCCCTGTGGCGGTGGGCATGGCCGTACAGGCGGCTGTCACCGGTCAAAATGGCCGTGCTCGACCCTCGCTTCGAATGTTGGACTTGACGTTCTTTTGTTTTTGACAAAGTTGCTGGCACGGGGACAAGATCTCTTGTAAGAATGCCATCTCCGTCTTGTGGCTACAGTCGAGCCTCGCACTGGCACTGGCAGTCAAGTGAAATTGAGGCTTGGAAGTCGTTCGATCGAGTGACAAGAAAAGCCCAGAGCGGGATGCTACGCCGCGAAGTGCACCGCCCGGTGCGCTCTACGCGAGCCCAGTCTTCCCGTCTTACAACCAACTCATCTGCAACCACCATCTCCCCCACCTCACTGTCCCCCACCGCCCCTTTGCCTCGGTCATTCCATTCGTTACAGCTCTGGCTCTCTAGACCGCATGTTGTCGTTCCTTCCTGTCCTTTCCCTTCTCCTCCAGCTCGATGCATTCGTCCACGCCCTCACCTTTGACGTACATGTGCGCCAACGTGCCAACACTCTGACTGCCCGCGATACTTCGCATGTCACGCCTGTCGCGAACACCCACAACTCGGAGTACGTCGCCAATGTCACCCTCGGTGGGCGCACCATCCCTGTTCTGTTGGATACTGGGAGGTATACACGTTCAACCTGTTGCTCCCGTTGCTCGAAAGATGTTGAATTGGGCCTAGCTCTGACCTTTGGGTAACCGGCTCGGTATCGAACGCCGAGGACCTTGGAAAATCCGTTTCACTAAGCTATGCGGTGGGGAAAGCCGCAGGTGAGCCCCTACGAGACTGGACTTATCCGCAGACGTTTGACACTCATCTCCTCTAGGCGACATCTACACTGCAGACCTGCAGTTCGCTAACTATACCGTCACCGATCAGGCATTCTGTAAGTCCTTTGTGTTCGTTTTCCTCCGTCCCTCCGTCGAGCGGCTTCGTTCGCCTGAATTTCTGTCTTTCCCCTCCCCTCGTCTTTCGCCTTGCTCTCGGGCACCGTTCATGCCCCATGGAGGGTGGTCGTCATGTCTATGCCAAGCGTTGCTATTCCTTTTGTATCGTGCGAATGCTCTTGTGATTGAAGGCATCTACTGGATATCCATATTTGCGTTCCACCCGATCCGCGAACAGTACGATATGGATGCAGACAGTGCCATCCAGTCGTATTGAGTGATGCAATATACCAATTTTTGGTGTGCGAACCGTCAGACGCCTGCTCTGAAATGGAAATGTTCTGTTCATATGCAGCGTTTCTGTCTCGGGAATTGTTGGATTCAGCTGCTAATCGTTCCCTTATAGTGCTGGTGCAGGATACCTCCTCGTTTTCCGTTGACATCAAGTCACAAGGGTACGAGGGCCTCATCGGTCTTGGTCCCAACACTGGATCCGTCATCCGCGACAAGGTCGACGATGCAAGCGGGGATAGCGTGCTCGACCGTATCTTCACGCAAAACACCACCACCGCCAACTACCTCACCATCCTTCTCAACCGTGAAGGCGACCCAACCAGCCCCGCTACGGGTCAGCTGACCATCTCGGAGCCCCTTCCGCAGTACACCAACATCTCGAGCATGCCTAAGCTGCCTGTCACGAAGGTGCACAAGCTGACAGACGAGGACCAGCACTGGCAGATATTGACCGACGTGAACGGCATCATTGGTCCTGATGGCCAGCCCATCGAGGTTGACTCGATCGTGCCGAGTGCGCCCGATGGCCAGTTGGTTGCCGTGTTCGACTCCGGTTTCACCCTTCCTCAGGTTCCCCGTGCGATGGCGGACGCAATCTACGGTCGTGTTCAGGGTGCGGAGTACAACGAGGAGTCTGAAGTCTGGACCGTCCCTTGTGACCAACTGATCAATCTCACGTTCACGTTTGGTGGTGTTGAGTACCCCATCCACCCACTCGACGTCTCGAGCAGCGACTTCAACATGGTCAGCTCTACCGGCAACCCCGTCTGTGTCGGCACGTTCCAGCCCATCACGTCCGCATTCAGCTTGCTAGGAGAGTACGATATCATTTTGGGCATGGCATTCAGTGAGTTTATGCGCTCTCTCTGTCGATCATGTCTAATGGAATCACGCGCAGTGCGTAACACTTACACCCTGCTTGACTATGGTGACTTTATGGAGAACACTGCTGTCGATCGCGGCGACCCCTTCATCCAGCTTCTCCCTCTCACCAACGTGGCTGCAGCACATAACGACTTTGTCCAAGTACGCTTGGCTGGAGTCGATACCACAGGTGACTCGGC
The DNA here is from genome assembly GCA_024305745.1 of Polyporus tsugae. Classification (NCBI taxonomy): domain Eukaryota; kingdom Fungi; phylum Basidiomycota; class Agaricomycetes; order Polyporales; family Polyporaceae; genus Polyporus; species Polyporus tsugae. The sequence continues at coordinate 2,815,177 of JAHRBS010000013.1, forward strand.
ACATGCTCTTCTTCCCATTGATCAGATGAAGCACTCGCCCATTTCTGCCGCCGAGAAGAAGAAGCAGTAAGTGCATACACTCGGTGAAGCTCAGTAATTTCTAATAGCTATATTTTTACGCAGATATGAAGAGATGATCCTCAGTCGCTGGCCTTACATCTTTGTCGGCTGCCTGGCGTTCGTCCTCATTTGCGCCGGTCTCATTACCTGGCGCTGCTGCGTTGCACGCCGCAAGAGGAGAGAGGCGAATCCCAAGCAGATGCGCCTTCCCGACACGGCTCAGCGCTCCCCTGGACCTCACCAGGTGTCGTTCAACCACGCGAACGACAGCTACATGGAGATGGGCGAAAGCAAGCCCTACGGTCTTGACTCGACGTACCCCGCGTACCCTACCATGGCGTACCGCACTTCCACCGCGTCCAGCCAGCGCACACGCGTATGATTTCCATCCGCGCTCACGCGTTGTGGACTCGCCCGTGTCCTAGGCCGCCACCGTCACTTCCGTGAAGAAGAGATCGGACTTCGAGAAGTTGTCTTACTGCTCCGCATGCCCTCCTGCCTACCTCCTCCACACACATCGTACCCTAATCCCACCGCTGTTGTAGCTCGATCGTCGTCGCTCTGCCTCTGCTGCTACCATGCACCTCGCTCACTCTGTATCATACCTATCTAATCCTTGCTCGAGCCTAGCCTCTCGCACCCATTTCGTCTTGTCCGCTGGTCTCAGCTGCTGGTACTCGTACGACCTTCGTGCTCTCACCGTCCTCCCTTCTCTCTCCTCTCCGCTCCCGTTATTCCCCGATATCCTGAGCAGCTACCGCAGCTCGCAGTCCATTATTCCACTGTCTTCGTCGCGCCTGTGGACAGGCTGCCCGTCTTCGGTCGGGTTCGTTGCACATTACCCGTCGCCTTCTCGTATCACTGCATGCATGTGTGTAGGCTTGCCTTTGACTTACGGCAGTGATACTCCGCCTTCTTATTCTAGCTTGGCTTATTTCCTTGGGTCGGAATCGTGTAAAACAGTGAACAGGCAGGCTTCAGCTTGCCGTACCCATCACCCGCTCTGCTGCTGGCTAGAATGTCCACTATCGCGGAACGCTCAGACCGCTCGTCCCATGCTCGCAATCGTGCATGCACTCGCCGTGATATATCTTAGGGGGGTCGAACGTCCTCTGTACATGTATCATGATGTACGCCGTTCCTGTCCGTATCGTGTGGACACGACGTCTCCGTCGGCTGAGTCTGGTTTCGCACACTCGCATTTTCTCCGCGCGGTCGTGTCTCAAATGCTCGCGTATTTTGTGTCTAGAGCCAGGGCCCCGCGGCTCGTAACTCGTTGTAGTTCTGAACCGTATACAATCGAAGATGGTTCTCGCTGTCGTATGGCCGTGCCCTTGTAGATACATCCATACTGGAGCATCCTGCTCGAGCGTTGTCAGTCTTGATGATTCTTGGTTCATATACGATGTTAAGTAGCCTCTACCCATCTTTTCCAGATACCAGTGGACTTCAAGGACCCAAGCGTCGATATCAGAGACGTCGGTTTGCGAATGAAACTTTATGTACAAAACATCATTACCCTACTCTGGAGTCACTAGAGCATCAGCAGTGGTATCACGACTATGCACTGGTACGTTATATGCGCAAATGAGAATACTAGCATACATCCTCCATCGTCGCTCGGGCAACCCGTCCGCGTCATATATCACCCCGTCTACCCCACCGCACCGTCTAATGTACGATGTCCACAGCGATGCGCTGCCCCTGGACCCCATACGCCAAACGCGCGTTGTCCTCTCCGACCATCAGCATGATCGTGCCCCCACACACCTCCCCGGCATACTTCTCGTCTGGAATCCGATGCGCATGCCGCATCTCGTTCTCAGCGACAGGCGGCGGGGCCCCGCCGCACGTGCACGGGTACTTGTACACCTCGTCCATCGTCCCGCCCGCGCTCCTGTACCTGAACTTCATGTACCCCTGCAGCGCGCTGTCCAGTCTGCAATTCAATCACGTCCCCGGCGTCAGCGTCGGTCCACCCCCTGGTAGTGGCAGAAAAGAAAGTAAGAAGAAAAAAAAGGCTCACCGGAACCCGATCTCCTCCATCCTACCCACGAGCTTGTCCAGCCGCGCCATCGCCGAGATCTTGGGCTGCGCGACGATCGAGTATCCCCCGTAGAACATCAGCACGCCGCCCTTCCCCTCCTTCTCCCTCAAGTTGTCCTTCGCAGACTCGCGGTACCGGACGAGCGCGTCCTCGAGCGCGGCGAAGAACGCCTCGGGCGTCGGGTAGCACACCCCGCCCTGGTTCCGCGTCGTCTCCACGCGCCACCAGTCCGTCTTGTCTTCGTCGTCCCCCTCAGCGGCGTCGGTGGCGGCGCGCGGGCTCTGAGTCTTAGGCTTCAAGGTGGCGCGGGACGCCTTGCGCGCGCGGTGCGCGGCGGTCCACTGGGCGAACCAGCGCTCGAACTCGCGCTGGCGCATCTTCTTCGAGACGCGCTTCCTGGGGGGTTTCTGTGGTGGCTCCGGGGCGGAGCCGGGGGCGTCCTTCTTCCCGTCCTTGGGCGGGGACGAGTGCGAGAGCGCCTTGAGCTGGCACTTTGTGCACTCGGCCCCCTTCCCCGTCCACTTGTGCCCGCACGTCACGCAGCGCTGTGGCGGGACAGCGGGTGCGGGCGCGTCGGGGAGGGACTCGACGTAGCACATGGTGCACATGCCGTTCTTCCCGTAAGGGTCGATCCACCTGCCGCAGTCGCGGCAGTTCGTCACTGTCCGCTTGCTCGGTCCGGGCGCGGAGGGACCTGCGCGGTCGGAGGCCGGGGTCGCTGAGGTGCGCGCGGAGGACGGGGACGAGGAGCCGCGGGTCGAGGTGGAGAAGCCGGACGAGGCCGAGGACGCGTCGGCGCCAGCGGCGGGGGCTGGTCGGACGTGTTTCTTCGACTCTGTCTTGGGTTTTGCCTGTGGCTGCGGCTGCACAAGCGAACCGGGCTTGACGACGGGGCGAGGTTTCGGGGTACCTTTCACTGGGGTGGGCGCGGTCGCTGCACTCGCCGTCGCGGACACAGATGACGCATTGTCTGCAGAGCGCTGAGAAGTATGTGTCTTCTTCTTCTCGTTCTCCTTCGTGGGTGCAGTGTTTCGCGAGCTAGGGTCGGGGACTTTGAGAGGGGCGACGCTCTGCGTCAGCTTCGCAAGCTTTGCCGCCTTCCCCTCTCCGACTGGAGGCCACCCGCTAAAGCGCTGCATCTTGGAGGATGACGATCCTGGGAGGCCGGAGTCCGAAGGGCGTTTCTTCGATGTCGAAGCCGAGCTAGAGGAAATAACAGCGCTCGTCTTTGGCTTCATCGGTACGAAAGTGAACAGCGGCTTGGGCGCAGAGATACGAACGTCCGTTTTGGAAGAGCTCGCTACAGCGTTGGACGTGGAGACGGAGCGAGCGTCGTCAACGCGGCGGATCTTGGATGGGCCTGGAGTAGGCTCCTCCACCTTACGTTTAGAAGAAACGCTGCGCGTAGTGGACGGGCCAACGGTCGAAGCCGGTGTTGGGAGAGGACGCGCGACAGAGGCTGATGTCGAGGCGATAGAGTTGGAGATGGCTGATGACGCGCCTTTGGATGACGAACCTGCAGATGTGGGAGCGCTTGCACGAACAGAAATGCTCTTTCCAGGGGGACCCATGGGGGTGATTGCGACAAGGGGGTATGCGTTATTAACAACGGTCGGACCTGTGGGGACCCAGAATTCTCCTCCTCCAACGCGCAGTTTGTCCTTCAGGTTCAGATCCAGTACATGATACTGCGAGTGTCCAATGTGAGAACATGGCACGGATGTCGACGGGATGCTCGTACCATGTCTGCCTTGGACGCGACCGGGGGCTTGGAGGCCCTCGCGGCTGATATGGCCGTGGACATGTTCTTGTGCACGTTGGTGGCGTGCCTCCGGACCGATGCAGCATTCGAGTTTGAGTACTCCCCGCAGGGGCAGATGAAAGAATTGGATTTGACGTCGCGATGGATAGTCACCTTACTGCCTACATGCATGAGGCCGACCCGGGCGCGAAGGTTAGTGTTCGCAGATGGTGGAGAGGGATACGACAAGGCATACCTCCGTACCAGACATGTGTGATTCCGCGGTGAGAGTTTGAGACATGGGTACCGACGTTGTGTTCAAGTGCGTGAGTAGTGGAGGCCTTGGAGAGGAAGTTGCAACCGTCGTAGGGACACTTCTTGGTGAGTTCATGGGACTGTACAGAAAAGTGTGTGATCTATGGCTGATCCGTGCTTGACGCTACGATCAACTCACAGACATCTATTGCACTATCCGTCCACCGGGAAACAAACATGTACAATCGACGAGCGGGGGCTGGCGCGGCGCGGGCGTAGACGCGGACGATGGTCAAGCACCCAAAGTCACACTCACACGCGTCTGCCGCGTCGTGTCACAACACGCTTCACCCGTGACCCGTGACCTCCCGTGACGCGGTAAGTGACTAATTAGTAGCCCTCATGAGTAGTCGACCCAGTCGTCTTTCCTCACGTTAACGTTAACGTTCATCAGGCAAGTCATCGCTCTACACATGGAAATATCTAACTCACCTATATATGATTGCCACTGCTGGTAGATGGGCTACGTGCTGAACCTCGACATCCTCCACAACATCATGTCCTTAGCGGACAGAATGTCCACCTCCCGCCTCATGCGGACCTGCCGAATACTCAACCATGAAGGAGCCAAACACCTTCTTAGAAATACCCCATGGGTCATGGGCCACGCCGCTGCAATATCTTTCACTCAGTACGCCTTTGCGAGAGCAGACGTCGACGAAATGGCCCATCGGATGCATTGGCTACGTAGCCTTCACCTGTCTGTGCTAAGGCGCCCCGACTCTTGCCCAAGGTTCGCCCGGACTATGGCCTTCTTCCTTTCCCACTTTGCCATCCACGCCCCAAACTTTGTAGAGCTGGAGCTTCGTGACAGCGAGGAGCTCTTGTCTGCGGACCCTGATTTGGCGGAGGTCATTGGCGCGATAGCGCGTTTGCAGAAGCTGACACTTGGGAGCGCGGGCCCCCAGGCATCCAACATGCTCCGTCACTCCAAATTTCGCCTTTGGTTCGCAGACATCGCTGCCACCCATGAACAACCCGCACAATTATCGGCGAATGACAATCCCGTCTTTGCGCTCCATAACTCGTGCGACACTCTCCGGGTCCTTAGCCTCGAGCGCGTCACCTTCGACCGTGGCTCCGACCACCCCCTGCCATGTTACCAGAACCTGATCCAGCTCGACCTTGCCACCTCCCTTGTTCCCTCAGCATATCGTCTCGCCCAAGCCTTCCCGAACCTGCGGACACTGAACGTAAACACAGACCCCGGTTACTCCGATCTCAACGCGGTCGAGCGAGAGGAGACGCGACAAGCGAACATGGTCGGACAAGCCCAACACGACACCTTCCACGCCCTTCGTTCCTACAGCGGCTCGATCCTCTCCCTCTACCTCTTCGGGCTCACCTGCCCCATCCCGTTCATCAACCTGCGAGAGAACGAGGACGAGCCATGCTGGGACGTGCCCATGCTGCAGGCCGTCTGCGCGAAGGCGCGTCCTGCGCACCTCGAGTTGTACATCTCCTACATATCCGACTTCTTGTCCCAAGCGGAGGACTTTGTCCAGCTGTGCGCAAATGAGGATTTCCGGACCACGAGGACGCTGACGGTGACGTTCGACATCTTCTGGGCGGCGAGGAACCTCGACTTCGTACAGGTGCTGGTAAGTGTCGAGTCACTGCATACAGCTTATATATGTCCCATGTGAAAGTGCTGACGGCTATGTATGTTGTACAGGAATGCATATACTCTGCCGTGCGAGCGTCCTCGCTCCGGGCGGTCGAGTTGATCCTGGACTGGCAGTGCTTTTGGGAAGATTGTTTTGACGAAGACCCATCCGCTTCGCCTGCGGCAATGTTCCTGCGGCTCTTCGACCCGGAGGCGGTTGCCGACAAGCTGTTCGAGACGACGGAGATGCTGAAGACGGCCGTCATCTGTCTCAAGACCTTTGGCAAACCGGATGTTATGGCCCGGCGTGGGCCTGACATCGATTACAACGATGACAATTGAAGAGAAGTTCTGCTCTCTGCACCCATACGTCTGTTCATCCAAGTACTCGGTGTTCGGTCTTTGCCTGACATTTTCACATAGTGATAGGGAACTGAGGTCAAGTGCAGCTACCTTAGTCGGTTCTCGTAGATTGACAAGAGGCTTCGCCGTATTTTCCAATTTGACGCCATATATTCTTTGCCGCTCGATGTGGTTGATATGGACGAGCCTGGGACGAGCGACCGGCCGGCGCCGCTCAGGCGGGAACTTCGCCAGCTTCGATGCGAAGCGCTCGTAGCATGGTGTACTATCACCACCTCATCAGGCATGTAATCGTCCGCATCTGAGCAGGTATGACTTACATACGGTTGTGCTGGTAGATGGCATATGTGTTGAACATCGATGTCCTGCACCACATCATGTTCTTCTTGGACAGAATGTCCATCTCTCGCCTTATGCGGACCTGTCGGACGCTCAACCATGAAGGTGCCAGGCACCTCTTCAGAGATCATCCATGGATCAAGGACGAGGCGGGTGCCACATCCCTCACTCAGTACGCAAGAGCAAGAGCAAACGTCGATGAGACCGCACACAGGATGCAATGGTTACATGGCCTTCACATATGCGCGCCATGGACATGGACAAGACACCCTGCAGCCGAGTCCTGCCAAAGGTTTGCCCAGTCTATGACATCCTTCCTCTCGCGCTGCGCCATTTATGCGCCAAACCTGGCAGAACTGGAGCTCAGTGGCAGCGAGGAGTTGTTTGCTGCACACCCTGCGCTGATAAGAGCCGTCGGGACTATGGCGCACCTGCGGAAGCTGAGACTCTGGAACGCGGGCCCCCAAGCGTTCGGAATGCTGCGTCAGTCGCACTTTCGCCTGCGGTGTGCCGAAATCGGTGGCCTCCACGAGCAGCCTCCACAGCCGTCGGTGAAGGACAACCCCATCTTCGCGCTCTATCACTCCCGCGACACTCTCCGGGTCCTAACCCTCGAGAACGTCCCCTTTGACTCGGACTACCACATGCCGTGTTACAAGAACGTGGACGAGCTCACGCTCTCCTCCTCCCTCGTCCCTCCGGTACACCGCCTCGCACAGAACTTCCCGAACCTGCGGGTATTGACCGTACGAACGTACCCCGGCTACTACTACCTCAATGCGGCCGAGCGAGAAGAGCAGCGGCGGGCGAGCATCCTCCGGCAAGAGCAGCGCGGCACGTTCCGGGCCCTCGACTCATACAGCGGCTCGATCCTCTCTCTATACGTGTTCGGCCTCACCTGCCGCATCCCATACGTCTCGCTGAGGGACGACCAGGACGAGCCGTGCTGGGACGCGCGCATGCTGCACGCCGTCTGCGCGAAGGCGCGTCCGGCACACCTCGTCCTATACATCTGCTCGGTCGGCACCTTCCTGTCCCAGGCGGAGGACTTTGTCCATCTGTGCGCGGGTGCGGACTTTTGTGGGGTGCGGACGTTGAGCGTGACGTTCGACGTTTGGTGGGCGAGAGACCTCGACTTGGCGTGCGTCGTGGTGAGTTTTTACTCCGGGCGTGAAGCTTATGCTTGACCTGCACGGAGCGCTGACCGCTGGACGTATGGTCACACAGGAATGCATATATTCGGCTGTGCGATCGTCGTCGCTCCGCGCGGTCGAGCTGGTTTTTGACTGGCGGGGCTTTTGGGAAGACGGTAACGAAGATGTAGATCCAGACTTCCCACCTCCTGCGGAGACGTTCCTGAGGAGCGTGGACCTAGACGTGGTTGCCGACGAGCTGCTTGATACGACGGAGACGCTAGAGACGGCAGTCGTCCGTCTGAGAATCCTTGGACAACCGGAGGTTACAGCCCGGCGTGGGCCTGACATCAATTATGACGATGACGATTGAGGAGAAGTTTCCCTCTCGGGCATTTTAAGTATCTATCCGTTTAGGTACGAAATACACTTTAGCCATCCTCAGTACGTACTACTGCAGCTAATACGGAAACATTCAACAGTGTATATATGTACATGACCTTGGGATGGAAAGAAACCGCAGTGTTACACCACCAGGCATCATGAATGGGGTAGGACACCGGCAGAGCGAGCTACAGCCTACGTAGCTTCTTCCAGTCGGAGAAGTGCATATGTGAAAACGTCGCCGGTGGACGTCTCGTCTTCACTCCAGATGATCAGCTCGTCTTCCATGTGTTCGAGAATACTTATTGAACGGAGTGCAGTCATTGGTGTCGGCGTTGTCCGAACTTGTAATGGCCACTGGCAACTCATTAGCACGTGGCAGGACGCCAATGGCAATGCTGTGATTCTGTGAGAGGACTCCCTGTGGGGTGGCGAAGACTGCCGCTTGGATTGAGCCTCTCATGTTCTCGACTACCGTATCTCACTGCGTGGTCTGATCCGATGGTATCCAATTCCACGAAGCATATGTGGTAGTACATCCCTGGGGACTATAACGAGCGATTGTAAGGAACGATCTAGCAGTGGATACCCGTATATGATAGCGCGAAAGCAAACATTGTAACGTAGTACCAAAAGCATATGGATGTTGTTACGATAATGAAGGTAGAAAACGAGATAAACTGCACGGGCAAAACAGGAGGCCCTGATTATGGTAGTTAGTATGCACCAGAGCCGTCGTCCGTAGAGGATATCTCCACCGACGACATCATGGACGAGAAGTCGAGCAACGACGGCGTACTCGCCGCATGCATCGCCTCCCGCTCGAGCGCACGCTCGCGGAGCATGCCCCACTGCACCCACCAGTCGTCCGCCTCGTCCTCGCAGTCGTACCCGAAGATGACGCGGTACTCCTCCCAGATGCTCTCCGCGTCGCCGTCGCCCTCCAGGACGTTCTTGCCCGCGGCGGCCTTGGCCCGCATGCCCTCGTCGCGCGCGGCGGCCATCTCGCCCTCGGCGGTCATGTAGAGCACGCTCCCGAACTCGCCCTGACGGACCGCCTTCACACGCTCCTGCCGGAGCTCCTGGAACGCGTACAGGAAGCTCTCGATCTGCCGCTCTTCTGAGATGTGCGAGAAGAGCTTGGCGAGCACCGCGCCGTCTTCCACCGCCATCGCGGTGCCTTGGATCGTGGAGGGCTGTGCATACGCATTGAATGTGAAGATGTTTACGTGAGTAACGTTGCACCCCTGGCTGCGGAGAGGGAGAGAGCCTTCTGCGGACGCGAATCCGCGGGAGGCTTCTGGAAGGGATGGATGATGACTTACGGGAAACGGATGCGCGGCTTCGCCGATGAGAACTAACCGCCCGTCGTCGTGAACCCAGTCTTCCAGATCGCGATGTTGTCGGATTGAGACGCGCACGGCTTTGCGGGCGAACTTCGCGACTGCTACGAGTCTACAAAACATGAATCAGTAAGTACTGCGCACTGGAGGGACGGAGTAATGTGGCCGTACTCGGGGTTGATCCCATCTACGATGGAGAGCACGTCCACCGACGGCTTATCACCGTATTTGCCCTCGTGTCCGCCGTCGGGTGCGTAGAATTGGAACGCGATATCTTCAGCACCATGCTGGAGGCATATAAGCTGATGATAGACGTAGAAACGGGGCGGGAAGACTCACAATTGGGTATGCAACAATCGCGTGCCCGCTTCCGAACGATGCGAATTGTCCGTGCTTCTCGCAGATTAGCAAACGACGGAAGAAGATGATACCGTAAAACACACCCATTCGTGGATCCGTTCAGCATAAGCGGGCACTTCTTTGCTCGGAACAATGGTGCTGACGGCAAACGTTAGCCACGCCGTTGCCACCCGGATCGGATAAACAATCTACTCACTCGAATAGCGCCAGCCCCGTCAGATCTCCGGGAGCATCCTCACCAACGACCGTCGGTCTACAAAGCCCGTGTTCGCCGTCTGCACCGACCAATACGTCCGCAGAGAGCTCTTCGCCCGTCTCCAGGGTCACGGTTGCCTCCTGTGCGTCGAGCTCGACGACGTTAGCATTGTATCGGACTTGTGCCCCCCGCTCAATGGCCGCTTCATACAGGATATCGTATAGTTCGGAATGCTGTGAGCATCGGATCAGAGTTGGTCGGAAATACGGCATGCATTACAAATGAACTCACCGCGAGCATCATAAACAATCCTCGTGTTTCTCTTAGCATGTCCACGTCCCACACATGCTCCCCAAGCATTTCGCCAGTCTCGTCTTAACACACGTTGGTCACCGGCCGTTCCGCGAAGAGAAAACTGAATACCAAGACTCACATCGCATGAATATCAGCCTCTTGGTAATGGATGATTTGCTTGTCAAGATGTCCCTCAGGCCCCAATGGAAGAGGATCTTCGAAAGGTTTGGCGGTAACCGGACACCGCCATTGCCACGCTGTTTGGGGTCAGAACGTGAATCAAGCGGCGGGTATAATAACATCCCGTACGCACTGCGGAGTTCCTATCCGTCCGCTCGAGGACGAGGACATGGTGGCCGACACGTCGAAGGGATAGTGCACAAGCAAGTCCCGCGATGCCTGACGGTGTTCCAACGTCAGTAACCCAGGTGGCCGAGGCCGCAAGACCCTTGTGCTAGTGCGAACGATCGATCGACGTACCTCCACCGATAATGAGGAAACTGATCGGCAGCGCCGCCTGCAATGGCGGGTTAGACTTGGACGACTGTGGCGGTCCGCGATATTAACTCGAGCTCGACTGTCAGTAGCGGCGACTCGACGCACCTCAGCACTCATGGCGGTGGGGGGGAGGGAGAATGAAAGAGTTTGATGGGTATGTAATGTCGCCAGCCAACATGTTTCGCCTGTGTATATATCACCGGCACGCTCGTTCGCTTGGAATGTGCGAAAATAGACCGTGCCGTCGTCGAGTCCGGAGAGAACCCAGAGAGCACCCCAGACTTCCGGGATTCTTCGCGTTCCCGCGAAGGTAGGGGCGTCGTGCACGGGGTTGATGCGTCCTCTCGCCTCGTCCTCTGCGCAGCGTCCTCAGTAGGCAGGAAGGGCTCTCTTCTGTGGGCGGGGAAAGTGTTGCAAAACGTGAGTGGCCTAGATGTGCGCTCGGTCCGATACGGTTCCCGTGGCGGCGTCCTTGGCACCTACCCTGCGCCCCCGTCTGGGGCGCGGCGCGTGGAGAGCGCTATGCTAGGTCTCGGATCAAGCTCTTTAAGTTTGCTTTTTTGCCTGATCTTCGTGCACGAAGCGAACGCCGGAATTCTGTCTTGGGCCCGGAGCTCCGGCAATCTTAAGGCTTACATCGTGTTTTGTTTATGACATCGCAAAGGGAGCCGACCTGAGCCGACTCGGAAGTGGGGACGGAACGCGAAACACTTCCCAGCTTCATTTACATATGTCAATGAACGGAATGAAGTGATTCTGCTAGACGTACAAGTACATCACCTCAATACCGCCAACCACACTTCTCCGGATGCTGATGTCCAGATGTGTTGGACGACGCTCCCACGTCCCGCTACGGTGTTGCCTGATCCAAGGTGAGTGCCAAGCCGCACGTTGAAGACGACACCTCTGGACAATGACTGAGAAATTGTGCGGTGCAAGTCGGACGTTGGACACGTAGGGCTGTGATTCGGCGTCCTCACAGTCGAGGTGGAAGGGTACGAAAAGGATTCGGGGATTGGGGTGGATTGAGGCTGGTCCGAGGGCAGCGGCTCGGGCAAGGCTCGGGGACACTCAGCGCTCAGCGCTCAGCGCCGAGCCGCAGGTGGCAGTGCCAAGATGGGCCTAATTCGGCAACCGACCTTCCGAGTGGCAACTATCGCGGCTGCGGTTGGCCCAGTCCCTCCATCCTCCCCAGGCCTAGGCACCTAAGCCTCCAAAACATTGAGGACGCGGCATCTCGTCACGGTACGTCTTCCCATTTCTCCCCCCATTCAAAAGGAATTGACTGGAACGAAGCTGATAGAGAATTTTGTCAGCAATTCCAATTTGACGTGTCCGCTTGAAGCTCGACGTCTCGCTTCGGGCTCCCAGATACGGTTTTCCTCACCTCGAGGCGTGAAGCTCGAGATCCTTAGAAGCGGCGTCACCATCTGGATGGATTGTTGATTGGAAGTGAGCTTCGTCTTTGTCATTTAGCCTCCAACGAAATCTTCCGACTGACGCATATAACCGCAACCTTCTTCTCCCCCAAACGCGTCCGCACCCAGACATATTCAAGCGATGACGTCACCAATTCAATGGATTTTCCGACCAGCCACGACGAGACGTGTCGGGGCGCATGCTCGGATGGCGAGCACGTTGAATCGTTCTCGGCCATATAATTTGTATTCAACCGCAACGTCGCCAGCCAGCAAGCCCTTCCAGCTTTACACCGCTGGGACCCCCAATGGCCGGAAGGTCTCGATCCTCCTCGAAGAGTTACAGGACCAATATGGTCTCAAATACAAGTACGCCACGTTCGCCATATGCCTCCACTAGCAATGCCTGACTCGAAGGCTAACCCGTGGTACCGGAAGTGTGCATCCCATAGACATCGGGAAGGGGACACAGAAGGAGCCCTGGTTCATCAAGATGAACCCGAACGGCCGCATCCCCGTCCTCGTCGACAGCAACCGCGACAACTTCACCGTCTTTGAGACCGCGGCGATCATGCTTTACCTCGAGCAGCACTACGACACCCAGCTCAAATTCTCGTTCGACCCGCAAACGCGCCCGAACGAGTACAGCGAGATGCTGCAGTGGATCTTCTTCACGGTGCGCCCCCTAACCCGTTCTGTAAACCCTTATGCTTACGATCCGCATGTCTACCCCATCTGATAGCATGGCGGTATCGGACCGATGCAAGGGCAAGGTGAGCACTGACTTCTGCACCCGCAACGAATGACGCAGCGTATGAGCTCACCTGGCCGTCCCCCGAATCTTGCTTCGCTCGGACGACGGTAGCGAACCACTTTATTAAGTTCGCGCCGGAGGATGTACCTTATGCAAAGAAGCGTGCGTCGCGGTCGCGTTCTCTCGCACATCCGAGTCCGACAGTGACGCGCGATGTACGTAGGTTATCTGGACGAGACGAAGCGACTGTACGGCGTGCTCGACATCCGTCTCAACGGTCGCGACTGGCTCGCAGGGAGCGGGCGCGGGACGTACAGCATCGCAGACATGAACGCGTTCCCATGGTGCGTCGCTCTCATCGCCGTCCGCCATGCTTTGCAGCAGAGCGAGTCCGAGAGGCTGACCTGTCTGTCGCAGGGTGAATGGGCACTGGTTCGTCGGCATCGAGATGGACGAATGGCCGCACGTGAAGGTGAGTAATTTAAAACTCTGTCCCATCAACGGTCTTTCGTGCGAGTCGCGTGGCTGACCATCTCGCACAAGGCATGGCTCGAGCGCACGGCGGAGCGTGCTGCAGTCAAGCGTGGCATGCAGGTCCCATGAGTGCAGCTCTGGACGACTATGTCCGCAGATGGATAGATGGATAGAACGTTGGCGGAGGGATGACGCTGTTCCAGCACGGTCTGTGAACGTGCATTTCTTCGACGGCCAATGGGAGACGTGCGTGCACGTAAATTCGACGCATGTAACGTGATACATACCAATCATTGGGGGCATCTTTGGGCAAGGTTCGAGAATTGAACGCTGAAGACCGCCTCACCCGTCATAGACCATATAAGTATCGTGCGGCCGGTGGGAGATCGACTCCCCGTGCACTGTCCAGCCACATGAGTGCGGGTAAGTTCGTATGCCAAGGAGATAAATACATCATCGCAAACTCTACATAAAGGGTCAAAAGGCAACCGCGTCGTGGAAATGAGAAGGTTTGCGCCATATCCTGAATGCCTGTATCCGAAACCCCGACACGCCCTCGCAAAAGATAGGAGTAGTCGGGGCCAGTCCTGTGTATCCAGAATACAAGTATAGCATGAGCATGCAATATTCCTGCATGACCATTCCGCCGGCGATCGCGATTCTGTTTTGGGGGCGTAGGAGAACCTCTCTTCCCTCCCCCTCCCACGGCACGGATATGAACTGCACATGGACTAAGAGGAGTTAGTAACGAGCTCAGGGACGGGAAAAGGAGAGGCCCAGAACGTACCGGGTGCACAGAGGGTGGCGCAGCACGGTTTCAAGCCCGCTGTTGGACTTGTCCTGCTATGCACGGGGTAAGGCACAGCCAAGGCACGGTGAGAAGCGCAGAACCAGCCTCAAATGTTCTGTCTATGTCTATGAGCGGTTCCGCGGGGAGCGGGCCTCGGAGTCGTCCGAGACAGCGCCGCCCCGCGGCAGACTCGAGAGCTCCGAGTTGACAGAGCTGGAGGAGTCCGAGTTCGAGGGCAGTACCGGCCCGCGGGCGGGTTGCTGCGCCTTCTTGCTCTTGCTGAACTCTGTCCAGAGCTCGAGCGTGTACTGGTGCATCTCCTGCGCATATGCGAGGAGGGCGTAGTGGTTGTGGACAGGGTTCATGGCTTTGCACGTCGTCGTGAGAGTCCGAGCGACGTCTGGCTCGGAGCGAGTGGTCGTCGGACTTGGGAGTCGGCGGCGGCAATAGCGGTCGTCGACCTGGGATCGGCGGTAATAGCGGTCGTCGACGTTGTGATCGATGGCTATCGCGGTGTATGTGTAGAATGGATGGGCTAGGACCCTCTGAAGACAGCGGGGGGGGCGGACTGAGAGGAAATGTGAGAGGGACGACAAGACGGGGTGTCTGCCAGGGGAGACTTGAAAGGACGAGCTAGGTCCTGCTGGGTCATATAACGGAACTTGCCATGCCATCATTCGTGTCCTGTTCTGGCGTAGGGAACGCCGGAAAGGACGCAGGATTCCAGTGGCCTATAGGAAGACGAGCGGAGCCCTACGTCATCGCACAACGAGTGCAGCCTGGCCATCGCCCATCCTCATCGGGATCGGAGCTGGCGCTGATTCTTGGCGGTGCGGGAACTAGAGCGGTCGACAGCTAGTATAAGTATAGGACATAGGAGCCCACGGAACTCAATATGTCGGCCGCAACGTGTTTCAGGACGACGGACGAGGTGCTCAATGCCTTCTGAAGTCGCATCGATGTACGCACAACTTCATGGATACATGCTTGCAGGATCCCACGGAATAACGCGTTGCTGGTGTCCGTGCATGAGCTTTCTGCCGCAGAACCTATAGTCGGGGTGACGGGAAAACCTCATGCTTTAGTCTCCACGTCGGATCATATGTACGATAGAGGGCCTGGGAGTGTCGGGATGCTGGGGATGGGAACTGAGATATATAATTACCTAGTTATTTCAAAGAGCGACTTACTTTGTTCAGGCGGGGGCCACGCCCAATCGATTCAATCTAGGAATACCAGCAGCGGCTGTCATATTGTGGAGTGGGGAAGAAACGCGATTGCGACATATATGACCCACAGTCCAGACGCCAACCATTCAGAAGTACCCATAAGTATGACACGCAGATCGTTGCAAGAAACAGATCGTGCCGAAATCCGAGTGTCATGGATTAAGAGACGGGAATCGGCTCACAACCAGGAGGCCGTAGATGAATGGGTCGCGGGAAATATGTTTGCCCAAGTCGGATTCGAGCCTTCGGACGCACCTCCCACATGGGAAACGTGAGCGCTAGTGCACGTTCGTGACCAAAACCCACCCAAAACAGGACTCAATCTCGTCCTCACCATGCCGCCTCGAGTGTCTCTCCCGTCGCTGAGGTTCTCCTGTCGCTCTTATGCGACACGACTCCCAGAGAGGCCGCCGTACCGCGCTCCTGATCCGCTTCGCAACAACCCGCATGCCAGCTACACTGAGCTCCCGGAGAACGTGACATTCATACATCGTCCTCCCCCAACCGCGCCCTCCCCGCTATCATACACTACCTCGCCCGCATCGCCGCTCCTCAAACCCTCTTCATCGTCCGTCACCGGAGGCCTGCCACTAACGTTCCGGAAGCAGCGCGAGGAGAGGCCGCGTGTCTCGGATGACGACATTGCGCGAATCCGTCAGCTGCGTAGGGAAGATTCCACGACATGGACCCGCGGGAGCCTAGCGAAGGAGTTTAACTGCACACCGTGGTTCGTGGGGAAGATCACATCGCTCAAGGGCCCGGACGTGCGGAAGGCGAAGGCGGAGATGGAGGAACAGCATGCTGCGAACCGCGCCAAGTGGGGTGAGAGGAGGTCGCTCTACGCGGAGATCAGGAAGAAGCGAAAGGAGTTCTGGTAGACCTGTACAGTTCTCCGCGTGTTGGTTTCCTGGTGGGATACCGAAAGGTATGCGTGTTTATCTTGACGCGATATCCCTTGTGAGCTAATGCGGTGGAAATCCCGTCTTCTAGCATGCCACGCGGTTGCAGGACCGTCGTATTTTCTGATACTCACGCAATATATAGTATCGTACTTATATCCGCCTATTCCTATGCAAGCCGTTTCTACAGTATTGCGAAGTGATGCGCTGATCGATCATAAGTGCAAACCGCGCATCCCCAGGATTAGAAGGCATGTTTTCGTCATTCGTGATATCATGTTCCTGTACGTGAATATATCCGGGCCCATCAGGCTAATTTGGACCGAATCACTCGCATGTATGTGTATGTATGCCCTATATTGTCCTTAGGGAGGCACCCTTCTTCCATTCTACACTACCACGATGAGCAGGTCTGCTCATTTGCAGCCTCTGTCTTCACTATAGCCCACCTTCTATCTAATTTCTTACTCTTGGCCCCATTCCCTTCCACCCAGAAGCTCGTAGCACGTCGTGAGACATACCGAGCGCTGGCAGGAAGTGTATCGTTGGATTAAGGAATAGGTTGTAGAAGACGTATCAGCTGGAGGCCGTACCCGGTTCTTTCGCGTCTTCTGATTCCCCTTCATTGCCCTGAGCCTGAGCCTTGTGGCGGGCCTGAACCTGTACCGGCTACGGGGAGTAGAATGGAATCCGAATTTGAAGAGCCTGAGTGTAGTAGTATACGTGTACCCGAATGGGGACTCGGCCTATGTGGGTAGGCTCATTAGGTCCTAGCGGACTTTGAAACTTAAGACGTAGCGGCCCGATCAGTCCGTCGGCCTAATACAGTAGGTGCCTGCCTAATGCAGTAGGTGCCCGAGAGACGCTGGTGCCCGGCCGCGTGAGGACTCTTCCTCAAATATCTCGCCCTCCTTCCTGTCTATCATGAGCGCACATACTATCACGCCGCCGGTTTTGCAATGCAATTCAGTGTTGGAGCTCTAGCTCCCCTCAAATTTGTTGAATTCTGACCAAACTTTCAGGCATTGTTTATCTCACTGTTTCCTATGTCTGTAAAAAATATGAGGGTGAAATGCCGAAAACTGGAGGTGTCACAGAGCAGCCGGTTTTCGGAGCTGTCACTGGAGCTAGTTTTGCAAAATGTGAAGCGCCGAAAACGAGTGCGCGCTGTCAAGCGTTCTATTAGTGTCCCCTCTATCGGGGTCAGTAAATACTTCGAAAACATGCTTGTATTTGACCCCAAATGAATGTTCTGAAGGACCTGTGCGAGGGAGAGGAAGGATCTGCATATCACTCTCGGCGCCTAGTCTAGCGCTGGGTGTAACAAAATGTCCCCCACTCGCCACAGGGCATAACATCCGTTTTCCTCATAAAAACTTGATAGAATATCTTTCAGGGGGTCCGAGTACCTGCCTTACAAGTCTGAAAGTATTTTTCCGGGGAGGGATGGGAGAACCTGGGGCTTTGCAAAATGATCACATTTTGCAAAACCGGCGGCATGATAGTACTGTAGTGTCGCGACCTTAGGTGCAGCGACGCGCCCGCACGTGACCGTGTGAATGGATGTACCACAAGCGACAACCCTCCGGGGACATGGGACATGCTGGGACACAGTCGACACAATGCTTGTATTTGGCCGGCCTGCATTAGACGGTGGTCTTGGAGGGTCTCTGTAGCCTGCAGCGTGGCAGCCTCTGCGAAGTGTCCAAGAGCCCACCAGGGGCATTTCCTGCGGGAACGACCATCTGAGCGCCCAATCACATAGGCGACATCACCTTGGGGACAAGGGACAACCCGGAAAACAAGCGACCGCGACAAGGCTCTCGGGACACGGGATGTCACCTAAGGTCGCGACAGTACAGTATTCAGAAGGAAAGGCCTCAGAGTGTGCTATATTTCAAATGAAATGATTGTTACTAACAGAGGCTCAATGTAACGACCGCGCTCGTGTTACAAAGACAAACACAGTGTAGATGTACACACGGCTAGTCGATAGGTGAAGTAGAAGCATGAAGATGAGAAGCGAGACCGAAGCAGACGAGAGTGCGTGGTGAGACTGGTGTTGATTTCACGAGGAGACTACAAGCAGTGCCAGGCCAGATATATACCTACAACGAGTCTGACGAGAGAGTGGAGTAGCTATGACGAGCACGTCGGGCTGAGATACAACTACGCAACAAAGATACAGCGAGAAGGGTCCGTGCGAGGCAGTGACCATAGTGACTCAATGTAACGCGGACCGTTACATCACCTCCTCTCTAGGGAAGCTACAACACGACGTTGCAGCGAGCCTACTAGAGCCTATGGATGATATGGGGACTTCGGTCGGGAGATGCGACCGGAACACAAAGTGGTTTGCATGGGAGGAACGTATTCCTGACGCATGTTCTGACGCATCGGGGGCGGTGACCGAGTACGACAATGGAAAGTGTGAGGATGGGAAGTGGTTATGGGCGTGGAGGAAATCGGCTCTGTGTTCATCGGCAAGGAAGGCATAGTGTTCATCGGCATGTTCATTGGCAAGGAGGACGTGGTGTTCATCGGCATGTTCATCGGCAAGGAGGACGCGGTGTTCATCGGCATGGATGGCTTGGGAGGTAGATCAACGGACGTTGCGGGCACGGGGATTCGGCGATGGAGGAAAAGTGTGTGAGGACGAGGGCTGCGGGGATGACGACGATGGAACTGCTCGATGGTTTTGTCGAGCGTGGTAGGGATATCGGAGAGGGAAACCCACGAGTTTTTAGCCTCGGGGGTGTCCTTCCAATGTACCAGGTACTTGTAGCGGTGACCGAGCTTGTGGCAGTCGAGGATACCGGCAATGGGGATGATTGGCGAATCAGAGTCATTGAGGGTGACAGGCGATGGTGTGGATGGAGTGTGGAACTCGGATGGGTCGTGGTATGGCTCGAGGAGAGATGTATGGAACACGGAATGAAGACGTGAAAGATAAGAAGGAAGACGTAACTTGTATGTAGAATGAGATAAAACACGGCTGATAGGAAAAGGACCAAGACGACGGTGGTCAAGCTTCATGCTCGGCCGGGTGGTTTTGATGTTGCGTCGCAGGAGCCAGACAAGTTGATCGGGCTTGTAAGAGGGCTCCTGTTGGACGTGAGCATTGAAGTATCAAGCCTGGCGTTCCTGGGCCTCGCGAAGCTCGGCCCGAAGCTCGTCATGAAGACGATCCAGGCGCGAAGCTAGGTCGTGTGCAGCGGGGACCGTGGAACGCTCGGTGATGTGGGGCTCGAAGGTAGGGTGATAACTGAGGTTGGCGTAGAAAGGAGTTTGTTGGGTAGAGGTGTTGACTTGATTGTTGAATGTGAACTCTGCGACCGAGAGGTAGTCGACCCAGTCGTCCTGCTGGTAAGAGCAGTACGCCCGGAGGTAGCCCTCAACGGTCTGGTTGGTTCGCTCGGTGAGGCTGTCCATACGAGGATGGTCTCAGTGTGCAGTAGGCGCATAAGCTCGCGCCAGAACTTGGAGACAAAGACGGAACCACGATCGGAGACAATGGATTCAGGAAGGCCGTGAAGAGGGAAGATGCGCTCGAAATACAAGCGCGCAAACTCGGTGGCATCCATGGACTCGACGCAGGGAATGAAATGGGCTGCTTGCATAAGCCGACAGCAGATAACCCAAATCGAGTCATAACCGTGTGAATTGGGTAATTTGACAATCCAGTCCATGGACACCGAAAGCCAGGGACGTTCGGGAATGTCAAGCGGGTGGAGAAGGCTGTAGGGCTTGTGCCGCGGGTCCTTAATGCGTGCACACGTATCGCATGCTTGAACATAGCAACAGATGTACGTATACATACCGGGCCATGAGTAATCGCGTGACACAAACGCAAACGTGCGAGCTCGCCCTGGATGACCAGAAAGGACAGAATCATGACACTGAGACAGGATTTCCTGATGAAGCGAAGCGGGTACAAAGAGATGCCCCTTGTGCAACACAAGGTTGCCTTCCAGGGCAAAGTCCTCATCACCATTGTTGATCGCCTCTCGCCATTCGGTATTGTTCCAAAAGGCAGCTTGAAAGCGGTCAAGGAGCTCGGAATTGTCAATGGCGAGGGACATACAAGCAGAAATTTTGGTAGGGGAAACAGGAACCAACAAAGTGTTGGATTCAAACGGGAAAAGTCGCTCCGTGTGGACCGAGGTCAGCACGGTGCAACACTGCAGATGGAGGACGTCATCTCCTTCTTGAGGCGTGAAGTCGGGCCGGCGAGAGGGAGCATCTGCAGGGTTTTTGATACTGGGAGCGTAGTCGAGATGGAAATTGAATTCGGAAAGGAAAATAGACCATTGCGCTTGCCGACGATTCAACACGCGCGAGGTCATGAAATATTCAAGATTTTTATGATCAGAGATGACAGAGACGGGGACAGAAGTGAAAATCAACCAGGCGCGCATCTCACAGAAGGTCTCGATGATTGCCAAGAGTTCCTTGTCGTATATTTTGTAGTTAACCTCAGCAGGGGAGAGCTTGCGCGAGAAATAGGCTGCCGGATGAAGGAAGCCCTGCATGTCCGGTTGAAGAAGAATTCCAGAGATCGCGAAGTCAGAAGCATCAGTTACTAACGTAGAAGGAAGTTTCAGATCAAAATGACGGAGAACGGGACAAGCGGTGAACGCACGTTTCAAATGTTTGAATGCGCTCAACGCATCTGAACCCAAAACAAAAGGAAGCGAGATGGAAGACTTCTTGGTGAGCGCGTTTAACGGCAGGACAATTTTTGCGTAATTATCCACGAAGCGACGATAGAAGTTAGTGAACCCGAGGAAGGACTGCACGTCTTTCACCGACCATGGAGCAGGCCAATCGGCGATGGTCGTGAGCTTCTTAGGGTGCATTTTAAGACCGTCAGCGCTCAGCAAGTAGCCGAGGAACTCAACCTCCGGTTTGTCGAACTCACACTTCTTCGTGTTGGCATAGAGACCAGCCTTGCAAAGTCGCTCGAGCACGAGCTTGACATGAAGGTCATGCTCCTCTTGATTACGAGAGAAAATAAGAATATCGTCAATATATACGACGCAGATGACATCCAAGATATCTCGTAAGCTATCCTAGATGTATGCCTGGAACATTGCGGGAGCATTTGTGAGACCAAAAGGCATAACTGTATACTCAAACAAACCTAAATGTGTCCGAAAAGCGGTCTTCCACTTGTCGCCTTCGCGTATTCGGATGTGATTGAAGGCATTCTTGAGGTCGAGGACAGAGAACACCTTACATCCTTGTACACGGTTGAGCAGGTCGCTGACGAGCGGAAGTGGGTAGCGATTCTTCTTGGTCATTGCGTTCAGCCTGCAGTAATCCATGCATAAGCGTAGATCCCCGGTCTTCTTCTTGATGAACAAGATCGGAGCGCCGGCTGATGATGTAGACCTATCAATGAATCCCTTTTTGAGGTTAGTACCAATATACTCAAATACGTGTTCGCGTTCTTGTTGCGAGAGGTGGTAGAGGGGTCCAAAGGGCGGAGACTTCCCCTCTTCGAGCTCTATCGCGCAGTCATATGGACGATGCGGCGGTAGGTGCTCAATGTCTTTAACTATAAAGATGTCGGCCCAGTCGTGGTACTTGGGCGGTACATATGACAATGGGTCGTTGTCGGGTGATAGAGGTGGAGCGCTTGGCCCGGATTCCGTGCCCGTGGACATAGAGGCAAGGTAGGTGGGCGATGACGGAGGATGGAACCAAATACACGCGGTCTCGCCCGTCCGCGCGTACTTACGGAAATGTCGCGAATTGACAAAGGAAATGTTGATTTGAGGGTTTTCTTTGGGAGACGGAAACAAGGCAGAAGAGAAGAGATAAGACGAAACACAGGACCAGACAGAAGATGCGCCAGTTTGATCAAAGCCAATACTGCGCGGGGACAAGGATGAGAGAACAGAAGCAGAAAGATATGATGGGCATGATGAAGCTGCTGGCACGCTGTCGGAGGTGGCAGATCACGCAGCACGAGGCAGGGTCGGAGAGATGCCACCGTCGCCGTTAAGACCAAAGCCTAGACCGACGGCGGTAGCACAAGACGTGTTGAGCAAAAACGGAGTTGCTCGGGTAAGACCGAAGCCTTTTCCGAGTCCAGGAACGAGAATAAGGCGGCGCACGCCACAACAGGAGAGAGAGAGTTGGTTTTGAGTCCAGTTAATGGAAGGGTTGTGGCGGCGGAGCCAATCAAGACCAAGAATGATAGGATAAGGAATAGAAACCACGTCGAGAACAATGTTTTCGCAATGTGAATCCACGGAAAGCGCAGCAACAACCTCACGCGTGACAAGTCCAGACGTGATTGGCCTATTGTCGACTGCGGTAATGGGCACTAGATTGGCCTTCGCGCGACGTGGGACCAAGTGCCGTTTTGACCACGAATCGGAAATACACGACTTGTTTGCACCACAATCGATAAAAGCAGGCGCGGTAAGAACACGACCATCAGAAACGCGAAGAGAAACGGAGACGAGGAAATGATCAGCAAGGTCTGGGTTTTGTGATATGTGAGAAGATAATCAAAATATTAGAGCCTCAGCAGACTTGAGCAACCACTTGCCGCTCATAGAGCGAACGTGTGTGCTCTCCAACCTCGGAGCGGGCGCCTGCGTCCCATGATGCTCCGAGGGTACTGGGACTGGGGTGCCCTCGGCTAGGCTTTTCCCGCACGGGGATTAGCCTGGCCACGACGTCCACTTGGACCAGTGCGGTTCAGAACGATTGGGCAGTTTGCCACGACATGACCGCCTTCACCGCAGTAGTAGCAAGCAGGCGCACTCCGACAATGAGCCTTCTCTTGAGGAGAAATCGGGCCGCGGCGCACCGTGTCGACTTCCATAGGTACAGGCTCATTCGCAGCAGGGAGCGGAGCACGGGGAACAAACGGATGATGTGATTGGGGATGGAACGAATGAGTTTGGAACGGATGCGTGTTCGCATGGTGCTGAGAAGAGTCACGCTCGCGGACGAGCTGCTGGGAGCGCAAGGATGTGTCAAATATCCCGGTATGATTACCACTGTGGGCGCGCTTCTTCTCAAGCTCGCGCTCATGAAGACGGTTATCAATGGGAACAGCCTGCCTGATGAACTCATCAAGAGTCTTAGCAGGCTCAAGGACAACAAGTTTGTCCTTCAACTCGGACTTCAGATGTTGATGAAACATGGTGAGCTTGGTCTGCTCAGAGAAATCGCAGTACACGCTAATCTCCTTAAAACGCGCTGCATAATTCGCGACGGAACCAGTCTGATAGAGATTCGAAAGCTTGATCAAAGCTGCATTCACCAAGTCCGACGTCTGGAACATCTTCTTGAAATCTTCCTGAAGAGTGTTCCAGTCGTGCAACATGCTTGCACAGTCTGATGAGATCGAGATCTCATTGAACCACGAAGCGGGAGCACCGTCCGCAAGGAACCTGCTCATGTAGATAGCCTTGTCATAATCCTCTGCGAGGTTACGGCGCTGCAGATGAAGCACCGCATTAATCTCTCGCAGGAAATGGAGAACATTCTCTGCGCGACCGTCAAAGACTCGAGGCTTGTTGAACTGAATGTTCGAGCCCAATGGCTGCGCAGGATGCTCCTTATGAATTTCGGTTGTTAGTTCTTCAACCCTCCTGCGAAGCCCCTGCTGGATCTCGAAGGACTGATCTCTGTTCAACCCAATAGAGTACACCGTGTTGTACACAGTTGGATCGTGCGGGGGAACAGGCGCAGGAGGAGGCACAAAAGGTGGGGCCGGGTCCATCGGAGGCAGATCATGAGGGTAGGAAATATGTTCGGGTGGAGGCCCGTCAAAACCCTGATTAATGTTGGTCATGCCGCCGATGAGCTCGTTCCCGCCGTAATTGTAATGGGCATTGGTCATAGAAGAAAAGGAAATAATACAGATATTTGGTAATGAGGAACGTTACCAATAAAGAGACGGAAACCGGTTGTTGCTGAGAATAGGGGCCTGTTGCGTTGGTCGAGTTGTTGTGGGGTGGAATCAAACTGTAACGACCGTGCTCGTGTTACAAAGACAAACACAGCATAGACGTGCACACGGCTAGTCGATAGGCGAAGTAGAAGCGTGAGGATGAGAAGCGAGACTGAAGCAGACGAGAGTGCGTGGTGAGACTGGTGTTGATTTCACGAGGAGACTACAAGCAGTGCCAGGCCAGATATATACCTACAACGAGTCTGACGAGAGAGTGGAGTAGCTATGACAAGCACATTGGGCTGAGATACAACTATGCAACAAAGATACAGCGAGAAGGGTCCGTGCGAGGCAGTGACCATAGTGACTCAATGTAACGCGGACCGTTACACTCAATACCTGAGCAGACTCATGCAGGTGAGCTCCAATTCGGGCTGAGTGCCCGTAATGTCGGACAGCTGCATTGGGCACTGTACCAGCTCCTGTTGAGCCTCATTTCAATCATGCTAATCATGAAATCCTGTTTTCGAAGACGAGACGTGACATTTCTCAAATTCTGGTGGCCATTCGGGTATTTACCAGCTCATTAGAAGTATCTATTGGGGGCATCACCATTTTGGCGTGGATCTTACAGGGGATTGCAAGAGGATTGCAATGTATTGTAATGTCATTTTATGCGATGTAATAATTGTGAACTCCCAATCTATCATAGTTACACTATGACGAGGTGGGGCTAGTTGCAAGTTGGTTGTAAGATATGAGTAAGTCAATGGCAATGAACGCCATGATGCCATCAGGTTGCAAGGTGCGCGAGGATGACAGACAATCCAAGCATTCCATTGTTCTAGATTTTATTCCAGGCTGATTGCAAACATCCGACTTGATAGAAATTGTGCCAAAATATGTATATTGTAGTAGCTACCAACAATGGGCCATACATGAGAGAGAAGCGGTATCTACATAGTACAGGTACTAGTAAGCAACCGGGAGCTCGCAATGGAGGCTGTACGGCGACAATGGCGGTGACGGTGACGGCAACGATGACACCGTCCATCAGTGATGGGGACCAGGGGAGCTCCGGAGACAGGAGGGCAACACGACGAGGAGAGTCAGATGCCGCCAGCGAGCCAGCATCCAGAGGAGTATCGTAGATGATCATGAGAGCCTGAGCCGCACCGCAGAGAACGGAGACGCACCCGAGAGAAGCCAAGGACACAGCCAACCCCAGTGTTTCCCAAGACACTGAGCACCGGCTTGGTACAGTATGCAGGACGTACCTTGGAGGCCTTTCATGCAGTGGTGTTGTGGCACAAATGAGGGAAGAATTGAGGGAGGACTTACCGTATTCCTGATCGATGGCGGTGGGGTTGAAGTAAGGGAGAGAAATAACGAGTGAAGCGGAGGGGAGGTTTTTAAGGGAGCACAATTGAAATCCCGACAACGTGCTGTACAGTTCATGATGGAAGGCTCCAGCAGTTTGATGTGATGGGAGGTGTACTTGCCAGAGCGTCGCAAGAGAACGCAAGATAGTAAGCAGATACAAGAGGCTTGGGAGGAGGTCGCAAGCTGGTGGCAAGGCGGTTGCAAGCGCCCCCATCATCTCAGCCGGTTGCGACCGGCCCAAGGATTCCGGCCGACTTACATTGCATTATAATCAATATAAAATCATTGTTGGCACAGTAAGCTGATTATTAACAGCGGGATTATTACCTGCCTTGCCACTTTGCCGCCATTTTGGTGATGGGAGTGTCTTGCCCGGCGCGCTAGCGCCGGCCCGAAAAATTAAATCTGGGCTGTTTCTTGTCGGTCTGTTCGCTCTCTTTGTGATACGTAAGGAAGCGAAAGGCCCTTGCCATACATCCTGTATAATCCTAGGGAGACACTCTCCTCTCCTTCCCCTCCAGCTTGAACTACTGTTAATTAATTAAATTAATTATCTCTTTCCGTGCTCGAACCTACCTACATAGGTCCAGTGCCCCCCAATGGGTGAAAAAAAAGGCCATGCCTTCTCGATGGAAGGCATTAGGGGGTTTCGAACTCCCTACTGGTCGATGAGAACGACCCAGTATACCAGTATACCATTAATGCATGCTGTGTTTTATTTCTATGACGTTTCAACTTGAACTTAAAGGTTGAAACTTGATGAGGACTTGACGTAACGAGACGCTCATGATCGGCCCAGCCACGTGGCTCGTCAAGCGGGCCGGGGATAAGATTTTGGAGGTTGGTCACGGTGGTCTGCGGCTCGTACGGTACTTACTGCAAGTCCTCCACCTTATTCGCCCCTTGCACGCCCCCCTCGTCTGCCATGGTTCGCCGTCGCTCAGGGAAAGCTAAGGCGGCTCAACACAAGCCGCGAGGCGTAGACCGCAAGGGCAGCAAAATGAAGCGGTGGAACACGGCCTCGGACATCCCGATGGACGAAGAGGATCAGTGTACGTCCGCCCGGTTTGACGTCCGTGTGTCGCGTATTTCTCATGCCCAGAACAGTCCATGCGTCCAGGGATAAGATCCTTTTCGAAGGGGATGACGGTGGAGACGACGATGACGGCGACGAGGATGAGGTTTTCGCGCTGAAGGGCATGGCCGAGAGCGATTCTTCGGGAGATGAACAGGACGAAGATGGCATGGACGGGGGCGACGATATTGACGACGTGCACTACGCCGCTGTGGCTGCTGCAGAGAAGGGGAAGAAGCAGAAGCAGAAGAAAGGGAAGAAGGGAAAGAAAGACGAGTCCGAGGAAGAGGAGGAGAGCGACTCCGAGGAGGAAGAGGGCTGGGGGACGAAGAAGTCGGCATACTACGCGTCGAACGCAGATGAGATTGAATCGGACGACGAGGAGGCGAACGAGCTGGAAGAGCAAGAGGTGAAGAGGCTGCAGGCGAAGACGAGGGACGCTATGGCTGACGACGACTTTGGACTGGGAGATGTGGTGGAGGATCTACCGGAGGACGACGAGTATGTTTCTATTCGATCCTTATTGAACGTGCCTGTGGTTAACCACAACGCAGTCTGGTGGACGAGCCTGTGCAATCCGTAGTCCAGTTACCCCAGGACAAGCAAACGCTATTACGGCATCTAGAGAAGACGAACCCCGAAGCTTTGGCATTGGCACACGACTGGGACGACGTGGCTTACAACGTGATGAAGTCAAAAACCAAGCTAGAGAAGTACGTCTATCAACCTTTTATGCGCATACAACCACCTGATTCCGTGCCCTAGGCTTCAAGCTGAGAACCCGAGTGCTCTTAGCCTCAGCATGACGCACCTACACCACCGTACGTTCCCAGCGCCCTGCATTCCCACAAATGACCATTGACCCAGCCCGTTTTGCAGAGGCCCTCCTCACATATGCAACGACCCTCGCCTTCTACTTCCACCTCTGTGCCTCCCCCAAATACGCCCAGCGGCCAGATCTTCTCCGCGCGCACCCGATCCTTCCCCGCTTGCTCACGCTCAAGCAGTCCCTGCACACTCTCGAGGAGCTCGACTTCGCCGGGTCCGATGACGAGTCAGGCCTGAGCTCGTCCGACCTCGACGACGGAGAGGACGAAGAGATTGACTGGATGGCGGACGCACAAGACCTCTGGGCAGGGAACAACACGCTCAAGCGAAAGGGCGCGGGACTGGAGCAGGACGAGCTTGAGGAGCTGCTCCGCGAAGCCGAGGGTATCATGGATATTGACGTCCTGCCGAAGGCGAATGGGAACAAGAAGGAGAAGGAGAAGGAGAAAAAGTCGAAGCGCAAGTCGAAGGCGGTGGACGGCGAGCCCGAGCCTCCCAAGAAGAAGCGCAAGGCGGCAGACGCGAGCGCAAAGATCGCCATGCCTATGCCTGTCTTCGACCTCGTCGAGCCCGAGCTCGCGCCGTCCTCCAAGGGCAACAGCAAAAGGAAATCAAAAGCGGCAGCCGCGGTCGACGCGGCAGAAGACGTGTATGGGGAAGCGAACACGCTGGACGCTGCGGACGCCGCGGACAAGCAGGCGCACAAGAAGTCGTTGCGCTTCCACGTCGCGCGCATTGAGAGCACTGCCGCGCGCCGTGCGGGCGCCCGTGCGCACACCGTCGGTGGAGACGACGACATCCCGTATCGTGAGCGGAAACGCGAGCGCGAGGCGCGCCTTGCGAAGGAGGTCGCGAAGGCCCGCGAGGGGCTTGGTGCGGACTTGGACGACGTCGACCCCGAACTGGCGATGGATGGCGAGGCGGGAGTCAAGAAGGGCAAGAAGCGGAGTCGAGATGAGGAGGACGAAGAGAGCGGTGGGGAAGAGGATGGATACTACGAGCTCGTGAAGCGGAAGTCGAAGGAGAAGAAGGAGAAGAAGAAGCAAGAGTACGAGACGGTGGCCGCGGCTGCTCGGTATGTGCCCCTTCGACTCATTGCTATCGTACGCTCGAAGCTGA
Source organism: Polyporus tsugae (assembly GCA_024305745.1). Lineage (NCBI taxonomy): Eukaryota > Fungi > Basidiomycota > Agaricomycetes > Polyporales > Polyporaceae > Polyporus > Polyporus tsugae. Next base: position 2,843,743 of record JAHRBS010000013.1, read on the forward strand.
TTCGCGCGAACAGGGTCGTCGACGAGGAGAGCGTGGACGGACCGCGGTCTCTCACGCGGGCGATCCTCAAGAACAAGGGCCTGACCCCGAGACGCCCCAAGTCCGTCCGCAACCCGCGCGTCAAGAAGCGGGAGAAATACGAGAAGGCGAAGAAGAAGGTTGCATCGCAGCGCGCGGTCTACAAGGGTGGCGTCGACGCGAGCAGATATGGGGGAGAGAAGACCGGTATATCGCAGACGATCAAGAGTATCCGGCTATAGTGAAACTTTTTCGCTCGGCGCTGCGCTGCGTACTTACATTGTTGTAGGAAGGGACATGAAGTACGTGTGTGGGACGGCGGCTAGCGTCAGCCAACATCATGATCAGGTGCGGCCGCTAGGTATACGACCATCGTCACCCATATGGCAAACTTCCCTGCATTCTCACTCCATGAAGTCCGCTGAGTTACTTGCGCAGTGCCTGCTCGAGCATGCTGTATGCATTATGCGTTACCCAGTGAAAATGGTCGACCTTCTTCGTCCTGCCGTCTGCTTTCCGCGCTGGTTCGCCATGAGGAAGACCGCCCTTCACGCCCACAAGGTGTGGCTAATTCTAAAGGTTCAACTAAACGTCGCGTTCAAACAACCATCAGCCGCCTAAGACGTCTTCCCGATGTGCCACGTGCTAGTGTCAATGAAGTAAGTGACAGTGGCAACACTGAGCAGATGAGGCGGAAAAACAGGGTCTCATCCCATCAGACGATGGAATTACGCTGAGAGCTTATACAGCGATGTTTTGCTTATACCGGCCGAGAAGGCTGCGAACGAAGCCGGCAATAGCAACAATGCCATGTTTTTGCGCATCGTCGGCTACCTCCTTTATCCCCCTTCCCAAGATACTCGTGCCATCCTCAAGAGCGAAATAGAGCTCTGCAACCATCGGAACTAAGCTATATACGATCTAGGGGGTATGTACTTCAAACATTTCATTCAACTCTTCTGTAAGTGCGGCTCCCGGAGTCCTACCTGCATGGAGAAACCTAACGCCAGTCACACAGTCAGAACGGGAACAAGGGAAACATCTACGCCAGAGTCTGAAGGTTTGGAAGATTCTCCCAAGCCGCCGAGTTACTAAGCTCTTCTCATGCATGTACGTATCCCTGACCGGTTCCGCTCGGACACCACTCCGCCTGCCCGGGATCCGGGGACCACTCGCATGCGAAAGCCGCTGTACGTCACCCTTGCATGCCAACTTCTGCACTTATCGCTGTCATAGTAAGCAACATCGAACGGGCTCTCGCACGGGATAATTTTAGCTGCCTGCTGTCGGGCAAACCCGATGTGCAATCGTATTGGAAAAGATTCTTCACGGAGCTATCGCCAGACAAACAGTTCGCGCCGTGGCGGAATGTTGCTATATTCTCCCAGCTGGCTCGCTTGGCGATCCTGGGACCGGCGACCCCCTCCCTAGCCCGGCGTATCCCCGAGGGCCGAATCCACACTAGTACTGCGCAGGAGTACCTGAATGCAATTGTCGACGATATGGCGCATCAGTAAGCCATGCTGAAAACCTCTGTGGGCTCTGTAACCTCTGTGGCAGAGGTCACAGAGGTTTTCACTTTTACTGATGCCCTGGGACAGATGGAAGCCTTGAATGAGGATGGGACTGTTGACATCCCTATGACATATACACCTGTTGATCCGAATCCGATGCGTAGGTCGATTGAAATCGGTCCACCGTGACTGCAATCCTGAACTTGAAAGCCTCTTCGAAAGTGTCCTCACATCGGAAGCGTCCTCACATCGCCATGTAAAAATACATATGCCCCTAAGTCTCCTCGCAGTCACGTTGACTCACTCTGGGCTTGTGTTACACACGACGGTATCGAACCATGATTATCCCGTCGCGGGACTCATCGGCCACACCAGCTCGTGCATATTATACATTCGGTTTCAACGATCTGGAATTCACGAACTTCGCTTCGAGCTATCCATACAGTACAGTAGTTGGTTACACTCGCGTAACCACGCGCACATAATTCATACATTCAATAGCCTTTTGTCTGCTCTCTTCTTCCCACGGCGAGCCGTACGTACGTGCAAATTCAGAGTGTCCGTGACATGCCGGATACACACAGTCCGAGTCGTGATCTAGTGATATGGGGAGGGGAGAACCGGAGGTGAAGGGGTGGGGGGCTATAGCGCTAGGCAAGTGGTGGTGGTGGTGCTACTACAAGATAGGTACACAGTGTTCCGATGAATCCAACACAGCGACAGCGAGAACGGGCGCATACAACAAAACGACATACGTAGAAAAATATGGGGATAGAAATGGAAGTGGAACGATAAGTAAGACGAGACGATTTTTGTGCCTCCCCTCTGTTGTATCGCCGACGACGACTGGAACTCCAAACTCAACACTATAGAAGAAATGGTCCTCAGATGCAGATGCAAACACAAGAGGAAACAACCTCCTGCACACCCCACGGCCGTCCGACGACACGGGCACACGCTCACTGGAAGCCCCCGCCCGTCCCGACGGCGAACATGGGCAGGTCGATGCTCATCGCACTCGAAGGCATGCTCTGCGCAGTCCCGGGCCCGGACCCAGGGTCGGTCGGCGTCGCGCGCGAGTTCGTCGACGCGCCGCCCGTGCCAATGTCGAGATCCCCGGCGAGGGCCTGGTGGTAGACGCGCTTGATCTCGGCGGCCTGGTCCGCGCACTCCTCGTACGCGTACGCGTACTGCTCGAGACCGTTGATGCAGTTCGTCACCTCGGGGCGGCCCATGCGCGCGAGGAGCATCCCGGCCTGGATGCAGCTGACGTGCATGACCGCGCAATCCAGCCGCTGTGATTCGCCGGCCGTGGAGTGTATGGCGAAGGACGGAAAAGGTACGCGCACGAAGGGCAGAAGGGCGGGAGGGGGGAAGAGGAAGGCAGGATCACGCGGGCAGCGTGGTGGTGGGGATATGGGAAGGGGGAGAGAAGGGGGCAAGGCCAGGAAGCAGGTGGTCAGCGGTGCCGCACGCGCGGGTCCGAGACGGAACTGCCGGGACGTACCAAGTAGCCGTTGGACGCCAAGACACCGGCCTGCGGTGCACGAACAACACAATCACGCGCGTCAGTGTGCGGAGTCAAAATAGCGTATAAACTTGGGACTGACCAAGCCGGCGATGCGCAACGCGCCGTGCTGAGCCTCGTTGCCGACCTTGCGCTTCTTCTCCTCGATCTGGGCGTGCTGTGGGAGAAGCGTCTCCGAGGTGCCTGTGCGCGTCACGTCGTTGACTTCCCGGATGCCAAAGTCTTCAAGCGCGTTGTGGAGGATGATCCACATAATGTGGTAAGTGGCGTCGCTCGCGCCTGCGGCCGTCTGAGTATCAGCATCTGGCTGCGCTGGGACAAGAAAGCGGGGGATGCTACGTACAGGCCGTCACGGCGCTGACAAAGTCCCACTCCGCCTCAAAGTTGCTGGGAACGCCAACGTGCTGGAGGTGCTCCTCGCGCCATTCACTCAGCATGCTCATGAACCCATTCAGGACATCCAGTGGAATCCCGTCCGACTCGGTGGCAGGTCGCCATAGTTGCCGCGACATCTGCCGCGCAATCCGTGCCAGAGCATGTGCGGCACGGTAGTACCCCTGGTTAACACCAAGCGGGTCTCTGGTGAGCAACAGGAAGAGCGGATGCGAGCCTTGTCCGTGAGTAGATCTTACCAAGAACTGTATAAGAAGCGGAGAGGGTTTTCAGTACGAGAAGACGATGATGGGCGCAAGGTCTGAACGCGCCTCTAGTTGTTCCCTGGGAGACGGCTGCGGTGCATGGGATTCTATAATATCTGGCGGGACTGGACCGACGGTGTAGAAGTCGATGTCGTAGTCATCGTCATCTCTGCGCGCAGAGTGTGAGTGAGTGTCTTATGTCATGTTTCGCAACCGAGCTGAAAGAAGGGGCAGGAACGTACAGCATCGGTTTTCGCCGGTAATACACGCTGCGATAGGCGTCGGCCAGGCATGCCATCCACCATGCGAAGATCATAGTGCCCCGAGCTTCGGGGTCCTCGATGTTCGACATGACGGCCTTGTGGTTGATCTGACAACGAGACCGTCAGCAACAGATCTACGTCAAGGAACGGTTGGCACACTGACCTGCAAGTCTAGCAGCAACCTTATCGCAGACCCTAGCCAGAACCCGTGAAAGCCTGAGGACATGTGAGACCGAGCTGTCAAGCGACGAGAAAAACATAACATACCCGCATTGTCTTCCACGCTCTCTGCACAACCGGCTCATCATTATAGATAGAATACGGCAACGGCTCGGACCCGCACTCACGACTCTGCAAGGGCTCTATCAAGAGCGCTATGACAACATGGTCCGCGCTGGGCACTCTGTGCACCTTCATGTCTTCGGCCAGATCTCTTGCGCGATTGATCAGCACCTTGGCGAACGCGCTCTGGCTCCTGTTCTGGTGTCGGTCCGCCACGAAGAGTGGGTGCTCGGAAAACTTGGCTCCCCAAGCAATGACCACGGCGACCAAGCTGCCCGGGACATGTCAGTTGACCGATAAAGTTCTCGGGAGTAATCGGTGGCGCTCACGCAGGGTGCAGAGGTTTTTGCTGGGGCCCGCTATGCGGGGGACTGTTGCTGTTGCGCCCGCGCTGTCCTGCACCACCCTGCGGTGCGCTATCATTTGTAGCCTGCGGCTGTGGGCCGGTGGAAAGACTGTAATGCAGCCGTGACCGGAACTGCGCGGGGTTCAAAAGCGGGAGCCGGGTGTGGACAATCTGGAAGAAGACCTCCACGAGGTCGAGCGCAAATCTGCGTGTGACGCGTTAGCCCACCTGCTGGCACAGCACGTTGTGAATATGTAGGTGATCATCGAGGCGGAGATCCGACCGATTTCGTCGGTCGTAATCTCACCGCCCCGCGCGTGCTGGGGACGAGGAGTTAAAGAACGTACTCTGTACGGAAGTTGTCCTCTGCCAGGCGGTACCCTAGGGGCCCCCATTGGTTGTACGCAGCCGCACTCTGTGCGGGAGGCCTGGAGCCATCGAGGTGGGCGCTTTGTGGTAAAGTTTTGGGGAGATCAGAACGATAGAAGACGGATGACAGGGAACCCGGCGTAAGCACCAACCTTGCTGGTTCCGGCGGCGAGAATATGTATGCCAGCAGGTCGCGTGTCTCCATATCTTGTGTAATAGGGTGAGCCCGAGGGAACGGGCCGGCGTGCATGGGCAATTGACTTCCCGGTGGTTGATACGGATGGGAGGTCCCTGAAACCATGTGTTCTACGGGACCGCTGATTAACCGGTCATTGGATCAGCAGCGCGTTCCAACTTGGACAGGACACCCGGGAAATCGCGTATAGACGGCGTGACGGGTACATCTCCGGTAGTTCGAGGTGCATTGTTCCCAAGCTGCGATGCGTAACAGTTGCCGTGTTGGGCGGTTTAAATTTCCTGTTTCCGAAACGCGTCGAAACAGAGAGAAGTAGGACCGCAGCAAACCTTCATGCGCGATGGGGCCGAGACCAGCCTCGGGAAAGGAAGGGGGATACGGAAGAGGAAGGGAACTTACAGACGAGAGCTTGACGGTTGCCCGCTGCCGTAAGGTGAGTAAGGGCCCTATCCTGATCAGTAAGAACACGCCCACCTTCCACTGCTGGTGGACAGCGTCCGTGGCCTCTTGGCGGTCGCAGCATTGCGTTTCTTCTCAGAGGTTGCTTGCTGAATGAAATGGCTTGATACGGATGCATGAGGTGGATTCACACAGAGGCACGATCGGCGTGGGACGTACGTGCAGGGATAGTTCTTGGACAGACAGTGCTATCGCGAGGGACGCAGTCAGTTGCATGTCTCGAGGGAGGGACAGATAGGGTAGGGGCTGGCATTACCTGACACTGTGCATTGCATTGGGATGAGCGGGATGCAGGAAGATGGCAGAGGCGATGGGCGTACCTTGTCCTGGCCTGGTAGCTGATTGCACTTCACCTTCCGGGCTCTGTCAAAGTAGCGCGTCGGTCCACAAATAGGCGCACCACGGAACACGGTGGACGCACCTGCAGGCGTCGCAAGCAGTGTTCTGTTTTCTCGGAGGCGGAAGGGTCTTGGCGAGCTCATGAATCTGGTTCTGCATGGAGGGGGAGGAAAAATTGAAGGCTGGTGGGGGGGGGGGGGGGGGGGGATCGACAGGGTTCAATGAGTTGCGTCTATGAACGGGCCGCGGAGACAAGGCGGAGAACGTACACTGAGAGGAAGAGCCTGAGCCCTCCTGAGGATCTTGGCGGTCCATGGACGGGGCAGATGGGGGGAGGAGGAGAGGACGTCGGGGGACGAGCAAGGGCTCTGTTTACTGGAATGAGACGAGACTCGGAGTCGCAGCCTGACACCAATTCCCTCCGTCTTCTTACATACGCGCCCTCCAAGCGCCCATGAGCGCAGCCACCTTCGGCACCGAGCCATCCCCCTCCGGTCACTCCCCGTCACTCCCCCCTTTTCCCACCGGGTCACAGAGCGTCACGCCAATTTTCGGGTGACCAGTGACGGCCATTGGCGCTGGTGCACCTCGCAGCTGCCACCGTCACCGACATTGACAACACTCGCCCGCGCCAGGACCAACTCCTCCCCTCCCGCCCAAAAGTCTACACGTCGCGAGCACCATGGTCAAGGTTGAAATCGTCGAAGAGAAGGAGCAGGACTCCCGCTCCCCCTACTCCTCCCCCGCCTCGTCGCGCACGTCCTCGTCCGTCTCCCTATCCTCCGTCGGCTCAGAAGTCGACGGCGAGGAGTCCTTCTACGAGCGCATCGTCGCCCTCGCCGACATCATCCCCCCCACCACGCGCCAGAGCATCTCGTCCAAGTTTGGCCGCACCACCAGCGCGATAAAGACGACCGGAAAGATCGTGGGCAACCTCGTCTGGATCGTCACCACCTCCGCACTCCTTATCGGCCTGCCCCTCGCGCTCGTGCTCGAGGACGAGGCCAAGGTCGTCCAGCAGGAGAAGGAGATGCTCGCCCAGCAGCAGGGCGCACAGGTGAGCCCTCACGCGCCACGCGTGTCACCGTCCGCCATCGTTCCGTAACAATAATATTAATGCCACCTTCCGCCCTCGCCCAGATGCTCGCGCCCCCTCCTGGTTCTGGCTCGATGTACCCGCAACCAGGCCAGCCCCAAACCCCACCCAAGTCGCCCCTCTGATTGAGCCTGCACACGCCCTTCCCGTTCGCGTCGCATGCATCGTATTCCTGGCCCCCGTGTACTATATAATAGAGCCCCTTATTGCCACATGTCACTGCACCCCTCCATCCATGATCTTCCGGCCTGGACGCGCCGACTGCAGTCACGCCTACGCGCTCCGAGGACGCGGCCTCCCGCTGCCGTACGTCGCTGCATTTATCGACAGCCTGGCCGTGACTGCATCAGACCACTTGTTCCCTTCGAGGCAGGACGTCTCCGACTCGTCGAAACTTGCGGTGCATTCAGTCAGATGCAGAGCAAGGCCTCCCCGAAGTCTCCGAAGCCTTCCGTCCAATCAGACGTCTGCCGGTGGCAGATAAACATAGACATAGTCATTGAATACTAAGTAGGTGCTATCTGTCAGCAGCGTTGGACCGCAGTGCATCAACGAAATCGAAATCCGAAGCACCTCCGACGCCATCTCGGAACAGTCACGACGACTCATCAGAGAGGATCTAAGTATGCAGCTGTATTGCGTTGACAGACCGGAACTGCTATCTACCCAAGTGATCTCATGGCTGCAACTCGAACTTGGACCACGTATGCACGCGGCGCCGTCAGCGGCATGACTCAAAAAGTGGGCCGACGGGATTGACTCACCGAGGAAGATTCCCGGGAGGCAGGGAAAACGACCGGCCGCGCGAAGTTGTCCCTGCGAACGCACCGACGTTAGTTTATCTGTCCACGCTCCAACACGCCCTCCCCACACTGCAGTCGGCTCAGTGTCCCACCCCTTTTCCCCTTGTCTACTTATGTGTGGATTCGACACAGAGACTGCCAGTGTACACACAGCCTGTCAAGTGTACGCACAAGACATGATGCGTGCGGAGATACGGGTGCAGAGCCGCGCAGAGAGAAAGAACCCGAGAAGGATAAGGAAGGATAAGGGGAGAACACGCACGCAGATCGGTATCTCCTCAGGTAGGTGATAGCGTGCTCCTCAATCTCATCCGGCACCACGCCGAACGCCTCCCAGTCACCGGGAACGTCCACATCGTTGATGTACCGCCGGACGACCTCGTCGGGACTCAGCAACGGCCACCACACGTTCTGCGCGAGCTTAGAGAGAGCCAGGGCGACCGACTTGGGCACAACGGGTGCGCGCGACGGTGGGTTGTAGGTGATCGTCGAGACAAGCATCAGCAGGTACTCGTACGTGAGCGTCGACGGGCCCGGAAGGTTGAAGGTGCCGGGAAGGGGCGCCATAGGGAGCGTGTTCGCGAGAGCCTGGGCGACATCGAGAACCTAGGCGATCGGGCATGTCAAGGTCAGGGAAATCCGTTGCGTCGCGAAACCGGACGCGAAGAAGGGTGCGAAATACTTACGTGCGCGGGGCGGACCTTCGTCTGCATGTGGTTGAGCTGCCACCAAATCGGCCAGACTGATAAAAATGAAGAACGCCGTCACACCGACACGTCGGGTTGGGGCACAGAGGTGGGGCACTCACTCGCCATGTTGTTCAACAACCGGTCCTCGTACCCGAACATGGTCGCGGGGCGGACGATCGTCGCGTCGGGGAACGCCTCCTTCACGAGCTCCTCGCCAGCCGCCTTCGAGCGATAGAACGCAGACTCGGAGTTGTGCGATGCGTTGAGGTGTGAGACATGGACGAAGCGGCCGACCCCGCTCTGAGCAGCGATAGTCGCAATAGCCTGAGCACCCTTGGCGTGGACGTCATCGTAGCTGAAGTTCCTGTAAAGCGCACACGCCCCTCGTCAGAACCGAAGCCGCATATATTCAGAAACGAACGTACTTCGTCTCGTACTCCCGCCCGACAAGGTTGTAGACGATGTCAGAGTGTCTCAGACACTCTTCTATCTGATCAGGTCGGCGGAGGTCCCACTCCTACAACGCCACCGCCCTTGAGCGACCGTTCACGTCTCTCCCAACGCGCTCACACGCCTAACACCTAGTAAGACGGAGAGAGACGCACCAGCGAAGTGATCTGTCCGAGATCTCCAGCTACCCTCAAATGCCTCTTCTCGTCCTCGTCGCGGTAAGGAATGACGACCTGCGTGCCCGCCTTCGCTGTTATCCACCCGGACAACCGTCAATACGTGTCCCGAGCAACACAGTGGAAAGAAACACAAGGGACATACCGAGCTTCGCCACAAGGTATCTCCCCAAGAAACTCGTGCACCCAAAAACGGTCACAGTTTGCCCAGTGGTCGCACTCCGTCCGGGCGGGCCGTACTGGATGGCGGCCTTGCCCGAGGGCAGGACTCTCAGGTCATGGAGGGCTCGCTGCGGACCCACGAAACGAAACACAACAAAACCGAACTCGGTGAGCTGGGAGGTGTCGACATCAGTGCATGGAAGGGGGGAGGCGGACCTTGTTTTGAGCGAGTGCGCGCGGCAGGCGCACGCATTTCGAAGAGACGGCCAACATAGCGTGGCCAACGTTGCAGACGGTGAGCAAGGTGTTGCTCGGACGTTCGCTGCTCAGCCGGGGTTTCCCGAGTGGGGCGTCTATGGTGCTCAGCCAGTGATGTGCGCCCAATTCCCGGCACGATCGAGTCTTTGGACCTCGTCGACGCCCACACTGGTCTGGGGGGGGGAACACGGCAGGACGCTTCAAGTCAAGTTTTCATTCAAAATAACATCTACTAGCAAATGTCTACCATTGACCATCGTCCACCATAAACCGCTCAACGGCGAGGGAAAGAAGCCAGGACCGGCGAACGCGAGTAAAGTTGCTAGTAGCCCAGGTTCCGAGTCTATTAAGAACCCGCATTCATGGCCGAATGCATATAGGTCGACACGAGGAGTGGTGCCATCTTGTTTCATGGAGCGGTTGAACTATGGACGGTGCAATGTCGCACCGTGGACGTAGACCGTGACGACGGCGCGAAGTGAATGGATCCAAGAATGTCCGGTCTGCTGCGGTTCGCAACATAGCGGCGAAAAAGGGTACAGGGTTGGGAAACCAATCTCCTACTGGCCGTTCACCTTGGCTCTTCTGATGAGCCATGTCCACGGCAGGGGCGGGGCCTCCTTCGCGAGAGGTTTGACGGCGGCGGTTTTGGTATCGATCGACGTCGCAGCCGCTGGCGTTTTTGTCCTGTCAGGGCCCGAGCAAGCCGTTGAGGAGACGTCCGCGGCCCAATGGCGGTAGCAGACCCGGAGTAGAACAAGGCAAGCCGTTGCGCCCGACGTGCATTGACCCAGGGAGAGCGGACAAGGTTCCGAGAATGAGGCACTGACGTGGGTTGAGTAGCGAGAGCGACAAAGCGAGCGGCATCAAGACAGCAGCCCTCTTAGCAATGCTCATAGGCAGAGTCTCTGGCCGCGATCAGCGCGAATGGCGTAGGTGTCGGACTGGCCGCATCAATGGTGACCATGGTCGGGGTGCGGATGGTGCTAGGGCAGATGCTCGACAACCGGTTGGCTAGCGGAAGAGTCGGAGAACGTGAGCGGTGTCGTAGAGAGGACCGTCAAACGTGTAACCACAAACAGAGCGCACAGAAGCATGGAGTCGCACCATTGTGCTTCCCCGAATTAGCCCTCTGGGCGAAGACTCTGATGGATTCCGATGAGAAACTTATGTCCGCCTTTTTGGGGAGGAGTGATGTCGGGGAGGCGAAGAGGGCGAATCACCTTGACGGGACATAAAAGAACATTCCCAGGCATTACGAATGAGCCATATGGCGCACCTGTTGGTCCGTCCACTTTCTGTGAAGAGCGCGTGAGAAAGGGCGTTGATCACGGACGATAAACAAAGTCTCACCAAACCATCGAGGACCAACCGCTACTCCAAACTCGGGCAACACGGGACGGAGCTAGCGATACAGTTCCCTCGAGATGTCCCCGAACGCACCGCTAGTGCGATGCTCTGGCGAATTAAGGTCGCCCAAGGATTACGGACCGGGTGACACCTGTTGAGCAGGCGTGGTGTCCAATCGAGGTAATATCCGTTTCCGTGTTCTTCTTGAGCTGGAGCGGGCTCGGGTGAGCGTGTGAGCACCCAAAGCCCGGGTAGGTTTGAAGGAAGGGTTATCGACTTGCACCGCACTTCGGGGGTAATTGAACCACTACGGGTAATTCAGAGACAGTTGCAGGGAAATTGCGGCGTCGCGCACCGCCTGCCTTGCGTCCTTTTTTCGGACGACATCGGATCCTGGGGACCTGAACTCTAAGATACAGCGGCGAAGTGATCGATGGGAACGACGTCTGGGCATATGCTTCTGTCCAATCCGATTTCAGAATCGACTCGAAGTGCATGCAAGACACAAGCACATACCAAGACATAAAAGTGTAAGGCAAGTCCTCGAGCATATGGTGTTGTGAAGGGGACAGCAAACCCGCTGATTTTTTCAACCGCTGATCCTGGCTCCTCCGTCTGCGTGTCGCGGAGCAAGAAACTATCGTGAGTTCTGAATGAACGGACCGGTGTGCTCGGCGGTTATGGTCTGAGAAACCGGTGAGAGACGTTAGCGCGAGGTTATAACGCCCTCATATGGTCGTGGGCAGTACTCATGGCACGCTCGGATAGTCGGATGTTGCGGTCGGGCTACGTCGCCGGTGTTATGATCTAGGGCCGACGGTTGATGCGTAATGGTTGAACAGGATATCTTTACGCAGTGTGACTAGCCTGCGTAAGAGCTTCGCTCACATGGAACTGCATCGTCGTTTTTGTGTTCCTCAGGTAGCGCTGCCAATGCCATGGATAGGTCAGTTCTGTCAGTGCCAAGACATTGAATGGACTCACGACATCGACGGAGCTCTATGACGGCAGAATCGCACCCATGATCTTCAGTCGGCAGAATGGGTTATCTTCGCTATAGATTGTTGCGCGTTGCATCGCGCCATTCTGTACAGGGCAATGGGACGGCGAGTTAGGCGAAAACCACCATTCGGAAGAACCGCGATCTAAAGGACAACTTACCGAGGACAGCGACTACGCGGGGACCTCGACCGTACAGTCCCTCTGCGGCAACTAGTCGTCATAGTCGCCTGACCCGGCTAGCTTGGAATGAGCTCAACATGGGGCAGACGATGGTGCCCAGTGAGTCAAACGACATGGGCGGCAGCGAGCAACACAACCGACTTCACATTGCATCAGCGTCCAAATCGGGACATGCACAGCATTGTGGCCCGAGGTTAGGGTCTATCGGACAGCTCGGTCAAGCGTCTTCGATCGACATTTTTCCTCTGGACCAACACCACCGCTAAGTTCCCGCCGAGCTCGCCTCCCCGCTTGCATCGCCGTCCTCCCCTCGCACGACCTCCGCGCACGCACACCATGGTCCAAGGACAGACGAAAGGCCTCTCCAAGGCGAAGAGCTCGAACGCGGCCTCGCGGCACGCACAAAAGGCAGCGGCGGCCCCGAAGAAGGGCAAGCGGTACGTTGCGCCTAAGAACACCGCGGCGGTCAAGCAGGCTGCGCTGCACAAGGTGAGCCCCAGCATATGTACACTCGTGCTTAGCGACTCCCGGAATCCGAGTGTTGGCGAGGTTACCCCTCGGTGCTTCCCACCGCCCCTCGCCCCTTCTCCGCGGAGCCCCGACGTTGGCCAGGGGGAGTGGGAGGTGGGAGCAGCGGGGCAGGGGCACGGCCGAACGTCGGAAGGCCCTCGCGTACGTACGCGCAACGCAACGCAGTGTCCCGATGTTAAAATCGGTCCTGGTCCTGGAATATGGAATCTGGGACAGGCGCGGGGCTGACGCGTGGTGTGCGCGTGTTGTTCCTAGGGGCTGAGCGCGAAGATCAACAGGAGCATCGAGCAGCAGGTCGCCGCCGCCGCCGCGTCCTCGGGGAAGCTCACGATCATGAAGAACACAGCGATGGAAGGGTACGTGCGCGGCGGCCTCGTTACGACTTACATGCAGGCCTCGGTAGCTCAACAGAGGCCGACCCTAATCGCTTTATCTGTACGCTATCTCTGCAGGACGTCGGCGGAGAAGCCCAGGTCCACAAAGCCCAAGAAGCAATGACGCACTCTCCGTCGTGCCTTCGCGATCTTCTAGGTCACCCAAGTGCGCTTTCTCTGCCTGTGTGCCTCCATCTCGTCATACTAACGGCATCCCCTACCCAGTTCCCAACTTGATCCACTTCGAATGTGAAGGACGGGCGCATAAACAGAGCAGCGGCTCCGCGCGGATGGTTTACGAGGTGGGAATCTGTCGAGTCGGAGCGCTCGGTAGTTTGTGCCATCAAGGGCTGTTGTGGGACGTGTATACGCAACATCTATCGCGCCTCATCGCTCCGTCGCCAGCGTTTTGGCGGACTAGTCCCGGCGGTTTCCCATGCAACCTGCCCGGAGGCGGTACCGGATATCCTATGTCGTATGCCACTTACCTATGTCCTCGGATTCGGACACGGGTGCGGAGAACTGCCCAGTATCAACATGCGTTTACGTTGCGAGCGATAGCTCGAATGCATTGCATTACAGAATGCCATAAACAAAGCGACGAACAACGTGACAGCGACTTGGACGATGTATGAATGTACAGGAAGATGTGGTTGGGTGCGTCGATGGGTAAGATGATCGTGATAACCGAGAAATATGCTGCGATGAGGGGAATATATGCATGATGATGAGTTGCAGAAACACAGATGTTGGGGTATTGGAAACCCTGCTTGCTAGGGAAAACATGTGATGGGAAACATGTGGTGTGGTAGTGGAACAGTGTGGACGATGCATGCCGATGAAGAAGCGTGAATGTGGATGAGAATCTGACGGAAATGACAATGACGAGTTTGGGGGGGAGTTGGGGATGAAAACCTGGGGGAATCTCATACTAGGGACCAGGATGCGTAACGTGAAGGGGGCAAGAGAAGTAGGGGGAAAATGCTGGGGAGATGCGGACGTGACATGCGATGTGCATTCAATAACGGGTAACCAGAGAGTGGGGGATGGCTGGGCAATGCGTAGACGAGTATGAGAGACCGAGACTGAGAATGAGACGAGAACGTGAATGTTGCATGATGATGGATGACGGTGATAAGTCCATGTGCAAGAACGACAAGAGAGCCTAAAATGACATGAAAAACGTTCAAAGCCCAATGCAGAAGCTTTTCGTCATACAAACCTTCTCGACGTCGGACACAGCCGACGCGAGTGCAACACAAGGCCGACCCCACGCCCACAACAGGAGCATGGGAAGCGACAGTCCGTACGGGCGCGTACAGCCGTATGCACCGACACCACGCGCCTGCGCGGGTCAACGCAATCGCGGTCTAAGACGCTGCTGTCCTGGGCAGGCTCAGCTGTAGAGGGGGCTGGTTGTACGGGCGACCAGAGGCCTTCCCGAAGATCTTCGCCTGGATGTGGAACATGTTCGCCCAGACCTCGGGCTCGACGTCTAGCTCGCCCTGTTTCGCCTTGAGGTACACAAGTAGCTTTTGTAGACAAAGCTCCGCCTCCGGGTCGTCCATGACCGGGATGGAGGGCACCATCTCAAGGCCAGGAGGGTACGGCATCAATGCCACCTCGTTCCCGTGAGCTTCGTCATTGGCAGCCTGCATGTCTGCCGACATGGAATCGGCACCTACGGCAGCAGCAGCGTCGTACGAGGAGGGGTAGGCGAGTTGGGACGGGCTGGAAGAGCCGTAGGAATGGACGATGGAGTGGTCGGTGCGTGAGCTATCTGGCTCAACGGGCTTGACCCACGGTTCCTGGATGAGCCCGAGGGAGGACTGCATGCCCTGCATGGTCGTCGGTGGGATGTTCTCGTCCTCGGCAGCGGCCAGGGCCTGGGCATCGCCCTCGTCATCGGTGTCGATGGGATCATTGTAGCCACGGTCTTCCCTAATTGGCGGCGGGGTCCCCGGGAAAGGGATGATAGGCTGTGGCTCATCGGGTAGGAAGTCGCTTGCGTATGCGCGATATTTTTGATCGAGGGTGCCGTTGCCGTACCACACGCCGCGCCGGATTCCGTGGCGATGCTTGAAGTTCTCGAGCCAGCCCGAGCTCGCCTTGAACTTGTCCTGCGTGAAACCCATGGCGTCACCGAACTCCCGCGCTTTTTTCCGAAGCAGCTGGTCGGTAAGGACCTTGCCGGCCTTGGAAGCGTTCTTGACCCAGTCCTCCAGACGGCCTTCCAGCATAGGGAACTTGGAGGGCCTTGTAAAATGTCAGTGCAAGAACAAGCGATGCAGCGAAGTAGAAAGCATACCTGAGCTTGGCGACGAGGACCTTCTCGTTAGGCGAGACGCTCAACCAGCGAGCCTTCTGCTTCAGGATTTTGCTGACGGTGCTGCGCTCAACGCCAAACAGAGAAGCGATATCCTCCTGTTTCATGCCCGGGTTTTCCTGCGCTGCGATACAGATCTTGTAGCGATCGATGTTGTAGAGACGTTTCTTTCTGTCTCTGCGGGCGTTCAAGGCGGGAAGCTTGCGGACAGGCGACTCCACGGTGAACAACTGCGAGTTCGACGCCGACGACACTGAAGTAAGGGCGGACGCAACGCTCAGGGCAGGGGAAGCCGAACGAGGGTTGGACGAAGCGGAAGCAGCAGACCCGGACGCTGAACGGGACTGGGTCTGAGGGAACATACGCCACTCGGTGCGGGGCTGTTGGTTGTAGGGATCCGCGTTGGACATGGAGGGCTGCGTCTGATCAGGGAGGTGGTACGCGACCTGTGCTGCGGGAGAATGGGGGCGGGAGCCTTGCTGAGGAGTGTAATGAGTGGTTGGTGGAGGGTGCTGCGCGCATATAGACACTTTAGTGGCACACATGGGAAAGAGAGAAAATGAAACGAACGCCGTAAGACTGCGAGAGAGACGCATATTCCGGCAGCTCTCCTTGGCTATGGACCCTCTCATGCATGCGGAAACGTCTTCGGCAAAGACCTCTGTCTGGGCCAATGCTACCTTCGACTTGGGGGTCGAAGGCCAAGGTCTGAGAAGACGGACCAGGGTCGACGGTGGATGGGGAGGAAAGTGTTGCTGCCGAAGTGTTTGGGATATGGTGGGACATGTACGAGTGCTGGTGTGCTGAAGAAGAGGCATAATCGACGTGATTTTGGGCTTGAGACATCGTGAGGGGCATCTGGACGTGAACGGAAGAGGCAGAGTTGGAGAGGGCGAGCTGGGAATGCTGGCTAGCTGGCCAGGGCATGTCGTGGTGCAAGGCCTGGCGGGAAGCGGAGTTGGAGATCGCGTGCGGAGGGAGGTGAGGGAGGTGAGGTTGGAGATGATACACGAGGCTCGAGTACTGCTGAGCGGTGTCCATGGTGCACGACACGGGTGCTTTGCATCTACTGACGATGGGGGCGAGGATGTGGAGAGACGGTGTCGGCGGCGATGGTGGGCGTCGGGGAGTGAGACGGATGAGGGCAGAGAGCAGGTCGGCTTTTGAGCGAGAGGGAGTTGTGGAATCAGCCGGCGCTCTCAGCTCTCACTCACTCTCAGTCTTGGTGTCTGACCTCTGATCGGGCTCCCTTCCCGGGCCTCCTCCCAGATCGCCCCGATCCCGCCTCTTCTGCCCGCTCGCCCGCGCACACACACTCCTCGGCAAAATATTGATTCTATCCTACGCACGACCTCCGCCGCGTGCTCGCACGACGCTGCCGCGGCATCAACAAAGGCGGGACGGCGCGTCACCGCCCTGGATGTGTCGTAATCTGCGCAACTTCGGGTGTACAAGGTTGCTAGGTTTCCCAGCCGACCCCGCTCTCCTCGTTTGCCACGGAACCCCTTCGGACCTCGACGGCGCAATATTGCCAGGGCCGCGTCGTGCTCACTGCTCTCTAGAAGCCAGTTTGCGGTGAGCGTGCGGTGGCAGAGGCGTAGTGCTGTTCATTGGGAGGATCCGAGAGAAGTGCGTTGATTCCCATCGACCGTGTCTCCGCTGTGTATGAATTGAAATACGTGTCCAATAGCGGTGCTAATCCGTCCGAGGCCCGCGACATCTGCCTCGAACACAAACCTTGAGCATGCCAGTGCGCGGTCCGGGCAGAGTGAATGTCCAGCGGATGTCGCCCATGCTTCCACGCATCGCGAGCTTCTACCTTCTACCCCTACGCCTGAATCTCCCTCCTCTGCCCCCGTGCGCCCCCACCTGATTCCCATGACTCACCCCTCATGTCCGATCTCGCTACCTCCCCTCTCCCGCTGCGCACTCCCACTCGCCCACTCCTCGACCCGGCCATCGACATGGGCCCTTTTCCACGCCCCTCCGCGCCCTCCGAACCAGCGGTCACCTCCTCCACGGATGCCCTGGAACGCCCTGCATGCCTTTTACGGGCCCCTGAACGACTATTCTGCCGCTTCGGCTGCATGCCCTACCATGTGTTGGCCATCTTGGCAATCCGCACCATGCTAATGTCTGCGAGAGGGCGAGTTTCAAGGTCGAACCTGCGCCGCATTGGCTACATCTAGCGCGGAAGAACACCCTCCCCAGCGCCCGAAGACGTTTTCGAAGGCGTTGTGGTGTTCACACTTGCCGAATCTGGCATGTTCGAAACTCAGTCCGACCATCCCGCGTTCATACAGCGGCGTACGACGGCTTCTCCCCCACATGAATAACTTCCAACTTTGCTCGACGGCGACCACCGAGATCTCGCACTGGCCTCTTGGATCAAACCTTAGATTTCCTCCGTGAACTTACGGCGACGACCATTCTGCGTTTTGCGACATCAGCTCCCACCGAGCTCTCTGGCAGAGAGCTTCCCGAAATAGACACGCAAGCTCAACCGTTAAGGTGCGTATGCCGGCCCATCTTCTCGCCGCCCTTCCAACCACTCTCATCTTCTCGCCAAGGTGGGAGCACATCGGCCTTTCCCTGGTGCCTATCTGCCCGTCTGTCCAATAGCGGCCCCCTAGCGGCTCCGTGTAGCCCGCGCCTTCGAGGGCGTCCCGTCCGAAGGGCTGGTAGAGCGCGCAATACGACGTCAGGGACCTCCCACGTTCCCTCGAATGGGACGAATGCCCATCAGTCCGAGGGTACATCCTCGCGCATCGATTCGCATTCCGTACACACGCCTACCGCTTCCAGATAGCGCTCCTAGGTTCCGTGCGCGCGTATGCATGCCTGCCCGCTATCCGCCAGATCATGCTGGGCGAGCTGGGCGAGCTCAAACGGGTCATTCGCACCCGACATGCTCAGGCGATCCGGACGCTCCCAGGAGAGTGCGAACGCATGACACACCGGCTCGTCAGATGTGTCCAAGAGTCTCGCGTTGACGTCGCCTCCCTGGGCTCGAGCTGAACCATGACTGTAACGCCGGCGATCATGGTCGCACAGTGTGCCTATCCCCTCGGGGGCGGTACTCACCACATACGTCAGGGCGGCGTTCCCGTGTTCTTGAAGGACAGATGCAGTACAACCACCCGCAGCTTCCATATGTCGAGGTCTTGACATATCCACCAGTGCAGGGCCTCGAGTCTGAGCGTGAGCGTAAGACGTACAACGGACGGAGATACGAATCCTGGACGAGCCCGAACCGGCTCAAGGATCGTGTGAGTCGGACCACGGTGCGTGTTGGCGTTCGGATCGCCCTTAGCGTCTTCGCATAGCGTCGCACCGAGGCGCACTCCACTAAGAAGAGGTCCACTACTCCGCCCTGTGCACGCAGTTGCCACCACCGCTGCGGTGGTTTTGCTGCCGTCTCGAAGCCGCGTTAATATCTTCGCTATCCAGGGTTCTGCCACCGCTCATGACCGCCGACAGCCGCCTTCCGAGTTTCAGCTGAAATCCGAGCCATGCACGCGTGGTTGGCACAATGAATGACAAGCTCTCCCAACCATCGTGTCGGGGCACAATTGCAGGTCGACCCTGGGCCTGTGTCGATGAAGCTCGAGCTCTAGTTTCTCGTTCTCTTCCAGGTTCAAAGCTAGCTTCGGGACTAGTCCCTGTTCTTTATCCTGTCAAGCTTCCCATTGATCCTGTCAAATACGCCGTGCTAAGCCCGTACAATGAAACCCTTCTCCGTGCGTCCCAGTCTATGCCTGCTTCTCTGGAGCTTCTCGCTCGCCTGCAGTCCGCACGAACCCCGCGGCTCGTTAGCTCGCTGTGGCCAGCGAGTCATTCCTGACTTGTAGTAGCGGACCACAGACCGCAGTGCAGCCTACGGAGCCCCGGCGCGCTTCTCTTCTCCGATCTCGAGAGCCCAGACGAGCACGCACATCATTATCCCCGCCGAGGCACGGCAAAGACGAGTACGCCGATAGGGTGCGATAGGGGGCCCAGAAGACGTGCGTGCAGATCACAGCAGCACGCAGCTCGGATGTAGGCTCGGAGTCGCCCCAAGCCTCACGGCGGCCGCGACAATCCTGCGTGGTGGTGGGGAGGTGGATGATCCGCTCGCCTGCCTTCGCCTTCTCTTCCGCCATTTGGCCTTCGCTTCCATCCATGGCGGTGCGGACGCGGCCGGGGCCTCGCTTTGCACACTGAGAACACTGCCCGTGTGGATCCGGGGCTGCAGCTTGACTTGTCGCGGCTGACTTCGATGTCGTTATACTGTCATCTTGACTGTCAGATGGTTCGTATAGGGGCGCACGAACCACTGCCGCAGCGATAGGTGAGAGAACAAGTCTACGTCTGGTGATGGTCATGCCTACAAGGCGAGTGGTGCTGGAGGGGTCTAGAAGTAGCAGGGTCGTATGTAAAGGCCCTGGCCACAGGCCCACAGCAACGCGAAGTCCAGGTCTTGCTCGTCTTTGTACTTCCAACTTCCCACAGCGGCTGCGAGTGCCTTCATACTCCGCGTCCAGAACGCGCCCTGAATGCAAATCATGACAAGACATATTATATTGCCGAAGAAACACGGGTGCAGAACTGCAAGAACAACGACGGACCAGACTGCGAGTAAATATACAAGCCGCCACAAAATCGTACATCGCACAAGACCATCCGTGCGGTATCATGTATGCTCCCCCACGCGTTCGCCACCACCCGGAATCCTGTATCCTGTACCTACCACGGGCTGCCACCGTCACCGCTCTCCACCCCACCCGTCAGGTCCCCTCTCACTCTCGCTGATTCTCCCACCGAGCTTGGAGAGCATGATCCTTCCTAACGCCTATCTACCACCCCCCACCCCAATTGGGGTGCGCATATACGGCCCGTTCGTCATGGGCCCGTACGGTGTTGTCGGCATCTGCGCGGGCATCGCACCTGCCATGACCGGCGTCGTCAGTGCGCCGCCCATTCCCATGACGCCATGCCCCGGCGGGCCCTGGGGCCCTGGGGTCTGGTTGTGGACCTCGCGGCCAGCCAGCGTGAGCAAGGGCGCGGCGCGGTCCTCGCGCTCGGCAATCGTCGCGGCGGTGCCGGCGCGGACGTTCTCGGCGATGCCGTTCTGGATGGTGAACGTCTGGCCTAGGCCGTAGAGCTTGCCGCTGAGCTCGGGGTCGTCGAGCGTGTCGTTGAAATAGTCCTCACGCATCTTGAAGAACGTGGACGCGGTGAGGAGCGAGTCGGAGCCGGCCTGGTGGGACGGGCCTATTCGCACCACCTGCGATGCGCGGACACGTTGCGAGTGTGAGCAGGTGCCGTAAGGGACATGACGATGGCATGTGAACGCACCCCGAGGTCGTCCGCGACATCTTGCAGGCCGCCCTTGAGGACCTTACACGACCGCATGACGAACTTGATGTCATAGATGGTGGGGAACCATGTATGCAGGGTGTCGAAGAACGTTTCCTCATTCGTTGGTAATGACTGGCCGGTCAGCAGCTTGACGAAGTACCCGAAGTCGTAGCCACTGTGTACGGAATAAGTAATTTGAGTCAACCATCCAGCTCTGCCCATCATCGAACGGTGGAGACCATAGCGGGCAAGGTATCGCCAGGGGCTAACGAGTTCCCGCGGCCCAGCACCAACAGACGTGTCTGCCGCGCCTCGTTCCCGCGACGCCCACGGTAGGCTGGGTCGATCAAGCTCTGCTATCCGGCTAAGGCTCACCTGTGAAACGAGATCCACTTTGTGTCGGGGGTCAACACCAGCCCAGACGTAATCATTAGCTCGGCAAAGTCGTTTGGTTCGATCCCCATCTCCTCGTGCCGTTGTAGATCGATGCCCGACTTCTGCAGTAAATCAATGGACTCTGGGGCAAACATATCCTCGCTGTGAATGATTACGTAAGCAGTGGTTCCCAACATGAGGACAGCAGGAAGACAGGGATGGGACGGATAAGGTGGGATACACGGATAGAGGTTACGTACCTTGCGCTGAACCTGAAGTTGAACTGCCATGTTGAGACCTCTTGTGGGAAGTTGCCCCTCTCGTCCGCGAGCGTGAGTCCGACCTGGATGATCTTGAGCAGATCGACATTACACCGCATGGTCTGGTAGTGGTAGTCCGACGACGTCTTGAACGCTCCTATTGGCCGCGCAACGACGCCAGGGAACTCCGTGTCCTACACGCAGAACAGCAGCATAGCAATGAGTGTGAGCGAGCGGCACGAGAGGGGCGGGCAACGAGAGACTTGGTCGGACCATTGCGATGTACGGGAACTCCTCGATGAGGTCTCGGATGTTCGCCATCTCCGTCTCCAGGTTGGGTGCCCACACATCCCGTATTCGTGACATGGTGTAAACTGAGATGAGCCTGGTGCTGGGTAGAGGTAGGAAGAGCGGGGAAGGCGGACGTGGAGGATGTGTGACATTACGAAGCGTTTGTGCCCTGTTTGGCAATCTATGCGCGCGCCTACCTCCTTGCCTCTAAGCGCCCCAGTGCCTCCAGGTGAACCTTGTCTTTCTTCCCCCAAATCATCCACCAAAACACCCTATACATGAGGGCTGGCAGGATGTTTAGGTTGCGGTGCGTTCTTTTGATTTTCGATTTATTCTAACAAATTTGCATCGCAGAACGCTCGCTCGATCGTAGTGTGAATCCAACTCGGCGGATCGCCCAAAGCCATGAATACATTTCCTTGACAGACGGTTTGTCTACATATATCCGTCCGACTCCTCGATATCTCGTCACTGGCTGATTGAATATCACGGTATCATGGCTCTACGTATGCTACAGGTATCGTGTGTCACACCCAGCTCCTTGGGTCTCCTCTGGTCGGGGGCATGTCAATCTGTCATGAAGGGGGCGTAATACGAGACGTCAGTAAGTCGTTACAAGGGGCACGATGAGCGGAGGTTAAAATCGAATCTGACGGTATCTTAACCAGAGCTGACAACGAGGATTGTAGGCCGCCCTTGCGAGGGTGACTTTGCGTGTCCGATCCTCCCGCGGAATCGTTGTCGCAGTCATCCATCGCAATAGCGATGCAGCTGGTCGACACGGAGTCGTGAAGAATAGACATACTCCGCTATTGCGATGAGGACTCGAACGACAACGATACCTTGGTCGGAGCAAGCACTAAACCCACCCTCTCAAAGGCGCAGTCGGGGAAGCGAAGAGAAAGAGAAACCACTCAGCGTCGAGGACACCCTTCGTGCCATGCCCAATAGGTCCGCGGTCGGTCTTCCTTCCAGCGAAAGGTGACGTTCGCCTCGGGTCAATAGCCTGTATGAGAGGTTGGCGGCCTTAGACTCGAGAGGGGGGGATGGGGGGCTAGGTGGTTGTGGGGATGTGAGGAGGGGAGAGATGGATGACCATGCCCACCATCGACGAGAGGTCCGTACTTAAATACCCATCTCGTTTCGTCCTCCGCTGGGAATTTGAATATCCTCCATTCTCTCTGGTTTTAATAATATATGTTTGATTATTCTCAGTGATTCAGATGAGCGGCCTCGTGCAGGGCGGCGTTCAAGACAGCTACCGCTATGGGCTCATCCGCGCCCATCCTCAGCGGCAACTCTTCCCTCACGGCCTGCCTCAACACCCAACACGCATCACCCTCCGCCGCTTGTGGACGTCCTCTGATGGCCTCGCATGCGAAGAACCTTCCACCGGAGACAGCGCTGTTTCATGCAACGCCGCTCTCTCGTAATGGAGTGTCTATATGCGCTCTGGCTAGATTCAACCATTTTGCCTCCTGCTGCGCCGCCGGCTCAACAACGCCTCGTTTCAGGGATGTCCGAGGCCTGGGCGTACGTCATGCTGGTTCTTTCAATAATACTGACGAGCCGCCTGGCCTCGCGGGGCGACTGTGGGCCGTCACGACGCAGCCGCCCCATTCACTGGACGATAAGGTGCGAAGGGCAGTTGGCCTCACGAGGTCTTTCTCGCTTTCTTTCAGCGGTCTCACTTGCTGGACAAGGATGGGACTGACGGGTGGTGTTTAACACCAAAGTCTTGTGCTACTGCGTAAACCCCACCTGTCACCATCCCGCGTCGGTTATAGAGTGTTGGGCGTCGTCCTCCTAATTGAGTTAGCCTCCCGACGACAAGTGTGTCTTTCCATCTATGAACTCATACAGGAGGTCGCCAAGATCACCTATCGCGGGAGGGTGTTGATTGTGAACGTGGTCCGATTATTTCCTTAATTTTCGATCTCAGCCTCTCATCAGAACGTCCTTCTGGGGTCCGTACGCGCGTCGGTGCGCGCCACGACAACCAAAGATGCCGTTCACCGTCCGTAGATTCGGAAAGAAACTATATATTAGGTAACGATTGCAATGGCTGCGCGTTTGCAGGACATGCGTATAGCCCGCGCTCGGACCGACAATGCTGCCCTCCTCCACGCAATGCAACGGCATCGAGTTCTTCCAGACCCTAGGTTCTGTGGCGGCGTGAACCAATGCTCGTCGACCACGCCTACTGCACATCCTCCACCTGCATTCCAGGGACTCAGTCCACGGTGCTTCCCGCGACTCATCAGAACGGACACTTACGTAGTTGCTCGGGAAGATGCCCTGCTTCCCACTTGCGTCTATTATCCCTGGGATCGCGATCAAAAGGGCCCCATCAGCCCCGGACAGCAACAATTGCAGGGCGCCTCCGCCTCCGAGTCGGAAGCCACATACCTTCCCACCACCCCTCGCCGTACCTCCGCCCCCCGTTCGGGCCATCCGTAAGCTGGATCAGCCCGCCGTCTGTCACGTCGATCTCGTCGGGACCTTGTGCTTTGTATGCGTAGATACCGCGAACTGCGAGCCGCGAGAACGTGAGCCCGAATGGAGCAAAAAAAGAAAAAGACGCGGGTGGGCGCGGGGCGATAAAGCTCGTGCGTACGTACCGTAATCCGCGTTCGCCTGCGAGCGTGTCAGAGAAGGCGTCGCGCTTCTGGCCTTCGTCTGAGCGCCGCCGTGCTCGTGCGACTCAATGTAGGACGCAGGGACGAGGCCCTTTCCTCCGGAGTCGTCGGCGACCTTGACCCAGCCAGAGCCGTCGTCTTCTTCGAGCACATGCACCGTGCTCTCGGCTAGAGCACGCATCGCGCTCGATGAGCGCGTCCGAGGGCAAAAGTTTCAACCGCATACGTACCGAACACCGCCAGCTCGAAGGGGGAGGTGGGCGTGAAGTCGAAGAGAATCCGGGCGGTGGGCCCTCGTTCTTCCGGCGAATGCGTCGCGGGTGCGAAGGAGGACGGCGTTGGGGTCGCTTGCAGGGACGCAACTATCAAGAGAAGGATCAGCCAGGTTTCGGTGTACAAATCGGAAAACGAGAAATGGACTGACTGCTCGAGTCGCTGTGCGAAATGACGGAAGAACTTCTAGAAACACTTGCAGACAAAGAGTCCGAGTGCTGGTGACCACGGCCTCCGTGGCGGGTGCCCGCGCAGTCTGCGGGGAGCTGCATGCTTGTACGTCAGGAGTGATCGATTGGGGGACTCCAGCGGAATAAAAGAACTCACCTTGAGTTCACACTTGGAGTGGATGGAAATACCGCACGCCTTGCAGGTTTTCCCTTGCTTACTCAGGCCCCAAATGGAAGACTAGGATGAAGCGAGAAGCGTAAACCCTGTCAGTAAGAGGGCGCGCGCGATGCAAGTTCAACCGCTCACAACTCACCTTGCAGTATGCGCATGTTGCCGGGATCGAGAAGGATGTGCTCTTGAATGAGTGGGGGTTCTGAGCACCTTCGTCCCCTAATGAAAAAGGTCCGGTCAACGTGTTGCCACGTCAGAACAGATATTTGCTATAAGCAGAGAAAAGAAGAACCGACAAGACAGAAGCCACTCGTGTGGGCCGGAAAATAGGACGAGAAGACCGGAAGCCGGAAACAAGGGGTATATAGAACGGTCTCGTACCTCCCAATGCAGAAGAAATAATATCTATCTCGGCCATGAGTACAACTCCCGAGTTGGTGTAAAAAGTTAATCCATGTTGCGCATCCAAGTGGTTCTTTTGTGATGATAGTGCGGGGCGAGAACGCAGCGAGCTATGATCAGTAACCGCTTATCCTTTTCGCAGACGCCCACACACATCAACAACTACTCACATCAAGAACCTCATCAACGTTGCCCAAGCTATTGTCGACAGTATAGGCCTCAACGAGTCGGGCCAGTTGTTCCGCCTCCTTGCCTATCAGAGGTTCGGAGTAAAAGGGTCGTGTACAGAATTAAGTTTAGGCGATGCGGATGGGACGTACGTTTTGAGGTTAGCACGGGTTGGAGTTCTTCAAGCTTGGCTCGACATCTACTCAGCCTATTCTGCAAGTAGACCTTGGGGGAGGGTTCCACGCTAATGTCGCCCTTGATAACCATCAGCACACAAAGACGAAAAGACGACCAGCAAGCGTACAGTATCGTAGTGGTTAGCACACGGTTCAAATTCCCAGTCTGAGGGCTGCGAAAAGGGCATCACGTTGTGATCGACGAAGAGGTCTTGGTCTGCGCCAGGGTTCACGGCATCCAGCGCAGCTTCAGACGTCGTCAAGTGCGTGCGGATGACATCGAGTTGTCTCAGTTGAATGGCATGGGCATGCTTGAGGATGCCCACAAAGCGGGTCAGTAGGCGGGTTTGCAAGCCCTCTGTAGCGAGAGATCAGACCCGTGATTGTCGCCGAGCAAACACCGTGCGTCAACTCACGGAATTGCTGGCAATGGTCATCGTCAGGCAAGCGCTCCAGAAGGGAATAGGGCGGAACTTACGTCCTCCAGGGTGGGCAGATCTTCATCGTAGAATTTCGCCTTCACGTTATTGGCGACCGCGATGGATATCAAGTACGCGCTGGGGTGGGTCAATTCATTATGAGGGTAAGAGGGACGGTATCGGATAGGTCTCGAAACAGAAAATGCTCGTACTTCTTGCTGTTAAGCATATCGATCTGTTGTTGTTCATATTGCCTAGCCGCCCTTTCTGCGTGGCGGTCGTCCGCAGAACGTTCCTGTACGTAAGGTGGGATTACACGGTGTGGCAGAAAAAGAGGGTACGGTATACCTGCTTCTGCCGATAGGCATCTACCTCCGAGCACTCATCATCATACTGTCTAGCGGTCAATACGGTGGGAGCGGTGGGGTAAAAATAGGGTGAGGTCACCTTCTGCTTGCTCTGTATAGAAAGGAGATGAGCGTGAGTAGGCATGCTACGAGAGCGGTTAGCGAGCGAGACCGACCTTGATGCGATCTGCATAGGCGCGGTCCCTGTCTTGTAAGAGCTTCTGGTAAAATTGCATCTCGTTCTTCTTTGCGTCCTCATGCTTCCGCTCTGTAGCCCTCAGCGGCTCGATAATCTGAGTGGTGAGCGAGTCGGCGAGGTTAATGTGTTCCTGGGCGATATCACTGATCGCGGACAAGAGCTGGGTGTAGGCCTTGTCAAGAGTGCTGAGAAAATAGCAACAGGGTTAGGAATTTCTAATGATGATCAATCGGAAGGATAACCTCTGTTTAACGGTAATTTCGCCCCAGGGCTTGGTGGGCTCGTTACCGACAACCAATCCTGGCATCTTCTTTGCCTTCTTCTCGGCAGCTTTCCTGACCAGAAGCTGCAATTTCGTAGCATATTCCCGCTCAAGCGCAGCACGCTGGGTGTGGAGGTCGCACACCTAGAGTGGGCGTGGTCAGTGCACGAGGGACGAGGTTACTTGAGGAACCCGTTCGGGTCGTGCGGCTTACGTCCTCGAGCAGTTGCAGCTGCGCGTCGGATAGACCAGATATTTTCTCGACTTGGTCCTGGTAAGGGTTCGACGAGCTGTCACGCGGTTTCGGAGTCTGTGAGAGGTAGAAGACCCACGGGAAGATGTTGTCCGTAGGTCTGTGCACTACTCGGTCCGGCCATTCTGTCGGACTACGGAGACTCTGAAGGCCGTTTGAGGATGATATAGACTCCGTGTGGTAGGCTGTAAGGACGATGCAGAGAATGGGGTGAGGTGGCGGAGGGAGGAGGGTGTGGGGAGACGAGCCGCAGTGTAGCGACGCTTCCGAGTCGGCGGAGCTGAGTGGATCGCGATTGCGGTAATACGCCATTCTGATCGGGCACCCGCAGTCCCCATTACCCGAAATGGCAGCCTGTGCTATGACGTCTGTATTCAAGCCACCCCGTGCTGACCTCTGTTAGCTGGAACACATCCAAGTGGTTATCAAAGACCACACGTTTCTGAATCCTTACGCACAAAGGGCGGATGCTTTGGGGAATGACGAATGACGGGTCCAGAACAGGAGACCCCCGACGGAGATTGCCGGTCACGCGCGCCCATCTCCCAAGAACCAAGTTGAAGAACAGTTCTCCCAACTTGATCCCGGTCCACCATGTTCCCATCCATACCTTCTCTTGGTCTCTCGTCGCAGAAAAATTCGAATCGTCCTTCCCCCCCCCCACAACTCGTATTCGACGTGCCAGGGGATCAGCCGATACCATCATCTAGCCGACATTTGACTTACGATTCCTTGCTGCCCTGCCCAAGACCAACATGGCGGCAGCTCTTCTCCAGCTTCGCTCGGGTGCATGTCCCATAGTAATTGCGACAGCCTTCCCCGTGAATCCTGCAAGAGGGTGATACGTGATAACGGGCGCATATATAGAGGGGGAATGAGGTCCTGGGACGCTCCCAAACTTCTCTCGCTCAACCGAGGTGAGTAACCCGCTCTTTGTCGATGGCCGACGTGGCAGAACATCACACAGGATTGTCAATGGTCCTCCCACAATGTGTGGTCTGCCACACTCTCTCACGGGGTAGTGTAGCTAGTTTCCGGCTCTGTCAGTAACCACCCGTCATATAGTGTTGATGGTGTCCAACTCGAAACACCAGCACGGAATTGTCGTTGGTTTATCGACCTTCGGGTGGTCACTGTTCAATCCTTCGTCTTTGGTGTTTGTCATGTTGCCGCAACCGTGTGAGTTTGGGCCGCACTGACCTCTTCCTTCGTGCACTGACCTCATGCCAGATCTGTGTCTACATCCGTGGTATATCGAGACATGATGCATATCGCTTGTGCAAATGCCTGTGTAGAGCGTCGATTTATTTTCACACGTTGAGTGCGTCCATCTTTCTATGTTTCTAATATCCTGCCAAACCTGCACCCGTGCACAGCATCGGTCAATATCCTCCATTGACAAATATTCATCATCTAATGATACGCCAGAGCGAGCCTCTAGGTGAGAAGTGTTTCGTCGGTCTGAAAGTATGAATTCCACCAAAATGTTTCGAGCTTCCACTCTCCGTCGTTGCCACAAACTTGTTCTATCACCCTACCCCTACAACCGCGTGCCAGCACTCAATACTGCAGAGTTGCCGCTCGTTGATAGTG
Organism: Polyporus tsugae; assembly: GCA_024305745.1. Lineage (NCBI taxonomy): Eukaryota > Fungi > Basidiomycota > Agaricomycetes > Polyporales > Polyporaceae > Polyporus > Polyporus tsugae. Next base: position 2,872,431 of record JAHRBS010000013.1, read on the forward strand.
TGAGTTGCCCGTCACATGATGACATTGAGGGCTTGGGCTTTTTCTGTGCCTGTTCGTGTACAGGGCCTAGATATTTGAGCGTTGCAGGTTTTTCTGCTTAGAAGAGTCTATGACCACTGGAGGCGCCTGCCAAGGAGTCCTGCTACCTCATGAACGATCTGGAAGTCGCCGTGATTCTACAAATTTAAATTCCAGACACTCGCTGACACAGTCCTTTCATCCAGCGTGGACGTCTTACGACCTACCACCGGGCGCTCTCCATATTGCGTTCCCCATAATGCCTTCACCCAGAATCACCCTCGCCTGGGTCCACGCGTCGCACACTACTTATATCGACATCCTCTGAGTTGATGTCACTTTCCACGCGACTTAGCGAAGAATGATTGTTTCAAAACGAATGTTACTCTAAAAATCAACTTCCATGACGTCGAGGGCGCTTGCCGGGAGCAGTCAGCGACTTCTGGCCATTCGTCGGCCGCTCCTCCCACCGGTCCTCCTCTCGACATGGAGTAACTTACTAAGTTAGGGTTGTCGCTCCGGCGCCGGCGCTTTCGGTTTCGCCGACCATATCCACCATCGGTGTACGTGTACGCTGTACAACGCATTTATCAAGTAAATCCTCCACCATATATGTGCATCAGCTGTCGTTTGCTTGTTGTTGACACCAACATGTTCATGTGAGTACTCGCTGACACATAACGACCAACGTTCAGTGGCTGAATTTCTGTCTCGTTTCAATCTTTCGCCACAGCGCTTACCGCGTGGCGCATGGTTGCGAAGCACAAGTTTGACGACCAAGGACCATGCGCTTCGAAGTGAGTGGGTCACTGGTTATTTTTGAGCAATTTATGTTGCTCAAACGTTACTGGATAGAAATCTTTCTCGGGCACTGCCTCGGGACCGACGGGACAGTGGACATGAGGAGACCGGTCGACACCGACAACCCTTGTTCCTGGTCGGCACGCGCCGAACAAGCGATCGCGTGATTAGATTCCGCCCCTCCGCAGATATGCTTTTGCAATCTCGCCGTCGTCTGCTGCGTTCCATCCAATTGAACGCGATGGTGTACTCGCATTGCGCGCCCACCTTTGCACGTTGCCTGCACGACGCTGCGCGGGCGTCTTCAATTACTCATTTCTGTCACCCCCTCTGTCACGCGGCATGCAGTGCACCCGTCGTGTTGTATCCAGCTCGGAGACGCCTCACTCATCAGTCCGTCCATTTCCTATTGCGGGCGTCCGCCGGCATTAGTTCCTCTCCTCCTGATTCGCCCCTTCTCCTCCGAGATGTTTAAAGGCAATCAACGGAAACGCCGGCCCCGTTTTTTCCAGGGTGCCCCCGTCACCAGTTACTCCGGCGCTGTGTCTGCGGTCTGGACCGGTACCTCGTACTGCCTGTGGAAGTGATGCTTGGCCTCGCCGGCCCTTCTTCCAGGGCGCGAAAATAAAGTAAGTAATCCACGCTCTTCCCCCAAGGCACCGAGTACGTGTCGAGACGTATAAAAGGCGCATACGGGCCCCTCCAAGTTCCTCACGAGTCTTGTCTCGCCTTTGTCCCCACCTCACCTCCACGTCCGCCACTCCCCTACTCCACCTCCACGACCCGACAAGCACACAAGGCTCTCGCCCCACTCGCCCCGCTTCCACCCACCAGCATGATGTCGATTGTCACGTTCTTCATCGTCGCCTTCGCGCTCTTGGCCTCCGTCCTCGCCGCTCCCGTTAGTCTCGAGAAGCGCATAACGCACACTGGTCGTGTCAGTATTCCTCGTGCTTTCATCTCCGCACCTCACGCTCACCCCGGGCTTGACAACACAGGGAACCTGGTTCGACGTCGGACTCGGTGCTTGCGGCGACTGGAACGTGAACAGTGACAAGATCGTTGCCATTTCCTCCCAGATCTATGGCTCCGGTAACAACTGCAATCAGGTAAGCGCCCGCGCATTCTTCGCAGTTCATTCATTGCCAGGCACGACGGTTGACGTGCCACTTGCGCAGTGGATGCACATTACGAACTCTGCCAACGGCAAGAACGCGTGGGGCATGGTTCGCGACGAGTGCCCTAGCTGCGGCGCGGGTGACCTTGGTTAGCTCTTTGTTCTTCCGCGCTCCGCAGAAGACACGTTGCTGACCTTCTCCCTTTGCCCGTGAACAGACATGAGCCCGTCCCTCTTCGAGGAGCTCGGTTCCCTCGACACCGGTGTCCTCTCAATCTCGTGGCACTTCGAGAACAAGTCCTTTGAGCCTTGAGCGCTCCCTTCAGGCTCCAAGGTTCCCCGCTCTCCGCGCCGCCGCCTCAATGCATCGTTCACTGGCCACATTCACCATTCCTATCGTCACATCATCACCGGCCGACACCGCGTCCTAGAGACCCGCTTGATACCCTCGCGGTTTTTATTGGGGCTATTTATGCGTCACATCCGGCTCCGTGTTCCCTCAGCATCGGTATCCTCATCTGGTCCTCCCATCCTCGGATATGGCAGGCTGTCCGTCCCACACTAGACTCGCGCTCCCGCGGAGCACGCTGGCCCCCTCACACATCACTGTTTATTGGTTACAGTTCTTGTCACCGCCGCGTCTCCAGCAGACGCGGCTCGCAACGTGTCCCACCAGTTCTTGTCAACGTTCACGTTTACCTTTATGTTTAACTTCACGCGTCCTAGTATGACGACCTTTTGATTCCTTTTCACGAGACACCCCATTTACCGTTTCATGCGCATGCTTTCTTGCCACTTGCAATTTTTCATACACCCATACACATACATACACGCGCTACAGTAGAATGTAAACCACCCGTTTTAGAGAGATCATGTAGCACTACACGTTGTATAATCCACTACGCTCTTGATCGTGATCTGCGTCACTACCCAGTTCGATCGATCCGGGTTTCCGGCGTTGCGCACTGCAGGTAGCTATAGCTTCGCGGGGTTCCCTTTCTTTCCCCTTCACAAGCTTCACGCCCCTTACCTCCGTGTGCGATTCAGGACATGACACCGGTTGCGCGACCGATCTCTGGACGTCCGAGTCAGCGACCTCGTAGCGGCATTTGAGCGGTCCTGTTCATGCAAGGTACTTACACAGGTACCGGTACAACTTGAACCCATTATTCGAATTCGGTGCCTTCTCTATGATAAGTAGCTAGATCTCCCTCCGCGGCGCAGCCTCGCGCGCTGGAGACACGGAAGCAACACCGCTCGATCGCGGGGTCCGCAGACGCGTACCGTAACCCGTTACGACCTCCAGTATCGATCGCGGACATTACGTTCTGTGGGGATCCCCCGTCTCCCTGCAGTGCCCCAAGCCTAACTTCCTGTGTGTGTGGTGATCGGATGGCCGTGGCCTATCCCCGCGCGCGAAGGCGTGTTTATCGCGAGGCGCCGCTGGCCGGCCACGCTCGTACGAGCGAGCACTGGGCGAGCTCGAGCCGTTGTTAACGTTGCTATTACTGCACAGTACACGCGAAGACGGGCAGGCTGGGGGTGCGAGCTCGAGGGAGACCGAACAGGCGTGGGTAGAAGGCGCTGCAGCCTGAGTAGCTGTCACTAGGGCCGGGTTTACAATTGCTCGTGCGGGGAAGCATGGGGGAGGCGATAAGGATATACTACATGTACGTATACGTACGTGTACTGCTACATAATGAGGCCTGAGGCGTCGCGCGTGGCGTATGACGGATACCGAGCTTGGACGTGGGTCGTGTTCGCTAGAGCAGAGGATATTGTCCCGGGTCTGATCTGATGCCAAGGACGCATATGCATATGCATGAAGAGCATGAGTGCGCGCGCGCGAGCAGGAGGCGAGAGGAGGCGAACGCGGGAGGAGACGTGCCGTCATGCGGCGAGACAGACGAACAGCCACGCGATGGCACACAAGACACTTGCCAGCTCCCAGAGGCTGTACGAGTCGTACAGCGCCCCGAGAAACGAGCTGCCCGCGTCCCCGAGGCTGCCCAGGGCAGACTCTGGGGACACACGGGTGGCGGCAGAGGTCGATGGGGCCGAGCGCCGCCGCCCGCATCTGCCTGCCCTCGTCCGCGCGCAGGATAGCGTCAGTTCGAGCATCCCCGGTGCCGCCGACGAACGTGTCGGACAGATCCCACCGCCGCCGGCGTCGAAGGATCCACGACTGTGTCCCTCCGAAACTTCCAACAGCCATGACAACGACGGATGGGATTCCTGCGTCATCCCCAGCGATGACGCTGTTGCTGGATTTTGGTCAAAGACCGCAGTGACGTCGTGGAACTCGAGATGCCGGCGGCTCGAGTTTCCGTCTTCGTCTTCCCAAGCTGCAGCTGGCATGAGACCTTGAGGGATACACGGCGATGGCGAGCGGAACCCACAGGAATGGAGACCCTCTGGTTGGCTCGCACTGGGGCAATGCAGGTGCCGGACATGGACGGCAGCGCGCGATGCCGCGCTCGTATTGACATAATATCCCGACCTGTGGACCGCGCGAAGGGTGAGGTGAGTTCGCATTCATTGCTCGACGCCGAGGAAGACGATCAGGCCGACATACCAGGAACACGGGGGAAGGATTGCTTCGCATGCCCCGGGACCAGGCTGAAGGCTCGAGGCGCTTGCGGCGAGCGCCACGGTCGCAAAGGCCGCGAAGACGGCGGATGTTCTTGTGGACCTCATCGCATCAAGGGCGGAGGTCATTAACGCAGGTGCAGCTCCTTGCGTAGAGTATGACGGTGATAATGATGCAGGTAAGTTATGATGGAATGAACGCATCCATCGAGGACTGGAGTTATATCTGAGCCATAGCCACTAAGCGTGCCAGTGGCGAACCATGACACATTATGGCTGTGGCCACCTTATCCTCTACAATGAAGGTCTGGCCATGCCGGAGCTACTTAGCGGGGGCAAAGGGGATCGAGGGCATGTCAGAGAAGCCCGGTATGCACCGGAGTTAGGCGTCTACGCGCGCAAAGGAAAGCGGCATGAGAGTATCAAGTCCTGCACAGGTGACCCAGCACGAGGTTTCCGCTCAGCGCCGCTGCGTCGGTCCTTCGCACGTCGTCGTGGTGTCCGATAGAGCTCGCCCAATGGTGTTTCGAGGACGACCTGGATAATCAAGGAGGTTATCTCATCGAGTACGGTACATGGTGCGTGACAGTCAACGATCCTGGCAAATAGAGATGGAGGACGTCATACTAAACCTATAACCACACCCATCATGACAGCAAGTGGCGCAATAGCAATATTTCGACAGCTGAGCGTACCGGAAGACAACACCTTTGTGGAAGCGGTTGAAGCAAAGTTCCCAACACCCGAGGTCATCGGAGAGGATGGAGATGAGCCGGCTGTTACCAAAGGATCGACCGCAGTCGTGGCACTAGCTATGGCGCTGGGTGCAGCGGACCCGGAAGCCCAGGCTAAAGATGTCGGGAAAATGGAGGCGGACGCGTTCGGGTTGACAATGGAGAATAAGGGGCTCCAATTGTTGGTGTTTCCGAGCACTACGTTCGGCATGTCAACATGTCATCAGTGAACGGCGAGTGGTGCAGGCTGAGGATGATATACCAATGATGAAGTAAACGTTTCCTGAGGGTACTTCAGGGACTACAACGTTGACCGAACCGCTGACCATTGTGAAGTTGTCCGCGAGTGACTGATCTGCGGCGAAACGTTAGACAGGCTCGCAGGGGCATTGGAAGAGACGCGACATTACATGGGAAGATTCTTTGCGAGCCATCCGTTGTGAGGTAACCCAGCAGGATTGTCCCTACCTGGGTCAGAGTGTAGTTAAGCCCTTTCGTGGACCTATATGCGGCATGATCATTCAACAATTGGGGCGCTCACGAGTTGCAGCATGCTGTCCTACTCACCACTTCACTACCTCTACATCACCGACAGTCCAAACGTCCGCACCGCCCGGTCGCTCGATTGGAGGAGGAAAGTCCGCGATGAGAACCTTGTTATCCTTCACCTCGTCCCTTGACGGCGACCCGGGGCTTGCTCGTGCAATTAAGATCAAGGATAGCAACGACCACAGAGAGAGGAGCCTCGTCATGGTCGACGACGTGGCCTACGAGAGAGGAAAAGCAAACAAGGGCGCGCTTTGGCATGTTGGTTGCCAGTGGTCGGTACCGTCGGTATTGGCAAATCGTGTCGCTGGCCATGATGAAAGTGCAGCGTCAAGCATAGTAGGCGCTTGACCCGCCCCACTCTTTCCCGCTACACCTCATGGTGACTGGACTCCGATGGAGGGTGGCGGTGGAGTCCGGACACCAAACCACCATGTCCCAATACATTCCCTCTCACCCGCTCTAATGTGATGTCATAGGCGTTGAGCTTGTGGTTGGGATCGAAGCCGGCGATCGGGGGCTGGTGCACATGTATAAATCAAATGTGATACGCACCAGTAGTCCCTTCCTCCTCACTGTTGGAATACAGAAATCTCCTCCTCATCGGTGAGTTAGCCCCTTATATTGCGCGCAAACCATAGCCCGAGTCCCTGACGCCTGTTGGCCTTGGGATCGCAGTTCACATGACCATATCTCACCTTAAGGCCATCCACTTCGGGGCTGGAAACATCGGCCGCGGGTTCATTGCACCCCTGCTCGTCGAGTCCGGTTACCATGTTGTCTTCGCCGACGTCGACAAGGACATTATCCATTTGCTTAACACCCGGGACTCGTATGACGTCCTGGTCCTCGACGAGGACGAGGTGTGCCACAGCTCCGTCTCCAACGTCTCCGGTCTCGTCTCTACATCCAACGACGTCATCCAGCAGTTTGCGGATCCTGCCGTCGATCTCGTCACCACCGCCGTCGGCCCAACCATCCTCGAGAGGATCGCTGTGACGATAGCAAAGGGCCTCCAGGCCCGCCGCAAAGCAAACGGGCCGCCCTTGAACATCATCGCTTGCGAGAGCAAAGGGCCTCCAGGCCCGCCGCAAAGCAAACGGGCCGCCCTTGAACATCATCGCTTGCGAGAACGTTATCAACCAGACCACCCTCCTGCGCGAACACGTCTTCAAGACCCTGTCGGACGAGGACAAGGCTTGGGTCAATGAGACCATCGGCTTTGCCGACTGCTCCGTCGACCGCATCGTCCCCCCGTACGAGTCCTCCGGACGCGGCAGTCCCCTCGATGTCGGCGTCGAGGGCTTCTACGAGTGGGTCGTGGACGAACGCGCCCTACGCCGCACACCCATTCGACTCAAGGGCGTGAAGCTCACCAAGGACCTCCAGGCGTACGTCGAGCGGAAGCTCTTCACCCTCAACTGCGGGCACGCCATCATCGCGTACCTGGGCTTCCTCAAGGGCCACAACACCATCCACACCGCGGTGCACGACAAGGAGATTTACGACATAGTCCACGCCGCCTTGCGGGACGAGGCGGGCGCCGCCCTGATGCGCAGACACCACCAGTTCGACGAGGCGGAGTACGGCCAGTACGTCGACAAGATCATGGAGCGCTTCGCGAACCCGCGTCTCAAGGACGACGTCGTGCGCGTCGGACGCGAGCCCCTCAGGAAGCTTTCGAAGGGGGACCGGCTCCTGGGCCCGACCAGCATGGCGCTCGAGTTCGGGCTTCCGACCGACAACCTGTCGATGGGCATCGCCGCAGCGTTCTTGTACGACGTCCCCGAGGACAAGCAGAGCGTGGAGCTGCAGAACCGTGTCAAGCGCGACGGCATCTCGAAGGTGGTCGCTGACGTCACCGGGTTCGAGGAGGGTGGCAAGGAGCATCGAAAGATCACACACGCCTACCAGCAGTTTCGCTTCAAGTACACGCTGCCGAATTGATTTGGGGACGGACTTGGAAGGGCAGATGGACTCTCGAGCTTGAGCTCCACGAGATTGGAGACCTTACGTGGCTTTAAACGCCTTCATCTACTGTATCCTACGTTCATATTGCCGGAGCTATAATCGTCCAGTATCGTAGTGTGTACATGCATACATAGACATATACATAACTAATGCCCTTGTTGTCGACGTGCTTGCGGATGAAGCTGATCCAACGATATGGCTCTTGAACCGTCCACTGAAGTCCGGTGCGTACACCAGCCTCAGTGTCACAGCGATGGATTCGATTCCTTTGCACCTTGTAGATCTCACCGCTGCCGAAGTCTTGATTCTCTTTTCTGTCAGTACCATCAGACGTCCGTTGTGTCCCTGGGATATACCTCCTTTGCTTGCACGGCTGAGTCGTTACGCAGTATTTGGCCCAACGTTCGAGGCGCGACATCCGAGGAGACCGTGACAAACGAACGAACTGCAGACAATGTGTTAGTCACCCCAATCTTTCAAGCACCCCCTACAACGCCGCGCGTCCTCGGACGCACCCTCGACATTTCAAATAATCGACATACTCAGTTTCCACCAATCTCCTCGGTTCCGGAATACCTCCCGAATCCCGACGATCCACAAAGCCATCTTGAAAGCCAGCATGCCGACTGTTGCTATCTATGTTTGCATTGCGTTTTTGAGCACAGTCCCGTCGACGTTCCTTCTAGTACTTCAGCCCCACGACTAAGCCTCCCCCCCTCCCCCCCGAAAGTGGTCGGCTTATATCTACCGTGCAGGGACAGGGCGAAGGTGAGCCTGCAATGCGACAAGCAAAGCAGGCGCCCGATGGACCGACCAGTCCTGCGGGAGTCAGAACCTCTTCTCAAATCGCTTTCATCCGCCTTCCCCGAGTGAGAGGACTCGCGTTAACTTGATGCGAGACTGTCATCCCTCAGGCGACGACCCAGCTGCCCTCCTGAAGGTAGCATGTACCTGTTGTTCGTGCAGGTGACGTCGTTGGTTGTCGGCCCGGGGCCTCTTCGCATACGAATGCCTGACCTCGAGCAACTTGTAACGTGGTGCGCATGGTGGACAACCATTTGATCGAGGGTCTTCCTTGCGTTACTCGAGCCCGCTAAACCTGAACGAGACCTACGAAGACGATGCAGTCGGCCAAGATTGAAGTACTGTACTCTCCACCTTCTCTACGTCCGACATTTAATGTTGAAGGGACGATAGACGTAGCGGATTGACTCTCTGAGCTGTTCCCATATTCTTTGGACTATCTTTCCATCCCTTGGGTTGTCGTGTGACTTGCGAGTACGGAGGTCGGCACCGCACCCTTGGCACGTTCTAATCATGTAACATCATGCACCGCAGAAATATCATATTGGAGGCGAGCACCTGAAGCACTCCAGCTACAACGCTATCGAACACTTGGTTTTGAATTACTACGTCGGTGCCCTCGGGCGTACTTGACAGAGTTGGTTTCATTGCTGTTGCTGAAGAAGCCAACCTTTTCGGTCGTTGCAACTACATATACTGAAAGAGAATAAGTCCAAATTGTTGAGGACCGACATGAGAGAACGAACCTTATAGCCTACGAGGCCGAAAGCACCCCTTTTTATACCAGCAGACATGGGGTCTTGCGCAACCACGCGGAGCACGAGGTGGAGAAAATATGACATTCGGAAGTCCTCAGAACTCACCGGCGTAGGGCAGGCAGACAGAACCGTAATCGGTGCAGCCTGAGCCTGCCTCCGTACACGGAGTGTTCATCAGATCCAGTCACGACAATGGAGTTGTCCATCGAGAAGAAGTTAGTGCTAGTTGTTCAGCCTACATGGAAATATGAGCGTGAACGGAAAACGCTCGGCGAGAGTGATAGTAGATTCACCTACTATCCCCCGAACCGACAACAAAGGGGTAGCTGTAATCTCGAATGGGCCAAGTATTCAGTATGGGGAGGGGGAGCTCCATGAGGACGCCTTTATATTAAACCAAGAATGGGCCAGACAGGAGCACGTCTCGGTCGCGCGAGCATTGGCGATGATGGTGGTCGAGAGCATGGAGTCACGGCTGGGCGGGCAGTGGGCACGCAGCGTGACTTGAGGCAGCCACGCGCCCAGACGCCCAACCGGTGCTCTTGACCATTTACCACATTGTCTCTCGCCCCTCCTCCCTTTTCTGACCGTTAACGACCCCGATGAGTGCTGCAGGCAATAACTCCTACCCTATGCCCCCGCCCAACGCGGATCTCGCGACGACATGGACCTATCTCGAGGAGGGAGTAGACCATATCATGACCAAGCTCCAAACTGGAGTATCGTACTCCAAGTACATGAGCCTTTACACGGTATCGTACAACTACTGCACATCTTCCAAGATGCACGGGACGGGCGACCAAGGCGGTGGGATGGGGCACAGAAGTGAGTACTTACGCGTTCAGGCGACGCCGATGTTTATTGATCTTACAGCAGCGGGAGCCAACCTGATGGGCTCTGATCTGTACAACAACCTCATCAGGTACTTTGTAAACCATCTCAAGACCCTCCGCACGGTGAGTACTTCTGGGCGTGTGCCCGCCACTACTCCTTGAAACCTGTTGACATGGGCGCTTGTTCTACTACTTCCAGGCATCGGACAGCTCGCAAGACGAGGCGTTGCTGCGGTACTATGCGCAAGAGTGGGATCGCTACACGACAGGCGCAAACTACATTAACCGCCTTTTCACGTACCTCAACCGACATTGGGTCAAGCGCGAACGCGACGAGGGAAGAAAGGGCGTCTATCCCGTATACACCGTGCGTCTCCCTTTTTCTCTCGTTTCTGTCTCATCTGGGGTACGGTGCTGCGGTACTCTTCATCACGATTCAATCCGATTACACCTCACTTGGCTCCTCTGTCTACCACGGGTCCTGGGTTGTGGCGACTTGAGTGCAGTCCCTGACCGCAGTTCCAGGGGAAGTTCTAAACGAGCCAGTCGTCCGTAGGTGCAACGCACCTCAATACACATGCAACGCGAGACCATCTGTATTCACTGTCCCTGGGCTTCTTCTGGTTTGTCTGCGACATCGTGGCTTACCTTCATTCGCATTCGTACAGCTCGCCCTCGTCCAATGGAAGTCCAACTTCTTCCTTCATGTACAGAGCAAACACCAGAAACTTGCCGGTGCGATCTTGCGGTTGATCGAGCGCCAGAGGAATGGCGAGACGATCGACCAGGGTCTCGTGAAGAAGGTTGTCGACTCGTTTGTCTCCCTCGGTCTCGACGAGAGCGACATCAACAAAGTTTCGTACGAGGTGTACCGGGAACACCTCGAGACCCCCTTCCTTGATGCGACCGAGAAGTACTACCGGCAGGAATCCAAGGCATTCCTCTCCGAGAACAGCGTAGCCGACTACCTGAAGAAGGCCGAGGAGCGTCTCCGCGAAGAGGAGGATCGTGTTGAGCGATACATGAACACCAACACTCGCAAGGCACTGATCAACAAGTGCGAGCACGTCCTCATCCGCGAACACGCGGAGCTCATGTGGGAGAGCTTCCAAAGTCTGCTCGACTATGATAAGGACGAAGACCTGCAGCGCATGTACGCTCTTCTGTCTCGTATTCCTGAGGGCCTTGAGCCCCTGCGCAAGAAGTTTGAGGAGCACGTCAAGCGGGCGGGTCTCGCCGCCGTCAACAAGCTTATCGGCGAGGGCTCCGCTGCTCAAGGCGCTCCGGAAGTCGATCCGAAGCTTTACGTTGACGCCTTACTCGAGGTTCACCAAAAGAACTCGGAGACGGTCACTCGCAGCTTCCGTGGCGAGGCTGGATTCGTTGCCAGCCTTGACAAGGCGTGCAGAGAGTTCGTCAACCGCAACGCTGCGACCGGAACGTCGACGACAAAGTCCCCTGAACTTCTCGCCAAGCACGCGGATGCACTGCTCCGCAAGAACAACAAGATGGCCGAGGAGGAGGATCTTGAGGGTGCACTGAATAAAGTGGTACGGCATTTTCTGCGCGGAGTGATGCCTGCGGTCGCTGATCACACATGCGGGGAATCAGATGATCCTGTTCAAGTACATCGACGACAAGGACGTCTTCCAGTCGTTCTACACGACGAAGCTGTCGAAGCGTCTCATCCACGGTGTGTCTGCATCGGATGAGGCCGAGGCGAGCATGATCTCGAAGCTCAAGGAGGCTTGCGGTTTCGAGTACACGAACAAGCTCCAGCGCATGTTCACGGGTACGTGTCGATCACCGTGTTTCGCGGGTATGCTGACTGACATCTCAACATTCAGACATGAGCCTGAGCAAGGATCTTACGGACAACTTCAAGGAGCGCATGCAGCAAAATCACGACGATATGGACATTACGTTTAGCATCATGGTCCTCGGCACGAACTTCTGGCCGCTCAACCCCCCGACACACGACTTCATCATCCCGCAGGACATCCTCCCTACGTACACCCGCTTCTCGCAGTACTACCAGCAGAAGCACTCCGGGCGTAAGCTCACGTGGCTGTGGAACTACTCCAAGAACGAGCTCCGCACCAACTACCTGAACCAGAAGTACATCCTCATGACGAGCTCATGGCAGATGGCGGTCCTCCTCCAGTACAACAACAACGACACGCTCTCGCTCGAGGAGTTGATCAACGCGACGGCGATCAGCAAGGACATCCTCAAGCAGGTGCTTGCTGTGCTCGTCAAGGCTAAGATCCTCATCAACGACGAGACGGAACAATACGACTTGAACCCGAGTGCGTATTTTCAACCCGTTTTTGTTATCACAGCGTCATTGACTCTTCGGCGTAGGCTTCAAGTCGAAGAAGATCCGTATCAACCTCAACATGCCGATCAAGGCCGAGCAGAAGGCGGAGTCGACTGATGTGCTGAAGACCGTTGACGAGGACCGCAAGTACGTCATCCAGGCGACCATCGTCCGGTATGTCTTTCTTCTCTCTTGCACTATCCAGCCCCGTTGTTCACCACCGTGCGCGCTGGCAGTATCATGAAGGCGCGCAAGACGATGAAGAACCAGGCCCTCATCCAGGAGGTCATCCAACAGATCTCGCAGCGGTTCACGCCGAAGATCCCAGACATCAAGAAGGTGCGTCGGCCTTCATGTCTTCATTACATTTCATTCCACGCAGTCGTGTGCTGACCGAACCCTCGTTGGCCCTTCCAGGCGATCGACCACCTGCTCGAGAAGGAGTACATCGAGCGTGTGGAGGGCACCCGCGACACGTTCGCGTATGTCGCGTAATCGCCTGTCGTCGTCTTCTCCCCCATCCCGTCGTTGTTCAAGTTCAAGTTTTTCCTTCACGTCCACAACCCGTACGCTGCCTTCCACCCACCGCCCGCCGTTTCCTTCATGTCAATGCTCTATGTCGTGTTAGAAGTGTCTTGTAGCATAGTATCATACCGACGATCTGAATGTCCACATTATGTCCGCGTACTACAAGCAGCTTCGTCTCTTCTGATTGTGGCGTGCAGTGGGGTTGGTTCTATCGCAACGAGCGCTGATCCAACGTTCGGTGAAGCTCAAGGTTGTGAATGAGCTCAGGATAAACGCGTTCTAAGATATAGCTGCCTGTGAAGGACAGAGCATGCAAGGCCCGAGGCAAGGGGTTGCTGCACGCAATTGCTGGGTTAGCTGTTTCATGTTTCAGCTCGTTGCTATAAATATTTTCATCCAGCTCGGCCATTTAACAGCTTGCAAAATACCTGAGAAACGGGATGCAACGACGCACTGTTCTTACAGGTTGCCTAAACGACCGGACTACTAAAGTGACGCGCCTTTGAACGCCGTCGATAGCTAGCCACGAGGCGCTCACGCTCAGCATCACTCGTCTTCCACCGTCACCGGGCTCCCCACGTTGGGCCCACAACCCTCCGCAAGCAACCCTCCGATGGCCAAGTCTGCTAGTGGATGCTTGAGCCTAATATGACTTCTCTGTGCTCTATGTGATTCCTTTCCGTGGAGACTTCCGCTCTGCGCCATTATGCCCCCTAGCAACCGCCACCGCCCCCTTGAACACGACTCCAGCGAAGATGCCAGTTATCACGATCATTCTTGGAGGAGCGCTCGTTCTCATGGGTTTACGTGGTGAATCTTCTGACCGGAGCTTGGATTCCTACGCTGACTACACCGTCAATTTTCTAACTGACTGCGAACCTGAGCATGCGCGGCGATATCTACAGCAGGGACTGTTTTTCGGTACGTTTAATGTTGGCCAGCAACCCCAATTTTTGAGTTCTATCACTGACTTTACGTGCACATATGCTCAACAGGTATGCCGGGATCCTTTTGACCCATGCCATGGACAACCTCGATTCTTTGATAAGCTGTCCTGAAACTTGACCGAGAACTGCGGTCTGCATGCCATCGTGAATTTTTACAATTGTCTCCGCTGAGCCTGAGAGAAGATCTCCTATCCAACAAGTCGCATTCGGCCTCCAAGCTATATGAGTCTCCATACACCAAGACAATATCAAGTGTGTCGTCCGGTTACGAGTAAAGACTAACTGAAGTACTCGGGCATGAATGGATTACCGTTATTCCCAGCTTTCCCGGAATGGAGGATGTGAATTCCCGGTGCTCGAGGCAACTCGTCGACCCACGCCCCAATCGCAAGCGAATCTGCAGCAACACCGATCACCCACACCTCATGAAGGGTGTCCTCCCAGGACTCGGTTCGGCGATTGTCTCTTCGAGCGAGCGGGCGGCATGCATCGGGGCCCTGGGACGTCCGAGGTCCTCCCCTGCAGTCGTCGTGTGCCCTTTCGGCAGAAGCGTGTGCATAGCGTTAGTTCCATGGCGTTAGTTCCAGGCTGCTCTTCGCAAGAACAAATCTTCGAAGCAAAGCTTCAAGTGGCGCGCACGCCCAGGGCCGGCCGCATTTATACCACCCCGAGGGTGCATGGACGCGCAGTGGCCACCCTCCGCCCTCTCCCCACCCAGTCGCTGTCGTCCTCCCAGAGCGCTCCTAAACGTACAGGAAAGAGGATGGCGTTCATTGACAGCACGTTTGGCGCGGCGTTGGTCGGTCTCATCGTCAGTGCTTGGTGAGCACCTTTCTTGGCTCTCCTCGAACTGTCCACTTATTGGAGCTGCTTAGCTTGTTCGGTATCACATTGTCGCAGACGTGCGTTGGGCATACGACAGGTGTGTCCGAGTGACTGATGTTTGCACGAGCAGTTTCAGCTATTTCAGGTGTGTTGCATGGTATGAATCTTGGCGTCCGTGGCACTCACACTGTCGTAGGAATTATCCCAACGACAAGTTTTATATCAAGTCGCTCGTGAGTCTTACCTTGAAAATGTCTCTGCTCTTGGGTTGGGGTTGATGATCGTGGTAACGCGCAGGTTATCATCCTAACGTGCGTCATCTATTGCCCTTGACGGTATACAACGAAACGCTGAACCGTCTCCAGAGTGCTGGATACTCTGCATCTCGTCCTATGCACAGTCACAATTTATTGGTGCGAGTCTCTGTTGAACAGTTCGACGGGTCAGTTTACGGATGAATGAAAGGTACTTGGTCACGAACTTTGGCAACAACGACAATCTGGACCGGACGACATGGTGAGCGTCACCGGCTCATCCGCATGTGAACGGACTGACGATCCGTTACCCAGGAGCATGGCGGTGAGTCTTCCGTGAAACGCTTCGATCTCCGATGTCCTTACCGGGCGAGCGCCGCAGCTTCAAACGGACTGCAACGTAAGTCAAATTCAAGGTTCCTCCTCCCGCGGAGCCAGCTGACCTGTTCCCTTGATACCTACAGGGCCTCATCGGTATCATCGTAGAAGTGTACGTCAGAGCGTCTTTTGACGTCTTCGTCTCTTTGCTTATTTCCCTGCGCAGTTTCTTCGCACGTCGCGTGTGGATGAGTGGGTATCCTCCTGGTTACCTCCAATCTTCGATTCTCATAGTGCGCTTCGCAGTGAGCAAGAACTGGATCGCGACCGGTATCATCGTGAGTACAGAAGGTTTTCTACTGCCTTGCAACTCGTGACCTCTCTCCTTCAGGTTGTCTTGGCGTGCCTTCATTTCGGTTAGTCGCGCGACGAGGAGGCCACCCACCGCAGATCCCGCCTACTGAATGACCCTTTCGCGTTTCGCAGGGCTCGGTGTCGGTGAGAACCTAAGCTGCGCGTACTTTATCTCGGTGTCATGTGCTCACTTTTAAGCGGAAATTACCAGTCTTCACTGCAGAGTCGTGAGTGGTCGCCGTCAGCCGCGCCGAGTCCTGCCAATTAACCGCGTGTTAGCTTCATCCTCGGTCGGTTCTCGAAGTTCGGCAACTTAACCGTGAGTTCTCGAGCATTCTCGCAGCGACCTCCGGAATTCACGATCCGTGTGCAGTGGGTAACATGCCTCGGTCTGGGCTCCGCCGCTGTGGCCGATGTCTTGATCGCCGCCTCCATGTGCTACTATCTGTACAAGAAGCGAACTGGGCTGAGGAGGTCCGCCCGTTTTTTTTGCTTCCGAGACATGCACGATTCTGACAAATGTAATAGGACCGACTCCGTTGTGACGATACTGATGGTGTATAGCGTCAACAGCGGGCTTGTTACGGGGTAAGGGTGGCGATACATGTCGAGGGATCATCCGTCGTTGAATTCTTTGCTAGTATCACTGGAACAATCTGTGTTGTTACCGTAAGTGATACTTCGTACGGGTGTTTCGTGACTAAGTAAGAGCGACGTGCAGTTCGCCGCAATGCCCACCAACTTCATTTGGTTGAGCTTCTTCTGGATTATGGGCAAATGTGGGTACCATTATCGTAAATTTACTGGCAGCCTGTTTACAGAACAGTTGTGCAGGCTACGTCAACTCTTTCCTTGCGTTGTGAGTTTTCATCCTCTCATCCTCTCAGTGCTTGTGTATAACCGACTCCGCTTATTTAGGCTGAACAGCCGGGAAATGCTCCGGGAGAAAGTAGCGAAAGGTGCATGGCATCTTAGCAACATTGCCAATCCCCATTCAATACATCCGTCGTCCTCGACTTCTGAGCTCACCCCCAAGATACCACGCAAGGTACTTCGTCCTAGAGAAATTCTAGCTCGCCACTTGCTGAATTTCTCACGTACAGTCCTTCCGTCCCGACGGCGGAATAACGGTGTCTGTTGAGACCATCACCGAATATGGTCCACGATACCCTCACAGGGTAAGTTATAAAAATCCCTCTATGCGTCTATTCTTCCATACAGTCGATAATTGACGGTCATGTACGGGGTTTCAACGACAAGCAGGAGCATATGGACGCCATTAGAGAGGACGAAATCAAGCAACTTACCATCAAAGATGACGCAGCGTACAATTCGTTGGCTGTTGCGACTGTATGAAACTGCTACGCTTGTCGTGGGGGACAATTCTTTGTTATCGTTGAAGGGGCTTCCGAGGGGGCCGCTTTTTCTCATGTTTATAGTCCTGGAACTGGCACCGAGCTGAACGGACTTTTGAGAAGCTCACTGAATAGCATTTAAATATATTGTCGTACCTTGCTTCTATGATGTACATATCTAACGTGTCATGTAGAATACCCCCGTCGAAACCTGTCACTGTGGTTAGGACTCCCGTATTTCCTTTCTGATCGAGTCTGTGGCCAGAAAGGCGCTGTCCAGTGCGCCAAGCGGCGGGAATTTCCGACTTGGGAATGAGCGCCAGACCGGCGCTAGCTCTGTGAGAACCCGAACGTCCACCATGACCATGCGTCTTGTCCTCTCGTCATCCTCATCTCCCACCTCTGCCCTCGCTAGTATCATGCACAAGAAGCCCTTCTCATAGCCATCGTCAACATACAGCACAATGGCTCTACGGGACAAACTGCTGGCCGCCCTGGCCGACCTCCCAGGGACCAGGACATTCCACATCCACGTCCTCACGTCCGCGCCCAGGAAACATAACGGGCTGTTCCCGTACGCACACCCCCGGCCTCGAACGTACCTCCAGGATGTTTTCATCCTACTCTCGGAGCAGAAGGATCCGAGCGCACCACGTATTCTCGTCACCGCCATCGAAGCGTCCGTCTACAACATCCCGTCCTCGTCCTGTGGCGTCCTGTACGTCTCCAAAGTCGACTCCTCCGGCCATGCGTCCACTCCCTCGCCCACAGCGACCCTCGTGCGTACGTTCCTCACCTACTACGCCGACCCCGTGACGCGCCCGATCGCCGTGCAGCACCTCTGGATCCAGCTCTTCGCCCGCGCACAGAACCAGTACCTCTTCCCGAACTCGTCCGAGTTCGAAGGGAAGCGCCCGCTGTCGGACGTGAAGCTCTGTGCGTGGTGGAAGCGGGTGTACGGCGAAGTCGCGGGAGAGGTCGCGGGCCGGCTGAAGGGCACCGGGAAGGTCAAGCTCTTCTACATTCTCCCCGGATATTCTGAGCTCGAGGCGGCACACACGGTCGACCGCGCTCTCTCTCGCCCCGGTCCCGCTAGCGGTGCCGATGCGAGCGTGCAGTGGGTGTACGGGCACCCGTATTCGCAGGTCGACGTGCCGCTGCCGTGCCCGAGGAGCGCCGACCCGGACGCGCCACATAATCTGGGAATGTTCATACCGTGGTTCGATGACGACCCGAAGTCGCGGTTCATTGACGAGATTGCGTACATCAAGAGCACCGAGAGCGGCGTCCGTTCGCCCCAGCGCAAACGGCCACGAGCACCGACCTCGTCTGGACCGCGCGGGGAGAAGAAGGCGCCACGGGAGCAGGAGGAGCACGACGAGGACGAAAAGGACAAGGATAAGGACAAGGACACCCGCCCTCTGGGCGAGCTGTCGCTCGTCTCTGCGGACGAGTTCTGGGAGCGCATGTCGTTTCGCCAGGAATGCGTTGCCGGGGCAGTCACCGGGTTCTTTACTCTCTGCATCTCCACGCCTCCACCCGTCGACCAGGATAGAGCATCGCAGCCGTCCCCGCTTGCGCCTCAGCCCGGGCAGGTCGCGCCGAAGCTCGTGCGTCGCATTGTGAGCTCGCTCATGAACAATCACGAGTTCTCGACGCACTCGCGCGCGGTGCGCGCCACGGAGACTCTAGAGGGAGCGATCAAGGGCCTCTGCGAGGACGCGCCAGCCATCCCCGCACCTCCCGCCTCCTCTTCCTCCTCACATCCGAATCCGAATCCGGACGAACTGGAACGACCACGCACGCCCGAGCCGGACCGTTCTGTGACGTTGACACTCGAGGTGCCACAAACCCCGCCCCCTGGACGGTCGCACCTCGCAACCGGGCGTCCGGTAGGCAGCGCGCTCCCGGAGATCTCGCCCAACCCGTTCCCGGACCCGGTCGCCACGCGCGAGACGTACACGGAGCACATCTACGGATCGATCGACGTGCGGAACGCGCCGCGGGCCTCGCGTGGCGACGGTACCGCGGCCGCCGGGGCAGGGGCAGAGGCTCTGGCAGGAGCAGCGGCACCGGTCACGGTCCTCGCGGTGCGCAAGAAGAGGAAGCCGCCTGCTGCGTGAGCGGCAGCGAGCGCGAGTCTGTCCCTGGCCCTGTTGCGGCTCGTGCCTGGGCCAGGGCTGGCTCTCTCGGATGCGGGGGTGCTGAGCGATTTAGGAATAAGGGATGGGGATGGGGAAAGAGGATCATGATGGGATTGGCGGCGGTCTCTAGAGGCTCTTCAGCTTCGTGGCGCGAGGCACCGCCGCTCGCTGGTGCGCAGTGCGCGATCTATGTCCACTGGCCATGGGTGGTGCGCTCGATCTGTGCCTTTGCTTGTTGCTCGAACAAACTTCAGAGTGGGCTCGTCACGAACTTTGTTCCCGGAGAGGGGCGCGGCGGAGAAGGTGAGTGCGTGCATCCGAATGATCGCGATTGTAGGCGGGGCCAGGGACAGGATATGTACTGTAGAGATTGCACTGTCGCGCGTGCCTTCGGGTGCAGAGGCTTCTCTTGGCTTGTCCTGGCCGTTGAATGCTGACGCTGTGCTTTTTTTTTTCTGTTCCTGCTTCTGGCCCTGGCGCTGACTGACGTTTTCCGCCAGGTCGAGAGGCAAGGGGCCTCTGATATCCGAATTGTTCTAACAGATTCGCATTCATTCCTGCATGGACGGACGGACGATGGAGTCAAAACCTAGATCTGTATGTATTCCGCTCGAGAGATCCGGGGGGGCTCAAATCTTTCCAGCGTAGACTAGAGTACGGGGGGTGCGTGTTGCCGAAGTACTATCTACATAGAGTGTTTCATCCGAGGCAGCCGCAGTGCGTCCACAGCGTTGTCATTTCGTGCCTGTGCATGCTGTATTTTCTTGCTCGCTGATCACTGATGCTATATCCGCTGTCCGCTGTCAGCGCTGCATTCAGTCTCGTAAGTCCGGAGAAGCGACCATGTGGTCATGGTCAACTCAGTTTCGGAATGACGTCTTCTGGGCAACGCCGGCGTCGTCGCCGTCATGCGTGCTAGATGCGATATCAGCCCTTTTCTCTACGATGACGAGGAAAAGAAGGGAAAGGGACGCATTGTGTGTCAAGGATACACGTGTACGTGTTGGCATTACCTTGCGTGACGTCGTCACTGACAAACTTACAGGCAGATGAACGCGTCACACGAGGGCATGCGCTGCACCGTGAGGCGAGTCTCACATCGACAGGAGCGTTGTTGCGCGAGCGTGCGGACGTAACGGTAGATGGAAAGATCCCCCTCCGGGTACCTGACGTGCAGGAACGGTCAGTAAGGACAGACAGGCTGACGAGTGCAATTCAACGGTTTCTTCAACGATTGAAGATCCCGCGCATGTCTGCGCCACCGCGTGCGTGCGGCGCAGCGTTGGACATTCCGCGAGTCCGGAGACAAGCGGAGGCGAGAGGGTTGAAATGGGCCTAAGTAGGCTGAGGTACATACGGTGTTAGCGGGCCACCATGAACCCCGCAGCCAGTGGCAGATTCTGAAGGACAAGGCGGAGTCGCGGGATGCAAGCCTATATTCGTTATGCGATATTTGCGCCTGCGCGCGGCTGGCGGCCGCCTTCCTTCTCCCGCAATCGTCCACATCTTCGCACGCATGCGCCGTACTGCAAGTAAGCTCATGTTGAATCTGTCCCTCTTGAGCTTGTGATTCGCGGTTTATCGCAGGTCGTGGTTCGTCGTTCGCCGTGCGATCCCGGCCCCGCTCCCGCGGCTGCCAGTACTAGTGTCACCGTCTACGTCTATCGCGACAGCCGAGGATAGGGCCGACGACGACCGAGCGAGGCGAGCGTCGATAACTTACACCACCCCAGCGTAAATGTGCGAGGCTGCCTACGACATTGACAATCGTCAAGCCCGATGAGTATCAGCGCACAGGCCCCGCGAACACAGCGGCTTGTCAGGCTGAACGTGGCCCCTGCGGCCTCTCAGGGTACCCGATTGGGCTTGAGCTCGGAGAAGGCGGAGCAGCAGTCGAGGGCACTTCTTCGCAGAGGAGCCCGTGTCTGGAACGGGGTGGGGCGAGATGACGGATAAGCTCGCGCCGGGGACAATGAGGCCTATTCGGGGCGGGGGCGTGGGTGCGAGCGGAACGCGAAGGAGGTGGGGGGTTCGGGCGAAGGTGGACACAGCATGGGAAGCGGGCAGGTTACGTTACGGCTTGCGCGGAGGCGCCTTCTGGCGTAGGGGAGCGCGGACTAGAAGGCTGCGGGGGAGGCATCGCGCGGACGTACGGCAAAGGGACGTCGTCGGAGATGGCGAGGTGTGCGATAGGGCCGGGCGGATTATGATTGTGCTGGCGGCGGGCGAGGGGGTCAGGTGGTGGGGGAGGGGGCAGCTGGGATGCCGTTCTTGCTCGATGGGCCGCTTGGGGATGCTGGAGCGGGGCGCGGATCGGGCGAGGTAGGCCCTCGGGAGTGGACGTGTGTGCAAGTTACGGAGCTTCAGTGCTGGTGGGTGATAAGCGAGGCGGGGCCAATAAATGAGAGTCGAAACAAGGACAAGGGATGGGGCTTCTGGGCGCCGAGAAGGGGGAGGAAGGTGGAGAACATTGTTGCGGACGGACGCGTAGGGCGCGAATACTTACCGGCAAGGGTTTGGCGGTGGGAGAGGGGATGGATGGGCCGAGGATGGGCTCGAGAGCGGATTTGGACGAGTCTCGTGGCAGGAAATATTGCGGGGAGCTGGACTGTCGGGCTGGGTGCGCCTGAAACGGATGCGCTGTTGTCGCCGGATATGGCGAGGGCAATAAAACAGAGTTGGCCGGCGAGCGGGGCGGGCTCGCGTCAGATCATCACATCTCGCCCGTCGCGAGCCGCGAGCCGCGAGCCGTGAGGGCGTGTATATGTTACGGCGGATGATGCAACGACTTGCCGCACCCAGCTCGCACATTGCGCACTCAGCACATTCGCGTGGATGGCGCGCACGACACCCTCACAGGACCGCGCGTTGTCTGGCACCGCTCTCGGCGTCGGGGAGTTGCTGCGCGCGACGAGGGCTGCGTTGTAGATAGATGCGGGCAGGACAGGGAGTGATGGAGAATGACAGGGGGCTCGCGAGAGCACAGGAGGTGTGGATTCTTGGGTCCAACGAGCACAGCTGCGTTCGGCGGGGAGAGCTGTGTCGGAATGTATACGTAGATATGGACGACGGTGGGATGGAGAATAAATAAGTGTTCTGATGAGCGGGTGGTCTTGTCTTGTTGTTGTCGACGGTGGTCACTGGTTGATTAACAAACAGGGCAGAGACCGTCGCTCTTGTGATCGACTCTTGTCTCTCTCCCGCTCGGTCGCAGCTGCCACTGCCCGCCCATTGCCAGGGTCTTACTCAGACCACTTGCCCTCCTTCCTCCCATCCCGCATGCGCCCCTCCGCTGCGCCCGCCCTCCTCTCCCCTTTCTAGCCACCCGCCGAGTCTTCTCTTCCCCGCTGCCGCTGTGATATCATGGCGACCCAACCACCCCAGTCGCTTCCATCCTTCGCTCAGGCTTTCGGCGCTCCCTCCCTCAGTAGGATTTCGGACGCCAACAATGCCCTTCCTCCCATCCAGTCCCGCGCTTCTCCCTTCGAACCCAACGGCCGGTCACCCTCCGTCCAAGACGACCATCGTCCCTCCATGCACGACCGCCCTCCCCACTCTTCCAGGAAACGCTCCCATCCAGATACGCCCGGACAGGGTGATGAGAACAGCGACGGCTCTCAGTGCGTTTCCCGATCGTCCTCCTCGCCTCCTTCGCCCATTTGACCTTAACCACGCCCTCTAGCGAGCGACGCTCCCCCAGGAGCATTCGTATAAAGGAGGAGACCGAGTACGACGACCTTCCCTCCCCCACGACCCGCAACGCGCCCCCGTCCACGCATGACTCCCACTCCTCCCAGGCCCAGCCTGGGCATGCCCCCTCCGCCGCGCCCCAGCCCTCGTCCGCAAAACCGTCCCCCAGCAAGAAACGCCGCGTAACGATAAGCGGCATTTCGCATCCTATCAACACCGACGTTAGGACGCCGGCCACAGATGCCACCAAATCGATCTCACCCGTGGTCATGGGCCTCCCGATCAACAGAGACGATACTGTCGCGATCGAGCAGGTTCGCTCCATGCTCAGCATCAAGCAGCAGCAGAAGGAGCTCATAGAGTCTCGCCGGGGGAGCACCGCGGGCATCGTCAGCGTAGCTTCGCCCTCAGTCTCGGTCAGTGTCGTGAACGTCCCTCCTCACTCCTCCCAGGAACGAGATGAGCGCCAGCCCCAGCAGCAGCCGAAGCAGCATCCGCCTGCGCGGACGGGCGGACGCAGCCCGAACCCTGCCGCAGGAGGGGCAGCTGCCGGCCACCGACGGTCGATCGCAGGACCCACGGTGAACGCGCCCTCATCTAACCGCGCAGTCTCACCCCTCGCGCGCCAACAGAGTCCTCCACCTGCTCACGTCCCCGCGCAGCCGATCCTGCAGCCTCCACCACATCCTGGACAGCTACCCGAACAGCAGCAGCAGCACGGCCCAGTCCCACCGCACGCACTCCCAGCCCCTTCAATAAGCTTCGCACGGCGGCGGGCGACGAGGACGCTCGGCGGCGCGAAGGGGAAGCCCGCTGATATTATGATAAGCCCCTTGGATGCGACTGCTGACCGTTTGCAGCCGTCCATCCAGAGTGCGCCGCCCATTCCTCGCGCGGGTATCAGTCAGGGGGGTCTGTCTAGCCGCTTCCCCAGCATGGCGCTACCAAGTCTTCCTCCAGTGCTTGGGCCAGGACATGGCACTCAGCGTATGACGGCCGGTCGCGTCCCACCTACCCCAACACGGCTCAGTATTGCACGCACGGCGGCAGCAGGGCCGTCCTCCGCAACACACCTCAACGTGAGCTCCATCTCAACCACAGGACGATCGCCCCCGACGGCGTCAGTCCCGATCGCGACGACGCTGGTACCGCCAACGCCGTCGATGCTGTCGAACCCGACATATGCGAGCGACAAATCCGCGTTCCTCGCGCCGTTCGACATGTTCTACGACGCGCTCGCAGACTCGAAGACGCTCAAGGGCTGGCTCGGCGAGCAGCTCCAGAAGAGCCACTCGCTCACAATCTCGCTCCAGCGCCAGCAGGAACACCTCGACGAACTCGTCGCCGCCGCCATCCAGCGCCAGCTCGCCCCCATGCAGGACGAAATCGCGGGCCTGCACCGCCGCGTCGAGGACCTCGAGCACGCGCTCCAGCTCCAGTCCGTACGGCCGTCTCTCGCGCCCATGTCGGGCTACAGCCCAAGCATGGCCGCGTCCAGCCTGAAGGGCAAAGCAAAGGCGAACGGCGTACCTCCCGCCGCGCCTATGCCCTCCCTGTCCGGGGTCGGGGTCGTGCCCGAAACCTATACGTTCCCGCCCGTCGAGCATGCGCCTCATCGCACGGGGGGCGGCCCGCCCGAGCAGGTGCGCCGCGCGCTCTCGCCTACCGAGAGCGAGAACAGGAGCTTCCCCGGCTCGCAGACGGGCTCGCCCGTGCCCTACGACATGAGCCGTCGGCTGTCCGTCTCTGCTATCCGCCTCGACCCGCAGCCCTCGTCTCACCGGCCGTCGATCTCCCAGCGCTCGGACAGGGAGAGGGATGGAGGGAGGGACCCGCTCCCACGGACCCTACCGCCCCCTCCGAGCGGGAGTAGCGGCGGGTGGAACCACCAACACCAACATCCACATCAACATCAACATCAACACCAGCATCCACACCACCATAGGCAGTCACAGTCGCAGACGCAGCCGCAGGGATGGTCACCGAGGAGCAGCAGGGTGTCGCTGCCTGCGGCCCCTTCTACGCGTCCGTCTGTATCGGAGAAACCGGGGCTCGTCCGGCGGTTGTCGGTGCAGCGGCTGGGCGGGGAGGGGTACGCGCCTTACGGTGCTGCTTCTGGTTCTGGGGAGGGCGCGGAGAGGTCTGAAGGAGGGCCGCGCGAAAGGGAGAGGGAGAGGGATCGCGAGCGCGAGCGCGAACGAGATCGGGACCGAGAACGGGAGCGGGAGAGGGAAAGAGAACGAGAACGAGAACGGGACGCGTCGTCGCCGCCGAGGAGGGACGCTCGTTCACCGGAGCCGATGGAGGAATAGGGAGTGCGTTGTGCGTGTCTAGAAAGTAAACGAAGGAGGTTGGAGGGAAAAGGAGAAGTCGTGAATGAGTGTATGTGCGCGGTGGGATACCGTCTGTGTGTCGTCTTTCCAATGCTTTCTCCGTGCTTTCTTTTGCCTCTCACCTTACACACACACACTCTCTCTGTTATTGAGGCATGTCAGTGGGTCGTGGTCGGCGATGCCCTGGACACCGTGTCATGGCGGACGTTGTATGTTTGTTTGCTCTTTCTTTATGCCCCTTCCTCGTTCTCTGCTCATCGCTGCGCCTGTTGCCCTTCCTTCCACTTCCCTAGTCACCCCCCATCTCTTCTTCTCTCCTCTCCTCCCGCCATATGTGCATGTCTCCAAAACCGGCAGGCATCGGCCTCGTGCCGACCCGCCGACATTCGATCCCTCAACCACCCTCCTGCTACCCTCCACTACCCTATGTTCATGCACATGCGCATACCTTATGTCCGCCTTACTTTCACGTACGGTTCATGCACACCTTCCCTGCCTTCTGCCGTTCACCTGTCTCCTGCTCTGTGCCTCTGATGATTCGCTCTTGCTTGACACTCTGGTTCGGATCTGGACTATCTCTCGTTCCGGTCTCGTTTTTACAGTACCTGCTCGCTGTCCGTGTGTACCCACCACCGCCAACCATTGTACCAGTACGAATGCATCAAAAGGCTCTCTCTCCTTCTCTCTCTCTCTCCTCATCTCGCTAGCGTACGCGTACGCGTCTGGAATTGCAGGGTGCACGCCGCTTTTGTTTCGCCACTAGCTCAGCTCACCAGCCTGAGTACTACAGTCACATTGCAGTGTCGGCGAACCTTCTGTCGCGGGCGTGAAATTTTGTCCAGCCGAACTTGAAGCTTCAAGGTTTCGATATCCGATCTTAATGGTCTGAATGGAAGTTTACCAAAACATCAATCCCGCCTCGTCGTGATCCCGCGAGTCCGCGACGTCGGCCGCGTGTACGTACGTATGTAATTTAAATTTGCGAGCTTCCGGAGGGTGGCCATGCCGTGCAGCAGCACGTAAATGCCTCGAACAAGTGCAGGATAAATAACCTCAGCATGGCGCGTCCGATCGCCGGACGGTGTCTTACGGTGTCGCCGGCTTTGATCGCACATGTACTAAGTACGCACACGATGCACGTGTATAGCCGTGACAAACAGGACTCAAACAGGCCCCACAATTAGTAGTAGTAAAGTATGGCATGAACGAGCACTAACTGAGTAGGAGCATGGAGTTGGCCACAGAAGTGGCGCTGCTCTTGGCCCTTCCCCGTTGGCAAATCCTCTCTGAGAAATTACACACGTAAGTACATTTATCGACGGCTGACTGATACAACGAACAAGGGGATTTTGTGCTCGCTCGAACGAGAGCAGGCGAGAAGAGGAAAGGCCATGGACACCTTGTACGAGTTCGGCTCGTGCTACTGCTACCATTTTGGTTTCCGAAGGGCCTTCTTAGCGGCGAGGGTACCCCGCCCCTTCGCGCCGCGGACGGTCTGGAGCTCCTTGAACTTCTTCTTCGCGTAGCTCTTGGCCTCGGCGTCGTCGACGAGCTCGTCCACCAGCGTGCGCTTGCGCGCCGAGCGGGGCAGGTTGTCCGCGCTCGCGCCGCCGAAGGGCGTGTTTGTCGGCAGGATCTTGCCGATCTGCGCAGTCGTCGTTCAGCATGCTTTTGCAGGGAGGGGAGGAAAGGAAGGAAAGAGGAGGGAGAAAGAGGACGTACGGCAAAGTGTTTGGGAAGGCCCTTGATGCCCTTGCCCTCCCCTGGCTCTTTGCGGTAGAATTGCTTGGGGTCGAGCTGCTTGTGCAAGCGGAGGGCCTCGACTTCGCGGTGGAGACGGGGGAGGTCAGCTTCTGCGGGCGCGGGGAGGTCGAACCATGACGGTCCCGCGGTCTTGTTCTTCATCTGTCGTTACGGTTAACAATGCTGGAAACCTCATGAACACGGAGGATGTAGGACAGACCTTCTTCATCTCCTTTTTTGTGAGCCTCTTGCCATCCTTCGTCAACTCTGGCGGGGGTGCGGGTGCGGCAGGTGCCTGCATTGACGAGGCGGCTTTGTATGCGAGCTCGACATCTGGGTCGCGGAATTTTGAGGGGCCCGCACCACGAGTCTCTGGAAGTGTGATATAGGGTATGGGGAGCGAGCTCGTATCCAGCGGCGGTAGCGGTCTAGCATGCCCACACAGTTAAGCCTCGAATTCGCAAAGCAATCCATCATGTAGGACGTACTTTTCTTTCCTTCTGTCGTCTTCATCATCCGAACCGAGTTGTATGAATTCCTCCTCTCCTCCTTCCACAACTACGGCTTGTTTTGCTTTTGCCCGCGCATTCTCTCGTGCCCTCTCGAGCAACGACTCCAGAAACTCCTGAGTCACGTCGTCCCCAGATTCCGAGTCAGAGTCCGATGAAGAAGAGTCCGAATCCGAGGAGTCGCTGTCGGAATCCGAGTCTGAAGAGTCTGAGCCCTCGGAAGATGCACTTGCCGCTGAAGCCTGTTCAACTTCGTCCTCTTCGAGATCCTCCGGACGTGCACATCCTTTTCCCTTCTCCAGCGCGGTGACAGCCATAGCGTTAGATGGTAGGATTGAAGTAAAGATTCGAGAGAGACTGAGGCGTATACGGGTACTGGCAAATGTGGCTGAAAGTCTCGAGAGAACAGAGGAAATAGGCGCGGGATCGAGAAATTGAAAGCGTACACAGAGTTCTCGGGGTCATCAGATCCTGACGCGGTCATGCTCACCAACTGGAGGGACCCCCGGCACGCTGCCACCGTCATGCAGCGCACTCTCCGTTTCCCCAACGCGAGGCCTGTCCTCTCCAAAGTCCGCCCTCACCCTCCCTCCTCCCTCGTCGCTGCGCGACACATCCACCAAACCGCCTCCCGGACCCAAGCGAGCCCCTCAACATCGACAGGCAACGCCAATGACACGAACTCGGAGCGGACAACACACTTCGGGTTCCAAACCGTGCCCGAGGAGGCGAAGGAGTCGCTCGTGCGGAATGTATTCGACAGCGTCGCGTCGTCGTACGACATCATGAACGACGCCATGTCCATGGGCGTCCACCGGCTCTGGAAGGACGACTTCGTCGCGCGCCTCAAGCCTGGTGCGCGGGGCCCCCTCCGCTGCATCGACGTCGCGGGCGGCACGGGCGACATCGCGCTTCGGATCCTCGACTTTGCGCGGGAGAAATACGCGGATAGAGAGACGGCCGTGGACGTGGTGGACATCAACGGGGAGATGCTCAAGGAGGGCTACAAGCGGTTCAAGAAGACCATGTACCACAACAGTGCGCCCGACAGTCCGCTCTAGCTCACGACGCTGTGTACTCCTACTCACTCACGCGTGTGCGCATGCAGCCCCGCAGGTAGCGTTCAAGGAGGCGAACGCGCAGGAGATGCCCGAGGCCGAGTTCCCGGCGAACACGTACGATCTCTACACCATCGCGTTCGGCATCCGGAACTGCACCTCCGTCCCCGACGTCCTCAAGGAAGCCTACCGCGTCCTCAAGCCCGGCGGCACCTTCGCCTGCCTCGAGTTCAGCCGCGTCAACAACCCCCTCTTCCGCACGTAAGTCCAGCCCCTCCCCTCGCTCTCATCCCTTCCCACACGCACGCGTGCTGACACTCGTCCGGTGTGATACGACAGGGTCTACGACCAGTACTCGTTCTCGGTCATACCTCTGCTCGGCACGATCCTCGCCGGCGATCGCGCATCGTACCAGTACCTCGTCGAGAGCATCCGCAAGTTCCCGCCGCAGCTTGAGTTCGCGAAGATGATCCAGGACGCGGGCTTCACGACCGGCGGCCTGCACGAGGGCAAGGGCGGCGCCTGGGTCGACCTCTGGGACGGCATCGCGGCCGTCCACACCGGTGTCAAGCTGTAGATTATAATCATGGATACATTACTCTTAGACTAATGCATACACCACATTGCTCGTCAAGTCTCAGTACAAGTATTTTCGTCAACTCTCTGCGTGCAGGAATTTCAGTACCTTGAACGGTGTCACACCCTCTCACAATGTTACCCGGAAGCCCAAGACAAACAGAATGACGAGATGAGAGACCGGTAATAATTCCAAGATGGTATAACATGATTATAAGTACAAATGCCAGCCAACTATAGATCAGAAACGTTCAGGATTTGTGCTGCCCACATAACACCGTGACCTACCAGGTAAAAAACGCGGGAACGTTCGCGAGCGAGAAAAACGAACCCGCCCCAGTAAGTAGGGGATCCGGAGGAGGGCTAGGTAGAGGTGCTGTACTTGTAAAATTAAAATGTAGATGTGGGGGGAGATGATTCAGAATCCGGCCGTGGACCTCCGAGAGATAATAGAGAAGAGTGAGACTGAGAGGACACGAGAGCACGCGTGCCGAAGACGTATAGACGTGGGCGTGGTGTACGTACGTCGTGACGAGCATTATTGGTACACGAAGAGACAGACAGGCGCGAGGCGTGCCAAGGAGCGAACAGGAAGCATGAAGCGAGAAGTACGAGGTGCGAAGCCAAAGCAAGATACGATAGAGAGCACGAGAACGCGAAATATATGAACGGGACCGACGAGTCCGGGGCGAGCGAGCACGCTCACAACGTCAACTGTACATGGGTCGGGGTGTCGCGTCGGAGGAAGTCTAAGGAGATGCGTGCGGAAAGCGGCCGGCGGTGACTACAGAAAAAGAAAAAAAGAAAAAAAAACAGAAAGGCGACGCATTAATATTTACAGAGAAAAGGAAGCGTGCCCACGGCCTATACACGCACGTCTTCTAGCGACGCGTGAGGCGAGAGCGAGAGCGGCTTCCGTTCCCGCTCCCGCTCCCGTTCGGAGCCGGAGCTAGAATCGCCGTCCAGCTTGAACTTGACGAGCTTCTCCTCGTCCTCGCCTCCGACTCTGTCCCCGTTCGCCTTCGCGCCACGGTTCAGATCCTCGTTCCCGTCTTCGTCCTCGTCCTCGTCCTCGTCCTCGTCCTCGCTGACCTCCATCTGCAGCACCGAAATCTGCTTTGACCCGCGGCGGGGTGGAGGCGAGAGCGACGTGATGCCGCGCATCTCGGGGGAGTGCTCGGGCGGCGGAGGGTGCGGGAGGTGCGGGGACAAGAGCGGCGGGGGCCCCAACGAGAGCGGCGATTGCGGTGGAGTGGCCGAGATCGACATGAAGCTGGGGTCGTTTTGGAACGTCATGATGGGCTCTCCGATCGGGGTGGACGGGATCGAGTATGGGTTGATCGAGGACGGCGCAGGGGAGGGTGGGTTGGGGATCGGACCGGCGGGAGGAGGCGTGGGGGACGGCGCGCTGAGCATGCGGAGGCGGCGTCTGATGATGAGGTCGGGGCGCAGTGGTGTGGGTGCTGACGGTGGCGGGAGGGCACCGTTCGGCGGTGGAGTCGGCGAGGCGAGGATGCTGGGTGACGCAGGGATGGTGGGAAGGTTGGGACTGCCACTGCTTGTGCTGCGGCGGTGTCGTGAAGGGCGAGAGTTGGTGATCTCATCTGGGCGCGGAGGAAGGGCAGAGGAAGGCGGCTGAGTCGCGGGCGGTGTAAACGAGAAGCGCGAAGCACGTAGCGTGAAGGACTCCCTAAAGGTCGTCTTCGTAACCGGCGCTGAATGCGGTTGCTGCGTCGGGTCACCCTTCAATGTCGGTGTCGGAAGCGGCGACGGCAGCGGGGAGAGCTCCGTTGTGACACCGCCGAACTCGTCCACACCAGAATGAGGAGTCGGCGGGAGCGCGATGCTCGGAACAGGCCGCTGAGGCGGGGGAACAGACACCCGATGTGAAGACCTCGGCCGAACATGCGACGGATGGGGCGCTGGCTGCAAGAGAACATGCCCGAGCATGTTACTCCCGTGAGTCGCGACACTCTGGCTTGTGCTGACCGTGCTGTCACTACGCACAGACGAGCCGGACGCCCGCTTCGAGAAGCCCTGGAACCCCGACATGATGCTCTGCGGACTGTGCGCGGAGCGCTGCGATGGCGAACGACTGGGCGAGCTGTCCGCAGCGTATGGATGGGGCCGTTGCTGCTTCAACGACGACCGTCCTGGTGACGACGGCGGCAACGGTGTGAGGCCCGACGGGGGGGTAGCAGGAAGAGGAAGTTTGGGAGGGGAGAGTCGCCTGGGGAGGACACCTTGCCGCGACCAACGCTTCGAGCTGGACTCGAACGTCTTTTGGGATGGCTGTTGTTCGGTGGATCCTATCGAAGACACCGAAGACCACGACGAGCTTGGGCGACAGTCATCTTGCGGCGGAGAGGCAGGAAGATCGGTGCCGTTCGGGTGCAGGCTAGGGCTGCGACTCGGGCTCGGGCTGAACTTCTGGCTCGATGCCGTCGAAGGCGAGTTGATCGAGGGTGTCGTCGAAGCGGACAACGCAGGCGACGGAGAGTGCGGTGATAGGAAAGCACTCCCGTTGTGCCTCACTCCGAGCGTCTCCGCCGTGCTCAGATTGGTGTGCGTGTATGTGAACCTATTCCTGTTGCCGTTCGCGCTGGTCATGGGTGGGGCTCCGCTCGCAGTCCAGGCCCTCCGTCGAGGAGGTGGGTGCAATGACGCTGAGACGAAGGGACTTCTACCGTCGCCGTGGAACCTCGTAACGTGCCCGTCGATACTCCCACCATTGATCCCGACGAGTCCTAGGCCGTTACTCCTCTCTCGGCCGATAGATGGTAATAGACTATTACGGTCATGATCCTGCAGGATCTTTTGATCCAGCGAAGGAGCGGACGCAGGAGGAGAAATCAACCCCATCTGAATTGGAAGGTCGCTTGGCATAGTTGTACCGACTCGTGGAGTGCTTGGGACGGACGGCATTGGTGTTGTTGGTGAGAGGGGTCGTTCGCTGGAGATGCTACTTGACCGAAGCATGCTCAGCAAACTAGTTCCTGCACGACCAAAGGACGAGTCTTCGAGGGGTGGTGGCGTCTCAGCTCCGTCGCGGCCAGTTATTGAGTTCGGGTGCGCGTCTAAGTTTGGTGCGGAAGGTGAACGAGGGCGGTTTCCGCCAAAGAAGCCACGTAATGCAGAGACCGCAACAGAGGACGGGCGAGGGAGTTGGGGCGATGCAGAACGAAGCGACGGGGTAGGCGAGGACGCTGCAGGCGCCGATGCGGTCCCACTATGAGATGACGCGACCGATGTTGTCGTCGCCGATGTGGTTACCGGCGGGGGAGAAGCAAATATGCCTTGTGCACGCATCGAGAGCATGACGTCGAGGTCCCCTCGGGGCTCAAGGCCGTTACTCTGGGTCATCGCACCCAAGCCGGCACGAACGGATCTATACGAAAGACAAATAGCAGGTTATGAATGGTCGGACTCCCATGTTTAGAATGACAGAGAGGATCTTACCTCTCGGAGAGCACGGCTTGCTTTATGGCATCAATCCACTCGGATTGGTCGGCCATGGAGAGAGTCATCTCAGCCCCTCCAACTCCAACCACTCGTACGACCCCACGCCGCCCTCCGATCTCTTCGTCAGCCACGAATACCACGCTGTCTGCGCCGATCTCAACCCGTTCTAGCTCACGTTCGTTCCCACCATCCGTCTTGAAGACATGCAGATGAGCCACATGTTGCGGGGACGAGGAGTGCACCGAAAATGGGGATTGTGACTGGGATGAGAACGAAGTCGTGTGTGCGAGGGGACCCGACGTCAGGGAAGGTGAGGAAGTCAGGACTAGTACGCGAGTCTTCCATTGCTTCGTCAGAGCGAATAGCAGGACCGACGTCGGCGGATGATGCTTCGCCACTCGGGAAGTGCGCTGGATCCACGGTGCGAATGCGGACTGGATCGCCGGGAACGGCGGTAGTGAGCGGACAGCGGGCGTTTCGGCGCGTGAGCTCGCTGCACGCGCTGTCTTCAGCTGCGTCGGCGAAGGTGACCGCGACCTTGACCGGGAGCGCGACCTCGATCGTTGTGAGCGCGTATGTGTCTCGGAGAACGAGCGTATGTGGGACCTGGATGAGATGCTCTCACGGTCTTCTAGGAGGACGGGGTCAAGTCCTATCGACTGCGCCGCGGCGTCGCGCAGGCGGTCGCGGTCCTCGTCCTCTGGCGGTCGTGGGGGCGGGGCGGAGATCTCTATTACCTCCGAGAACAGGAATTGGGTAGGTGGAGGCGGCGGCCGCATTTGCATTTTCTTGCTCTTGCTGCGCTGCCGTGAAAACGGGAGCGCGATACCGGATGAGAGGAGCAAGCTCCCACGTGCACGTTTGGGGGCGTTGACGAGAGGATTCGGTGGTGGAGGAGGGGATGAAGACGAGGACGACATGGGGAAGGACACGGCGGGGGGAGGCGCGGCTTCATAGGTGACGAACGACGCAGAGCCTGTGGGATGCGATGTAAACGGGTCTGCGGGCATTGGCGGTCAGGAGGGTTCCAAGCATATAAAAGGCACTCGAATAAGACGCTGAGATGGAGATGATGCGGCATGGAAACGAACGAGGACCGGCGAATTTCGCAAAGTCTATGACGTCCCCCGGCTGACATCGATTCTGGCACCGTGCAAGGACCGAGCGCGGCGCCCATGGGAACAGTTATGCGTACAGGAAAGGAGAAACTGTGGACAATCTTGGAGGAAGGGGATATAGGCAATGCAAAGTACCAGTGCACACAGTACGAAAGTTATAGAGAAAGCAGTCCGGGAATACAGATGGCACTACGGGCGCTCCGATGGAAAGTGGAGGAAGGGGAGTGAGAAGAGACACGCACCCTGAGCACCGTCCTTATCCTTCTTCGGTGGCAGCGACGCGGTACGTTTGCGAGTGAGGAGGTCGGGAAGCCTGCTAAGCCGGCGACTAGAATCTTTGTCCTGTTGGCTGGACGAGAAGTGATGGGGACGCGCGCCCGGCGCGAAGGTGGTCACCGGGTTCGTGACATGAGAGGCGAGGGACATCGACGACGCATAGGCCGACGATGCAGACTGTGGGCGGTGGGGCATGAGTGCGAGTGGCGAGGAGGCAGGGTAGGCATGAGAGGAGGGAACAAGGAGGGAGGAGGGACCCTTGTCAGCATGAGCCTCATCAAGAAGCCACAGGTTGCCTTGATAGAAGGCTAAATGCACATACCTGCGCGAGTTGCAGCTGGAGCATCTTCGCTCAGGCGCGCGGTTCCATGCGGGGTGGACGGACGGCGCCGCGAACGACGTCGGGGATGGCGGGGAAGGGGGAAGCAGGTGGGAAGGTTCATCGGACCCAACGACGACTGGCGTAGTCCCGACGCCTGCGAAGGCCACGCCCTCCCGCCTCGCACAGATGATAGATCCCCGGCTACGATGCTTCCGCCCAGCGTCTATTCAATTTTGGCCATCCCCGCCTCAGGCTGCTACCCGAGATTAGCATATTATTTTACCCTTCTCCTTGATCCTGTCAACCAATATTGCTTCTTCTGGACTTGAATCTACGTATAGCAGACGGCCTCTGACAGGCATTTTGACATCTCAGCAGAAGACACGCGCGCGTAATCGCAATTGCCAAGTGTGCAGGCCCCACTAGTACGGCTTCCCAACTTCGCAATATTGTTCGAGTTGCATCGCAATGTCTTGCTCATATAACATGCAAATATGTGTTCGAGGATAGATTGCCTGATCTGTCAACGGCTAGGCCTATTGCTTTTGCACCCCCAGTCAGAAAGGATAGAGATGCAAAGAGACATCACAATTCGATGGGGATACCAGTACAATACATGTGATTACAAGCACAGAAATTCCAACATACGTGAGCAAAACTTTTATGCGAGCGCGTTCTCCACGTCGGCGCTGTCGTCTCCAGTCTCGAGGTTCGCGAACTGCGAAAAGAAGATCGTTAGGTAAGACAACCCCACTCTTTTCAGAGAATTGAAAGCGAACTCACCGAAAGGAAGGCCGTCGGGCGGTGTTCCTCCGCCCAGAACAGCAACGGGGTGTCGAGCTGCACGGAGTAGTGCAGGTTCGTTGACCACATTTGCGTGAGCCCGACGCCGTAATTCCAGACCCGACCTTCAGGCACCAGGGTCATACCCAGGATCCGATCTGAGAGCAATAATTGCACACGCTCCGACATATTGGGGTTGAAGCCGGCTGGATTCGGCGACGTGTCGGTGTTCTTCCGACCCCACTCGAACCCAGCAACCGTCACGTTGTGGGCCGATAGTGACACTGATCCAGGTGTGAATGCGCACGTGATGCAGATTGACGATGAACCCCACTCGGGGTGGTCGGCCATAATCTTCGTCTGAGTCGTAATGTCCGTTGGGGATAGATGCGGGAGTTCGAGTGCCTGTGTCTTGACCCAACCCAGCGGCTCCAGGTCCTTCAGGAGGAAGTCGTCGCGAGGCAGCTGCGCGGGCAGCTCAACGCTGTTGTTGTTCCCACGCTGGGGAACCCAGACGACCGCCTTAATCTCCTTGACTTGCTTGTTGTCCGGCGGTGATACACCGTACAAGTAGGCAGCGACCTGTGTACGAAGATCCGCTGCAGTGATGAACGCCCGCAGGATGTTCTTCGGGAGGACGTAGGTGTATGATGAGGCGTCGTCCTTAACATCATCGTTGGAAACGTAGATGTGCTGCAGACGGAGAGGAAGGTGCGTCGCGGAGATGGCACGGACGCGCCAGTCAGACTTGCTACTGAACACCTGTTGTTCGTAGTTGGTGGCTATACATGCCGATAAGTTTCGTGTTGATAAAAACCAATCAAGATAGAATACGTACTCGTGACAGTCTGGATGGCATCACCGTGCACATTGGTTGTCTGCGTCTGGACGGCGGTAACTTGGCTCTGGGCCTCGGAACTCTTCTCCAGCTCCGCCATCTGCTGACGCTGGACCGAGGGTGCGGCGATCTCCTGACCAAGGATAATGTCCCGGATCTCGCTGGCGGTGAGCGAAGCAATGTTGACACTGTTACGCTTGCCGAAGTCCTGTGGGCCAACATCAGGTATGCGGTCATAGACCGGAGTTTGACTGAACTTACCGCCAGGATTAGATCTTTCAACGCGACCTCAACTTTGATCCAGTCCTCGTCGGTCAGGGACGGCCAGACGAAGTGCGGTTCGGTGATAGTGTTCTTGTCGGGGCGCAGGATGATCTTTGCCTTCTCATTGTTGACATGTAGGCCACGAAGGAGCAGGATGAGACGAGAGAACGCCGTGTAGCTCGAGATGGACTTGAGCCAGTCGTCGTACAGGTTGAACAGCACCATCTGCGGCTGGGTGGCGCGCTACAGGAATAGGAACAGTGAGCGCCGTCATACGGGGTGAAGCAGTTTCCGGAACTTACCAAGATCAAATCGCCGAACTTCTCCATCTTCATACACGCCTGGAATGGCAGCTGAAGCTCGCTTCCTTTGATGACGATGTTGGGGAAGTCGAGCAAGTGGACCTCTAGCGGGTCTAACATGCCCTTCCGGGTGACGATGACCTGTTTCGGTTGTTCTTCGACCGGTAGGGACCGGACCAGCGCGGCAACTTCTTCGGCGGTCTTCCACTTCGCCAACTGTCCAAGACGCTTCTGACCGGCCCAAACACTGGTGTGGATGATCTTCAGGAACAGCTGTCCAGAGCGGGGGTTGAAAATGAAGATGGCTCCGTCTACACAGAAAAGTACGATCAGCTCCTTGCTGCAGGCTATCCGCCACGGAGGCACTTACTGATGGGCTTGGTCGTCAAATTACCCTCGAACGTCTTGTGGCTGGATGATATCATCGTAAGTGGAAGAAAAGAAGACGAGGCTGTACAAACTTACATGGTGACACGATAGACGTTGGTGTCGTCCACGAACCAGATGATCTGGTTAGAGAACAACTCCGAGTAGTTCTGACTGTTGAGGTACGGCTCAGTCGGTTCCGACGAATAGAGCTGGAGACCCTTCCGGATACGCTCGCGCAGAACGTGACAAGCTGGGTTCGCCTTCATGACCTTGGCCATAGCCTGCTGGACGAGGGGCTTGAGGCCAGGGAACCAGTTGCCGTATGCAGACCACAAGTTGTACGCGAGATCCATGCCGATCATGACACCAGTTGGCGAGGGGTAGATGCTCATGGAGTCCGAAATCTACAGCAGATTCGTTAGCGAATGCGGAACGACGACGCTCTGAGGTGGGGACTCACGTAGTCCAAGAACTTGGCACGGGTGTACCGCTCAATGTCGTGGGTATCAAAGTCACCCCAACGCAATTGAACATCGATCCAGAACTTGTTGCTCGTAGTACCGTCCAAAACATCCTTGCTCTGGATCGCAGAACGATGTTAGCTCTGAAGGCACGAATGAAAAGAAGATGAACTGACGTCAGTGACGAGCGACGGCCGGGCGATGTTCCACTTGTATGCCGAGAACAGGAGGATATCCGCGCAAGACGAGTTCATCTTGTAACTCTTACGCGGGTGGATCGTTTCCTTCTGTACCGTCTCGATCTGTAGAGGCTCGAGCTCCTGGTCAAAGACTTGGCACTATATACGAAACATCGGTTAGCACGGTCCCGCATGAGGGTTAAAAATGACTAACCAAGTCCATGACGACACTTTCGTGAACTGAAACCGCAAGTCAGATAAGGTCGAATTGCAAACAAACAAACAAATAAACAAACGACTCACTCTTCTGCCACAAGTGCGCACGGAAGATCTGGATCAAACTGATCTTGAGCGTCGGGATCTTACCGTGCCTGAGAGATGCGGATACAAAGGACATCAGTAACAACTTAACAACACCAAATGCACGAATATGACGTACATGAAGATACCGGTCAGATCCAGCTGGACCTGGAAACCGACGTAGACGTTCGCGCGATTGATCGTCGGACTCCACCAGAGAGTGAACCGACGGTTCGGGATCTGGTTAAGACCGGACCGCTGCGCATTCGTGAGCTTCTTGTACCGCATAGACTCCTCGAAGCCAGACGCCTTCTCCCAGAACAGGCCTTCCCAGGTCGGGAAGTACGTGCCCTTGAAGAGCGTATGCTCGAGAATACCCTCGACACCTCCCAAGGCAGCGATGACGTCAACACGGTAGTTGTTCAATTGCCACAGCTTGCCGTCATGACGCTGAGACGTCCACCAGAAGGGATTGCTGTATATGAACATGAGCACTTTCCCGAAATTAATGGATAAGGTCAAGGGCTTACTGCTTGAGGAGCTGGTACTGCTTCCAGTCCGTGCGCACACGCCAGCCACGGTCGTAGGCGAGAGTATGACGGTCCTTCTGGAACAGCGTGTTGATACGTGGGATACCACGATCCCAGCTGTCCTCAAGATCTTCGAGCGTAAGACGGCGGTTCTGCGCGTTCGCCTCCTTGCGCTTCATGGAGTACTCCGACCAGACGCGCGCCGAGTCCATGAACTCAGCCTCCCACGGCTGCAGGTACCGGTACAAGTTCGGAATGAGCTGGTCCTCCTCGTGAGACATACCAGCACGGAAGTGAGTGACTGAGAAGAACTTATCAGTGAAAAGTCGCGAAATGGCATCCATAGAACACACGTACCGCCAACATCCGTCTGCTTCGACCACCGCAAGTCGCTCTGCGGGATCAAGACGTGACCCATCGAGAGCATACCGAGACCACCAAGCTCCTTGGGCGTGTAGAACACCACCGGTGGGAAACGCGACGGCATCTTCGAGTTCAGACCGATCTTGACACGCGTCTGGATCTTGTTCTCCGCCTTGACGAGCGCGTCGAGGAGCTCGTTTGTGTGGATGACCGCCTCGCGGTAGTAGGTCATCAGGCCGATGAGGGCGGTGTTCCACTTGTTGACGATCTTGGAGAACGTGGTCGAACCGGAGCTCATGAGTACTTGTCGGATACGGTTGTTGAACTGCTGGACTCCCTCGTCCGAGACACGAAGGAACGCCTGCGCGGTGCGCTCCTTTGTCTGCTCGTTCGTGAGGTTCCAGACCGCGTCCTTGAGCGAGAACTGCTCGCCGTTGAGCGTGCGGACTTTGGGCAGAATGCGAACCTCGAAGCCACACATCGAGAATAGGAGCTGCGGGTTGCCCTTGGAGTAGACAGAGACGAAAGTGTCGTCCCACTCGATGGTTGTAAGCGACCGTGGTAGACTTTGCTTGACGTTCCAGAACACCGCACGGCCAAGGTTGACATCGTGCTTGATGAGACGCATACGACAGTCGCGCGGCCAGCAGCGCTTGTTGTTGTACCCGATGACATTGTTGTTCGTGGGGTCGGGGTTCGCACTGAGGTACCGTTGGATGAGGTCGCGAGATTCCTCCGCAGTGAAGCGGAAGAGGATGTGGATCCTGTCGACGTAGCGGGAGTAGAGTCGAATGGGGTGGCGGGTCTCCGTCGCCGAGTCGCGGTACTGCAAGAAGTTGTTGGGCAGCTGA
Organism: Polyporus tsugae; assembly: GCA_024305745.1. Lineage (NCBI taxonomy): Eukaryota > Fungi > Basidiomycota > Agaricomycetes > Polyporales > Polyporaceae > Polyporus > Polyporus tsugae. Next base: position 2,911,974 of record JAHRBS010000013.1, read on the forward strand.
GGCGGTCCGGCCATCTCGCTCGCACGCTGCAGGCCCAGGATGAGCAAGTCGAGCACGAGGCCGTAGTATTGGAAGACGAAGGCGGAGAACTGGAGACCACGAATGAGACCGTAGGCATTCGTGTGAGCCATATCCTTGTACGTGAGGACCGTGTTGTTCTTGGCCGTGATGTAGTCCGCCAAGTTATGGTCCAAAATGAGACGGAGAAGGCGGTTGAGGAGCGTGAGATCGATCTTCTCGTAGACCTTAGACAACACAGTCTCCATCATGACGTTGCACTCGCCCTCGCTCGTCTCCCAGATATCGGTCAAGTTGTTGATGCCTTGGCACCACTTGTAGACGAGAAGGGGAGGAGGCTCGGTGTCCGCGGGCTTGATCCACGCGGGGAACAGACCACGTTTGTCCGCTTCGAAGAACAAGAATTGGTCGAGGTACTACAGTGTGACCGTTAGCAAGCTATTCGAGGATTGTTCTAAGCGGTGGAACGTACAGCGTCGGTGATCTTCTCCACAGGCTCGATGTCATAACATGGGATGAGCTTGTCGTAGGTGTCGAAGAACTCGATACCCGACTCCTTGAACGCGCGCTGGGTGAGAAGCAGGCGCTTGATACGCGACAAGCACTCATGCGGGTTGTCGTACGCCTGTTCGATGAGCGCTAACTCCTCACGCTGTGACTGGTTAAGGCGACCCTTGACCGAGTATGCCTCCTTCAGTTTCTCGAGCGCAAGCACAAGGAGCTTCGTGTCATGCTTATAATTGAGTGGCCTGCATGACCGCTGTCAGCAAAAACGTGAGGAACAAAGTGTCGCCAGGACTCACGGGAAAGGAATCGGGGAGAACTTCCGGCTCTCGAGCCAGTGGACCGTCGCTGTGTAGATCGCGACGGCCTCTTCGGCGCTGATGTACGGGCCGTCCTTGAGGTAACCGTGCTGGCGCTCCTGCTCGGCCTTGAGGTACAGACGAGTGAGACGACCCAGGTTCTTCTTGACGACGGCCTTGTCGACAGTCGCACCGCGCCGGATACGCTCACGGTTGTAGTGCGCAACAGACGTCCACCAGTCCGCCTTGCTCTTGATGTACCGCAGAATGATGTTCTCGATCGCGGTCGGCATGCCAGGGACCTTCCAGGGGATGTTCGCCTTCCAACAACGCCACGCCTCGGACAGGTGCTGGAGGATCGTCTTCGCCTTGTTCTGCTTGATCGACTCAGGCATCATGTCGAGGATATCGTGCATGACGGCGGCGCGGAGCTCGAGATCGTAGTGAGACTCCACACGTTGCTTGGTCACCGTCTTCGCGATACCCTTGCTGTTACGGCCCTCGAACTGACGTGCGAGCAAGTTACCAAGCCTGGATGTGCAAAGGTAAGCGGTCATCTTCGGAAGCAAATACGTAGAATTGCTCACCATCTCTCGAGTAAGGGGACGATACCACGCATGAAGAACAGCCAGACGCGCCAACCCGGTGCCCAGAAACCACAACCGGGACCCTTGCCCACTGGGCCGGTGTTGAAGCGGTAGTAGATGAGGTGCTTGAGGTCCTTCGTCATGCGCACCTGCCTCATGAGCTTGTACTTGTACCGGTACATACCGGTCAGAGCTCCGATATGCGCGAAGATGTACTGCAGGGCGTCGGCGAGCTGGAAAGCGTCCACGTTGCCGAGACGGAACTGTACATGGGCATCGACCACGAGCTTCGTCAGGCGGAGAATCTCACGGCACAGGTGGAAGGCGTTTCCGAAACGTGACTTCTTGCGCTCCTTCGTCGTGAGCGTCCTAGAACACACCCGAGTCAGCACAATACTGATATGGAGTGAACAGTACAACTTACTTGACGGGCTTCAGGTTCATGTTGTAGTCCAGATGCAAGTAGTTCAGGTTCTATGACGATTGGTCAGTATCTCCTCAAAACCCGAAACCCTTGATATATGCGTACCTTCCGGTGGATGAGGAGGTTCAGCATGTTGTAACCCTGACGGCAGACTTGCAAACCAGCCTCCACCCAGTCAAGACGAGTCGTCTGGAAGAACTTGGTAGCCTTGAGTTGGCGGAAAAGGTTCTTCTTCGTCATGGCCTTCTCCGGGCGTGTGTGAAGCTCATTGAGCACGTAGCACTTCAAGAGCTTCTGGTAAGACACCCGAACTTTAACCGGCTGACCTGGCGGGCAGTGCTCGAGGTACCAGTTCTTCACCAAGGGGATATCCTGGGCACGACGCATGCGACCAGAACGACGGCTGTAAGGCTCAGGAGCCCACCAAAGAGCAATAGCATCGGCAGTGAGGTCGTTCTCAAGCGGCCGGTCGTCCAAGAATGGCTCAAACTCCTCAGGCAGCTCGAACTCGTCATCATCCGCGCCATTGGGACCGAAGATAGTATCCTCGTGAGAGACAAGTGGCGCATTCTGAGAAGTGAAGCCACGGAGAGAGATAGGGTTGATGAGCGGGTCGAAGTAGAAAGCGGGAAGGTCGGGATCATCGGTGCGGATGTAGACGTTCTTCGGAGTATGGTATGCAGCGATGCGGACGGAACGAGGGAGAGAGTTGTAGAGATGAGGGAAAGCAACGCGGTACTCCGTCCGGATCTGCTGACGGATGATGACCTTGTTGATGTCGTTGAACTCGTTCCAATCCTCGTCGAAGGTGTCCATGTCACGGTATAGAGGCTCGAACTTAGGACCACCAGGGATGGCCATATTGAGCGCCTTCGCGGAGAAGAACGACTTCTTGTCGAACAGGTAGGAGGCATTACTGTCCGTGTGATCGGAGAGGAGGGTCCTACCTAGACGATACAGGTTGGCCATGATGGGCAACGTGAGGTTCCAGTATCGGTAGGACGAGCCATTGACGTGGGGGGTGTCGACGAGTGGCTTCGGGTCATAAAACCAATCGTGGATAGCAGCATCTTCCCCTTCGTCGAGCTCAAGCTGAATGGCCTCGAGCGGTTCGACATCCAGGACGTTGTCACCGTAGTCAAGTGGAGGCTCCTCGTCATCGAAGGGAGGGAAGCGCATACGCTTGAAGTGCCTACGGTCTCGCTTCTCTCTCCGCATTGCGAGCCACATTGTGCTCCATTGAGCATGGTACACGGGCTCGATGACACGGGGGATCTCGTTGACGAACGTGATGGCACCCGTTATGTGGTAGAGGACAGGGACCTCGCGGACTTGCTCCCATGGGTAAGGGATGTTCTCCAACAGCTTCATGACCGCATGAGGGACGTACTTGAGAGCACCGAGATGGACATGCTTGTCGTTGCGGAACTTGCGGTTGCTCATGTCACCATGATCCTTGATAATTTTGCGGACGTGCTCCGGAGGCAAATCCTGAAAGAAGGTCAGCATTATCGCGTCGAACACGGTGTCCTAGGCACACACCTGCTTGCCCATATCCACGAAGCCCCCTTTTCGCTTCTCTCCATACCGCTTCTTCTGCATCTGGATCCACTTCTGGGATTTTTGTGCGAGAACCTCGGGAGGGATACGAGAGCTCGAGGGCTCACCGTGACCTGGAGGAGGCGCCATTCCTGGCGGAGGAGGGGGCATGCCAGGCATGCCTGGAGGTGTGGGCAGCATTCTCATGCCTGGAGGGGGCGGCGGCATTCTGGGAGGGTAGCTCATCGTCGACGGCGAGAGACAAGGTTGGGTCCTCCTCAGTCAGCGCCTCCCGTCACGGTCGACGCGCCCGCCTCACGTGAAGTTTTGGTCGGAGCGAAGTGATTTGAAACTCCGACGGCCCACGCTTAACTCGAACGTAAACCACCTGCCCAACCGCTAGGCACTTTCATATACCAGTACCGTCGATACCAGCTCTGCCAGTCGATAGCTTAGGACGTACACTCCTCACGGTGTGCATGCACAGAAATTCAGCAGAGTCTGGAACCCTGGACTCCACCAGCGGTCACGGTACCATGGCCTCACAGTCACCTTTTCTCTTGCTCCCCACAGAGCTGCGTATCAAAATCTTGCTACAACTCGACAATGACAGTCTTACACTATGCAGCTCGGTACAGTCTCATTTTAATATGCATTCCTTAATTGGTTCACTAAATAGAGGACATTTCAGGTCTGCAGAGATCTAGCAGGGTTGATCTCGTCCGAGGTAGCCTTGCAGTACAAGCTCGAACTCGCAAGGGCAGGGATGATTGACGGTCCTCTGGGCTCTTCTCAAACCTCTCTCTCCGAACGTCTGGAGAAAGTCAAAGCGTATCGAACCGCTTGGCACAACCCCACAGTCGTCTTCGACAAGCGTTTTCCCCAACGTCCTCCTAGACTGCGGATACGCCCAGTGACTGGCGGGGTCCTTCCGTATTCAACAGGTCTTACTGGCGTCGATTTTTGGAAACCAGGATCAAGTTTGCGGGGAGTCTCCGAGGTGCGGGAGTCATGCAGCCAGGCGCTGCAGAACATGGAGTTCTCTTCCGTATCGGTGGACCTGGGACAAGATCTGGTCGTGCTGACGACGGAAACGTTGTACCCAGGGTGTGTTCATTCATCCCTTCGTATTTTATCGCTTAGGAAGAATCTGACGTCTAGGTTACAACGATAGTTCATTAAACGTGAACACATATGAAGTACGTTTGCTGACAACGGCATGCATTCCGCACCCGCTGGCGGCCCAGTCCCAACTTCGAAGCGAGGCACAGCGACCTCCCCCACCCTATAACCCCAAAAATATATCATCAACCGAGATATTTGGGGACCTTATGGCATGGTCCGCCAGTACCGATCCAGGTCAAATTCTAGTATGCAATTGGAAAACGGGCGACGTGCTGCTTGTTTGTGTTCTCCACCCACCCAAAAATCATTCACACTTATCATCTTCGCAGCGGCTCACCCCATACGCGGACGTCTCGTGCTTCAAGTTCCTCGACAACTCCCTCTTCCTCGTCTTATTCGACAAGGATCTACGTATTTACGAGCTACATCACCCCGCATCCGAGGGCCATCCCATCACGATTGCCGATTGCCCCTGCGTCCTTCGCTTACCTGCCTTCGCCCCCGGCGCCGTGTTTCTCCTCGGCAAGGAGCTCCACATGCAGAGTTCATCGTCCCCCTCTTCGAGCACACCACTGTTCTGCCACGATCCAGACCTGAAGATCGTATGCGTTACCCTGAGACTAAGGTACATTGGCGACCAAGACCGGACCGACAGCGAGGTTGAAAATTTCATGTTCCTCATCCCCGTCGCCACTCTCCTGTCCCACTTCCACCGTGTCCGCAGTGCGGCCCAGGCAGACGCGTCCGCCCCCCGCGAGGTCTCCTGGGAAGACTGGGGTCAGGCGGGTTCTCGGGTCTTCGCGACGGCCTTCCTCCATGTGGGGGTATCAGGCACGAAGGTCATAGCGGTCCACCAGGTGGGATGGGACGCCGATGGCAGGCACCCCCGATACCGGATTTTTGTCCTAGATATCAATCCCTTTGCGGTGTACAGTCTCGACAGTTCTCCGAGGCCCTTAGACATCCCCACTAAATCAGGTGAATTCATCACGACCTGCCGGGCCTTTCAAGGCCCTGTCCGCTCGGAGCTTCCATGCGTCGTGACATTGCTTGTCGACATAACTCTGAAGTTGGAGGCGGGGGCGGATCCGCGACATAATTCCGGATGGCATGACTTGGTCGTATTCGAGGATCAATGGGCTCTTGTGAGTGTCGTCGTCTCGCTCTCCCTTCTTCTCAGCGACGGTGCTGACATTGGCACTAGCTGTATTTGGAGCATTATCAAGACCCCGTTCGCTTCACTTCAACGGGCGTATACACGTTCCGGATTTAATGGTGTATGGGACTCCTAGAAATTCATGTGTTTTCCACCACCGTTCCAGAGTCGAGGCAGGTCCTAACGTACATATCACCCTAAAGAAAACATTACGATGACAGAGAAAGACCCCTCGTATCGCACCGCAGCACTTCCTGCCAAACCTCCGCAACCCCGTCCTCCTCGCAGCCGACCTGCATGCCATTGTCGCGCAAAACGAAGTACTCCCGGTGAGGCGTCTGCACGACCGCAAGCGCAGGATGTAAATCTCTTCCGCCTGTCGCCGTGAAGTGTACGCTCTCAACGTGATGGTGTCTGCGATGCTGTGTGTAAAAGGTCCCAAGTACCGGCAATGAAACACACTTACTCGGGGAGGAACAGATTGAGCGTCGCAGTCTTCCTCCCGAGTTGGGCACCGACGCGCGCCGGAAGGCCAGCGAACTCCTGTGCCATCTCATTCGTCGTCATCCATTGGCCGCTGATGCTGTGGAAGGTCTTCAACAATCCATGCATTCCGCTCTTAGGCGATACCCGGACCGACCTGTTTCCTACTACGCTTGCCATGACATATCGTTCTGCGACCGTTTGTTTCGCGGCGCCCGCTTGACCTTCTGCCGCAGTCCTCCTGAGCCAGAGCGTGCTGATTCCCCGATGGTAGTCCTCCTGACATGCCCATTTCAAATGTGAGAGAAGCTCGGTTTCGGTCGAACTCGCAGCGATGCGGTGCGCGATGTATGTCGACCAATCCATGCGGAGAGGATAACCAGTTGCTCCAACACGGCTGACGGAGTCACTTATCCCTACAACCGGTCGACCGATGACCTCGCAGGTCCCTTCGAGGACGTAGAGGGTGTCTCGTCTGCGAGGCCGAGTGAGAGTTGCTGCGTACTCGATGCCGAGTGAGAGTTGCTGCGTACTCGATGGTGACAGACCAGACTTCTGTCGGAACGACTTCTTGCACGTCGACCACAGTGCCACGCAGCCAAGAGTCCGGGTTGGTCCTGCTATCGCGAGGCGATCCGACCGAGAACTCAAACCACGCCCGAGTCAGCGCAAACCTGTGATGCTCGTCAATGGCTGCATATCCTGCCCTTTCCCGCGTTCGATGTAGATCTCACCGACCTGACCGCCACGCTGAGCTGTTTGGGGTTGTCGGGACTGGCCCAGACACGGGTTGCGATCGGGTTCGGCAGCCTGAGCTTCTGGAAGAACCTCGAAACGAACGATGCCTCGTATATGCGATGCCTGCTAGCGACCTCTGCCTCGCGCAGTCGGAGATATGGCCACATGTTCGTCATCGCCTGTGAGTACTTGCACATAACGTCCTCTTGAAGTCGCCGGCCAGCGTACTCCCTGGTCAAGATGGATGCTGCAGATAGATATACTGGTTCCTACATGGGCGAGGGTTGAAAACGGATGATGTACAACTGTCTTACTCACCAGCGTATCGAAATGCACGAGAAACCAGGACGCATACATCCCGTTCCGTGTTCGACAGCCCGCTGAGAATCACGGCCCAGCGCTGCACGCGCTTCCTTTGGGACAGGGTAGGAGGCATAGTGATAGGAAATAGTTCCGGCACAGTAGTGAAGCAATCAAGCTCGAGGCGAGCCAGCGGGACTTCGGAAGACCAAGCAACAGAACGATCGCCAGCAGGAGTCAGCCGAGCGGGAGGATGAACAGGGGCACATTGTAACTTTGACCTGTCCACCACTAGCGGCTTGAATCGCTTAGGGGGCGCGAACTGAGCAGGAGCAGAGGAAGGAATGACTTCAGAGAGGTTTGGCGTAGATGCAGGCGGTTGTAACCGGGACCTTTTTGAAGAAGGCGGCGGCATGCGCTCGACACTCCGTTGAATGCGTTTGTTGGTGAAAAAGGGAGGCCGAGAAGAAGAGTCCACAACGGTTGTCGCAAGGCAGGTATTCGACACAGGGAGCTGAGGGGCCTGTGGAAACCGACTCGGACCAGGCGGCCCAGAAGGAGAGTTCGGGGCCGGTGAAATCGCTCGCGCGGCCGGACCTTCCGCAAGTTTGCTTTTCTCCATATGGACGGTGCATCTACTCTTCGAAGAAGGGGTGATATCTGCGAATGATGTGCTTTCGGTGGCCTTGGAAGGTGTTTTAGCGCTCCGAGCCCTAGGTTTGGTTGTGGCCTTGGAAGTGTTGGTATTGACGGTCAGAGGCCGCGCAGCAGTATTGCAAGGTGGTGTCTCTGTGCTCCTCACCAAGTTAGATGTCCATCCCCTCTGAGAAGCGGATGTGGATGAGCAATTTGGAGGGAGTAGCGGGGTAGTGATCGTCGGGGGGCTAGCACGAGAGACGACTGGCGCATTGCTAGTGGGAACTCCAGTAGTGCTTAACCCGAGTCCACTCAGTTTCTGGATGAGGGCCTGTTTGCCAAGTTTTGAGTAACCTGGTATCTTCTTCTCTTTGCAGAGCGCCTTAAGCTGAGGGACAGTGAGCCCAGCGAGTTCGGGTGGGGTGTATGCGCCCAATGCTCCCGGAACTACTGCTTTAGACGGCATCCTGTTCAGAGCTTAGTGTGTAGCCTGACAATGTGCTGTCAGTCAGGAGTGATTTCTGAGACTCAGAGACTCGCACCAATCGAATCGGGACCGTCCTGGTGGTGGACTCAAGTGAAGGATGGAATGTGCGCTTAAGCTTCCATCTTGGGATGGACTCGATGCTCCATCATGCTGGGTGCAGTGGCCATGGGTTCACGCCTGCTTTGATCATGACGATGTCGTCAATCTCAACTTCCAATGACTCTGCCCCAATGAACATGGTCCACGATGACACCTTTCAGCTGTATGATCTTCGCGCCGAGGTGATCTGTCCTCCGGGCCAGCGTATCATGTGTGGCGCGAAGGAAGGAGACTACTTCACCCTCCAAGGTGAAATGCTCTATCTACCTCCGGGCCAAGGGATCTCTATCTACTCGCTGAGTCCGTGCTCTATCCCGTCTTTATTTATGCCATACGCAGAGTCTAAGCTAATTCTATATTCGAAGGTGCGGTCCTGCCCCTGCTCGCTGCGAAGCAGCGTATGACGGCGAAGAACGACTGGATGTCGACGGACGCAGAAGTCGCGTGCCCCGATCCGTGCTGCCCGAGCCGGCTGCGCATCATACGGACTGGCGTGCGGACGTTCAAACACGGAGACACGACGCTCATTCACCTATCACCTCCTGGGGAGGCTCCGCGTGACCAGTAAGCGGGAACTCACTGCGACCACCCACTGGTGCGCTTTCCACAACGCCTTTCTACGCATCACACGCATCGTCCACCTTCAACCCACACCTCTTCGCCCACTCGTCCTCATCCCCACCCTTCTTCCAGACATTGACCGCGTATCGATGGTTCACCCCCTCCAATCTCGGCACACACGTCAAGCTCCCGCATCCCCCGGTCTCCTTCACCGGGATCAGGTAGACGACCTCCTTCACGCGCGAGTGAAGGAGCGCCATGCTGCACATGATGCACGGTTCGTGCGTCGTGAAGAGCGTGAGCGACGTCAGGAGATAGTGCGCGCCATTGAACGCCCGCGGTTCTGTGTCCGCCTCGGACTCCGAGAGGGGAAGCGGGTGGGAATGGGGCCGGGAGAGCGCGGCGGAGATTTGGTCGAAAGACGGGGTGGCGACGTTGATTACGGGCGTGAGCTGGGGTGGGGGAGATACGCCTTCAGAAGTCGGGGTGTATGCGGTTGCGGACGTCGAGGACATGTGGGAGGTAGATGCACGAAGCTCGCCGACGGCGCGGACGAGGTTGATAATGGAATGGCGAAGAGGATGGGAGAGGGATTTGCGCGTGTCGTGCGCGCTGATGGGTTCGTGCATGCGCGTTGCCATACGCGTCTCTTCATCGTAGGGTAGAGGGACATGAGCTGCTATGGGTAACTGCATGGAGTCAGCTTCCCGATAGAATGAGACTAGTGGATAGGCTTACCTCGCCCTTTTCACCGGCCAGTCGCGCCTCCTTTACGACCTGTTTCATGGCTTGGCACGCCCAACGTACTTGGCCTTTCGACCATGGTTCAGGCTCGAACTTTTTCCGCGGCGCATATATTGTCGGCCATAATGACGACTTCAGTTTGAGTGAAGTTATTGTCAACGCGGTCGCTCGTGGCACGGTTAGGACGTAAGGTGACGGTAGCTCGACGTGTTCGGGGAAGTTGGGCGGTTGCGGGTGTTCGCGGGTTAGTGTAAGAACCATGCTCATCTGGTTGTCGATCTTGCGTATGCGCTTCAGGTGCGCCATGGACGGCGTATCAAGACCACTTTGCTTGAGCCATCTGAGTCGACTGGGTCAACAGGGCGATGTAGGGAGTATGTAGGGAGATGCACTTCAACATTGTGGCTGCTAATCGAGGATCGGGAAGGTCGACGACCCAAGCCTCCTCCGAGTCTGACCTGTATGTCAGATAGATATTGGAATACTCATAGATGCACGCACCTTTTCGCACGGAATCCATGTCCTCCTCCTCTTCCTCATCAGGAGTGAGCTTCAATCGCGTAAACGGCAACTCCTCTTCAGCTGTGAGCTGTTCAGGGCCTCCCTCTGCGAAATCGTCAAATAGGCGTGCGGTTACGTTCGACTCGTCCACGTCCTTCCCCAAACCACATAGGCCATCCCATCCGTCGTCGCGCTCCTCCACTGCTTCGGTGAACGTGTCTGCGATATCCACCGGGTCGAACCAAAGCTTATGGCCGTAGAAGATGCACAACTCTTCATCAGGTGATACGCGGCGAGAAGTGGTAAAACGGATGGAGTCAGTGGTCGGATCAATGGTGTATGAGACGGTCGGTCTTTGGGAATGGTTGAACAGAGAACCTGTTCACGACACAAATTTGTTTAGACACCTGGAATCGTCGTGCAAAAATGGGCACATGTACTCACCTAGCCCGAGAGCCAGAGCCATCCGACCATCCCGCCATCCGAAGGTATAGTGATCAAGCACGGTATGTCTTCCATGCACTTTGTATTCAGCCGCGGTGAAGAGGAGAACGGGGCTGATCTCAATCAGGGTCTGCGCAGGTATCTCTCGGGAAGCTGTTCATTGCCTTTGGGTACTTGAGATAAGGCTGTAGGAAGGCAAAGAATAGGCTTACCGTATACTCCCCGCCCTTTGCCCTCGACGTATTCGATGCGGAGACCTGCGCTATTCAGGTGCGCTGGTGCCTTGCTTGAAGGAGTCTGTGAAGCGGACGGCCTTGCGTCGCGGTATTCCCCTTCTGACATATTCCAGATTTCCAGGGGAATCAACAAGACAGGAGCAGGTCGACGGAGCGTAAGTTACAAGAGTCGGAGTCCAGGTAAAAACCTGATCATACCACTGCCATACCAGTGCCAGCTGGACCGCCCACGGCGCTTATTATAGCTTCGGACTGTGTCTGAAGTGCCAACCTGCAGCTGTGTCAACGCGTCCGGGTCCACCGACTGCTCAGCGCTCAGTTCTACAGCTTCTCCCATCCACACGCAGCTTACCATCATATCATCACTGGCCTTCTGTGCGCGTGGCCCGACAAAGGTGGCTTGGCGACCCAGCATAAGTAGGCTGGACGATTCCCTACCGCACCACTCATTGAGCCTTGCGACTTCGAATTCGCTATCCACCCAACCCATCTCGAGCATATCGACGCCTCTGCCAACATGGATCCTTTCGCGCGATGGAGTATAGACATCATGCACTCCATCATGTCGTTCGCCAACCACGAGGTTGTTTCCAATCTTATGAAGACTTGCTATACACTGAATAGCGAGGGCGCGAGGTACCTGCTTTCGGATGGAGTATGCTTGGAAGATGAAGGGGAGGTTGCCTCTTTCATGCGTTTCTTGATAGCAAGACAGAACCCCGACAACTTCTTCCGCCGTCTGTCATTCTTCAGCAAACTCACCCTCTACCTTTATGATCCGTCACTCGAAGTGTGCTGGTTGCTTGCGGAGTTCTTCGAGGGCGTTGCTTCCATGGCATTCAACTTCACCTCCCTATCTATTCACGACGCGGAACATTTGCTTGCCGCATACCCTCCCCTCGGTTCCGCAATCGCGAGGCTCACGACGCTTCAGGTTCTTGACCTTTTTTCCACCGGGGAAGATTGCGCGACGCTTCTTCGTACTCTTCGGTCGAGGCTCGTCGTGGCACAGATCAGTCTAGTCGATGAAGAGCAGGAGAAAGAGGACACTTCCGAGGAGGACCGAAATCCGATTCTCCTTCTTCACGGCTCTCAATCTACGCTCAGGTCTTTGGTCACGAGTTTTGCGGTCTCTTCTCCTCATGGCCCATGCTACCCTCACTTGAACCATCTCACTCTTTCGTACATCGACTTGCCACACATACAACACTATATCCGCGCGTGCCCAAAGCTCATCTCACTCACAGTGTCTGGGTGCAGTGGGCACACATACAACACCACCTGGGAGGACCATCGGGCGGCGAGCATAGGGTATCAGGCTCGACACGGGACTTGGCAGTATCTGCGCCGCTATTAGGGCTCTCTGCATATCCTGTGGATCGTTGGATTGGCATGCCATATACTATGCCTCGAGATCGGCTTCGAGGATTACGGGTTCGATGTTGGCAAGCTCGGCGACGTTCTGAAGGATGCGCGCCCATCGCGCCTGATCCTCAAGCTGCCAGACGCCTCCTGTCTTCGGGACGAGGGTTTCTGTTCCACCCTGCACACAAGCAATTTGCGAGTATTCGAGCTTTGTGTCACCTTCCATTCCCAGAGGGATGCAACTCTGGTCGTCGGAGATATACTGGTGAGCCTCACTTTCGGCACGTTTATGTAAGGTTCTTTTACTCACATCGCGTGTAGACGTCGATCGTCGACATCCTTCGAGCATCCTCTGCGGCCACCTTCAAGCTCATTCTCGACTGGACTCTGGTCTGGACAGACGCTGGCCGAGATGGCGAAGCACCACCCATCATCCCGTTCGAAATCTATCTTCAGAACATGAACGTGGATGCTTACGCTGACACCCTGTTCACGAGTGTCGCGTCGCTCAAGGAGGTTGAGGTAGTCGTCTCGGGACCAGAACAGCGTCCACGGAAGGCGGATCGTAGTCGTGCAGAGCATGACAGTGACAATGCCGCGACGAGGGCATTCCGCCGGGATTCTCGAGGCGAGGTGTAGCTCTTCGGACTTGCATCTAGAAGCGGGTCGCCCGCATGGTTCGCCAGTCCTGTCATCCCAGAAATATTCGAAATGGAATGGTTGTGGCAGGGTATGGAATGCTAGTGGAAGTGATCCGCCGAAGCTGAGCGCACGTTCATGTCATCCAGCAGCGCTCCTCGAATTGAGTTAACTTTGGTGGTCCCCCGCCCGGCGCCTATGCGGCCGGGCACCTTGACCTCCAACCCCCACCTCCTTCCGCTCGACTGTCCAGCATCTTGCCCTCTGTAGGTCGCGTTACCTACCGCACGAAGAGCCAGTGAGTACACGAATTACCGGATCGTCATGAAACATCTCCACTGATGCCTTTTGACGCGAGTTCAGGCAGGCTCCACTTCTGTCAGTGCGCAACTACAGGTGGTCTCATCGGTCCCACGATTCAGAGGAAAGTACAGCGGATGACGTACGATTACGTGGTATTGACCCCTCCATTACGGATGCGAGCTCCTGCCCTCAATCCCGACGTCCTAGACTACATCATGGCATTTTCCAACAAGAAGGCCCTTCTAAACACGATGCTGGCGTCTCGCGACCTGCGCCACGGCGGCCTCAAGCATCTTCTTCGGGACGTCCCCAGGCTCCGGAACACGGAGAAGATCAAATGCTTTCTCGTTTTCTGCGATGCGGGAGGGCAGGTCGCAGAGACTGCCTACCGCATGAACTACCTTAGAGGTCTCGACCTCGACCTAGGGTTGGGTTACAGAGACAACAAGGCGATGCTTCAACGCACGCTGGGTCTTACTTCTCAGGCTTTAACGCAGTTTTTCACTTCGACCATTTGTGTCTACGCCCACAACTTCGCTCGCTTGACGATCTTTTGTTGCGGTGACCTCTTCGACGGCGACCTGGCCCTTCCCCTTACCATTTCCTCTTTAACGACCCTCACATACCTTCACCTCGGCGATGCAACCAAGGGCAGCTTCTCGCTACTCACTTCCCTGCAATCACGTCTCGTCGAGGTGAATATCAGCATGAATATCGACCTATACGAACCACCCGGCATCGATATCACCTCCTTGCTTCGCCACTCCGAGTCTTCTATGACCATCATGTCCCTATACTACACTAGTAGTCCCACCGGTGTCGCTTGCTACCCGCTGGTTCATACTCTCGATGCCTGCCGTCTCCATATACCGACCACCCGGCACTATGTCACGACCTTTCCCAATCTCCAAGTCCTCAATGCTTCCGAGTGTCTCGGTCGCCACTTAGAAGATGAGGAGGAGTGGACGCGGTGCCGAAATCTGAACATCTCTCAGCGAGCTCAAGCCGGTTCGTGGCGCTCTCTGCGAGGTTATGTCGGGTCTATCCTCTTCCTGTATCTGCTCGGCCTTGCCTGCCATGTGACATACGTCTCCGTCCACGATTTCGATTACGAGGCCATGGACTTCGGGCAAGTTTGGGCAGTGGTCGCCGATACTCAGCCCGAGCACCTTGACATCCATGCCTCCGCGGTGTTGCCCGTCCTCAATCAGGCCGCCGACATCATCGCCCTGTGCAGCAGCCCCGAGTTCCAGTCGTTGAAGACTTTCAAATTGGGCCTGTCTCTCTGTCCTGGTGATCACAACACGGACATGGAGGCGATGCTGGTGAGTATCTTCCATTTGTGCCCCTTGTGCCGACGGGTGATACGTCCGTTCCACAAGACTGACGCGTGTTACAGGAGTGCATCTTCACCGCAATATCCTCAAGTTCTTCTCTCATCGGATTTGCGCTGGACATTCAATGGTACTTCGGTGGATATGGGAGTGGGGGTGGTAGTCCAGTCCTGGGCCTGCCAACCGGAAACGAGCAGCGTCTTGAGCGATCTCCGGGTGGCGCCCAGGTGTTCCTCGAGAGTTTGGACGCCGACTCTGTCGCGGATCGCCTACTCGGCTCTTGTCAGTCGCTTCAGGCCGTGCAAGTCACTCTCCGCGGAGTGACTGTCGAGAGGGGCCCCACCGACGTTTTCTTCGATGCAGAAACCTTGAGGTAGCTTTTTGGTACGCAAGTAAGTCGTCCGGATTGGAGCGAAATCATTTGAAATCTCATTGTCCTCCAGGACTTGGGTCGAGGTGTTTTCCCCCGAAGCAGTGTCTTTGTTCAGCTAGGTCCACGATTTTACCCAGTCGTTCAATGATGCCAGCCTGAGATGATTTGATGCCAAATATTAGTTACGAACTTGAATCGTACGTATCTCAGCCAATATCTGAGATTCTGTGTACGAAGTCGCTCAAGTCAGCATAGACCGACTCCTGCGCCCGCAATATATAGTGATGAGATATCTGTTGGTGTTCAAGCCGTGGCGGTGTCCCGACGCCCGACGCGGCTGGACCGTGTTCCGCATGGACTTTGACAGATCCTGCCCGGTCGTTACTCCCTCGTGATTCCGTTCCTTTCATTAGTATGTTTTTGCTTGTGCCGTACCTTACCTTTGCGTCCACACATAATATATACTCGAGCCTCTTCGTACCGAGCACCTCAGTCATTTCCCCATTGACTGAGGTGAGCATACCAGTCCTTACTGTTCTTCTGTCCGTTGTTCTGACATCTCCCATAGTCGCTCGCTCCGCTCGCTTCTAGCGCGTCTTCTTGTTCCCGCTCGTCTCTCCCGTCTCGTCCGATCCCTCGCGCGCTCTTAACCATAACAATATCATCCTCATCGGTTCGGACTCGGAGGTCTCACCACGATGTCCATTGTCATCATCATGTCCCGCCGCCGTCGTGGACTGGCGTGACTGAGCAGCACGTGAGGATTGTCACAGGATTGGGTGTCACCAAGTCCACGCGCGTCTCTCAGCGTCCTTTGCTAGCTTGTTCCTTCCACCAAGTTCATTCTCGCGATTCCATCTCCCAATTTCGACCTTAGCTCTATATATCACTGTTACTCTCCTTGATGTTCTCGCCAGTGTAATTCCGTTTCCATTGACGTCCCACTCAACACAGAAGAACGGAAATCGGAGGGATCTATGCAAGTCCGGGAGGCTTCGCGGCCAGCCTCTATCTTAAAGCTCAAATGTTCGCGGCAACAGGTGTGTTGTTTACTTAGTATGTGGAAACCGGCTGCATCGTGCGAAATATGAAACAATGTGGAGTGTTTGTTCTCTAGTTGGCGGTACTATGAGCACCCGCGTTGCTAGTAGGATGAAGACAAATAAGGACATTCTCGGCACCCGACTATATATTGCTCGCTATCATTGGTGACCACCGCTCCCCACTTCTCATCTTCTGGTGTATCTCTCCCTCCATGTCCGTGCTTGTAGGCAGTGAGGAAACCCGAAAGGTGCGAGCCCAGTCAATTATGTCCCCATGCATCCTTTCTGAGAGTTTGTAGATCAATATCGATATCTTGCACAACGTGATTCTATACGCGGACTTCTCGACCATTTTGCAACTCACGAAGACGTGTCACGAATTCAATGCCGAATGCGCTCAATATCTCTTGATAGGCGAGGTGGATCTGGAGGGCGAGGACCTTGTCGAGTCTTTCATCGCCTTCCTCACCGCAAGTGGCCGTCGTGACTATGCCAGGCGTCGCTTCCCTTTCCTCACCAATGTGGAGCTCTCTGTCGGACCCAGCCCTTCCGAACGCATCAAGTCTGCGCTGACCGAGTTTTTTGTCCTCATCGGGCTCGAGGCCACCCGGTTTACCTATTTGGCCCTGCACGATTCCAACGTCCTCCTCGCTCCCGACTCGCCCCTTGCAAAAGCAGTGGCCGCTCTCACGACCCTCGAGGAGTTAGTTATTTATGAGTACGGGAGCCATTGTGCCGCGATGTTATGGACCCTGCAATCTCGACTAGTGACCGTCAAGTTGGTCCGCGACGCGTCAACGATCGGACAGTCTCCTAACGATCCCCTTCCGTACCCTGTCAACGACCCACTCTACCTCCTTCACCGCTCACAAGGAACACTCGAACGTATGGAGGTTTACCTTCCCGTTATGTTGAGACAAGGCTTCTGCTATCCGAACCTGGTCGAACTCGAGATCTTCTACCCCGATCATCTACCCTTAACCTGGACTTACATACGCGCGTTCCCTAACTTGGTGGAGCTCAAGGTCGAGTTCCACGACGACATTTTCTCACAGGAACGTGTACCGACTGCGTTCGCCTGCAGCCAGTGGAACATCGCGGAACAGCATCGATTTGGGACCTAGAAGTCTCTGCGTCACGTCGAGGGAACTATCCAGGACTTGTTCCTCCTTAGCCTGACCTGCGCCATCCCCGAACTCACCATTACTGTCCCCGGAGTCCGCTGGACGGATGACAACACGGATTGCAGACAGGAATCTACTGCATGGCACCAAGTCCTAGCTTATGCTCGCCCCACCCAGGTTACACTGCGTCTCACGGACAGTGATTGGCTTGAAGCGGAACATGGCTTTATACTGCTCTCTGACAGGGAGCAGCTCGTCGCCTTACAATCTCTTGAAATCTACGTACCTGTGTCGTATTCCACGGGTGCCGATCCAATATCTATGGGATCTGGAGAAACCGATGCTCTGGTGAGTACGTCCTGCTCCCGTCTCCCGCCAGCCGCGGCGGCATCAATGGCTTCGCTCACAACATTTATCTTAGCAATTCTTATGGGCTATCGTGTCGACGATCGAGCCTGTCAACCTCGGAGTTACGTTCGATTGGACCCACTGGGGAGAATGGATCCACGAGTCCGGAGATAAGGAGATTCGACCCCGACCTTCCCAAAGACGCGCTCGAGGCAATGGATATCGAGCACTGTGCTCGTCAGTTCCTCCATGGGCGCAGCCAGTCGGTGCGGTTTTCTCTAATGGGCCGCGGCGGATGGCGGGGGGACACGAGGTGCTTCGGGCCTGGTTTTTGCCTGAGCAGCGGGCGGCTGCTATTGCGGAGGTGGTTTGAACGGTTTTGCGGAGGTGGTTTGAACGGTTTTGCGGCGGCAACGGTGCGTCCACTTTTCACTTTTGTCACTGTCAGCATCTTACAGCCCGTCACGTCGTAGGAGCGCGGGTGCTGCGGATATGTATGCTTGCGTATGGAGGGAGCGTGTATAAGATGGCTTCAATAGTGATGCTCCCGTCACTTCAACGTTCATTACACGCAGGGTTGCTTACTAGAACTTGGCGGTGCCTCAATCTTTATTGAACTGACGTGATTTGTCTCTTCCGGTCAGCTAACTTACCACCCAGAGTAAGTGAACACTTGCATCGCCGCCTTTTATCATCTCGTGTATGCTAACGTCTGATTCAGATGATTCAGACGTTTTCAGACCCTGTTAGACACCTTCAGATCCGTCAGACTGTCAGTACACTACTTACTACCATCAGCAGCGGGGTCCAAAACATGCCCAGACGGCTCGGACGTCGTCTTCAACACTCCTCCGAGTCGCTCCCACCACGAATCCGGTGCGCAGCCGCCGCCGCCGGCGATCATGCATCATGGACGGCCCCGCAAACTCTCGGCGTCGGGCTGGGCGCGGCTCTCAGATGGTTTGCGGAGAGCGATGCGACCCCGCAGACAACAAATCTCGGTGCGTCGCTCATGGTAGGTCGACATTTGTTTTGGTACATTTAGGCGTTTAGACAATCGACGAATTACTGAAGTTGAGTGGGTCAATGCGCATATCACAGCGCTACTCCAGGCTCGAGACTGAAGCTGGAACGGGCCCGGTATAGGCTCGAGACCTAGCACTAATACCGTCAAGACTATGACCTCCCGGCGTTTATCCTGTAAGGCTTTTCTGCACCTGTTCTCTCCTCCTCGCATTGAAGCCTGCTCGCAACATGCCCTACAGGAAGTCCCCAAAGGCAGCTCTTCCATATCTTCCCTTAGAAGTGGAAGAGATCATCATCGACCAGCTGTCAGACAACACGAACGCTCTCCGGAGTTGTACCTTGACTCGCCGGTCATAGGTAACTCGCAGCCAATTCCATCTACTTCAGGCGATTCGTATCAAGACGAGGGCTCAACTTGACGTGCTATACCGCCACTTCGATGCAAATCCTGCGCGGTGCGCACTTGTACGCTCCGTCACAGTAGCACCCGACTCTCCCAAAGAACGGGCCTATTTGCTCGGGATATACCCTCATGCTTTGCTTACCGGTCTCCCCAACCTTCGGACATGGGTCATTCAAGACGTAGACGCTGGTGACGATCACCAGAAAACCCGCCCCGGACAGCCAAATTTATCCTTTCACAAGACAACCTTGACCCAATTACGCTACACAACCATTGAGGAACTACACCTTTCTCATATCCTGTTCGGGTCGGACGGCGAGTCAATCCGGCTAATTGGGTCTTTGCCGCATTTGCGTCACCTGCAATATACCCACCTTCATTTTCGGAGACACGGAGGTCTGGTTTCGCCGGGTCATCCACTCGCATCCTGCATAGTCTGTCCACGCTCGATGTGAGCCGGTTCTCAGCAAAATATCTCCGCGTATATGATGCTGACCTCGAGACCAGATCCATGTACAGGACACCGAGGACCAAACAGCGGATGCCCTTATTAAGATGGCCCAACGCACGCTTCGAAGTCTGACACTTCGCCTCCATCCTCGAGCGAGGTGGGGTTCAAGCTGTAAGTACCGGAACTTTTACGCACAATACTGTGTTTGTTTCATGCCCTTGTCTGCTTTCCATTTCCAGCCTGTTCTTCGAGTCGCAACCCAGTCTGGTTAAAGCTCGACTCCCTGACTTTGCACGTGGAGCCCGATGGAGACCTCCCTCCAAACTCGCTCCCCGACTTCGTTCTGGAGATTTGCCAATATGCGACGGACGCATATCGACGTTTCACCGCGTATCTACCGTGAAAGAGCTCGCCATCCACATCACCTCGTCCGCATCCCTGCCCAGCGCGAGCCTTGCTCTCCGCCTGATCAACAGCGATTATTTTCTCGATCCGTTTCGCTCTTTGCACCTGGAGCTTGTTGGACAGGTCCCGTCAAGGTTCCAGCTGTGCATACACCTGCCCCCACGTACTCAGCCCAGAGGTGTGGTCGTGCAAGGGACAGTGCTCGCGTCGGACAACTTCGTATTTGAGGAGAGCTATCAGCAGCAAGTCCAGTACTATTCGGAAGGTCAGGGGCATATATGCGGCAGCATGAGACGCACCGAACTGACGCCGTGGAAACCCAGGCAACGTCTGGCGAACCGCTACAAAGAGCGAGGCGATTCCGTCGTCGCGCTCGCGATATCTCCCGATGGGAAGTGGATCGCGAGCGGTTCTCGGCAGCACGCCATCCTCTGGAACGCAATGACCGAGGGAGGGTCCGACCAGCAACATCTGGAGATGGTTCATGAATGGATAGCTCCCGTGGACGACGACCCGTTCACTCGACCTTTGGCCTTCTCGCCCGACAGCCTGGTCCTCGCGTGCTGCACTCGCGACCCCGAAGCGTTCATCCAGGTCAGGGATGTAATCACGGGGGAGCTTCTTGCAGTGTTGTGCGCACCAGGAGAGGCGGTGAATGGCTTCGACACTTGTCGTGCGAGCTGTGTTTGGTCGCGCAACGGCGAGGCGTTGACATCTGTCGTATTCATCCCATCGCAACACAAATTCGTAGTTCAAGTCTGGAACGCTGAGAACTACCGAATGATCTCCACAACCACCGAAATAACCTCCTTTCACTCGCCCTCCTACTCGTTCTACCCTGTCTACGTCCGCCCTGTGCTTCAGACGCACCCATGGCACATGTGCATCGAGTACCTTAACAAGTGAAAACTATGATTGCTGTTCTGTCATGCTTGCCAACGAGCTCGCTAACTCTCAGCTACCAACAGGTGGTATCTGGACAACCGTGAAGGAGACTTCTAGCTTGTGACACCCCTCCTTTTTGTATTGATTCCATCCCGGCGTCCTTTGGTCATGCATGTTCCCTGAACGGGACGAAATCATCCTTGGTATGTCTTTAGACGCGTCAACGATATGCGCTAAGTCATGCGGAATGTCGGAGCGGGGACAATGTTCGGTGCTCCACTGACGAGCATTCCAATGGATTGTCACATCCTCTCGGCGACGTTTGACCAGGCCAGCACCCGCTTCGCAGCCGTATCCTCCGACCACGTCCTCCACGTCTGGAGCCTCTCCACAGGGACGAAGCTCCTCCAAGTTCCCATGAACGAGTACGCGAACGACTCAGAAAGGCTGGTGCTCATGTTCTCACCAGACGGCACGCAACTTCTCTCGTGTAGCGGGGGGCGGGGCGCCTCGTTCGTCTTGACGATCCGGGATGCCGCAAGCGGTCGGACACTCCTGCCCAGGCGACCGGGATATCATTTTCTGAGGACTAGGACTGCGCCGCCCTTCGTGTTCTCGGATGATGGAAGGCGCCTGCTCTCGGCGTCGGAGGACGGGGTCGTGCAGTCGTGGCTGGCGGCCGATGCGTCGTTCGTCAGGGATATCGCAAGAGGTGGCGACGCTCCGACGACGTTCGCGTGGAGCGAAGATGGCAAGACCCTAGCGTGGGGGACCGAGAGCGGAGATGTCGTGGTGAAACCGCTATGAAGGCATGGCTGGCTGACCTGATTCGAGAGATACCCTAGATGTACCAGCAAACGTTACTAATATCCTGTACAATCTTATTTCAGCGTCTAGTTCAACGTACCATAGCTTCATTGGAGCATTTTCGACTTACCGACTAACCACCTGCGGCCCGCTTCAGCTCCTCGTGAATAGAGAAGTAGAGGCTCGTCTCCTGTGTCCTCCTCAATGCCTTCCCCTTCAGCCTCTGCGTCACCGCCGCCTTCCTGGGAGCCCGTAGAGGTGCATCGTCTCCCCCCCTCCGCCGCCCCTCGATCCGGAGCTTCTTGTCCAACAAACGCCCCAGGTCGTCCGCGTTAGGCGGCCGCTTGTCGCTTTCAGCAAAGAGCAACCGCGTCTCCGCAGGCGGCCGAGGTCGGAGCGCGGGAGTGGCCTTCGAGCGTGATTTGGACGGTCGGGAGGGCTGGCAGCGGTAGCGCGGGGCGATGTCGCCATAGAGGTCGTCGATATTGTGCGGATCCTCCTCCTCCTCTTCTTCTCGCATCGCGTCGGAGTCTGAGTCGCGGTTCAAGCGCGAGGCGGAGCGGCGGTCGACGTCCATGGCGACCTCGTCGTCGTCGAGCTTGCGCTCGACTTCGTCTAGCTCGCGGCTGCGCGTGCGTTCCGGGGTATAAGCGAGCTTCCGGGCTCCTGAACGTGGCTGGCGGGGGTTGGACGGGCCCGCCCCGGGCGGGCGGGTGTGGGTGTGGATGTACTCGACTTCGGGGGGAGGCGCTAGGCGGCCGTCAGAGCGCATGGTGGATATGAGGGCACGGATGTCTGCGGTGCTGATGGTCTTCACATTTGTGGAGGTGGGCGCAGCAAACGATATATGCCGTACTGTTGGCTCAGGTTGGATAGGCCGAGGGGGAGGAGTGGGAGTGGGGGTGGAGGTGGGAGTGGGAGAGTGTGTACGCAATGAGACTTGTTTTGATTCTGGCGCCGGCGGGGGCGGAGGTGGTGAAGGAGAAGAAAGCCGGAGGGTGTGGTTAGGCTGAGCGTTTGGACCTGGTTCTTTCGTGGAAGGTCCTCGGTATGTGGGGAGTGGCGTGATAATTAGTTGAGATTTTGCTGGTCGTTTCTGTCGATAGCATAGTAAGCACGGTGAGTTGCTTCAAGGCAAGACACGTACCTGGGCTGTCTTCGACAATTTTACTGTCTTCTGTGCCTTGGCGAGCCCGTCCGATGCAGCAGTGGGTGCTTGTTGTGGGGCTGGTGGGTCAGGCATATGCTGTTGTTGGTCCACTGTTGGTTGCACCTCCGCGGGAGAGTATTTAACCTGAAGTTTGTTCCCAAGATTAGCGACAGACTGCTGAGACCGCTCAGGACCGTGACCATCGTCTGACAGTATGATGATATCATCGTCGCCAGCGATCGCAGCCTGAGTGGGAGCTGAAGGGCTCGCTTGAGGTGGCACACTCGACGTGGTCCTGGTGGGAGAATTGGAGGATCCATTCAGAGAGGATTTGGATTGGAGTTGGGACCCAGATGCCGGCGCCGACACACCGACTGACTGGCCGGACGCGGCAACTGGCGGAGGTGGCTCAACTCGAGCCCTCTTTGTGCATCGTTTGCATTGCCAACCCGCAAGACCTGCGTCACGTTTCCCTTGGTTATCAAAGGTTATTCTCGCCAGGATTTCCTCCTCTGATACTGGTGGGATGTGACATGCTGCTCGGGATCGGTCAGAGGAGAGACAAAACGCTGGTCAAATTGAAACATTGGACAGACTGTGGTGCCATGCGCGTTCGCATTTCACGCACGCCATGAGGAATGCGGCTGGTGTATCATGGTTCTTGTTGCACCGTACGCAGGGGATTTTTGGGCGTGGGTAGTGGTAGGCAGACATGGATGGGCGTGGGAGACGGTGTACATAGGCTATCACTTAGACTAAATCCGACGACCACTCGCATGTATTGTATCAATACATTTTTCTGACATATTCTGTTGTTTAAACTCCCCTCAGACGACATTCTACGACCATGACTATTTGGTACCAGGACTCCGCAGTGTACTCGAGCCAGACGCTTGGATGCTCCAATTGCGCGCAGCATCTTGCAAGCTGAGCAACTTAACTTACAACCATCAAAGTTTCCCCAGGTTGTGGGGCTGGGCGCCAAGCCGGCCACGAAGAAGACGTCATAACACACTGACCTCCACCTCGTCAAACTTGTCTCCTCCGATCCCTCATTCACCCCGATCCCACCTATGTTCCACCCTGCTCCATTCTAACTCCTAGAACGGCATGGTATCCATCGCGAAGCCGCCTTCGGGGCTCTATGAAGTCGTCCAACACGCCATCTCGAACCACCAGCATGATCAGAGCGCCGACAGGGACGCACCCCAAGACCATCCGTCGACCCCTCCGTTGCCTCAGGCTCATGCTGTGCGTGTGCATCATAATCTGACAGAGCGAGTATGAACACGAGTCCGCGTTCACCTCCAGGACGAACCCGCGTCATCAAATCACGACGAGGACGAGAGGTCGTGGAAGGACGGTTCTGATGGGAGAAGGGGCGTAAAGATCTCTCTGGGAAGGCGGGAAGAGGTACGTGTCTACTTACTAGTGGTGCACAATTCCTCTGGACGCTGGACGCGGTCGGAGGCCGATCCGCGTAAGGAAGGGCACCGACGTCGCTCCCTACGTCCGTTCTCTTTCAACGGCTCTACTTAGTCTCGTCACCAGACGTTAATGGACGGCCTAAGACGGGAAGGGGGGAGAGAGAAGATCACACAGGCACGACACGAGTCTCCCGCGAAGACGCGCCGCGTCGCGATCGGGGACGAGGGGACGATGGTACCCCCCATCCCTCTACACGAAATCCACCAGACGTTTTGGACACATCACCTGCCTTCTCTCTGTCCTCCCGTTTACCTGTCTGGGACGTGTCCTCAAACGTTTGGTTTCGCCGAGACTACAGCTCGACCACACCTGCCTCCACAGCAAAATGTTTGATTTGCCAGCATATCGCAAATACAACAAATTCGCCCCGCTTTATACCAATATTGTTCCGCTTTTCTCGGGTGGAGCAGCGCCATTCTCGCTCGAGTGCTTTCCAAGATGAGCTCGCCTGCTAGTCTCACGCCGTCGCCTGTCACTCCCACCAACGAGCTCTGAGTGTCCTTAACGTCCAGCGTCCACAAGGATTGAACACCCCTGGTCTCTGCACCACGAACTGAAGATTGCTGACTGTGCTTTACAGAAGCAGCCTGCTCGCGATCAGCCGGGAGACGCGTCACCCGCATCTCCAAAATCATTTCCAGCATCCTCCATTCGCAACTCCACCGTGCGTACACCGCAGCAGAGAACCGGCCCTCCTAGATCCATCTCCTACAACTATTCCATCTCGAGCGCACAAGGCTACGATTTCTCCACCTCCAGAGGCGGGGAGAGTTCTCGCCAGAACTCCCAGATGGCCGAGGAGGACCCAGACAGGGTGTTTGACTTCCCGCCGGTTACGTCTCCCTTCCGCAGCGCGCTCGACTACAGCAACCCGGAGCAGCGGGAACGCGAGAGGTCAATCGCGGAGCGAAGACATAAACGGAGGGAGAGCTCCTTCTACGACGGATCATGGAACCCGATCAAGTGGCTCACGGAGTCTCCTGTCGGTACCCCACGTGAGGAGTTGCCTCAATTCGAGTTCCCAGACCACATGGAGACCGAAGGCAGACATCGCACACAAGATAGCGAAGATGGCCAGGTTGTCGCGGGCCCATCTGCTATGGGCTCACTGGCGGCGACGTCTCCCCGTCTCCGGCAGTCGCAGTCAATGCCACACATGCGAGGCGGCGCACGCTCAGTACCTACGACTCCCAAGTGGGGTCGACTGCGATCGCTGCTCCCACACATAGCTGGGAAGGCACAGCAACGTCCTGCGTCTACGGTGACCCCGCCGAGCGTGAGCATTACGGACGAGCTCATTACGGGCGGTCTTGCGACGCTCATGCTCAGGTTTTGGGTCGAGCGCGACGAGAAAGGGCATCGTCGAGTGCCCGCACTCTTCCACCGTCTACGTATCCGGGTGACAGACAGCCTCCACCCTCTGCATGGCCATAAGGCCGTCTTCCGCATCGAGTGCGAGTACGCGAATGGTGCGGTGCGGTGGGTTGTATATCGCCAGTTGCGTGAATTCCTGTCCTTGCACGGACACTATACTCTTTCTAAAGCATACAATCGCAACATCGAGACCATGCCCGAATTCCCTATGACGAGTACGTTTCCCTATCTGACGTTTTTCTCTCCATCACCAGTCTGGATACTAATATGCCAACCCAGCACTCCCATACTTCAAGTTCCTCAAGGAGCGTGGTAGCGATGTCGGCAAGGCGGACTTCGCCCGCCTGCAACGTGAGGCGCTTGAGAACTATTTGGTGGGCTTGATCCGGGCAGTCGTATGTATCGCGAAGTCTATCCACATTATTCAATGCTGACAGCAGGCTAGATGTTCCATCCTGCCGTCAATCGCCTTGCTGCGTTTCTGGAAATCGGTGCGCTGACCGTCGCCTTGGCGCACTCGGGAGGTCACCAGTATCGGGCGGGCTTCTTGCGCCTCGAAGGCGTGGCTCCTAAGCCGTCTTACGGTCCCAGGGCGGCAGGATGGCGCGAGAGGAAGAAGCAGCGGTGGTGCTGTGTTCGTGAGAGCTACCTCGCCATCATGGAGGAAATGGGAGAGGTATGGCGTTCCCGACCTATGGAGTGGGCTTTCCCTGACAGCAGGATTTAGCTCACAGTGTATGACGTCTTCCTCATCGACCAAGACTTTGCGATCGAGCGGCCAGTCCGCTACTACCGCCAGGGTATGCACCTCCTCCACCTGGACGGCCACCACTCCACAGATCCAGTTCCGGAGGAGGCAGGCGGGGAAACCGGTCAGGAGACAGTGAGGGTCGAGTCCCTACCACAGCGTAAGCGCCTCTCGTCCACCGTAGGCTCCATCAAGAGCACGCTATCGAAGGTCCTTCGTCCGGGGTATCGCGGCCACCCCGGCAACGGACACAGCCGGCCTAGTGCATCCACGAACAACTTGACCGTGGATCATGGACATGGACATCCCCGACCATCGCAGGATACGCGTGCGTCGACGGCAAGTTCGTCCGGCAGCTCTGAGCCGTCCTCCCGTCCTCTAACGCCGATGCTCGACCCGTCGACAAACACGCACACGCTCGACCCGTCTGCGCATGACCGCGAGCACGAGCACGAGCACGAATACGACCAGGCTTACGACGACGGCGCGGATGGGGCGAAAGGGAGCAAGGGCTCCAAGGACGTGTCGAAGCACGTGTTCTACGTCGTGAACTCGCAGTCACGGCTGAAGCTCACGGCGAAGAACGAGCGGCAGATGCTCCAGTGGATCACGTCGCTGGAGAAGGCGGCGAAGGAGAGCCATTACACGGGCAAGAACCGGTTCGATAGTTTTGCTCCGATCCGGTTGAACGTCGCGGCACAGTGGCTGGTCGATGGGGTTTGTGCTTCACTTCATTGGTAATCGTATGATTTGAAAGGCGTTGGATGCTGATGTGGGTTGGGTTGCAGCGGGACTATTTCTGGAACCTGTCGAGGGCTATTTTACTGGCGCGGGAGACTATTCAGATACACGACTGGTGGCTCTCTCCAGGTATGCTTCCATCATTGGGTCCACTCCTTCGTTATGTTTATATCCTCCTCTAGAGCTGCAAATGCGAAGGCCGCACAAGGGTAAGTACCGGCTGGATAACCTGCTTGAGATGAAGGCAAAAGAGGGCGTCAAGATCTACATTATCCTTTAGTACGTCCCCTCCTATGGTCGGCCGCGTTTTTTTAACTGACTTTGGTCTAGTCAAGAGGTTTCGAATAGGACCACGCCGACGGATAGCCATTATGCCAAGCAACGTCTCACGTCTTTGCACCCCAATATCATGGTCCAGCGCTCGCCTTCGCACTTCCAAACTGGAACCTTCTACTGGGCCCACGTGCGTAATTCTTCCTGCTCCATCGAGATATCCAGTATTGAGACGATATCTATCGTAGCACGAGAAGCTTTGCGTCATCGATCAAGCCATCGCGTTCATGGGTGGACTCGATCATTGTTTCGGACGGTACGTGTGGACTGATATACGTGTCGTCCTCTTCCTAATGATTGTTCGCATAGTTGGGATACGCCGCAACACGTCCTTGTCGATGACCTCGAAGTAAATACAGAAACGTCTGAGCACGTTTGGCCTGGTGAGCTAAGTCTTGACTTGTAAAGTTGTCATACCGAGGTTCGTGATCCATCAGGCAAGGATTACAGCAACCCCCGAATTGGGGACTTCCATACCCTCAATAAACCGTTCGATGACATGTATGACAGAAGTAAGGTTGCGAGGATGCCATGGTACGCACGATTCTAGATCAGTCACCTACCGTCACTGAACCATGTGTTAGGCATGACGTCTCGATGCAGGTAGTTGGGCAGCCCGCTCGTGATCTTGCAAGGCACTTCGTGCAGCGATGGAATCATCTGCTCCGGATCAAGAATCATACACGTACCATGCCTTTCTTGTTGCCACCACCGGAGTTCAAGCCTGGCGAGCTCGCGCACATGGGCCTGACTGGGACATGCGAGCTCCAGATTTGCCGCTCTGCGGGCCCGTGGTCGATGGGGACCCCCGACCGGATCGAGTATTCCATCCAGAATGCGTATCTCAAAGGTGATCGTTGCCTTGGTCCTCTTCTGTATCCCGCTTACGCGTTTACTAAAGCCATCCAATTATCGGAACATTTTGTATACATCGAGAACCAGTTCTTCATCACGTCGTAAGTAGTTTGAAAACGCATTGTTGCAAGGAACCTAACTTCGGCATAGGACGGTCGTCAACGAGGTGAAGGTCGAGAACAGGATCGGCGACGCCATTGTCCATCGTATCATCCGAGCGCACCGGGAGGGCACGCCTTGGAAGTGTTGCATCGTCATCCCACTCCTGCCAGGTTTTGCATTCCCTGTGGATCACGGTGACGCTAGTGCTGTGAGCGTCCGAGATGGATCTCATGCGTAGATAAATGCTAAACGTCGCTTGC
Source organism: Polyporus tsugae (assembly GCA_024305745.1). Lineage (NCBI taxonomy): Eukaryota > Fungi > Basidiomycota > Agaricomycetes > Polyporales > Polyporaceae > Polyporus > Polyporus tsugae. The sequence goes on from JAHRBS010000013.1 coordinate 2,940,412, forward strand.
GCAGATCCGCATCATCCTGGAATGTCAGAACAAGACGATGTTCCGTGGGCCTAACTCGATTTTTGGTCGACTGAAGAAGGAAGGCATTGACGTGCGTTCGACGTCCGAGCCTATACACGGCACGAAACTGATCGCTTCATCCAGCCCGATGACTACATCGCTGTCTTCTCGCTCCGCAACTGGGGCAAGCTGCGCGGGGACGTGCTGACGACGGAGCAAGTGTACATCCATGGTAAGGTGTGCATTGTGGACGACCGCCTCGCTATCATCGGCAGCGCGAACATCAACGAGCGGTCTCAACGTGGAGACAGAGACTCGGAGATCGCTGCCGTCATACGCGACACTGATATGATCGACTGGCAAGTCGCGCTCTTATGTGGAACCGATCTTGTGCTGACAATGTCATAGCACGATGGCTGGCCAGCCGTTCAAGGTTGGGCGGTTCGCGCACACCCTCCGCGTACGGTTGATGAGGGAGCATCTCGGAGTGGACGTCGACGCGTTGTACGAAGAGGACCTCATGGCGTCTGAACCGTCGAAGGCGCCCGACGAGCAAGAGCCTTGGGACCCTGACCGCGAGCAGCAGTTCGGGAAGGACAATGGTGTCACGCGTATCAACAAGGCTCACCAGCGCTCGCCCACCGGAGCGCTCGTGCGTGATGTAGTCGACAGCCTCCAACAAGGTGCGTAATCCTGCCCAAAACCTCTCACACGACTAGAAGGCCCTGTAGCTGCCCGTGGTTATGCAGCTGTCAGAGCGCAGGATGTGTCATCGACGCTTCACAAGACAGGCATTCCAATGAAGGAGGTTGACAACACCGCTGGGGAGAAGTTCCTCGAGCAGGAGCGTGAGATGTATACGCGCTCGGGGGAGAAGGAGCATGGCTTCCCGAGCTCTATGGTTCCGACGCTGGAAGAGAAGACGATAGCGGAGAAGGACAAGTTTCCTCACCACCCCACCCCCATCGCGGAAGTACCGGAGGATATGGAAAACAGCCTGACCCCAAACGGCGACGGTTACTTCCATACTGTCGATGCTCACCCTAAGAACGGCGATACATCCAAATCGACGCAAATCGACGGCTCTGCCAAGGAGAACGATGATGTCCAGAACGGGTCTACCTCTACGAGCGGTTCCTCCACTACGAACGATTACGGCGACGTTATGCAGGATGGTTATGTGCAGAAGTCGCCACCTCAGGCAGCGATCGAGACTGGCGAGCTCTACGGTGCTCCGGCAGACGCATCGATTGATCCACAGCACGATAACCTGCCGCCCCATACGCGCTCCGGGAAGAACGATGCCGACTCCGAGGAAGAGAAAGCGCCTGGAGCTCGTGCAACGGTGCGAAAGCATCTTTCTGCCAAGCTGGGGAACAAGTCATGGCAGCTCCCGGTGCCTACTCCGCACGTCGACCCTCATGGTTTCGAGGACCCGATATGTGATGGGTTCTGGAAGGGGGTTTGGGTGGCTTGTGCGGTCCACAACGTGGGTGATGCCTAGTGAGAGTCGATGAGCGCAATTGACTCAACGTGCACAGACGGAGATCTTCCGAAAGGTGTTCCACGCTATCCCTGACGACTTGGTCACCACCTGGAAGCAGTATAAGGAATTTGTCGTCCACCATGAGCGCTTGAACAAGCCGGTATGTGTCGGGCTTTGCTGCGCGTATGCTCCGTTCCGTCTGACAGCCGCTCAGCTCAAGGACTACGACCCATCGGATCCTCCGGTTGCCCGGTTGTCCTCCGAGGCTGCCGACTACGACGCACCCGGTCAACATCGCATCACCGAGCAAGTGGCTCACGCATCCAAGGACGAGCTTGCTCGCTCGAGAGAGTATGTGGACGGCGACGGAGACTCCCATACCCTGTCGATGCCACAGCCTCCCGAGAGTCCGCCACCCATTCCAGGGCAGAATCAGAACCATAACCAGAAAGAGAAGGAGAAGGAAAAGCGTACGGCCAAGGGTCCGAAGCCGTTCGACCAGTCTGAGAGGGAAGAAATGGAGAACCTCCTGCGCGAGCTCCGTGGTCATCTTGGTATGTCTGCAGCTCTTCCTACTTGCGACGCCCGCGCTGACGATGTCCGGTGGCACGACAGTGGTCTACCCCACTCGTTTCTTGGAAGGCGAGGACATTGCGAACAACTTCCTATTCGCGTCAGACCGGTATGTGACCACATCGTTTTTGCGTAAGATTAAAGTTTTGATCGTGTCTTCATTCAGCTTGCTACCTTTACCGATTTACGATTAAGATCGAACATACACCCTACCGCATTCAACTCCTTTATTTACTCGGCACGGCTCGGAATATGAATACTGGACTCAACGCAAGACCCGTTTATCTCTCCTTAATCTACTTGTACCCTAGTACGTCATGGTAAGACTTTAAAGCGCACATACAGACTTCTCGTTTACACGAGGTACATACAGCTACAGCGAGTCTAGCGTCTCTTCAGGCTCCCAGCAAATATTGTATGGGGCCGAACCTCCTCGCGATTGCGAGTAAACGTCACGGCTAGGACGAAAAGGCGCAGCGTTCACATACGAGCAATACGCAATGTTGTAACAGCGCATTGACTTGGGGTTGGTCTGGTTGACCATGCCGTCTAGCGCCTCGGCCGCTTATTGCGGCTCCGGCGCGCGAGAGCACGAGACCTTGTCTTTGCTGCGTATCTGTCAATCGCCTCTGCGACCTGCCGGATGAGGTGGTTTCATCAATGTTATGGTAGACCAACGTAGGAATCTTTCCTGAGGTGCCTGGATGCATGCCGCCACTCGGAACGCTGGGCCTCACGGTCCCACAACGGTGTCGTCACTGACTTTGCTTTATATACCGTGACGTAGACCCCACCGCCGACAGCATTTGGGACCACGCACCTTTCGCTGCCCCCATACGCGTCAAGCTCGAAGCTCAAGGTGAGTCCTTACAGAATTCATCTATTACACAGATATTGATACAACTACGGACTGATGCATGACAATGGCAGCCAGCAATGTTCTCCCTGAGCGGCTTGCTCTCCTTTGTTTCCCTCGGTGTCTCTGTGGCTGCTGCGTCCCCGAGCGACTTTCTCAATCTTAGAGTGAACGTTGACCTCGGCCACGTAAACCGTCATTACAACTCGTCGACGTCGCTCATCACATGCTTGACCAAGGCAGGGTTGAATCCGGTCACTCCTTCCAATCCTTCGTACCAGAACGACACCCTTCCGATCAACTTAAGGCTGATTTACCAACCCACGGCGCTCGTGTACCCAAACACGACCGAAGATGTCAGTAAGGCTGTCAGGTGCGGCGCGACAAATGATGTCAAGGTAACCGCCCGCTCTGGTGGACACTCTTGTAAGTCGTTTCCTAGACCTGCTTTTGGCAGGGACTTAACCGTGCGATTGTTGTCATCTGGGGGTGCGACAGATGCCTCGTTCAGCACAGGTGGCGAGGATGGGCACTTGATTATTTCGCTCGATAACCTCAACAACTTCACCATGTCCGGCGATTATGTCACTATGGGCACGGGTAGCAAGCTTGGTCCCCTATACTGGTATCTCTGGGAGAATGGTGAGTGTTGAGTTGGTGGGCTTGTTGGGCGTTTGTTCAAATTCGATGCTTCAGGTCAACGTGCGGCGGCATTTGGAACTTGTCCCCAAGTTGGTGTCGCAGGTCACCTCCATGGTGGCTTCGGATTCAGCTCTCTTCAATGGGGCTTGTTTTTGGACCAGGTCGTCGAGATGGAAGTCGTGACCGCAAACGGTTCGATCGTCACAGCCAACAACCACACCAACTCTAACCTCTTCTGGGTCCGCTTTTTACTACCTAGAGCCATTGGTCCAGGTTTACTCACTTGTGGTATCACACAGGCTCTCCGCGGCGCTCCACCGTCCTTCGGCATCATCACAAAGCTCAAGGTGCTCACGCATCCCGCTCCCACCCACGCTGTGACGTTCGTCTTCACGTACACCTGGAGTACCCCAGAGATTGCATCCTCTGCGTTCCAAATCTTCCAGCATTTCACGGCCGAGACGGACTTGCCCTCCACCTTGGGGCTACAAATCCGGTACACAGATGCCAGCCCCGTCCCGACGTTCTCGCTGGATGGCGCGTACTACGGCGACGACGGCATCGCTGGCTTGAATAAGACGGTCCAGCCGCTCTGGGATGCGCTTGCCGCGCTGAACGACTCGAGGCCGACCGTCACCATCCTGGAGGACTTGAACTGGATCCAGCACGTCGTGGTAAGCACCTGGTCCCTCATAATTTCGGAGAGGCCACATTGACCGCTGATGATTGTCTGTGCAGTACGAAGCCACGTTCAACGCGACGCTCGACCCTGAGGTCGCGCTCACCGAGGCCGCGGAATTACATGCCCCCTTCTACTCCAACTCTCTCTTCTACCCTGCAGATAACCTCCTCACGAACGCGTCCACGCTCTCGTTCACGCGATACACGTACAATGGTACAGGTGCGGACGTCAGCTGGTATGTCCTCTGGGATATATTTGGTGGTAAGAAGTCGGCGATCAGCGCGGTTCCTCAGGACGCTACGGCGTACAATGCGCGCGACATGTTCATGAACCTGCAGGTAAGAGAACTGACTGTGTTTTAGGGCGTATAGTCGTGACGGTGCTAATGAAGGCGGGTGTTTGTGTTGTAGATCCTTGGATACAGCACGACCTTGCCATATCCTAACGACGGTGTTCCGTTCGTCACCGGTATCCTGAAGTCTGTCACTGACCCTGTAAGTCACATTCCCTCTACTCTTTATCATCCCCGTTGACCATTGCATATTTTCTGCGTAGATGCCGGAGGGCCGCTTCATGGGCTACCCCAACTACATCGACTCCCAGCTCAGCCGGAAGGAGGCCCACACGTGGTACTATCCTACGCACACCGAGAAACTCCAGAGGATCATGAAGAGTGTTAATCCTGCGGCCGTATTCGATTACCCCCAGGGCTTCCTCCCTGCGTGAATGTGTGGGTGTTGGCGTTGAAATGGAGGAACGCAACTTTATGCCTCCACTGCCTAGAAGTAGGGATAGTTGTGAGTTAAGATAGCCACTACCACTTACTAGTAATACACTACTTTGTACACAGAAGAGGTAACACAAGGAACGTATCGACATACTCCGGCCTCAAATCAGTACAGCGGAACGCAGTCGAAACGATCGCAAGAAAAGAGCACTCATCCTGAGTCGTGGTTGATGGCTTATAGACTCATAACGAATGAATCTCGACTGCCCCTCCCCTGTTAGCCCAACACAACGTGTGCCCATCCGGGGAAAACACAAGCCTAGTTACAGCATGGTAGTCTGAGTGCATCCCGAACCGCGTCGGCATGTGGGCCTCCGGCCCCCCGAATGTCCGAGTTCTCAGAAGCAGCCCGCTCGACAAATCGATGACATGAACCTTCCCATCGTTTCCAGCGAAGGCAACGTGCGTGCCGGTAGGAGAGAAGCGCGCCAGGCCGGAGTTCCTACATACCGCAGACGGCAGAGTGTCGTCACATCTCAGCGGCGGAGTCGGACGACCGCTCAGCGCGTCCCAGGCCATCAGGAGCGTATCCAAGCGGTCTTCACAGCCACGCATGTGGCGCAGCGAGAGCGAGAGCAGGTGCCGGCCATCTGGGGAGAACGCGACGGTCTTGGAAAGCACCTCGGGAGACATCTGGAAGTACGTCTGGAAGTACAGATGGTGACGGTACGGTTCCGATCCCCGTTCTTCGACGGTGTTGGGCTCGGCCATGGACAAAAGCTCCCTCGTCGTCGTGTTCCAAATCCGGACAGTGTGGTCGGCGAGCGAGAGCGCGAGCCGTTCGCTTTCGTGGTCGAACGATGCAGCCAGCACCTGCTCGCCGTCCCGGCCGTTCGGCAGCACCTCTCCGGGGCGACCGGTCCCGAGGTCCCAGAGTACGCACAGTGGATAGTTGACTAGACTCGGCCGCGGGCGACTAGTGGGATACGGACGGGGGCGGTTGGCAGGGCGCCGCGGCCGCTGACGGCTGGTAGGACGGGGTCGGGGGTGGTCGACGGGTCGGGACTTGCGGCCGGTCGCAGCAGCGATGGCGAGGCCGGCAAGGTGTCGGCGGTCGGGGGATAGGAGGACAGATCCATGTTCAAACGGTGTCACAGTCTGCCAAGTGGATTGTTGTCTGAACGTGTGTCCGTCCCAGGTTCTCACTACGACCGTGGAGCGGGCAAGGGACACGAATATGAGCCTGTCGGGCAACCAGGCGCACATGAACTGCGATAATGCGCCAGCGCCATCGTCGTCAAACTCGCGTCCCTGAAGGACAGTCAGTTTGCGACCTCCATCTACATCTCTGATTTGGACGAACGGCCTTCCTTTAGCACAGGCACAGCAAGCTAGACGCTTGGAGTCGGAAGAGAAGGTGAAAGCGTCCGCTGAGGGGAGGTGGTCCATAGGAACGATCCATTCATGCATAGGTCGCCGAGTGCGAGCATCCCAGATGATGGCCAAGTCGCGAGATCCACTGGCGATCCATCTTGAAACTGGGTCGTTGCAACGGGCCCTATCCCAGGGATCCCCAGCAGCGTCGCTCAGGTGGATATGGATTTCGAGCCGTTCGAGCGCGCTGCGACACTGAAGACCACGTACCCAGCTCAAGGATTCCCCGAAAGTCTCCGACAACAAAGTGGATAAGCCATCTTCCCGCTGGTCCACGTGAAGCGTCAAGGAGCGGAGTTGGGACATGACTGGAGTGGCCGCTAGGGTGGGCGCGAGCGAATATTAGATACTAGGTACCCAAGCGATACTGAATCGACCTCACCGGACCACTTGAAGCTCTTCCTCTGTCGAAGAATAAGGTTTTGAAGAGACGACTTGGTCAGCTCCAAGAGACAAGATATGACGCCCTCCTCGTCTGCCTCCTTCTGCTGGCAAACCTGCCGTCACGATGTACTCATTACTTCCGCTCCCCCCGAGGTATTTCGATTTACTCACCTGCACAGTAGACAGATTCACTAAGGGCCGGCGCGGAAGGGGCGGGCCCATCGTTAATGGGATGCCTTTCCCTCTGGCGAGTTGTATTTCTGTACATTCCAGTACGCGCAGAAGGGGGATGGATGAGATCAGTCGGACGAACTCGCCCTGCGACGGGAAGTGTATAGACGACACGTGTAGCTCGGTGATGGGAGAGCAGCGAAGCTGGATGAGCGTGGTTCAATGGAAGAAGACCTTCGGTGGATCGTTGACGTTCTTGGCATCTACCAGTGGTGCTCGCAATTCCCAGCGACGTAGATTGGGGAGCATCCTGATCAAGGATGCGGGGTATGTCCCGAGAAGTTGCGTACGCTCCGTTGGTGTAGGGGCCGTGGCGAGCGATCGTACCAGAGGCCGCATGTGGGGCTTTTCCTGGAAGTAGTCGAAGACCCCGTCCGATGCTGACCTCGTCGCGATCCGAACGGCCCGTAAAAAAAGGGATCGGCTGCGAGGTACCCATGCCCGACAGGTTAGTGCGCAATTGCGGAGAGATGCAAAATGGTCGACTAGTTGATTGATAATGTCCTCCTCGATTTCGATATGGAGCGTCGCACGAATTGACATGGGAATCTCCGGGCATGAAGATGTAAAGGGACGGAGCGAGAGGGCCCGAGTGTTGCCATTTATAAGCGTAGGTCCCGCTGTTCATAAATAGGAAAGGTATATCCTAAGAAGCATACTATCTTTGAACTTCGAATTGATGGGACGTACGCGCAGATATCCACCAACAACACGAGATAACATACACAGCCGTCACATGGATATTCGGATATTCATACCAGGAAAGGCTAGGTTGGCTACCAGATAAGATAGTTCCATGATCAGTTGGACGGCGGTCGGGAACAGTGACGGAGATGGGGGACAGTTCAATGAGCGACTCAGCGAGGCAACCGACGCTTACAGCACAGTAATTTATGCGCTCAGCCATGCACGGCGCCGCGCTGGACGACGTTGACTGCTGTGAGAGTGAAGCCTGACGTACCTCCTTCTGTAGACCCGCATGGGCACTGGACATCCATCCCATCCGCGAGACATCCGCGAGACACAACTGTGAACCACGGAGAGCCGATGTGGAAACCTGTCACTTCTATAGCTGGCTAAGAACTCTATTATGCTCGAAGGCTGTGACTTGGAGCCTCAGAAGGTGGGTAAGCGCATGGTAGGGTTCAGACTGGAACTATTTCTAGCGTCGAAGGGTGACGACAAGCATAGCGAGGACCTTTTCGTCCTAGGCCTGGGTGGTCTCAAAGCGCAGGAATCCGGGGGGGAGGGTAATGCATAGTTGGAAGTAAAGGAACATATTGTATCATAGCCCAGGCCTCAGAGTCGACGTGTCGCTGTTATAGGTGGCGGTGTTCTCACGCTTCTCTACTTCGGGAGTTCCCGCTCAGGTGGAACCGGCCGTTTGTTTGGCAAGGTACAGTAGTCTTTGTCAGTACAGTACTAGTGTTTGTCTCGAGCTCAGTGATTGTCTGTGAGAAAGTAAATGAATATGTCGGATCATTTTGGTGCCGGTACCGGAGGTTAGAAAATTCCGGGGTTATTCAGCATGGTGAAATCAAAGGCACTTGGGTCCTCAACGGGGTACCAGTGCTCAAATTTCAAAACCACAGCGGGAGGATCTGATTGGAGACAAGGTCGAGTTGTGGGTGCAAGTGTACGGTGAGCGAGGAAGCATGAACCTGAACCGGACCCGACCAATGGCACGTCAGTGGCATGTTTGCCGGCGGCTCTGGACAGCCTGGGAAGATGCGTCTACTTACGCCTCGGAGCAAAGTTGCGAGCGCGCCGTGGGTCCGGGATCGTCGAGGGAATCACGGACGCGGCTCCTGTTTCTGTGCTTTCTCTTAGCCCTCCGTTGCCCCAATGCCCCCTCAGGTCGCCCAACTTGATCTTCACCTTCAACCCCCAGCACCCTCTCTCAGACCTTGCTCCTGCGCCTCGTCATGCCCGCCGTCTCCAAGCTTCCTTATCCGACCGAGTATCCCACCCCATTCCCCCCCCACGCGGATTACAACACGCAGTCTATTCCAGTTCCTGGCACAGAACGTCCTGGCCAGTCAGGTAAGTGCGCAGCGGCCCCCTAGGCCTGCTGGTTATATGCGCGCGAGGGCGTTTGGCTGACGACATCCCCGTCCCCGTCTGCGCCCTCAAGCAATCTACCGTCATTGTGAGCCTTCTTCAGCCTTTTCCATTCGAACCCGGTGCCAAGACGCGTCATTTCCGCAGCCCAATTTCCATTGGTGACTCTCGAAACGCCTGGCTTGATAACGAACCTCGTCGACCTTTACAACGAGGGCTACAAACGCAGCGGAGGCGGGCACTTCCTTGGCCACAGACCCGTCCTCTCTAAGAAGCCCCTCACGTTCGCGAACCATCACGTCTGGGAGTCGTGGCCAGAGGTCGACGCACGTCGGCGCGCCGTTGGCAGCGCTCTTCACAAGCTGTTCCAAACGAAGGAGCTGGGCGGACATGAGCTAGACACTGTTGGTATTTGGAGCAAGAATTGCCCTAGTATGTTTGCTTCCGTCCTCCATTTCTCTCAAGGATTCGCGTTTGACGTGTCATTTCGTATAGACTGGCTCCTGGTCGACCTTGCTTGTCAGGCATACAACAAGGTCACCGTCGCCCTCTACGATACCCTGGGGGCAGAATCTGTTGGTGCGCACTACGCCCCAACTCGCTTCGGTCCCCATCCTAACTTTCTTATTAGAATACGTGTAAGCCTAACCTCTGCGCATACAATTGGTGTTTTGACACTGGTGCATCTAGTATCAACCACTCCGACCTCTCCATCGTCTTTGCTGCCCCGGAGCACATCCCCTTCCTTCTGACCCTCTCCCCCAAGCTCCCTACGCTCAAGTACATTGTCTCCATTGAACCGACCGATGACGACCAAAAGCGCGTCCTTACGGCATGGGGCAAGACAAGGGACATCAAAGTCATGGACATCACCGAATGTACGTCTCTCTTCCATCATCAAGCCTCGCCTGTCTTGCGGTCAAACGCTGTTTGACGAGGGACACACACTGATTGAATTCGCCATCTGATTCGCAGTCGAGGAGTTGGGCTGCGCAAACCTAATTGACGTCATCTCTGCCACTGCCGACACGCTCGCAACTATCTGTTACACGTCCGTACGTCCTTCGCTCCACCCACACACGAGAAGGTCTGGCTAATCCTAGCCGCGCAGGGTACGTCTGGTGTACCCAAGGGCGCCCTTCTGAGCCACGGGAACCTCGCCATAGCCTGCTACTCCCTCCTACACGGGGTCGAGATTGACGGCGACCAGACGGCGATGTCCTTCCTCCCCCTCGCACACATCTACGAACGCGTGGTGGAGCTCACGACCGTCGCCGTCGGTAAGCGCATTGGATACACGACCGGCGACCCACTACGCTTCCTGGAAGACATCCAGATCCTCAAGCCGCACTACGTCCCGCTCGTCCCCCGCGTCCTCAATCGCGTCTACCAGTCCGCGATCGCGGCAGGGGACGCACCTGGAATACGCGGCGCGATCTTCCGCACCGCGGTCGCAACGAAGCTGGACAACCTGAAGACACGCGGGCAGCTCACGCACGCGCTCTGGGACCGCATTGTCTTCCGCAAAGTACGTTTTCCCCCTTCCCGTACGCCCATATGCGCAATTTATAACGCCTCACATCCCCCAGCTCAGTAACGTCCTCGGGGGTAGATTGATGATGGTCGGTTGTGGCTCCGCGCCGTTCAGCCAGAACGTCGCCGACTTCCTCAAGATCGGCCTCCTCGCCGACATCCGCGAGGGATACGGCATGACCGAGAACGCCGCCTGCTGCACCATCTGCTGGCCAAACGATCCCTCCGCTGGCGGCACCGTCGGCGGGCCCGTGCCCTCGGCCGAGATCAAGCTCGTCGACGTCCCCGAGCTCGGCTACCGCGCGACGGACCAGCCCTTCCCGCGCGGCGAGCTGCTCATGCGCGGCGGGCAGCGCTTCCTCGGGTACTACAAGGACGCGGACAAGACGGCGGAGACGCTCGACGACGAGGGGTGGCTCCGCACGGGCGACATCGCGACGCTCGACGCGCAGGGGCGCTTCCGGATCGTGGACCGCGTGAAGAACATCATGAAGCTCGCGCAGGGCGAGTACGTCGCGCTCGAGCACGTCGAGAACGTGTACGCGACGGTGCCGCTCGTCTCGCAGCTGTTCGTCTATGGGGACGGCCTGCAGAGCTACCTCGTCGCTGTCGTCGTGCCCGACCCGGCGCAGCTAGCTGAGCTCGTACAGCACGTGCTGAAGGCGCGAGTGAGCGTGGAGGACTCTGCCGCGTTGGAGCGGTACGCGAGGGAGCCGCGGATCGTGGACGCGGTGCTCACGGAGATGGACAAGGAGCCGAACGTGCGGAAACTCAAGGGCTTTGAGCGCATCAAGCGCGTGCACGTTACGCTGGACGCGTTCACGGTCGAGAACGACTGTTTCACGCCTACCCTCAAGATCCGCCGGTGAGTATCCCGCGTTGGCTACGTGTATGCGCGCGTTCGGAAGGCTCACGTCGTTTGCGATGTGTGTACAGGAAAGAGACGTACGCGAAGTTCAAGCCGTACATCGATGCGCTTTATGCGCTTCCGGACCCTACGGGGCCTGCGAAGCTTTAACATTATGACCCTATCTTTAATCACGGCCTTCGATGGGACATCTTGCGTAGAGGGACGCAGACCGCGTCACGTTAATGCTGTATCCTATTTAGTCACTTACTGTGCATCCCCACGCAAGACGTATGGCCGCCATTACACCTGCGGTCCATTGCCAAGCCTCTAGGTCAGTTGGAGAAGCAAACGCAGGCCGTGCGGAGGACGGAAGGTAAAAGGTCGAATTCGACCAGCTCTTGTATATGACAACAGTGTTACATTCTCCTTCTTCCTGGTGCCCAACGTCAACCGGCAGCCCATGCTCGAGCTCGACATCTATGCAGGCTGGCCGAACACGCCCTTGCTGTTTGTCAGTTCCTGCCCGAGCTTGTAGCCAAGCACGCGGTCCCAGTCGAGCTTGGAGCGCGTCATGGGCAGCGCGCGGCGGAGGCCCTTGAACGTCTTGTCGCCCATATCCGCGTATGCGTCATTGAGGCCGGTCTGGTACCGCCCCTCCTCGGCCTGGACGAGCGCGAGCGCCTTCGACGCTGCGGCGGCACCCCCAGAGGCGGTGATCGCGGGCGGGAGGGCGAGGGAGACGGTGTGGGTGGTCGAGAGCTGGACGTTGCCTTGCTCGTAGTAGTGCACGTTCAGGAGGATCTTGCCCGTGAGCGTTTGGGCTGCGGTGTCGAGCACGTATTCGGAACGCCAACGGCCGGACCTAAGCGAATGCGGGTGCGAGAGGGGAGGGAGAGCAGAGGATGACGAAGGGGTGGGATACGAGGTATGAGGGTTTAGTGAGAAGAGGGGAGGGGAGGAGAGGGAGGAGGGAGGCTCACCAGAAGTTGGCGGGGTTGTACTTGTTCGCAACGATCTGGAGGATGAACCGAGTGCTTGTGCCAGCGACGGGGAAGACGGACGCGACGCCGTCGTGGTAGTGGGCTTGGAGGTACTGTAATGCGGCCGTCTCAAGCGCGACGCTGCGGCACGGGTCTCAGTCCGACGTGCCCAGGACAAAGAGCGAATGACGCACCGGAACGGTTCCGATTCAGACTCGGGCTCGAGGTGCGCTGGTTCTGACGATTCCTAAGGGAGAGGTCGGAGGGGCTGCTTACGTGAAGAGACGAGGAGGGACGCACCAAGCTCAGATGGTCGAAACGGAAGCTTGTCCTTGACCGCGGATCCCAATACCTATCCTGCAACGCCTCCTCGTCCTCACCTTCTCCAGAGCCCAGCACTTTTGCAGCCTCGCTGACGATGGACTATCCCCCCGCGTGAGACGAGCCAGTCACCTCTCCCATCCCGCGTCCTCCAGAGAAAGCGCGAGGTACTCACCTGGTGCTGGTGACCGGGCACCTCTGCGGTCGTGAACTGCGCGGTGTTGTACTGCCTCAGCGCGGGGAGCACGCCCGCCTGCAGCGAGTCGTCGTCGGAGATGATGTTCCGCACATCTGGCGGGATCGGCGGGGTTCAGATCATGCACGCACAGGCAGGACGTGCGAGCCCGAGCTCGAGCTCGGGCTAGTATTTACCGTTGAGCACGTCATTGATCTCGCCTGGGGGGGACTGGAGGAGGAACCTGGAGGCGGCTTCGATGCGTCCCGCGGGGTCCATGTTACGTCGAGGGGGGAAGGTGAAGGTGTTGTATGGAACTGGAACCTGTGGCGGCACTTGTCTAGTAATATGCATGCGCGCTTAGGTCCGACGGGCCGGGCGTTTTACTACCTTAACGTATGCTAGGAAAGCCCTGTCCTGGCTTGAATGTTCCAAGTTCCAACACTTAGAAGGGAAAAATACGGGGTATTCATGAAATTGAAGTAAGGTGAGTCATTTACACGGTGGTAGCAGTAAAAGGCTTGGACAGCAAAGGCGTTGATGCCAATGGCACTGAAACTTCGATACTACTAGTACTAGTAGCGGACTGTCTCAAGTGTCAGAGGACAGAAACCCGGATGTGAGTTGGGCCCCGCTTGAAGTTAAACTGGATCAGACTCATCCAGCATTCATATGACCGCCGGCGTACCTGCGTCATCAGAAGTACTTGTCGAAATCGAGCTCTATGATTGACCCCGGATCTCCTCGATGGATGGTAACTCGTTTCTTCCAGCCCCGGATAAATACGACCTTCACCGCGCAGCGGGACGGGTTACCCGCAAGCAGTCGATCCGCGACGGCACATGGATCCAGACTATCGAGGTACAGCTTGACAGGGGAAGGGGTGGGGGGCTCATTAACTCGACATCCGAGTCCGAGTCCTCCGGTGTATGCTGGTTTTGTCGTGGCACTGGAGATATTGACGACAAGTGTGACTGCGGGTATAGGCGATGGAGCAATGACATTGTAGATCAAGTTCTAACAAAATTGTCAGAGTCGAACGTAATTGAAGTTCCAGACCGGAAAGTACTAGCATGGCCACGTACCATCATCCCTTCCATGTCCGCGTCCCAGCCCCCGGGCCAGAGCCTGAGGTCGATCCGGAGCGACGATAACCTCTCGAATTCCCTGCTTCTGCAAAGCTCGATGAAGTCGTGGGCCTGCATGAGGAACTGCTCTACTCCTTGGACCATGATCGTGAGGTGCAAGGGACGGGTGTCTCCCAGGACGGCCCGGATCTGTCTGGCCTCTAGTCCTTCCATCTCATCGTCATGAACGTAGACATGCGACACTTGACAAGCAAGTCCAAGCCCGTAAAGCATGAGAATAGAGCCCTTGTAAGACGTCAGACCGCTCCACGACCCGTCCCGGGCCTGCTCAGCGACGTTTAGGTCCCTCTGCCTCTGCACTACAGCATCCGGATCGAGCTCGTAGCGCGCCGTACACTCGGTCGCGCGCAAGCACTGCAGATTGGGGAATGCATGGACGAAGTGTCGGGTAGTCGGGACGTCAATGTAGTTGAGCGTGAGCATGCGGACATTTCGGTAACATCCGGCCGCGGGGGAAGAGACCGTGCATCTGAGGGAGATGCAGCGCAGCGTGTCCTCCAAACGGTGGAGGAAAGAGACGGGATCCTTGTCCTCCTGTGCCGACGGGCCGACCTCCAAGTCAAAGTGCACCTCGACTTTTGTAAGTGGGGACTGTAGAGCACGCAGCATCATGACGGTCTTCTCTCCAGCCTGGTAAAGGGTGAGGATATCGAGGGTCGTCAACGACGCAACAGAGACGGAGAGCTCGGGATCTGCGGCGAAAAACCGCTCCGCAAGCTCGATCTCCAAGAGAGAGAAATTGGGGGCCTGTGGGGCAACAAGGACAAAGAACCGCTTCAGGGCCGCAGCCACTGCCTCGGCCTCCACTTCGTCGAATACCAGGATATTTAAGCTATCGATCCAATTGAGGCGATGGGCGATATCCACGCTTTGACGTGTCGTAAGCGTGAAGTGGACGAACGATGAGGCCTCTGCTTCGTTGCTGATAATGGGGACGTCGCTAAGGAGGTATTTAACTCCTTCACGATTGAGGAAACGACAGGTCTTCATGACTTGCGAGACGGCGTTCCGGCCGCAACGGTCCAGAATGAGGTGCAGGACGTCGATGTTCAGATTCATGGAGTCCATCTGGAAGGCAGACTCGTCAGAATCAACACCACATAATGAGCAACATCTGGACGTCATTCACTTTTCTACCATGGACAGGTTATAGAGGGCTTTTCGAGATGCTGGATTTTGGTCACCTTGTGCGATGCGGGAACTTGCTGAAGCAGTGAAACGACTCTGGCGACGTGTCCGCCGCGGCGTGGATACTATAAGCGCTTGCAGACAACTTGCAGGTTCGAAATCCAGATGACTAAATAACTTTCGCTAACACACCAGTCGCCGCGAATGATGTATATAATTCACATCGGGCACAAGACGTCAAGTGGGAATGAGCTAGGCGAGCTCGAAATTTCCCATGGGACCGTTACTAGATATATGCACTCAAAACCCCGACTTCTCGAGCATATCAAAGACCTCTTCAGGCGGCCCACGCTTCACAGTGACAACGTCTTCGTCCGTCCGAGCGAGCACGACCATAACCGTCTTCAGCGCCTTGCTGGACGAGAGAAGGCGATCCGCGACGGCGTTGGCATTCAAACCGTTCACGAAGTCCTTTGCCATGGGGGTAACACCAGGGACTACGATGGAGCCGTCGAAGTCCATGACCACCCCGTCTGCAGGGAACTTGAAAGATTCCAGGACGGCCCAATCGAGCTCAATCTTGAACGCCGTGATACACGGTGCGGCAGAAAGTGCGCTGCATATGCATTCCTACGTGATATCCCCGTCAGCAAGGGCAAGCCATAAAGTCCTAGACCATCGATGAACGGAATTCCGTGCACTACGTACTATCAGTGCTCCCATGTCAATGGTCCAGTCTCCGGGACTCAGGCAAAGGTTGAGCTCCAAGCTGGACAGGCCCTCGTGGAACCCCTGGCAAAGCCTGACGAACGGCTTCGCCTTTTCCAGCAGATGCCGAACTTCGGTAACCCGGAGCGTGAGGTGCAAGGGGCGTGCGTCGGCGACGACTTTTCTGAGCATCGAGATGCTGATCACATCGTCCTCGTGGTCGTGCACGACGAGGAGATGCACCTGGCAGGTGATACCGAGGCCGTAGAGCACGAAGAGCGGGCCCTTGTACCCGACGATGGAGTCCCAGGACCCGTGTTGTCTCTGCTCTGCCATGTTCGTCTCGCGTTTGAGTTCGAGCTCATCCTCGTCTTCAGCAAAGTCGTCCTCGCTCCCGACGTGGTCCGAAAAGCGCAGGATGGAAAGGTTCGGGAAGGCATGGACGAGGTGTCGCGTCGTCGGCACGTCCGTGTACCTCAACGTCAGGGAGCCCACATTCGAGTAGCAAGGCCCGTCCGGGGACGTGAACGGGTTCTCAAGTATCACGATGTTCAGAGTGTCTTCGGAGTGGCGGAGCATGGCGATAGCGTTTCTATCCTCTGGAGAACGGGGTGGGTTGGCCAGGTTGTATGCGATCTCCACGGACGCGAGGCGGGACCGCAGGAGGCGCAGCATGACGGTGGATACCGCTCCTGCTGAATTGAGCTTTAGGTGGCGGAGCGTAGTGAGCATCGCGATGGCGGCTGGTAGAATTGGATTGGCGGAGAGAACGGCTTCAGCCTCCTCGATCTTTAGCCGAGTAAAAGAGGGTGCACGAGGAGCACCGTCAAGAAAGAAGCGCGTCATCGCTTCGCCCACGGCCACGCCAGCCTTCTTCCCAGTCAGGCTGATGGACACGCCACTCAACCACCGGAGACGGTGTGCCATTCTTGCCGCATTCTGTCCGGAAAAGAAGAACCAGGTGAAGGAATGTGCTTGTTTTCTGTTTGTGATACAAGGCGTGTCGTCGAGGAGATGTCGGACGCCCTCATGGTTGAGGACTTGGCACGTCCGCATCACTCGGGACACTGTTTGTCTGTCGGAGAGGGACATGATATCGTGTAAGGTGTCCACGTTTAACGTTGCAGAATCCATCTGGTCCCCTTCCAACCGTTTCAAAATGAGCGTAGATGGAGCGAAAGTATCTCGCCCCCACTTACCTGAGAAGACAAAATGTAGTCAATCAAGTTCGAACCGACTCCAACACGTTCAAGGAACCCTGTGTGTGCACCGTCTTGGACTTGTATACAGTAAATCCTATATTAAATGCTCACCTAGTGGCTACTATATCCAGTGTACCTCTCAGAGTTGATGGGCTCGGAGAGAGGCTGGTACCCAGGCCAGTGGCGACGTGGTGGTTGAAACTTGACAGGATGGCGGCCTATCCATCGAGCGCCCAGACCGCCAATTGAGCGCTATCATGATTCCGATGTGCTCGATCAAGACTCTTCCGAGTCCGACGACGACTCTATGCTATTGATGACATAACTCGAGCGACTTTATACTCATATATTGGATACATGTAGGCATCGTGGAACGTTTGAACATTGGCTCGTACTGAGTACTAAATGAAAAAGCATCGCACTGATAACCGGCGCAAACCGCGAACAACTTGACTCGGACAAACGGAGAAGTACTTTGAATATTTGGAGGCTGAACGTTGACTTTCGCGCTGAGATGTATCTCCGGAGTCGATCAGGTGAGCCTCTGATACCTGCAGAATGATGAGATCCTGATTCTGAATTCGCTTCAATCCGAGCGACTCACTCGTGTCCGAGAGGGCTATCCGGGCCCCAAGGTTTTTTCGTCAACGAAAATGTCGACGGGGCCCCTGTCGACAGTCACGTCTCCGAGAGTGACTTTCACGGCCTGGAGAGACTGACAAGACTGGAGGAGGCGATCTGCGACGGAATGAACGTCCAAGTTCTCGAGGAACACCTGAGCGCGAGGTCGTTTAGTAGGACGCTGCTTCTTTCCGGAGGGACGGATCCGAATTGTATCCCCAATCCGACATCCAAGGGACGACCATTCGATGACTAGCGCGAATCCGACAAGAGAAGAACTGGAGGATACTGCAGTGAAGATGCACTCCTGGGACACGTGTCAGTGTTGTGCACCGGACCACAGGTGCAGGTCACCGGCATGGCATGAACGGAAGATACTCACAAGCGTCGCCTCCATGTCCGTTTTGTGATCGCCGGCGCAGAGAGACAGGTCCAAAACGAAAGTCTTCACCACCTGGAACTCTGCGTCTTTGAACAGGGCTATAATATCGCTGGCCTGATCGAGGATGTGCGAGACTTCGGAGGCTTCGACAACGAGGTGCTCCGGGCGAGTATCCGCAACTACCGCCCGAACTTGCCGAAAGTCCATGGACTCGTACTCGTCTTCGGCGTGGACACGGACGTATCTCACATGGCAGGCGATACCGAATAGGTACAAGAAGAGGATGGAACCGACATAACCTCGCAAAGAGCGCCACGAACCGTCTTTAACTTGCTGAGAGATGTTCAAGTTTCGGCGTCGCGTCCACTCATCCTCATCCTCGGAGAAGCCGCCGATGCACTCCTCAGCGTTGAGGACCTGTAGATTCGGGAAGGTTGTAACGTAGTGCCGTGTCGTTGGTACATCGAGATGACGGATGTCGAGAGAGTGAAGTTGCGGGTAGCAAGCAACCCCGGTAGGATTACTTGTATGGTAGAGAGAGAGAGGACGGTCATGGAAGACTCGGAGTGGCGAATCAAGGCAGTAAGATCCCCGTCGGGTGGGTCGATTAGGTCAATGTCCATGCCGATGTTCGCTTCGACGAGGCGTGATTGCAGGGAGCCAAGTAGCTTGAAACTATGCTCGGTCGCGTCGCCGAGGTTGAGGTATGTGAGGGTTATCAGAGAGGCAATAGCGAGGGGAAGGTCCGGATGAGTAGCGAGGAGGCCACCACAGCTGAGGATGAGCAAGCGAGTGAAGTTGTGAGCGTAGACACGTATGGTCGAGGTGAGGAGGTGTGTTAAAGCCTGAGCTATGGAACCCAGTTCGCGCTGGATCCTGTCTTCGTCCTCGTAATCGAAGCAGTCCGGATCCATATCTATTTCCAGGCCCCGAAGATGGTTCATGCGGTAGGCAGTCTCTGCTACCTGTCCTCTTGCATCGCAGAAGCGGAGAAAGGATCTGAGCTTCTTCTTGTTCCAGAGGTTGGGGTCATTCCGAAGAAGATGCTTGATGCCGCCACGGTGCAAGTCGCGAGATGTTAGCATCATCTTTAAAAGTGCCTTCCTGCTGGAAAACGCCATGATGTAGAACAGGATGTCGACATTGAAGGCAGGGGCCGGCATCTGCGAATGATGGATCAGCATCTACGCACGGGGCCATGTGCTCTGTGCACTTTCCTTCAAAACGTTAACGTCGTACTGAGTCTACTGACGAGACAACAGTTGCGTCTCCTCGAGCTAGACTGGGAGCTCGTGTCGAGCGGCGTCAGTCGCCGTGTTCACAACGGTTGCTTAACGCATTTACTCACAAGTTCTTCGTGCAGCAGATAAAGGGACCCACAGAGGACACACAACGCGGACAGTGGACAGTCGAGCGTGGGGAGGTGGGGGTTGGAGGTCAAGGTGCACGACCTTATGGGCGCCAACGGTAAACTTGGATCGAAGCCTAAAAGACATGCTACATGTGACATGACGTGCACTCATCTTCGGCCGATTCGTTACAATTGTGCTTCCATTAGTATTCGATATATTGAGTGATAGAAACACCCCCGTCAGTAATCCCGGAGATACCAAGACCAGGCCGCCGGAAACAACTTCAGCTCGAACGACGACCCCACACGTCAGAACATTTGGACACCTACGCCTCATCGAACATCCTTTGAATCCTTAGCTCGTCGCCTCGCAACTATCGGGCTCCTTACGCCTACGGTCCGCCTTGCGTATACGCCTTTCGTGCTCCACAACACACACCTGAGCCTCCTTGAGCGACGGGACGCTTGCGAAAAGGGCGTCCGCGTAAGCATCCACATCCATGTCTCGAAGGTAGACTTCGAACGGCATGACGGGCAGTCCCTCGCCACTCCTACGGAGGCGCTCTAACCCCATCCAGGACAAGTCCAGAGTGAGCTTGAAAGTGTGCACAGACGACGCTCGAACGACGTCGACGAGTAGGCCCTATAGTCGATGAATGAAAAGGTGACTTCGAAAACGCGTCAAAGGCAAAATCTCACCAGAATATCTCCCACAGACACGGTGTCGTCCGCTCCGTTAATATGCAAGAGAACCCGAAGGTCGAGCACTTGCAAACGGCCCTCCGCACTGAGCGTGGAGCGGAAGGCCTCGTCCAAAATGCACGAGGCTCCCGGCAATATGAGGGCAAGATGCGATGGGCGAACATCCAGCAGGACGTCGTTGAGCTTGTTGGAGTTCACCTCGGCGGGCTCGTAGGGGGCCCGGGTTTGGAAGTTGAGCTTGATAGATGGGATATGGCATGTCAGCCCAAAGATCCACAGGACGAACGTCGAGCCCTGGTACTCGACGCAGGGACCGCCAACTTCCGGATTGGGCTTGATACAACATGCTCATCTCCCGACGATGGTCCCATACCTCTGGTTCATCTCGGTAAGGACTGCATTCGGAGGTTGTGAGCGAGAGGATGTTTGGGAACGCGCGAATGTAGTCTTCGATGAACGGCAGGGGCATGCACGATAGAGAAAGGTGTGTCACGTTGGCATAGCATGGGCCGTCAAGAGTAGAGAGGGAAAAACTGGTGCTCAAAGACTCGAGGGTAGATTGGGAACCTTCAAGGAGGAGGATCGGGTTCATGGCGTGCTCGGGAATGACTTCATCTTCCCGCCCTCTAGCATGAAGCCCGAAGTAGATAGCTGCCGTGACAAGGCTCGACTGAAGGGTACGAAGAAGGGTTGCACAGTGCTCTCCGGTATAACGGAGGTCTAAAGCCTTGAGTGTCGTGAGATTCGCGATGGCGGCGCCGAGGGGAGGATATGTGGTAAGCAGAGCTTCGGCATTGTCAATCCTGAGGGAGGTGAACTTGGAGGCTGCCCGTGCGATGGTCTCGAATAACACTACAAGGAGGCGAGCAGCGTCTTCTGTTGGATGATCGAAGTCGAGAGTGAGTTTGTGGAGAAATGTGAGGCGGCGGAAGCACTCGTTCGGGTTGCGTCTTGAAGTTACTATCATGAACCACACGAAAGACTCCACAAGCCCGGGTTTGCGTCGTAAGGAGACTCCATCCTCGAGCAGGTACCTCGCGCCTTCGTTTTTCAGTGTGTTGCAAGTCTTCATGAGGTTGGAAACGACACTGCGATTGGCGTACGACATAACGATGTGCATAATATCCATGTTCCATGGCACGGTCGGATCGGACTTGGGATCCATGTCAATGGAGGTGCTTGACATGCTCAAGGATGAGAGAAGTAGATTGAGAGGTTTCGAGGAGTCGTGAGGGCGTGGAGGAGATTGCATGGGAGGCTCGCTGTGTCGTCAGTGGTAAATGGTAAGGAGGAAGGTGGGTCGAACTCGCTGAAGCCGCAGCTCAGCGCTCATGTTCACCGATGAGGCACGTGACGTGTCACCACACCGATGCCCGTCAATACCGTGCACCGGAGGCTTGAATGGCAAATCTACCATTGGTGACTCGGAGTCCTCTCTGCAGATACTAGCTACTAGTCATGCTATGTCTAGACGTTGCTGCCACTTTTCTTTTGGAAAAGAGTCTAGTAAAAGACAATCTGCTCCTTCGTCAATCTTTCCACACACTGGCATTAATGGATCCGAAGTACGAATCAAGCTATCATACATCATAGTATACTTACACACTCATTACACACGACACCAGCACGCGTATTCGCAGAGCCCGCAGTCCTTCTTTGTAAGACCCACGGTCTACCAGATGATGCTCGATGTTTCAACGGCGACAAAAGCGGACGCACCGTTGCGGCCACCGTACGAACCGCTCAATCCACCTCCATCTGCTCCTCAATGACAGCGGCCTGCTCTTCAGGCGAAACGCCAGGCCCGAAGCACCTCGTGTCCCGCCGCCATCCGTCGGGGCCGACGAGAGAATACCGCACCGACCGGGTGTGCTCATGCACGAACCGACGGGCGTGCGCCTCGATATCCACCGCCTCGAGCTTCTCCCTCGGGAAGGCGGGCTCTAGCGCATCGTCTCCTGCGCACTCGGACATGCGTGCGGCGAGTGCCCCCCACCCGGTCCAATCGAACGTGACGCTGAGGTCGACGGGCTTGATCCATACTACTACGATGTCCCATAAGAGATCCTAAGACAACGTCAACGTCAACGTCAGCGGGACCGACCGTGCCGCAAACACCATGGCGGCGGCTACGTACCAGCGCATCGATCCTTCCCATGCCTTCTGGATGTGCGCCCATGTCATATGATACATGCACGAAGACGTTGAGGGAATGCAATGAGACGAGCTGCGGGGTCTCGGAGAGCAGCGAGAAGCCGTGGTCGTCGACGATCCAGTCGGAGTCGTGAACATGCAGTATGACGGTTTTTGGCCGAGCGTAAGCCAGTATCTGGCGCCATGCGTCTGCCTCGCATCTCAAGAGACGCAAGTCTTCGAAGTCGACTCCGTGGATGGTAATGGTGAGTTCGGCGATGGCGCAGGTCAGACCAAGAAGGAACAAGTCCTGAATGGTTCCCTCGACATGAGACAGAGTGTTCCAGGTCCCGAGGCGATGCTGTTCCGCGATGTTCCACTGGCTGCAGGCCAACGCGGTTGGTGCGCGTTCCTGTGAGAAGATGTCGTCGTCGAACTCGACCGTGAGCTCCTCCAAGTTAGGGAACGCGCGGATGTACGTCCAGGTTATGGGTAGGTGATCGGGACAGAAGATCTCGAGTTCGACCAGGCTCGGATAGCAGAAGCCTTGTCTCAACATAACGGGAAGGTCAACCTCCATACATTCGAGTGTTCCTTGTGAGCGGTGAAGGAGGTAGAGTGGGTCGTTGACAGGGTACGGAAGGGGATCGTTAGGAGACTGTCCGATCGTTGACGCGTCGCGGACCAACTTGACGGTCACTAGTCGAGATTGCAGGGTCCATAACATCGCGGCACAATGGCTCCCGTACTCATAGATAACTAACTCCTCGAGGGTCGTGAGAGCGGCCACTGCTTTTGCAAGGGGCGAGTCGGGAGCGAGGAGGACGTTGGAATCGTGCAGGGCCAAATAGGTAAACCGGGTGGCCTCGAGCCCGATGAGGACAAAAAGCTCGGTCAGCGCAGACTTGATGCGTTCGGAAGGGCTGGGTCCGACAGAGAGCTCCACATTGGTGAGGAAAGGGAAGCGGCGCCGGGCATAGTCACAGCGGCCACTTGCGGTGAGGAAGGAGATAAAAGACTCGACAAGGTCCTCGCCCTCCAGATCCACCTCGCCTATCAAGAGATATTGAGCACATTCGGCATTGAATTCGTGACATGTCTTCGTGAGTTGTAGAATGGTTGAGAAGTTCGTGTATGGAATCACGTTGTGCAGGATGTCGACATTGATGAGAGGCGTATTCATCTAGAAACTGTAAACGGGAGTGCGTAGGGCGTAGTGGACGCATGCTCGCACCTTCCGCGGTTCCTCAGTGCCTACAAGCACGGGCAAGTAAAAGATGCGCTAGCAGAGTAGAAGTAGGAAGTGGCGGTCAGTAACGACAGCGAGCAATATATACACGAGTCGGGTACCGAGAATGTCCTCCTTTGTCTGCTTCCTATTGGCGACGCGGGTGCGCATGCACTGTGCCACCAACGGGAGAACAAACACTCCATAATGTTTCACCTTTCGGACAACGCAACCGGTTTCCAGGTGCCAAAGAAACGACTCGCCTGTTACCGTGAACGTTTAAGCTTTAAACTGCATACTATCGAAAGCCCTCCCGGACGATATCTCCGGACAGTGGGTTTCCGTCACTCTGTGTTGAGTGAGATGCCATTAGAACCGTGATTACACTGGATAAAACGGTGATAGAGCTAAGGACGGCGTTGGGAGATGAAACGGCGAGCATGAACTTGGTGGAAAGGACGAGAGAGACGCGCTGCTGTGCGCATCAACTTTGGTGACACCAACTCCCGTGATAGTGATCACGTGCGCCTAGTCACACCTGATCGTCGAGCGGCTCCACGACGGCGGCGTCCGTCCATCGACGCACTTGGACTTGTTGATCATGTCTGGTCCAAGAAGCAGCGGTTCTGGTTGATCATGGGCCTATGATGGATGAAGAGCTCACGTTAGCGCGATAGTACAGCAAGCATATAGCCAACCAATAACGTACGCCCTCTACATCCCACTCTCGCTCACCCGCATGTTCGGCCTTGTGTCGTTGCTTCCAATCTGCGCTCAAGCAGTCGCGGCTGCAGTAGACCGCGCGGCACGGTCGCTCCTCCTGCAGGCACTTGGTGCATATAGACAGCTTCACCCCGTCTTCGCCCTCCACCCTCTTGCAGACCCGGCATGTCTCCGCGATCCTCATGATGGGATGCCCGATCCGAGTGACGCTGAACACGCTCCATGGCAGCGGCGAGTACCGGCGCGCCACCTCGAGCGCGATGTTGAGCGCGTTGCCGGGGAAGCCGTTGAACGAGAGCGACATGGTGTCTCGTTCCTCCTTCGACTTGGACACGGAGAGCGCGTTAAGCGGACTCATGCGCTCGAAACACCGACGGAGGAATGGCGAGGCGATGACGACCGAGATGTCGATGATATACATGTTGCTGTAGTGCACGAAGGCGACGTGTTTCGCTATGAGAGGCACGCCGATGATGCCGTGTTTCCGAAGGTTGCTGGTGTGCTGACTCCGTGCGCTGTTGGTGACATGGGTTGGGAGCTCGTAGACGTGCTCGGTCGTGTAGTTTATCGCGCCTCCGTTGTAGTCGTCCGGGAAGCGGAAGCGGACACCGGAGAAGCTAATGCAAGATAAGCATTAAAGCGTCGGACGGAAAAGTACGAAGTATTCACACTCTGCATTGGCCATGACGTGTAGGTACGGTCATGCCTGTGAAATTGAGACCGAGCTTCTCTATTTCCAAGTCGCGCATATAGATCCCGTCATCCAGTGTCCCAATAAGAGGTTGAATCTGTTCAACTAAAGCTCATCACAGGGCTCTTACCCCGGATGGGGCACTACGCACCTTCACGCGCACATTACTCTGCTTGTTCGCATTACTGACGACACAAGGATAGGTGCAGTTCCTTTCGACATCGAGCGGTCGTCCACCCGGCATGGCGGTCAACGCTGTAGCAAGCTCTTCGCCCGAGAGCATAATCCATTGGTTGGGGTTCATCTTCGTTCCGCTCGGTGCGGGAAAAGCGCATATACTGACTTGCTAACAGGGGTCGCGTTGAGCAAAGAAGCAGTAAGGAGTCTTTGAAGAGCTCACCTCTATGAATGGTTGTCCGAGAGCGCCAGTACCCGACTTCATGTCGGGGGGAGCATCCAGGAAGAAAGCGGAAGGCATGGTAGTTGGATGGAGAAGAGGAGGATGTCGACTTGAGCGGCCTCAAGGGAATGAAGCTTAATGAAGACTCGGGGATGACCATAATCGCGTGTGAAAACACTGCCCAGATCTAATGGCAGCTCTTATTGTGTCTTCGTCAAGACTTATCTCTGTACCATGGCAGGTGCATAAGAGAATTTGGGCGGCGACAATGTACACAAAGCTCCTTGCATCTGCAGGGGTAAAACTCAGAAGTCTCTTCTATTGACAATGTTAGCAGTTCGCTGCGCGAGACGGAGTACAGGCGCTATCCGATATGACGCAACCCAGAGCCATCCTGCGCGACAAGTTGACGACGTTCCCCTGATATCACCCCGCTTCCGTTCTCATTCACCCGCACGTTCAGCTCGGCGTCAAGCTTCCGGTCCGTGGTGAGAAATTTCCGACTGCAGTAGAGCACCCTGGAGTCAATTCTTTGTGGACGCGCAAAGGGACATCGACTGCTGACGTGAATGAATCAACCATCAACGCCAAAAACCACGAAACTACTCACTGATAGCACCTCCCCGTACACGCGCAGATTTAGGTCTAGGATTGACGTCGACCCGGAACGCGAACGATCCACAACAACACCACAACTCAGGCCTCAGGACTGACGTCGGACGCGCGATATGAGCGGACCCTCCTTCATTATGCCGCGTGTATCACTAGTGTTGGGGCTGCCCGAGGTCTCCATTGGTATCGGCGAAGGATGGTGTAGGTTCTCAGTCGACCCTACCGTCCGGAAGAGCTGCGCGTAGATGTAGGCAAGACATTCATGATCCTCGATAGATATGGAACTCATTTGAGATATCATTCTTGCAAGTCTCCAAGGCCATGCAACGTTCTCCTTCCAGTCATTGTGTCCTATGCTTGAGCGATACGGCGGGGGTCGCGTTCCAGCACGTTGGTGTTGGACTCGACGTTCGTACAGTTCGCCGTAGAGGGTTGGAATTGATGTGATAGGATTGGCAGGGTAGAGATGCAGCGGGTCATAAGTCCAGAAGGCGATCCCAAGGACACTACGTATCCACGTGAAGGTACAGGTAGAGAGCAAAGATGAAACTCGAGCGTCGCGAATACGCCAGAGGCCGAGCCCTCGGTGGGAACCAAGTTTTTCGGCCACTCGTGGTGGTCTGGGCAGAGAGACGACGGATACCAAATGAGCGGGGACCAGGGACAGAATGAGGGAGGTCGAGAGAAAAGTTCGGCAGGCGCGCATCTCTCCACACTTGCTAGCGCCCCGCTTGGAAACGTTAACCGACCATGGCATCTCCACAAAACGGGTCCTTATACGTTGAAATCCCGCAACCATAGAAAGGGAGATACAGCAAGTTCGAGCAATAGGATTCTACTGATACATGTACAGCATAGACAACGATCTAGGGCATGGTAAATCCGCATCCGTCCGCGCCTGGACCGCCAGATATCACAACGGTAACACAATTTTACAACTTCGCCTTGAACTGGTCCTCCGTGACGCCCTTGCCCATGGCGGCCGTGGACGACACGCCGCCGGTGACGGTCTTCATGAGGTTGTCCATGTAGTCAGCCCCGCTCCACCTCTGGTGCGTGAGCACGTCGCAACCGATCTCACGCTCGCGCCGCTGGACGAGTTCGACGTAGGCCTTCATGCCCTCCGTCGCGTACGACTTCGCGAACAGGTCGCTGATGTACCCGTTCGAGTGCAGCCCAGCAAGCTGTCGGAAGCAATACCGTCCGTCAGCACATGTCCCAATACCAATGGCAATACCAATTCCCCAGCTCCGGGACCCTCGGGGGAGAAGGGAAAAAAGAACGCACCGTGATGAACTGCCAGACGTAACCGATCTTCCCGAGCTGCCAGATGAACGTCTTCATGTCATCCGTGTTCAGCCCGGCCGCCTCCCAGTTGAACGACGGGCTGAGGTTGTACGCGAGCCACTGCTTCGGGTGCACCGCGTGGATGCCCTCCGCGAACTCCTGCGCCTGTGCCAGGATCGGCTTCTTCGTCTCCATCCACAGCAGGTCCGAGTACGGCGCGTACGCGATCCCGCGTGCGATAGCGCACAGCGTGCCCCCCTGGAACCGGTAGTAGCCCTCGCGTGTGCGCGGTGCGTCCCAGTCCCAGTGCGGCACCTGGCGCAGCCCAAACTCCCGCTGTGCAATCTCCACCGCCGCGGGGTACGACGCCTGCGCGATACGCGCGGCGAACTGACCCAGCTGGGCGGACGACGCGCCCTGTGCGCGGAGCGCGTTGCTGAGCGTGGTGGAGAAGAGCTCGATCTTCGCGGCGTTGATCCATTGCTCCTCGATGGCCTCAAGCGCGGCGCCGGTCTTGCCCGAGCGCTCGGCCTCGTTGAGCACGACGACGAGCGGGCGGAGGGCCGGGTTCGTTGAGCCGAGGATGAAGCGGTGGTCGCGTTCGTCGACGTTGGTCGTGATGAGCGTCGCGGCCTCCGAGTCCGTACGCGCGACGACGAGGTTGTCGACACCCAAGATGTCGAACTGGAGGCGGAGTGCGACGAGGCGGTTGATGTGCTCCTGGACGGGGACGAGCACCTTGCCGGCCATGTGTCCGCACTTCTTGGTGCCCGCCGCCTGATCCTCGATGTGGACGCCGGCGGCGCCGCGCTCGACGAACATCTTAGCGAGCTTCATCGTCGCGGTCAGTCCGCCGTGACCGGTGTCTGCGTCAGCGACGATCGGTCGGAGGTAGTCAATGGCGGGCGTCTGCGCAAGTTCCGCCTCTGAGAGGCGTGAGCGCTCCTCACGCTGCTTGCGGTCATGGAAGAGCTGCGCCATGAAAAGATGCTCAACCTTGTTTGGCACCGTGTTAGAGGGGTAGTCCGCCAAGTCGGGGCCGGGCTCATTCGTGCTCGACGCGGTGCTGGAGCACTGCCAGCCAGAGACGTAGACAGTCTCCAAGTACTTGGCCATCTGGGTGACCTGGACGGGGTCAAGACTACATCACGCGGTCAACAGGCGTCCCGACGACGTTGAACATAGAACACTTACGCGCCGTAGGTGTGCGATGGGGTACCGTTCTGGAAACGCTCAGAGAGGATACGCCAGAGCTTCTTTCCCATCACGTTTGAGGGGTAGGAGATGGGGAGGGTGCCGCGCTTTGAGACAACCTCGGCCGCAGTGTATGGCCGCGTGGTCTTCCACCAGCGGGGCTCCTGTACGACACAGCGGGCATCGACCGCGAGCGATTAGCGACATGCATGAGGTAGAAAGGACGTTGCAGACAAACCTGCCACCACCGCTCGACCTGCGCGACCTCGTCTTGGAAAGCCTTGCGCTCGTTTGCCATCGTTTAAATGGATAAGGTGGGAGGTATAGAGTCTGAAAGAACAGTCAAGGAAAGAGGGGGCGCGGGGGGTGTGGGGTATCGGAATGGCATTCCATTGTCATTTGAAGGATTTGAGGCTGCCATGGACCGCATGAATCGGGAGGCCCAGAACCCCGGGCATGTGAATTTTTGGGGAATCCGTCAGTTGTCCGTCACACTTAGGCGCCGTAGAACCCCGCCAGACGCCGGGGCGCCGTCACCCGCCAGCCGAACCAGAGCCCCGCCGATCGGCCGAAACGGTCCCGAAAGAGGCTTGGCTGTCATGGAACACATCCCAGGAACAATACAGTGCGGCCTTGGAGGAAAGCCCTCGTACTTACGCACTATCGCCTCACGTATGCGGCCCAAACCACCTGTTCGCCCGCGCCTGTGTGATTACTTAGTCGCCCCTTTGCTCGGAACGCTCCATACACCCAACGCAACCTAAGAAAACAAGCATCAATGTTCGACGTTGATCATCCTGATCTTACCTAGCGCCGAACTGTGTACACCATCCTGGCCGGAAGTGCACCGGTGCACGCCTGAAACGAGTCGCGTGCACGGAATGTGTATTCCTTGACCAACCTATCGCCTGTTTCCGTCGTACACGAGACTGGCTAACCCATACCGAATGAAAAACGCCACCAAACTCCCACAAACCTAAATGAATTCGGCGTCAGTTCCTGCAATTCACCCGCAGCGTGTCTGATGTTCTCCCGCGACGAGCGCCCCCCTCCCCCCGCATCGCATTCGCATAGCGAACTGCGGGGTTCTGCGGGGTCGCAGAGCCGTAAGCACGTCATCGCGGGGCAAATTCCCTCGTTGCCAGGCGGACAAATGGGGACACGAGAAACACAAGGAACAAATCGCTCGCCGCTCACCTGCGTCGAAATTAGCACCCGCGTGAGGCTGTCCTCCCTCATCGGCCCGAATCGGAGTAGAAACACGTTCAGGATCGTCAAGTTCGTCGTCGACGCTATCGCTCCCGTCTTTTCGTCGGCCGCGAGTTCCACGAGACCGAGCGCGGAAAACACACGGAGGACGAGCGTGGAGAGCGATGACGGGCGCTTCTCCTTGAATTCGGCTCTGGACGGGTGCAGGAGCTGCGTCGCGGGGTCGAATCTAGGGAAGGGGACGGAAAAGCCGAGTCAGTTCTCCACGGCCTGATTGACGCTATCGGTGCGGGGAGCGGGGTGAGTACCCGATGGGCGAAGCCCGATGATGCGTGCGGAGAATGCCTGAAATTTTCTTTGGGCCGTAACGCGTTCGCAACACTTCACAGAGAATAAAGAGGAGAACGATGCGCGTAACAAGCATTGGAGACGCTTTACGTGACCCAAAGGTTCCCAATGGATCTCCCCGCATGTATCGGAGTGCTGCGCCCGTCGTGCGCAGATTTACCTCGGCCGAAGGAACAAGGAAGGGAAATGACGGTAAATCAGAACTCACCTCGGAACACGGTGTCTTGGGCAAGGGACGAGGCCGAATAATTGGGGACATGACAACACGAAGTTGAAGATTTGGGGTAGGAAGAACAGCAATAACGTCTTGGAGTAGTGCGCCTGGATCCCGACGACTGCGAACGCCATGCCCGTAACGTAACACAATGTATCTCCTGGGAACGCGCGCGCAGGATACCTGTAATAGAATGCCGACATCTGTCAGTTTTGGGATTTCGCCATCACCCCCACATGAACCGTAATGATTCGTTCAATTGCTGTGAAGAGTCGAAACTGAATGTACCGCACGTCTTTTGCGCGAAGCTCATTGTCGGCGATCATGACTGCGAACCACACCACAACACGACCTGCCAAACGCCAGATACGCGAACGGTGGCCGAGGGTTACGGTAACGCCGTCCACCGTCTTCCCACAGCAGTCTTCGCGGCGATTCACGGAGAATGATTCTGACCCCTTCGACACGGCCCCAAGACGAATGTACGTACCAGTTATGATACGTGAACCCCAGACACACGCCAAGCAGCGGGAGCATGAAGTACAAGCTGAACAAATGCCGCTCAACGAGGATCGGACTTCCGTAAGCCATCCCTGCGCTCCATACTCCGCCGACCTTGAGGCCATCGGTTACATGCAGGGGGAGGGGAATGCGGAAGCCGAACGGCCATGGGAGGAAGAGAAGATCGTTGAGGACTATAGAAAACGAGATAACGACCGCCTGCGAGACTTCGGATCCGTTGATGCCCGCGAGGATGTTGATGCTGTTCGTGCAGAAGGTCGATAGCAAAGACATGTACACGTAGTACAGCGGACCTGCGCGGAGACATGAGAAACGAGGCAGATATTGTCACGCGGGAACCGGACGAACCTAGATGGAGGAGCGTGCCAAACATCCACCGTAATGGAAGAGGGACTACGACGTCGGTTACCCCGCGTTCCGAGTAATAGACCATAAGCAGCGGGATAGATGCAATGATCGGGATGGGGAGCTTGTGCCTCCATCGGATATCAAATACGTCGTCCAGAAAACCGAGCATTGTGGCCATCAAGAGGGAGAGGAGGGACGAGAGGTATATTGCTAGCTTGCAATAGCATACATTGGGTATATGCGATCCGACAAGAGTGCATGGGTACTCACCTGATGATGCGGAAATTCGTTGACGACAAGTCCTTCGCGGGCCCGTCGCGGGGATTCGTGGTGGTTGGTGATGGATTCGGAGAAGGCGTAGGGAATAAATATAATGAGAAGTACGATGTATATCGAGGCGCAGATAAGTCCTTGACTCTCGGGACTATCAAGACGCTTTAGTACATGTAGGTGGGATGTTCAGTAGATCCCCAGTAGGTAGTACTCACATGGGCGAATTGTACGTCTTGAGCAAATCCCTCCCCTTTAGGTTCGCGCGAATGAACGTTGGACCTAACGCGGGAACCAGGTACAGTGAACCAAGGAAAGCGAAGATTGACAGTCCAGCGGAGGCATATAGGGCAGGCAACGATGGTGCTGGATCGATAAGTGGTCGAAGAAGAAACCAGATAGCAGTTGGGACCAGAGTGAAAAGTAAAACATTTGGCAACGATCGCGGACGGATAGCCTGTTCTTGCGCCATAACGGAGCCCCGATGCGTGGATTGCGAGCCCATAGACGCTCTCGGCGAGTAGTGGGCGCAGGCTGTCCGGTCGCGGAAGCCAAGAGATGAGGCCTCGATGAGGGATTAGAAGGAAGGTTGGATAACGTGGCGAATTTGTGGGGGAGGCATTGGTTACGACCGCCAGCGCGCTCATTGAGGCGGAGAACGTGTCGCTCAAACGCGCTACACGTGCTTCAACTTGCACGATGTCCACGGGCGCCTACGTCGCGACGCGTGTGACCTCGTTGAACTTGAAGTCGTTGACCCTCGCCCCCAACTCGCCCCTCTCGTCGGCTGGCATCCCGCAAACACCCTCTTTGCATGTTTTGTGTCACTTACATGGGAACCCAATCTCATCTCATCCTAGTCGAAAACTGAACAGCATGTCGATGATCATTTCCCTGGGGCCGCAAACATTTCGCCGGGAGCCGACCTCCGAAGGCACCCTTCGCGACTCGCAAGGAACGCAGGGAACCGCGCAGGTAGTCGATGCTTTGAAGGAGGGAAACGCCGCTCTCAAGGACGCGAATACTGCCCTTAGAGAACTAGTCGCTTCTCTTCAAAACGAACGGAGGCTACTCATCGACAAGAACGACGAGTTGGAGGCCAAACTTGATCTGCACCTGTCCACGAATCGCGACATCGAACCCGTGCGTTTTTCGAGCGCGTAGCTGCACCAGAACTCTCTGAACATACCCCCCCGGTGTTCCTCACAGGAACGACATCTTTTGCCGCTCGATGTCGCAAATCTTCCTCAAGAAATTGTGTTGCGGATCTGCCTCGCTGTCATACCTGGCAGGCACCAGTACGACTCCTCCATTGCTGCCGGTCCTCGTAGCCCTTGGGTGGAGTCGTTGAACAGTCGAAGGTCTCTCACTCTCGTCTGCAGAGCTTGGAATGGACCAGCCTCACAAGCTCTGTACACCGACATCGTTCTTCGGCGCACGGGTCAGATCTCAGCTCTCGCACGCACCTTCCGCGCCTCAGCTGTGGTCAGCGCCCCTCATCGCGTCAGATTCGTGAGGAGCATCTATATGAACTGTTGTGCCGTCATCTCGCCTTGCGAAAAGGTCATCAAGGGAGACATTATGTACCTCCTACGACACTGCACCAAACTCCAGTCGTTTATGTTCCAGTCGCACCCGGCGATAGGGCATGAAGGCGTGGACATATTCAACCCTCTCTGGTTATTCGACATCGAAGAAGACACGACCTGTGGTCACGCGCTTGGACAACGATGTGGCTCCGGGCTGCAAGAACTAGTCTTCGTGACCGAGCTCAGAGAGACCCATTCTCTGAACGTCCTTCGCATTATCGAGTTCGGGGTCCATCTCAAATCTTTGACTCTAGGTGCCATGTCACTCCCCGTGCGCTTTGCCACGATTGGCCAGCAGGTCAATCTACCATGCCTGGAAGAACTGCAAATTCATCTTAACCACGATATCGCCCAGTTCGCTGTGTACATAAGCGAGTCATGGACGCTCCCCCTGCTCGAGCGGCTGACACTCGTCGAATGCAACTACTTCCCAGTACCCCTCCTGACGGCGCACGGTCAGCGACTTAAGTACCTACATTTCCACTCTGCTCCGCACCGCTGGTCGCCCTGGCGCAACGACCAAACCGACGCCCCCCTCTTTCTCCTCGGCAAGTCTTGCCCCATGCTCGAGCACCTCGTTATGCCCTTCCTCCCGGCGTACGACCCTCTCCGCACCCTCAACTCCCCGACGCTGCGCTACCTCGACTTGTGGAGCCTGCCGCATAAGCGGCGGGTCGTCGAGTTGTGGGGCGAGATGGGCCGGGAGAGCCGGCTCCCCAAGCTCGTCGGCGTGCGGGTACTCTCCATGGCGCAGATGGCGCAGCTACCCGTCGACCTCCCGCGTATCTGTCACCCCGCGGAGGTGGTCGCGGACGAGGTGCGTGCGCGCACATTTCCGTTCGTGCTTCTCCTGCAGACGTCGTGGGCGCTGCTCACCGACGGCTATGGGGTGTCGTTCGTGGACGAAGAGGTCTTGGAGGAGGACTGCTCTGATGCGGAGGGCTCGTGGTACGGCTCGGAGGACTGGGAGGAGGACGAGGGGGAAGTCGCGGAGGACTGGGAGGAGGACGAGGGGAAAATCGCGGAGGAAGGAGAAGCTGGGGCGGAGGACGAGGGGGAAGTCGCGGAGGAAGGAGAAGCTGAGGCGGAGGGCGAGGGCGACATCGAGGACGATGACGATGGTACATCTTGGGTGTCCGAGTCCGATGCGGGTGATGCGACTCCGAGCTCGGTCGACGGTGACAATGACGCTGATGCGGAAGCGTTGGAATCACTAGAGTTTGATAGGGACACGGTCTTGGAGAGGTTCACAGCAAGTCAAAAGGAGGACTTTTTGTTTGATGATGATAGTACTGACGACCTCGAAGATTGACGACACCGGCCTCCGAGACCCATGATCTGCGCATGCTTAGAGTCCTACTTAATTCTTCGTGTGGTATTATACTCTATATTTCTCCCGTGTATTTAGGGTCACAACAATGATCCTCGTCGTACTATAGTTCGCCTTGCAATAATACTTTTGACTTGCGCATGCCACATACGCTAAGCCCACCGCGCAGGCGGCGCAGGCGGACATGTACATATCCAGACCGACGCGCGCTTCTCCACCAGGTTCATCTCGATCGAGCGCTCAGGCTCTTGCATCTTTCAGCCATGGACTGCATGTTCGCAATTGCCTTGCTTCCGCCGACGCCCCTCTTTCGAACATAAGTCCATCGATCGTACATGTTGTAGCATCGTGGGATCAACACAGTGCGTTGCCTAAGCTCTCAACTACCTGCTCCCACCCTCTCGTCTTGCGTCTGCGGCCTCGTCTATACACCACGTCATAATCAGACTGGCCGCCCACAGTCCCGTACGTCCCCGGACGGCCTTCATTAGTTATCTCATTCCCGTCACCCTCGCCATGCCAAAACGCGATGAGGTGCTGAGAGAGAGCAACTCGGCGCTCAAGGACGCCAACAACGCTCTCAAAGAACTCGTACATTCTCTCAAGAATGAACGCACGATGTTACTCGAAAAGAACAAGGGGCTGGAAGCGAAACTGGCCATAAAGCGTCTGAAGCAAGCCAAGAATGAGGTACTCAAATCCGTTCCACTCCTCACATGCTTGCGGTGCATTTGACCTATGTAGTTCGTGATTTTTTTTCAGGAGCCTAGCGACGAAGTCTCCCACGTAGCATCGAAACTTCCGCATGCGGTTCTGTTGAACATCTTCCGCTCTCTGATCCTGTCGTGGGAGTTGTACAACTCATCTGTCGCTGCAGGGCCACGGAGCCAATGGCTTGCGTAAGTTGCGTCCCTCAACACACGGACCGCGTGCGTCCTCGTCTGCAGGCACTGGTACGCACCGGCTTCCCAAGCTCTCTACTCGGACATCGTCCTCCGCCGCATGGGCCAGATCTCGGCCCTCGCTCG
The DNA here is from genome assembly GCA_024305745.1 of Polyporus tsugae. Classification (NCBI taxonomy): domain Eukaryota; kingdom Fungi; phylum Basidiomycota; class Agaricomycetes; order Polyporales; family Polyporaceae; genus Polyporus; species Polyporus tsugae. Next base: position 2,975,715 of record JAHRBS010000013.1, read on the forward strand.
TACATTGCGCTCCACAGCCGCGATCTACGCACCGGATCGGAGCAGGTTCATCAGGAGCATCTACATGAATGAATGCATCATCCTGCCCGCCGCAGCGAGTGTCGTCAAAGAGGACCTTACGTTCCTACTGCACCGGTGCACCAACCTCCGAACGTTCGCCCTCCGGTCGTGTTCGAGGTTCATTGGTGGTGACCTCAGTGTGGACCGGGACCACCGTGATTGGTTCAACCCCACTTGGTACTGGGACACGGACGAGGACGTGCCTGGGAGTGCGCTTGCTGAGCGCTGTGCCACTAGCCTCGAGGAGCTGACCTTGGTTGATCCTCTCGTCGGCCCTAACGTGAAACGGATCCACCGCCTGCGACCAATCTCAGAAAGCTAGTTCTGGGTCCCCTCCCCGAGCAGTGTGAGCTCTCTCAAACGCTGAGCGCGCTCACACCCATCCCTCTTGTCGCACTCGAAGATCTGCAACTGCCTGACACAGGCCACGCGTTCCGGACGTACGTCGAAGAAAAGTGGAGCCTCCCGGCACTGGAACGGCTCACGCTCGTCGGTTGCGAGCACTTCCCCCAGGGGCTCTTGGCAGCGCATGGCATAAATCCCAAGTACCTCCATCTCCTCTACTACGGCACGACGATCTCCGGCACGACGATCTACCGCACGACGAAGTCCTCCTCCTGGTCCTCCCTCGAGCGCCTCGAGGACCTCTGCCCCGCGCTCGAGCACCTCGTCCTACCGAACATGCCCGTCTACAGCCCGCAAAGCATCATCAGGTCGCCCTCGCTGCGCTACCTCGACATGTGGGGCCCGACGCCGAAGCGGCGCGTCGTCGAGCTCATGCTCGAGATGGGCCGGATGTGCGCGCTGCCTGCGCTCCGCGGAATCCGGATCCTGCCGGAACACGACGAAGCGGTTCTGCCTCCTCGCTTGCCGCTTCTCTGCCATCCCGAAGACGTCGATGAGGATGGCTCGCGCGTGAGGATCCTCTTCCCGGGCGTCTATATCCTGCAAACGTCGTGGGCTCTCTTGCCGACGAAACGCAAACTCGATCCGGAATACGACGGTGTGGTGTTTGAGGAGGATCCGTGGGCGGATTCCGCTTCGGATACGCTGTACCAGTGCGAGGAGGATGTGGAGACGGGTGGCGACGAGGAAGCGGATGAGGAGGCGGATGAGCTTGACACGGCTTCGGACGTGGATAGCATTTGCGCTGCGCCCGAGAGAGATCGGCAGGTAGGTGAAGGGAAGAGTAAGTCGGACGCAGAAGAAGAGGAGACCGATGAAGACGGCAGCGACGAGCAAGGCGAACAGGAGGAAGATGCCGAGGGGAAAGAAGGAGGTACCGGCTGCAGTGATGAGGAAGAGGGAGACGAGAAGGAAGGGGAAGCCGAGAGACTCGGGAAGAATTTCTGAAGCGCTTCTGCGAAAGTCAACGGGAAGACTTCCTCTTCGACGACGAATGACGCCATGCGATGATGCTGGTGCAGGTAAGTCTGTGCCAAGGATTTTCCCCTGCACGGTGACTGACCATCCTGGAGGCACACTGCTAACGTCAGGCTCGTCTATACGTCCACCTTGGGTCGACGTACTATGTAGATGCGATCCCCGACTTCAAGATTGGTCAGGTACATGGCACTACAGTGGTTTTGAATACGCACACTTAATGGGAGTTGTTCTGCTTCGTTTGGGACGATCACCCGCCCCCTCGGGTTTCCCGTTGTGAACGACCTTCCCATACGTCTTGGCCGTGTTCCATTCTCACGCTCTCCCAATGTCAAGCTCCTGCAACACATAAGAACTGAATTCATCGGTTATACCTGACGATATCCGTCCCCGTCTAGCTTGCTATTCACCATGTCCGCAACCGTCGTCGTGGATTCTCCCTATGCTCCCACACCCGGCATGGCTTGTCTCGGTGATTGGGCTCTCCGCGTACGTGTTGTAACTCGATTCAACCGGCCGGCCACTTCACTAACAACGATAAATAGCCTATGAACTTCTGCACATTCTCCGGGGCAGATTACAGGAACGGATGGTTTTTGGTATCCGGCGGAGAAGAGCTTGCCTCGACGTTGGGTACCATGCCGTGGCACAGACCGGAGGGCATCGAGCGGGACTGTACTTACCCGTGCGTGGTCACAAACCCGCTCGTTCCAGGAGGCCCGCGGGTTAAGGCACGTCGACGTTACGATATTCATATATACCAACAGTTCGGCTGACCGAAGCATGCCCAGATCGAGCCTCTCCTCGGCACCGCAGACCAAGGGCTCTACCTGCGGCAATCTGATATCAAGAAGCTGCGTCTGGAGTACACGGGGCGCGATGTGGTGACCCGCAATGGCATATGCAAAGTGTTAGTCGAACAGATTTTATCGACATCCGGATGCAGCTATTGATTCTTCAACAGGTATTCCGGCGTCCGCCTGCGCATCCCGAACGACCTCAACGGAGGGAAAGTCACTTATACGACCCAGACCGTATACGAGCTGCCCCACGCTGTGTCCAAAGGGGTGCGCGCGAACCACGCGAGCAACTACAGGAAGTACGGGATCATCGGCATTCCCCTCCTCGCGAAGCACGCCGTGTACTTCAATCACCTCCAGGTCCACATCATCGACGTCTCCGTCATCGCGACTTCTCCAACCTTGCGACCTCTGTTCCAGCATATGGTCCCCCTGAGCTGTGTTTGCCAACGACACCGACCTGACCCGCGGACCAGACAGGTGTCTATCGAATACGAGATTACGAACAAGTTCCCCCCAGGCGCCGGGCTCGCCGTCGCTCTTGAGCTCGCCAGCCGCTACTCCCCTCCGCCCTTCAACGCCTTCGACGTCACAGAACCCGGTACGCCGATCCTTCGCCTCGCGGAGACGTGCCGTGCCTGCGGAAAGACCGAGGACAGCCGCGGCGTGAAGCTCTCCAACTGCACGCGCTGCATCCAAGAGAAGCGTCCCCGGCGTGCGCTGTACTGCAGTCGCGAGTGCCTGGACGCGGATTGGAAGTGTCGGCATAAGGCGGAACATGCGGGTGAACGGGAGTGGGCAGAGGACTGGGAGATTCCTCGCTTCCTGTACATGAAGGATTGGCGTGTCACTGAGGTATAGTAGAGTTACGACTTCCGAGTCGTTCCGCTCCGCCTCCTACTATCGCATCCTCACGTTCTGGCCACTGTTTTCGAGCGACGTGTATCAATTGACTCTTTGCCAGGCTTTGTCTTTCTTCTCGAATCTAGTTTAAGTCGAGGAGCCAGATGGGGTAACGTAGAGGGATCGGTGTAGGCGCAACCCAGGTAAGAGCACTAGCAAGTTGAAGTGGGGTTCACCCGCACATCGCGATTACGTAATAGAATATTCAACGCCTTCATGGGCGTCTAGAGTCTTGTGCCATCTCCGCTTCCTCTAGCTATTATTATCAACGCTGGAACCAAATTATCGCTCCCAGGAGGTCAAAATAACTACGACCTTGCAAAATCCGGTACAGGTCAGGAGGAGGACGTCAAGAAGGACGGGGGTGGGAGGACGAGGGAAGTGAGGCGGCCGAGGTGCGTGGAGAGCGAGGAGGAAAGGAGCTTTATGTGGGCAAGTAAGATGAAGAAAACTGCTTAGGTATGTGTTCCAGAGCCTAGGAGAAGGCGAGCAGCGTGGCACTCGGTCGGTCGGCCCTCTTTCTCACTTTCTCCACGCTTCCTCCCTCGACGATTGCGGAAATAAACCTACCAGAGCCAATCGCTACGCCCATCGCTTTGTCCTGACCCTGGACCCCCATCCTATCCACCATCATGCCCAGCGCACAGGGAGGGGACGAGCTACTGTACGTCTCTCCACTTCTCCCTGGGCTCCCGCATTCCCCGACCTCGCTTCAGGCCTTGCTTCAGGCTCCTCTCCAGCCTTGTCGCACTACCAAGCGGCCTGTCCCGTCCGTCCCAATCCCTACCCCCGCTCTCAGCTGCGTTGACGGACCACGCCGGGTGCGGAAACGAACCGCTGGGCTCGCTACTACGCCCGTCGGGGTTCGTTAACTACGGCGCAACCCTCCGCTAGTGCTCAGGGCATGGCGTACGGTTTCCCTTACAGGACCGGGGGCTGGGGACGGTGTTCTGATGGAAGCTCACCTTCGTTCATGACGGCTCAAACTCGGTGTGGACAAGGCTCCCGACTACTTTGTCGAAGCCGGATTGGGGAAACATCTCGCAAAGCTTAATTGGGACGTTCAGTTCGTGGTCATATTCAGTTCAATAAGATTGATGTTCAGAATGACCCTCCCGTTGGAAACCTCTCAAGGACCCGCGCCTGTATCTAGCGTCTGCGCCTACAGATCCCGTCGACGACAAGGATGATTGGTACCGCTCCTTGCGATCAGTTGTAGCGTGGAAAGCGCGTACCTTCGACGTCAAAGCGAGGCACAGTTCAAGTGGTTCAAATAAGTCTTGGGGAGGGAACCCCGTTGGTTCTTGATTGATCGAGACGACTACATTAGTGTGCAAGGTCTGGTGTGGAGAGTAATTCCATGTTGCCCCTCGGTGCGTGACATCTGGCCAGGCAGCTTTCGTGGACGCTGACAGGGTTTGCAGGGATACGGTATATCTCATCTCGTCGACCTGAAAATAAGGAACTGGAAGGACGGTCGAACTGGGCAGCAATGAGGCAGAACTTCCGGGATGAGATCGAGCTCGAGCGTCACGTATCTTGTGCAGAAAAGGCGACGGTGCAGATGTGTAATTAGATATCGATGGTATAAGAACTAAGCCCAATGGCTACTACGATACTGCGAGCTGGCACAACTACAAGACGATACATATGCATCAACTTCCACAAGGCAATCTACTAGAACGCCAAGACGCCCTGGCCCCGCTCGGGATCCGTCATCCGGTGTACACGAACAGTGTTTCCGACGTGGATGTTCGTCATGTCCTGAGGGGTGATGAGGAGGTACTGCTTGCGATTCGATGCGTTCGCGGTGTCGATCTATACATGAAGGCTTGATCAATCTCTGACCGTCATGTGGATAACGTTTTGCGTAAGCTCACCATCATCTTCATACTAATGCGGCGGTTGACGGCATCCATGAACACGTCGAACTCATCTATGGATATAATTCATGAATAAGCAAACATGTACGCAAATGTACGGGGAGAAAAAATGAAGGGCGTACCGAGACAGCGGATAGGACAGCCGATGGACTCCCACAGTGAGAGCAGGAGACAGATAGTTGAGAACGACTTCTCGCCACCGCTGAGCGACCGCGGGTCCTTCTCCCGATTGTTGTTCTGCGTCAGGTTCTGGTCGTCGGTTTGCACCTACATCACGGTCGCCATCAGAGACTCCTTCGCGGCCTAGAAGCACCTTCGTAACTCACCTTGAGATCGAGCTTTCCGCTGACATGGTCGAACAACACCTTACCGAAGTACCCACGGTTCGACAGGTGGTACCCGAAGTACACCTTGCACCGGAGGGCGATATGGCGACGGAACTCGTGCCATCTCGCGAGGCGGGACTTGACCGACTTCTTCAGTGCTCTGTTGAGAGACATCAGAGACTTGAGCTCCCTCTTCGCGGTGTCCAGCGCCGCCTTCTTCCTCTGTAGCTCCTCGGCGATCTCCTCGATCGACGCGCCCTGCCGCTTCTCGCGCTCCTTCAGCGCGGCTTGGACCGCCTCGAGGTTGCGCTGCACGAGTTCGGCCTTGCGCGGATTGGGGAACCGCTCGCAATACTCGGCGGCCTTCGCAGTCCAGGCCTAACAGCACGCGGTGAGCAGGAACGGAGATACAGATGAAGAGTTGCAGTTACCTCGAACTCGTTCTGTACGTCCTCAGCTGTCTTCTGTGCTGTGACCAGCTTCTGACGTTCAGCCTCGGCCTTGCCCTGGTAATGTTCGACTGCCTTGAGTTGCGCCATGCGCTCCGCGACGGCGGTTGAGAGCTTGTCCTATCCAAACATTCAGGAACTCAACTTATGCCGTTCAATGTGGCAAGGGTAACGCACAGTGATGTTAGTCTGCTTGGCGCCAAACTCGGCCATCTGAATACGGAGCTGGTCCAAGTCGGCAACAATGGGACGTTGGTCCCCGTTGACCTTCTCCTTTTCCCTCGCGATGTGTTCGAACTGAGCCAAGATCGACTCCTTCTCGGTTTGTTGCTCCTAACGGGGGTTGAGCAAACACAGCGGAGAGTTAAAGCTAGAGTGACTCACTAGCAAAGCATCCTGAAGGGCCTGAATGTTCACAGGTAAGTCCTCGTTCAGCTCCTTCTGCAGGTCGCTGATCCTGTTCTTGAGCTCTCGGATGCGCCGCGAGTATTGCTGTTCCTGTGCCTTGAGAGAAATAAACGTTCAGATCCTACCGAACAGGAAATGTAAAACGAAACTTACGTCGAAGTTCTTTGCTTCTGACCGGGCCCGCTGAGCGGTTGAGGTAAGCTCTGGGATCCGACGGTCTATGTCAGACAGTCTGTTGCTATATTCACTCCGGGACGTGAGCCAACGCCTGGAAGCAAGGGTTAGCTCAACCCGCGGTAGTTACTTCGATGAGGTACACATACTGTTTCTCAGCGCCAGCGTTGCTGTTGCGGAAGAGCTGCTGGCGGGGGTCGCTGTTCTTGAGATCATTGATAACAGTGGACTGACCACCTCCCTCACTACGTTGAAGAGGTGATGAGGAAGAAAAAATGTATGAACGAGCGTATGGACAGGACTCACGGGAAACGAACGACCCTGTACAGATCCGCAGCCAAAGCGACACCGCCTCCATTCAGGCTCATGAGCACCTGATCTGCTTCACGACGAGTGGGAGCGAGCAACTGGCTCTCAATGTGAGCTGTGTTGATCATCTGGCGAAGGACGTAGGGGTCGGACACCTACAACATGATGTATGATGAGACACGCCATGGAACAATAAACTTGGGCGGACAAACCTCTATGGCACGAAGAACGGTCAAGTACCTTTCCGGCGGCTCTCCCGAGCTGAAGTCGAACAAGTCGACCTCGGAGATGATGATCTGGCAATGGCGGCTGGACGGCAATCGTCACTTTGGGGTGGTTTCAAGGTTATACTGTGCACACTCACTTGTTGGTCTTGTTCAAGATCGCAGCCAACGTATTGCGATCGCGTGGGTCGGTGAGAGCAAAGCTGCTCATCAACCCGCCAATGACGATCCGAAGCAGCTGCCCCCACCGGTCGGGGTCCTTCGCCTTTACGTACAGCCCAAACGGACCAACAGGGGGCTGCCCATGCCACCGGGCTGCGCGGATCTGCTGGAGGACCGCGTCCATGTGGCTCCCGAACTGCGCGACCTTGCTGTTCTCCATCTCGCCACACCGCCGGATCTGCTCGTCGCACTCGACGATGCGCTGCCGCATCTGGTTCTGGTCATCCCGGAGCCGCCGAATCTCCTTCTCCGACGCCTCGGCCTCTCCAAGGAGGCGCAACTTCTCACTCGCGGCGTGCTTTTGTTTCGCCTCCTTGTCCGTGATCTCAGCGTTGGCATCTTGGAGCTGTGCCGTAGTCTTATCGCGCTTGTCGCGCGAGCGGGTCTCGGCGCGCGCATGCTCGTCGGCGATCTGCTTCTCGAGTCCTGCGATCGTGGCGTTCACTCCTGTGAGTGAGTCGTTGATTTGCTTCTCGTCGCTCTAGTGAAACGCCCAGATAAATACGCTCTGAATCACTCTAGGTCATAGCAAGAAACGCACGCGGAGTGAAGTCAGCTTTGCCTTGTTTGCCTTGCTCTTCGCGCTCAGCTCTTCTTTACGAGTAGTCAGAGCATTGACGTTGCCAAGGACGTCAAGTTCCTCCTCAAACGCTGCTACCTGGGTTTCGAGTTCGGCTCGCTTGTCCTGTACGCCGCCGTGAGAGAGATATGGAGAGTAAATAATAGGGTTACGAACCTCCGCCTCCTTGACATTGCCTTCGGCCTTCTCGACTCTGTGCTCAATATTGGCGACCTCGGTCAACTTGCCGGTCAATTCCTATAACGTCACGCGATCAGGGAAGGTCTTATCCCGCGAATAAGCTCCACTTACCGCTTCCTTGGTAGCCACATGCGCCCAGGCGAGCTCTTTCTTCAGCTCATCAGCCTTGTGGCGCTGCTCTCGCGCCTTCTCGGCCTCTTCAAAACGAGCGTGGGCCTCCTCGTAAGCCTCTTCGAGGTCGGGGATGACCTCAGCTTTGCGTGTCAGGACTTTGGCAGTCTGACTGATATTCTCCATGCACGTTTGGTACTCCTCGCTGAGCTGGCTGAGCTGCGTTCCTTTCAAGAAGAACTAGGGATATAGGTGAGCGACGTGGATCACTTAGGCACTTAATATGGGCTATCTACCTTGTACTTGTCAGCCGGAGACGATGCGGACAGGAACTGTCTGGCAGAATCTAACAAGACAAGTAAGTAAACTCACGATGAACTTGTCTTCGCAAAGGAGAGGCTTACCTTGCGTGAGGATGTTCATCGGGTTGTCGACTTGGATGTTCATGTGGTCGCAGATGGCCTGCAGCTCCTCACGCTTAGTCGAAATGAGCTTCCCTTCTCTGGACCTGATCTTGTACGATGACGCTCCATCCTTGGTGAAGCGACGCTGGATTACGATGCTCTTGCCGTACTCCTTGGGCTTGTACGCCTCCTCGCCCTGGTTCTTGAGTTGCACAGAGACTTCGGAGACACTATTGTGCATAGTGAGTGCGCGAGTGGCACGCGAAAAGTAGAGGAACAATGCTGACCTTTGGCCCTCGCGAATGAAAGACTTCAGGCCACTACCGCGACCGGTCGACGTGGCCTTGCCTCCCAAAGCGACAGTGAGAGCTGACAAAACAGCACTCTTGCCACCTGACCAAGGAACGTTAACAACTAGGACGGCGCCTATACGTCCGTGTACTTACTTCCGTTATGTCCTGGGAGGGATCAAAGATCAGACACGGCGCATACACCCACGTACTGAAGCAACGCACCGATAATGAAGTTGATTTGCGGCCCCAAAGAGAACGTCAAGTACTTGTGGCACATGAACTGGGTCATCTCCAGGCTCTCGATGATGCCCATCTCTGCAATGCCCTACAAGCCACACGTATTCAGCGTCACATAAACCAACCTTGAGAAAGGGCCAAAGTAAGAAAGGAGCCACTCACCCCCTGCGTCTTCGACTTGTTCATGAGCCTCTCGCGGATGCGCTCCTCGTGCTCCTCCTCAAACTTCTTCTCCTCGTCCTCGTCAGGCGCGACGTCGCCGAGGTCGTCCCCATCGTCCTCTTCCTCCATGTCGCTACCCACCGTCCGGACACGCTCCTTGCCCTTGCCCTTGTTGCTGCGGCGGGGCGCCCTCGGTTGCTCCTGTTCTTCCTCGTCACTCTCGGCGGTCCGGGAGCGTTTCGAGTGGTGCTCCGACCCGCCCTCGTCGTCAGACCCGACGGCTCTGCGCTTGGCCATGTTGAGGAAGATGTATGTGGGTGGCTCGACGGGTCACGGTGATTGTACGGAGTCAAGCGACAACGGATCCGCGTTTGCGACGCGACGCGTTGACGCTCGTAAACACGGCCAAACAACCGCGAGCACGTGATGAAAAGACTCCTCCGGCAAACTGCGAGGGACGTCCTGAAGTTGATCATCCTGCCACTGATTCCTGGTCGTCCACATAAGCCTGTTTGTGCTCACCATACGTGCTGCACACAGAACCCACAGATCCAAAGCAAAGCAATTCAAGTATCAAGCAACTAAGCTGGGCGTAAGTATATACACAATGCATCCCAGGGAGGAGTAGATACAACGTGTCTGTGAAGCGGAGCGGATGGTGCCTTCAAACGAGTATGGATATACGAATGCCGAATCGCGCGAAGGATTAGGATTTCGTGAAGCAAGCGGTGCAGGACGGCAGCGCTATCGTATCGTGAAAGCAGACCGCACGAGCGTAGTAAAATGACCTGTACAGCGATACAATGAACGTCGCAGGACCAACATTCAACTCGTGAAAGGTGCAATGATGACGGTCGCAAGAAATGATGAGATGATGAGAGATGGGGATGAGATGGATGGATGGACGATGGTGGCGGGACAGCGGGAAGGGGTACTGTCGATGAGAGGTCATAACGAGCGGACGGGAAGAGGGCGAGCTGGCTACACAAATCCCAGGTGGGGGTGGTGGTTGACGACGGGGATGGGGGGCGGTGACGTGGATGCGCGGAGGGCGGCTCCGATGCAATAACTTAGTGTGTGACGTTGCGGTTCACAGGGCTGCTACGACGACCACGGTGGTGCGTCTGCACGACGTGGACGCGGTGTGAGTTAGGGCTGCGAGCATGCACAGGGTATAAGACAGGCGGGGTCGGTATAGGCTCATCGGCACGCCTCGCAACTGTGTTGGTCGGCGAGACGTGGAAGGGTATGTCAGAGGATGAGGCAGCGGCGGAAGCGGAAGCAGACGCGAGGGCTTTCTCGTCTGCACTTCCACCGATGGCCTTGGGGGCAGTATGCGAGTGGTTGTTGTGCGAAACCCACCAGCCGAGACCGATAGCACCAGCGATGATCTAAAAACCCATTCAAGAAAAGCTCTCGAGATGCGAAGGATATATTTACTCACGATGAGGAGGACCATGCCAATGAACCAAACCCAACGAGACATACGCGAAGTTCCGTTTTGCGTCTTGCGAAGCCACATACTCTGCTTCTGTCCGGAAGGTGTGGCCAAATCCTCCTTTGCGACCATGCTGAACCTCCGCCAGAAGTCGTCACCTCTGGCTCCTCTCGGACGCAGAACGGTGTCCTCGGACTCTCCACGCATGATCGGCGTGTTGTCGAACTTGACGTCACGAGAGGTTGCAGTCGAAGGGCGGGCGAAGATCGGCGCAATAGGGACCATAGGCGGCTGCAGAGGGTGCGGAGTGTTTGGCATGCTTCCTCCCTGGCTCGCCCTGCCGTCACCAAACTGGGACATCTCAGGGGATGAAGGCATGCGACCCTCAGGAGTAGCAACAGGACTAGGACGTGCGAGATTGAGGGCGGCGACAGGGGCGGCATAGCCGGGGCGTGGGGCAGCGAGGGGAATGGCAGACTGAGGAACTCTCTTGCTGTCGTCGAAGGGGTTCTCCTTCTCATCTAGATATTGGTCGTACCTGTAAGATAGAGTCAGCACCCACAGCATAATCGGATTGATATGTATGCGACGAGGGTAAGTAGCCCATTGAGTTCAAAGGAGTGAAGTCACGTCGAGGGATAGGTTGGATTGACACTTGCCCTGTCACCTCGTCAAATGCGGCTGAGAGATAGACTGAAAACTCCTTTCATAATGCAGCCCCAGACGCAGCACATCGCGGCGACGAAGTGGACGCGGCCATGGGAGGCGAATTCTAAAATAAGCTATGTGCACGCAAGCAGACACGAAGTATCATCCTGATTGAAGAGTCAGGATGACAGCCCACTGGACAGAGCAGACAGGCAAAGAAATGGATCTCGTCGGATCTCATAGTGACGATTGCTCGCAATCCCGTACCTATTGGCATCTAAGAATCCGAAGCCCGACAACGGGAGAGATAGTCTTTACCAGGTCTTCGCGTGCGACCACGGTCTAGATCCCGAAGACCTGAGCGATTCCACAAAGGACATCGCCACAGTGAGCAGACGATCTCGACCGTTGCCACACTCGGTTCGCTCATCGGCAAACAACCGTCGCCTTACATCCCAGTGGGCTCTACTCAGACTCCACCCACACCCTCCAAGATCGCCAGCGCAACCAAGTGACACTCACATGTTGTATGCTGATGTCCTCTTGTTCGGGTCGGCTGGGGGAGGCTGTCTAACCCTGCGGGTTTGTTCTGGTCGGTGTTGTTCGTAGACGGAGTCCGGTTCGTCGGTCGCGAAAGGCGGCCTGCCAGCAAGGGGCGGAGTGCTGTAGATGATAGGTTGGGCCATTTAGAACACTCGAGAGGATATAAAAGAGCGAACGGTAAAGAGAATGGATGCCTCGGATGTATCCAAGACTGGGAGCCCCGCCGTCGAGAGCACAGAGAAAAGAGAAAGAAGAGAGATGATGGGAGAAGAGAAAGCGAGTGCGGCCGTTCTCTACCTTGTGTGTCCGACGTCCGCCTACCGCATGCGCGGCTACTCGAGCGCCCTCAGTTGCTATTATTGGCTGCGAATCCCATGCGACACACGCGCACGGCACCGCCAACCTTGGTCCTCCGCCGCGCCTTCGCATTTGTCTCGACGTCACCCCCGCTCAGGCTCGTGGCGTTCCATCTATCCGTCCTAGTCCTCGCCGACGCCGCTGAACGCCCCGCTTTTCACTGTGGCAACCATGGACGTCGAAATGAACGAAGCCGACTCGCTTGAGGCTCTCTCTGGTGTCCTCGAACGTCTCACCGAGAACCCCTACGACATCTCCCTCCATGCTGAACACATTCGCATCGCTCGCGCGACGGGCATGGATGACCAAGTCGACTCTGCGCTGGAAATGATGAGCGCGTTCTGGGCTGCCGGAGACGATGTGTGGCTCCCGCTCCTCCAGCACAAGATAACCGCGAGCAACCTGAAATCGCCGGAGGACTTGCAGAGTATCCTTGATCTGTTCGCGCGTGCGGAACAGGATTACTTGTGTGAGTAAGCGCCTCCTGATGTTAGGACACGGTCTTGAGCTTCATCCAGCTATCCCTATACTCCAGAAACATATCGAGTTCATGGTAGAACGCTATGAACACTTCACCGAGGCAGGCGGCAGACCAGACGCTCTTGGAGAGATGTTCTCTACTGTATGGATGCACGAGTCCATGTCAAAAGTTGTGGCGCAGGCAGTTGGGCATCTGACGAAGGTATGTGATTATATTATCCGGGGGAAACACTATCTCACTCGGTTGAACGCATAGAGCCACCTGCTTTTCGACACGCAACGAGATTGGGAGCTGGAGTGCTTGTCAAACGCGACAGGACAGGAACGGTGAGTTGTGGTGGTGACTGCCGCCTGCCAGTGTCTGATACATTGTGCCGCAGGGAGTCTCTCGCGAGTCTTGTGAAGGAAGTGCTGCAGGAACGCCTGAAGCAGCCTCATTCTAGTCGGTAGTCGCGCATATACGCTCTGTGCGCTTGGCTTATTCGCGCACATAGATCACGACGAGACTTTCCAAGCATACTCTTCGTTCACAACCCACTACCAACCTGCAGACCAGTACGAGTCCCTCTTGGTGCAAGCGTCGAAGTCAAAAGCTCAAGCCGTCAAGGCATTCCAACGTCGCGAGGAGTTTGAGAACTCACTTGTACGTGTACAACCTTGTAACATATCTTGGTTAGGGCTTATCTTGAAACAGGCACAAGCGAACTACTCTCTTGAGGGTTACGCGTACTACATCGCTTCCGAAAAACGCCTCAAGAAGCCCGACCTTTTCATCCTGAAGGGATTATACGAACGTGCTATCGCAGAAGCCGACAAACGGCGGTTCGCCGGTGAGGCCAACGCAGAGGAAGCACTGCGCTCCTTCTGGACGGGCTACGTTGATCTTCTGGTACGTCATATGTATTTAAGAATATATCCAAGATCCTCAACGATCCCCCATACGCAGAGAGCACAAGCCGTCGAAGAGGAAGAACTATTTCTGGTGTTCCGACGAGGACTGAGAAGTGTACCTGTTTCCGGCGAGCTTCTTGGGCGGTATATCCGTTTCCTGGTACATTCTATCTTCAGATCCCGTCTGACACCTCGCTGAGAACAAGTTGCCTAGGAACGCGTTTTGGAGCCTGAAGAAGCTTCCAAGGAGATAAACAGTGAGGACCTTAGATATCCTCGAACTATCTACCCGACTTACGTTCGCACCCTCAGCTATCTACGAGAAGGTTCAGACGATAGGCCCTCTCCAGACCGACGTCGAACAACTTGTGTCTACGGTCCTAGCTCGCGCCGGCTTCGAGAAGCGGCAAATAGAAGCAGGGAAGGCTGGTACGTAACACGTCCGTGTATGTACCATTGTAGAATGCTGTTGACGCACAGGGGCATCAGACTACGATTCACTGCTGCAGATCCTTCTCGATGGTATCGCCCGGGCCCACAAGGGTAAGTGTCGCGTTTGTTTGCAGGAGAATGGTCTTGTGACTGAGGGCCTCAGCGTCATCTGCCGGCGATCCCAGACTTAGACTGGAGAAGTACTTTTCTGCTGTGGTGAGTCGGCGTTTCAATTCTGGGAGATATGGAATTGTAGTTGACGTGTATGACAGTGCCTTGAGGTCGAGGAACTGGGAGGCAATGCGCTAGTTATGTGGGAAGACGCCACCAAGTTCTACAAGACCAGCTATCTTGCGTGGACGGCGTACACCGAGGTCTTAATGTACGTATATGCGCTGCTAATCCACCCCTGCTACTCACTACGGCTGCTCTCGCCCGTAGTAAAGGCCAAATGTACGACGACGCGCGAAGGGTCTTCCGGGACATCGCCAACAAGAACCTCGACTGGCCCGAAGCGATTTGGGAGGCATGGATCTCATTCGAGCAACTCCACGGCACTGTCGAGCAGATCGAGGACGTGCTGGACCGCGTCGAGCGCGCGCAGATGCTGGTCAATAACCGGCGTGCAAAGGAAGCCGAGAGGGCTCAGACTGCTGCTGCTCAGCTGATCGCGGAGACGCAAGCTCAGGTCGCCGCCGTTCCCGTGGCAGCGGGTGATACGGCAATGGCCACGGCCGTGGAGCCTGCTGCTATGGAGGTCGACTCTGGTGTACCTGTGGAAACAGGGTCGAAGCGGAAGGCGGCGGACGAGGGCATTCCGGAGCCCATAAAGAAGGCCAGAGTTGGTGAGTAATTTGGCTAGTCGTGTTGCATGGGCGCTAATACGACCATCTCCACCCTAGAGGAGCAAGTGAAGCCGAAGAGGTATGTTCCCCTACCGACCGTTTTATGTCTATGTGACTCATGACCCGCCGGGTCTACGCCTCTAGGGATCGGGAGAACAGCACAGTGTTTGTCGCCGAGCTATCTGCTGGCGTTACGGAGGAGGAGTTAACGAAGCTTTTCAAGGACGTAAGTCACAATAGCGAATGCAATCCCTATAAGAATCGTGGCACTAACTTAGGGGCGTGTACTCAGTGCGGCAGCGTCCGAGAGATCAAGATCACACAGCTGCCCAACTCTCTCGTCGCAACGGTTGAGTTCATGGATCGAGTACGCCGTCTCAGTCATCTTCCATCCGTACATTCTGACGTAGGATCGGTAATGCGGTGCAGGAGAGCATTCCAGCGGCGCTCACGAAAGACAAGAAACGCATCCAAGGCCAAGAGGTGGCCGTCCACCTCGCATGGAAGTCCACACTGTACATCACAAACTTCCCCGAGAAGGCGGACGATACTTTCATTCGGACGTTGTTTGGCAAGGTAGGTTATTAGGGCACTCCCGATGCATATAGTGATTGATATGTCATCGTCTGGTAGTACGGTGAGATCTTCGATGTCCGGTGGCCGAGCAAGAAGTTCAAGAGCACGCGACGCTTCTGCTATGTTCAATACACCTCACCTGTACGCTCGCCATCTTCATACTGTATGGCATATTCCCTAATGACGCCTTCCAGGCTTCCGCCGAGCACGCTTTGGAATTGCACGGCACGGATGTTGGGGATGGGCATAAGATGTCCGTGTTTATGTCGAATCCCGAGCGAAGGAAGGATCGCACAGACAGCGACGCGAACGACCGCGAGGTGTACGTCGCTGGTCTCAACAAGCTTGTAACGAAGGGGGATCTCGAGAAGTTGTTCAAGACTGTGAGCGTTTTCACTAGTTGACAACACAGGAACTAACGCGATGGCCGTAGTATGGTGCCGTCAAAGATGTCCGGATGATCTTGGATGACCAGGGCCGTTCGAAGGGCTTCGCGTTCGTCGAGTTTGAGAACGAGAGCGACGCCCGTGCCGCCCTTGCTGCGAACAACCACGAACTGAAGAAGCGTCGCATGGCCGTTACCCTTGCCGATAGTCGTGGTCGCGGGAAGAATAAGTACGTACATGAATTTACGATGGCGGCGGCACAGTAGCTCATACGATGAATAGAGCTCCTGGATCCCTTGCTGACGTCCGGAATCGATCTGTGCGAGTGCACAATCTTCCACCAAACACGCAAGAGGGCTTGCTGCAGCAGACGCTAGAGAAGCATGCGCAGATCAAGCGTGTGGAAGTGTTCCAGGACTCAAATGAAGCAGATGTCGAGCTCGAGAACGCAGCGGTACGCGCTTGCATCTTCCGTATGCAGCTCGAGCGGTGTGTTGACATCCTAATCCCTGTCCTCAGGAAGCAGGCAAACTACTGCTCCGACCAGATCCGATCGTCTTTGGTGGAAACACGTTGCAGATTGGGGAGGGCACCATAGGACCTTCCACCGGCCGTTTGCTGGCCCCACCTGCAGCCAACGCTGGTCTCTTTGTGCCCCGTGCCGCCGCGTCCCGGCCGCGCGCTGGACTGGGAAGCAAGCAGCGCGGCCTGAGGACAGGGCAAGCACCCGGCTTCGTGGCCGCATCGAGCTCGAGTGGATCAGCACCACAAGCTACAAATGAAGGGACGAGTAAGGGTCAGGACGATTTCAGGAAGATGCTGGAGGGAGGGAAGTAGGCGTCGTTGTTTCGTAGTACTGATCACGACTCAGTGCTTGCATGATTGCATCCATGTAATATAATATTACCTCCTCTTTCCTCAGTTTCCCGGCCCCTCCGCGAAATGAATGTGGCTGCGTCACTCCTACTGCTTGTAGAGGGCGGACTCTGCTCTCCAAGTATTCATTGCAAATCGCTGAGTCGACGCTGACTGCAAATTGAGTGGCTATGCTCGTTGCGGCAGTCCGCTGGCCTGGCGCCCGAGTGCCAATCCACCGTGACCAGCAATCGCGAGTCATCCGACATGGCCATGCGAAGGTGCTAGGCTTGGGAACCTACCACGAGCCTACATCAAGCACCGGCCTTTTGTCAGTACAGAGTGTGGTACGCTGTGACCTATACTTCCGCCACGCAGCTGATCAGTATACCTTTGAATATCGTCGTTGCAGAGATGTCAATAGATCTTTCCCTCGACAGGATCCGCAAACTACTGAACCACCTCCCCGTGCCATACACTCGACCTACCATTCATGTAGCTGGCACGAATGGAAAAGGCAGCGTATGCGCTCTGGTTGCCTCCATCCTCTCTGCTGCGTCCCCACCGCTCGTTGTAGGGCGGTTCAACTCTCCCCACCTGCTCTCCCCGCTCGACGCCATTTCTGTCGGGGGCAAGCCTATTGACCAAGACATCTTTATGCAGGCTCGCGAAGAGGTCCGCCGCATCAACGACGAGAGGACACTGGGTGCAACTATGTTCGAGTTGTTCGCGTGCTTTGCGCTACTCATCTTCGAACGTCTAAAGGTGGATGTCGTCGTTCTGGAGGTTGGAATGGGCGGTCGCCTGGACGCAACGAACGTCGTTCCCGACGACTACATCCTCGTATCTGCACTCACATCCGTGGACCTTGACCACCAAGCGTTCCTCGGTAATACCATCGAGGACATCACGCGGGAGAAGGCTGCGATTGCGAGGGCCGGGAAGCCTTTCGTCATTGGGCCTCAAGTACACCCACAGGTCGATGCAGCCGCACGGTCTGTCGTAAACTCACTCGCAGGTGAACTAGCCGCCACATGTACCGTCTCGACAGTCGAATGGGACGTGGATCTGGACGGGGCAATACCGCCTACTCAAGGTGGGATCCAAGTCCCCTTCTTCCAACCCGTCCACATCTACCGACCAAGTCACGCCGATCCAATCCGTGCCCTCCTCCCCTTGCAAGGAGAGCATCAAGTCGACAACCTACGCACAGCGATGGGCATCATATCAGCGCTGCAGACCCATCCATCTTGCGAACAACACGGCCTCAACTTCCGACAACGCCTAACCCCCGACGCCATCTCTCGCGGCATCCGCGCCACCCGCTGGCCTGGCCGGCTCTCGTATCACACAATCTCACTCCCACCCGACGTCACCGATACCTTAGACACAGCCACGCCCCAACAAGGACCTGGCACGCAGATCCTCGTGCTGGCAGACGGAGCGCACAACCCCGCGGCGGCCACCGCGGTCGGGGCGTACATCTCGTCTGTGCTGGACAATGACAAGGAAAAGTCGGGCGACCGGCCCCTCACGCTCACCTACATCCTCGCGCTCTCGCATTCCCCGCCGAAAACCCCAGAACAGACGCTGAAGCCCCTGCTCGCCGTCCGCGAGAGCCTTATGGCACGCAAGCGCAAAGTCCGGCTGGGTGTCGCGCTGCTCCCGTTCACGCCGCCGCTGAACATGCCGTGGATCAAGTTCGTGCCGCCCGCGGACATCCGCAAGGCCGTCGAGTCGCTCGTCGCGGACACGGTGGAGGTGCTGGAGTCCTCGAGCGACTTCGGCGGGATCGAGTCGCAGCTGGCGCCGACGCACGCAGAGCCCCCGCGGACGGAGCATGTAGAGGAGGCGCTGCGGTGGGCGGCTGGCCGGCGGCGCGAGGGGGAAGGGGAAGGGGAAGACGCGCTCGTCGTCCTTTCCGGCAGCCTGTACCTGGTGGCGGACTTCTACAGGCTCCTTGAGAAGCTGGGCCAGGCGCAGGAGATCTG
Organism: Polyporus tsugae; assembly: GCA_024305745.1. NCBI lineage: Eukaryota > Fungi > Basidiomycota > Agaricomycetes > Polyporales > Polyporaceae > Polyporus > Polyporus tsugae. The sequence continues at coordinate 2,994,265 of JAHRBS010000013.1, forward strand.
GGGCGCGAAGTAGTAGAGACGGATCATGAGGAGGGGGGAGGGGTCAGGGACGTTGCGACTCCGGGCGAAGCGTCCGGCGAGAAGGGGAGAGGGGAGGGGGTGCGGGCTTCGTAGGCGCACCAGGCCGAGGGGGGGGAAGAGGCCAGCAGCCTGACGTGAGTGGGGTCCCAACAGGGGACTAGTCACAGACCCGGAAGGTTCGCCAGAGCAAGGTTTACGGAAGCGGCGGCGGCAGGGGGGTGGTTTACGAGACAGAGTAGGGGGCTGTACGGGGACGAGCGGAGCATAGAAGAGCGGATCTGCATGCAGAGACAAAGAAATTTAGGATATCCAAGATGGTACAGCGCGTGTCGTGTCTTTGCTACGAATAACTGATTGGAAGCACCCTACTCCGCCTGGAAGATCGCTCCCGCTCAGTGGGACGACCCCAGGTCCCAACATTCGGCGCGCCCGGGGTTCACAAGGGGGCAGCTCACTGCCAGTGCAAAGCTACCGTTCCGGCTCATGCGAACCCAGCGTCCTGACTGCAATGAATGGACGCTTCTGCAACCAGTCTGCGGACATTCCCTGACATGCGTCTGCCAACTCTAGGTTCGCGGGATCCAGCGCACGTTTATCCGACGGTTATCCCGTGCGCCGGAAGCACCCCATTGACACTTGACACTCGACGGACGTGACCACCCCCATGCTCCGCGGCGGCGCCCCGCTGACGATAACGCCCGTCTCCACCCATAGCAGACGGACGACGGGGCGAGAGGCCATGGGCATGGGAGCGCCAGCTGCCAACTGATCGAGGGCGATTGGCGATGTGTGCTCGTTTGCCGTGGGTGCACGCCCGTTGGGGTATGTCGGGGTAGCCTCGGGTCGGGGGGCCAGCCTTCAGTGAATGTGGCTGTTGTCCTGTGTTGCCGCCGCAATAGAGATCGTGCGCCAACGCAGCCCATTCAACCTAATTGAAAGCTTGTTTCGGCCCTCGCACGCTAACCGCCTTTGGCCCCCATGTGCCGACGAGTGGTTTTTTGCGCTTTTGCGCGCTGGGATTTGTCTTCGCGTACTGCGGGGTCGGCGGGGGGCGCGCGCTGGGTGGACGCGGGGTAGCGACGGACCGATCGCGATCTAGCATCTTGGTCACGGCGTCGTGGGGGGACACGAGACATAGAAAAACTGGGCGGGCCTCACCGTGTCGCGGGATCGGGGCAAGACCTTGATTCGCCTGGAAGTTTCATGGATCGGGCATGGAGCGTGGGCACGCGGGCACAGCACTGCGAGCAGACGGGAGAATGGTCGGACATTCACCGTCGGAATACACGCTACATGCGGAGGAGCACTGGGTGAGCTACCGACCGTCAGATACACGCACTCGAGCTTTGGATCTCGCTTTTCCGCACAGCGCCTTGGCCTCCCTCTTCCTCACCCTCGAGCTGCTATCGCCGCTGCCATCTTGGTCCATGACTCGGTACCTTTCTAAAGGGGAGGGGGGGTCACGGCATCGACATTCTGACCACAGTGCCGCCGCCCAGGTTGCCGTCGAAGGTAAAGAAGTTAGCAATGGGCGGCTCTCGCGCAGCCAGGGCCTTGAGGATATCCTGCGCGAGGAGGCCGCCCACCACTGCGCAGACCGGAGACAGTTCGTGCGCCGCTGTCGTCGCGACAGTCCTATGCGCGCGGGCAGACCGCAGGCAGGAGATGTCACCATCGCCGGCGACGGACGTTCGAGAAGGGTGCGGAAATTGACACGACGCAAGGGTTAGATCAAGACGCGCAAGGGTGAGAGCACGGCACACGTACTCGACGAGCTCCTTCGGGACGCTGGGCAGCACTTGCTTGTTCACGTCCGCATCGGCGATAAGCTTGTTCGCTATCGCCTCGAGCTCGGGGGCAGCCGCCGGGCCGTCAGGGAGTGCCCCGCCCTGGGTAGCCTGGTACTCCCATATGGCTACTCACCCACAGCCCGCCCAGGTCGTACAGCATACGTCAGACCCCATCCGATCATGGCATGAGAGCTTTGCTGTGTTACGTACCGAGCACAGAGAACAGCACAGCCGGGTTGACCTCTTTCGTCTGACGTCGTGTCATCCCCGTCCAGCGGTGTTGGAGCGCCGTCTGCAAAGGCACGTAGACGGCGGTGTTCTTGACGCTCTTCGCAGCATCCTTCTGCGCCGAACGATCTCTGCGGGAATTACTGTGAGAGAGACCGCCGCCAAGTCTGATAGAACGCATCGGGGACGCACGGCGCGATGTAGTCATGCTGCAGCAGATCGCAGAAGATGTAGCCCCGAAGGCCGTAGGTGCCCCCAGAGTAGAAGGGCTTGCTCAGTTTCCGGCATGCGTCGTTGAGGCGTATCTGAGGGATACGTCACCACGACAGCCGTTAGTAAGCCTTGGAGACGAGAAAGCGTCCGAATAGCGCACGTACGAGGGTAGTCCGGTCGATGTCCGTGACGCACACCATGTCCACTCCTGAGAGAAGAGCATCCAAAGCGTCGTTCTCGAGAGCAGAAGGGTCTGACAAGGTTTCCACTGCGACGAGAGGGTTCAGGCTCTCAATTCTTGCTTTAGCGGCGTCCACTCTCTATGAGCGGCAAGGGTCGTCAGCACAAGGCCAAGTACCATAGTGAAGCGGTCAAAGCCAGGCTAAATCGGGGTCTTCCCGTACTTCGAGCATTTCGCTCTGCTCACGGCGGAGCGCCGGTCGCTATACTCGCTCATGACAATGAGAATGATCGTAGGACCGGGGCCCTACGATGCCCACGCTCCGCAGTGTCCAGACTAAAGAGATGTCGGACGTGAGAGCGCAGTCACCTGGACGCGCCAGGAACGTTCCCTCCAGGACAAGATTTGAGCCCGTGGTTTCCGTCTGTGGAAGCTTTTCCACAATGCACCCGGAAAGGCCTCTCCATAAATGGAAAAGCCAGCACGGCGGCGCCAAAACGCCCAGTTGCAGGTGGGCGATGACGCCGCTGAAGTTCACGTCGCTGAGAGCCCGAGAACGACTCCGCCGTGCGCACGACGTACGAGATGAGTCCCGCTGCGTTGGACAGCACTCGTGGTTCGTCCCCGCGCGCACACTTCCCGCTCGGGCCGGTCCCCGCTGCCATCTCACCTTTTTGCCAACGTCTTCGTCCCGGTAGAAGAAGCCGGCCCCAAGGTCTTGCTCCACGACGTCTTCAGGATCGACGACGACGAGTTTGCCAATGCCTGCCAGCACGATATTTTTGATCGCCTCGGTAGCCACGCCCTTGAGGCGGACCACCAAGATGGTAGCGTTGCGCATCCTGTAGAAGAGGACGAAGAACGGACGTCAGTCAGTCTCATGATCTCGACGCGCGGCTGGAGAACCCGCATCCGCGTCCAAGCATAGCACACGGATGCCACAGCGCACACGCAGGCGCCGTCCAGCAGGGCGTCGCGAAGCGTCGCACCAGACCCCATGCAGCGTCTGCTGATGGGCATTCCCCCGTGCATGGGTCGATAAGAGGCGTGACGCGCCAATGGCGACATGTTTATATGAGCAGCAGCTCGTGCGTTCCCGCCGCCGAGACGGCGGGAGTAGTTGCGGGTGCCTTTGCGCCGCCGCATACCAGTGACACCTGCAGGAAACGGAAACGATACGGGGCCCACGTGAGCGGGCGAGAGGACGAAGACGTGTGCGTACCTTTGCTGGGCCTCTAGGCCCCAGAGCCGGATCTGCCTGTCGTACACGGCCGCTTCATCTGCGCAGTTGGGAAGGGAGAGAACGAGAACGAGAGCGAGAACAAGGCAAGACAAATGGAGTCAGTAAGTGGTGTTCGTACGTTGTGGCGAAGGACTGGGCGGAACTGATGACGACAATGACGCCAATCATGGTTGCGGGGCAATGGTCGTATTATGGTGACCAGGCCGGGACTTTTAGTCGGACTGGCGGGGTGCCCCTGGCACTCGTACTGTGCCCTCCGCGTTCCGAGTCCGAGTCTCGCACAGCTCCGTGCATTGTCTATGGGTCTCTCTAGTGCCGGATCAGGAAGACCCACCTTCGGTAATCGAGAGGGGGACGGATTTTGTGCCTGGATCGAGCGTAGTCATAGTGCGTGGAGGATTGCAGCCGCGACTTGACGACGAACTTGAAACGATTTACGTTGCAATGTCTTTGTGACCACGCGTCCGGGCCGTGAGAGCGCGTTGATTACGCCCGGGCAGATCGGCTGTAGGGACGTCGTCCGTGTCGGCCTTGAGCGTGAAGGGCAACAGCGGCGGTCTGATGAACGAGAACTGGTGGCAGCGGCGGTGGAAGTGGAAGGTGGCGGAGCGTGAACGCGTGACCAGCAACACTTGGATCGATGCCCTTTTCGGGACGACGCCCGCCTAATCTCGGCCGTTGCCGCCCACCAGCCCTAACCATGTGCCACCCGTGCCGCGCTCATCGCCAACACAGCCAAGGTTTGCGTTTATACGTTCTGGCAAACCCTGCTGCAACCCTCGTCCCGGCCGTGCCTTGCAGAGTCTACGACGATCGCACGAGGGCAACCCGGCGCAAGCGTGGAGGGCCTACTCGACTCGGATGGCACCCGGCGAAACAAAAGCCGAGTGATCCATCCCAGGAATCTCAGGCTACAGGAATGCTACAGACCCCCCCCCCCCGAGCGGCACGGGTACCCACGGAGAACCAGCTTCGTCCAATTCATTATTATCGTCCAATATGAACTCGGGTAAGTGTGGGAGTACGGACATATAGTACATCGCACGCTTCAGATACCATCAGGTCGTGACTCGTGAGCGGGGATCATGAGTAACGATAAAATGTAATACTACACAGTGGGGCGACTTCAGCACGGGCACGGGCACGGGCACAGACACAGCACGACGTAAACGTAAAAAACGTATAACGCGACAAGGCAGAAAAGTACGGCGAATAGTAAGATATAGATAATAGATATATGGGTAATGCATAGCAGGCAGGCAATTGAGCAAGCACAAGCAAGCACGGCCGCACCGTCCGCCCGGGCGCGACATCCGTGGCAGAGTGAGCTCAGCCTTCCGCTCTCTCCGAGGCCATAAAGACGCCTCGACGCTACGGGGCCCGGGATCGTCCCGTACACGACATGATTAATAAAAAACCGAGGGAGCCACAAGCGCGACTCGGATGCGACGATCATCGTCGGTGGCCAAGAAAGGCACAGGAGAGGTAGAGGGCAGAACGGCGTCCGCACCCGGCGCCGGTGATGCAGCGATGCGATGCTCTAGCAGAGTGCTGTGAGGCCAACGTTTCCCAGATAGACGTGGGCGCTGAGCGCTGAGCAGCTCAAAGTCAGTTGGCCATGAACGGCATGCCCGTGTCGATCGACGCTCCGTCCCGGTCGTCGTCCAATCTGCGATGGCGCGCGTCAACCTCTCGAGCACTCGAGAAGAGGCACGAAGGCTTACAGGTAGTTGCGTTCGATCTCCGACAGGATGGACAGGAAGTCCCCTGCGCGGAGAGAAGACGTCGGGTTAGCCAAGCCGCGCGGACGAAGTAACTCGGAACTCGGAACTCGGGATGCGGGAAGACGAAGCAGGAAGAACGCGTGTCGGAAGGAAGGGGGAGCAAGCAAGCAAGCACAAAAAGGAAAACGCAGCGACAAAAGTAAACGAAAGGAAGGAAGGAGGAAGGAGAAGCTCACAGAGGTACGCATGCGCGCGCGCCGCAGAAGCGGGCGCAATCTCCGCCTTCCGCACCGCGTCCAGCAAGGTTGAAGCAACGAATCGGACCTTGTGCACCTA